>BSBK01003732.1:0-1200000 GCA_027943335.1 Chamaecyparis obtusa | reverse complement strand
TTCCATTTAGATATTGTCGTAGATCTTCACCTTTAATTTTCTTATCCATAGATCTCTTGTAACTAACTCTCCTTATCATCATGATCATCCAGCTCATCATAGATAATCATTAAATGTTGATTCAATCCTTATTTAATATTTGTTCCTCACTCGGTGTCCTCCATTTCTATTTCGGTTAACTTCACTCGGTGCCTAAAACTTTCTTTTTTGTTTGGTGCCTTCAGTTCCTTTTCCTTTATCGAGTTACTTCCTTTTACCTTTACCTTTACCTTTACCTTTACTGAGTGACATATCCTGCTCGGTATCCAAACAAATTAGCTTACCAACTTGACAAATCTTCATCACCATGCTTTACTGACTTAACATAATCATATGTTAGGTAGAAAAGAGTTAGATCAACATAATCTAATCATTATTCAATCTATATCAGTTGCCCATTTAAGTTCTTCATCTTCATAACATCTCATTTCTTCTTCTTCTTAACTCATTCAACTTATATCATTACCAAATGATATGATAGCATAATATAAACCAAAAATAAATTGGTTGACATCAATGATAATATAATAACTGATCTAACCTTTCTACTATTATGCATTCCTCTTATCTTGGTCGGTCGTCATTATCATCACCATAAGATAATAAATCTTCAACATTACTATCAGTTATAGTAACAATCTCCCTCTTTGGCATTGATGGCAATACTAACAATATTCAGTGTTCAATTGATGATGGTAACAATTCACTTTCATTCATATTCTCCCTCTTAGCTTTAGCTTTTCCTTTGTTGTACTTGATCTTCTTTAGTAGTCTTTCTCCCTCTATCAGTAGTAGTCTTCTTTATAATTTCCTTTTCTGATTCCATCATCTTTATTCCATTTTTATCATTGCAACATCATTACATCAACAACATTCTCCCTCTTTGATTTGTCAACATTAATATCCCTACATCAATTGACTTATTCTCATATAATCTCATACATTCTCCCTCTTTAACAATAATGCCAAAGACATACTAACTCAAATCATACATCAAATCTATAAATCTCTCATTACAGTCATAAACTTCTTTGTCACAACTTCAGGCTTCACCTAAAGAGTGAACACTAGCATCTATTCATAATATAGATATTCTATTGAGTACTTGAATTGATGCAACATGCATCATGTTTTAATGAACATTGGATAGGGAAAGAACCCCTAACTTACCTCAGAGATACTCAAAAGAATCCTTCGGTAATGGTTTTGTAAATATATCAGCTATTTGTTCTTTAGAATTCACATACTCCAATCTCACAATCTTATCTTGTACTTTCTCTCTCAACTAGTGATACTTAATAGATATATGCTTTGTTTTTTAATGCATTGCTAGATTCTTTGATATGTTGATAGCACTCGTATTATCGCAATAAATTGTACCTGGATCAATAATCTATTCATGCATACCTTCCAGTAATTATTTGATCCATACAATGTTAGAAAAATTCATAACTCCAGCAACATACTCAGCTTCGACAATAGATTGTGAAATACAACTCTATTTCTTGCTTAACCATGTCACTAACCTTCCCCTAAAAAGAAAGCTCTACCACTAGTGCTCTTTCTGTCATCACTGTTTCCAACCCAATTAGCATCAGTATATACCTTGAGATCAAAATCTCCTCCTTTTGTGTACAAAAGACCAAAATCTTCAGTCCCTTTCAAATATCTGAATATCCTTTTAACTGCAGACATATGCATCTCCTTTGGGTTTGCAAAAAACCTTGCAACAATACCAACTGAATGTAAAATATCTAGTCAATTGTGGAAAACATACTATAGTTTACCAATCATGGATCGGTAAAGTGTCTCATTTAATTCCTTAGTGTCATATTCCTTTGACAATTTGAAACTAATAGCCATCGGTGTTCCAACCAGTTTTGATTCTTCCATATTGAATGTTTTCAGGATCTCCTTGATATACTTAGATTGTGTTATGCCAATCCTATCCTTAACTTGTTGAATTGAAGTCCAATAAAGAATTTAATCTCTCCTATCATAGACATCTCAAATTCCTTTCTCGTTTCCTCAACAAATGATTTAGACATTATCTCATTTCCAACAAATATAGTATCATCAACAAATATCTCAGCAATCAAAATTTTATCAGTACTATCACATTTTAAGTATAAATTATTGTGATCAGTAGTCCTATCAAATCCAATCTTGTTTAAGTAAGAGTGATCTTTCATACCATGCTTGGGGTGCTTGCTTCAGTCCATATAAAGCCTTGTGTAGCTTGCAGACCATACCCTTATCAAATTTCAGAATAAATCCTTCAAGTTGTTCAATGTAGACTTATTCTTCAATAATTTCATTTAGAAATGAAAACTTAACATCCATTTGATAAACTTTAAATCCTTTATATGTAGCATATGCAAGTAGTATCTTTACACCTTCTAATCTAGAAACAAGTGCAAAAGTTTCACCATAGTCAATACCTTCTTCTTGTACATACCCTTTGCAGACTAACCTTGACTTATTTATGATCACATCTCCTTTCTCATTGAGTTTATTTCTGAAAATCCATTTTATTCCAATCACATTCTTATGCTTAGGTTTCGGTACTAGTGACCATGTGTTGTTCTTTTCAATTTGATCAAATTATTCTTTCATAGCATTCATCCAATCTTCATTTCCTTGTGCATCCTTCACTAATCTTGGCCCAAATTCATAAATCAAACATGTTTTATCTTTAACTTACTTCTTGTCATGAATCTTGTGTTCTTGTGTCCAATCACTACTACATTTGGGGCCAAATTTTGACAAACACTTCTGAGGGGTAAATTTTTTTTAATGAATTTGTTATTTTTCTTTTAAAATAGGCCCCGATGATGTCGATATTTCAATGGGTTTTAAATTGACCATCAAAATTTTGACAGTTTCGGGTATACATAAAATAAAATAAAAAGTGAAGCGCCAAATCATTTTTATTTCGATTGGCATGGAAAAGGAGTGGGAGAAAATGAGCTGGGCGCGAGATAAGGTATGTGATTTCTTCATCTTTCAAGCCTCTAGCATCATATTCGACCACAAATTTCATATGCATTGCATTTTATTTGATCATGAATGCTCTCTGAAATAACCGCATTCTACTAGTGTCGTGCCCTAGCCAGTGCTTTATCTCTATTATTTGATGTTACTAGTGTCGTGCCCTAGCCCATGCTTTAACTCCATTATTTGATGTTATTGGTTCTTATGCTCAAGGATATCCATTTTTTTTAAATGTTGACTGTGGTTATCAAATGGACAGCCCATGAGCTTCTAGCTAGGTGCCATTTGTATTGATAGCTTAGGGTATCAAATGTATTATATCATTGATAGTTGAGACTTTGTTAAAAGGAAATAGGATAAAGAACGATTTTGATTTAGTGCTTTAACTCCATTATTTGATGTTATTGGTGCTTGTGCTCAAGGATGTCCATTTTTTTGAAATGTTGACTGTGGTTATCAAATGGACAGCCTGTGAGCTTCTAGCTAGGCACCATTTGTATTGATAGCTTAGGGAATCAAATGTATTGTTATATCATTGATAGTTGAGACTTTGTTAAAAGGAAATAGGACAAAGAATGATTTTGAGTTAGTTTCTATATTTTGATCCCTAAGTGGCTTACAACCCTAGAGAAGTATACGTAGATTTACGAATGCAGTTGCAAGATACATAGCAGCTGATAATTCACAACAAATCCATGAATCCAATTTGAATAGAAATTAATACAAATAAATAGGGTCCTCGAATGGCCCAATCATCTGGACCTTGACTGTCCCCTAAACCAGTGACCCTTCAAAATTGGGTTATCATGCAATCAGTGAGTGATCCTTCATTCTCCTAGTCTGCCCTACATCCAAACATATTGTAAATACACAATACAATGGTAACAAGCCTTTCACAATCCCCCTTCCCTCAAGGAACACTATCAACATCCAGACCTTGATTGTCCCCTCAACCAGTGACCCTTCAAAACTGGGTTATCAAGCAATCAGTGAGTGATCCTTCATTCTCCTAGTATGCCCTGCATCCAAACATATTAGACATACATAATACAATGATAACAAGTCTTTCACAATCCCCCTTCCCTCAAGGAACACTATCAACATCCGGACCTTGACTGTCCCCTCAACTAGTGACCCTTCAAAACTAGGTTATCATGCAATCAATGAGTGATCCTTCATTCTCCTGGTCTTCCCTGCATCCAAACATATTGGAAATACACAATACAATGATAACAAGTCTTTCACAATCCCACTTCCCTCAAGGAACACTATCAACATTTGGACCTTGACTGTCCCCTCAACCAGTGACCCTTCAAAACTGGGTTATCATGCAATCAGTGAGTGATCCTTCATTCTCCTATTCTTCCCTACATCCAAACATATTAGAAATACATAATACAATGATAAAAATTGTTTTACAATCCCCCTTCCCTTAATGAAAACTATCAACATTCGGACCTTGACTGTCCCCTCAACCAGTGACCCTTCAAAATTGGGTTATCATGCAATCAGTGAGTGATCCTTCATTTTCTTGGTCTTCCATGCATCCAAACATATTGAAAATACACAATACAATGATAACAAGTCTTTCACAATCCCCCTTCCCTCAAGAAACACTATCAGCATCTGGACATTGACTGTCCCCTCAATCAGTGACCCTTCAAAACTGGGTTATCATGCAATCAGTGAGTGATCCTTCATTCTCCTGGTCTGCCCTACATCCAAACATATTGGAAATACATAATACAATGATAACAAGTCTTTCACAATCTCCCTTCCCTCAAGGAGCACTATCAACATCTGGACCTTGATTGTCCCCTCAACTAGTGACCCTTCAAAACTGGGTTATCATGCAATTAGTGAGTGATCCTTCCTTCTCATGTTCTGCCCTGGATCCAAACATATTGGAAATACACAATAAAATGATAACAAGTCTTTCACAATCCCCCTTCCCTCAAGGAACACTATCAACATCTGGACCTTGACTGTCCCCTCAACCAGTGCCCCTTCAAAACTAGGTTATCATGCAATCAGTGAGTGATCCTTCATTCTCCCGGTCTACCCTACATCCAAACATATTGGAAATACACAATACAATGATAACGCATGGAAATCCTTTCATGAATCTCAGTCACTGGTAATGCATGGACAGTCAAACCAGTAGTCTCCAAAGCATTCAATAAGAGAATATAAATGTTTGAAAACTTTCCTCTCAACTTCCCCAAGCACTCCTAATCGGTTAGAGGGATATTTCTAGAATCTCCACTATTCCTATCCCTACCAACAATTCTTAAACATACTTTATCTGATATGACAATAACATGCTAAACTAAACCAATGGCATGTTCTTTGTGTGGTACAAGGAAGATTTGGCTATCAAATATTCCTTCGTGCAAGCTGAGCGTGAGAGAAGGTATGTGATTTCTTCATCTTTGATTGGTATCTTTGATAGGCAATGTCTTTCGAGCCTCTGGCATCATATTTGACCACAAATTTCAAATGCATTGCATTGCATTTTATCATGAATGCTCACTAAAATGACCACATTCTATTGGTGTCGTGCCCTAGCCCGTGCTTTATCTTCATTATTTGATGTTATTGGTGCTTGTGCTCAAGGATATCGATTCACTATTTTGAAATGTTTGGATTCACGTTTGTTGATATTACAATTCATCATATCAGATAAAGTATGTTTAAGAAGTTTTAGTGTCTAAACACTCAACTAATCCCTCTAACCAATTAGGAGTGGTTGGGGAAGTTGAGAGAAAAGTTTTCAAACATTCATATTCACTTATTGAATGCTTTGGAGACTATTGGTTTGAGTGTCCATGCATTAATGTTTAGAAGAGATCAATAAAGTATTTAAAGACATTCTTACATGTTTGGAGAGGTTTGAGAGGCACTTATCATGATTGTACCTCACAAACAGCTGCATAGACTGCTTTTACTAAGTTTCATTTTTCTGTCGTAGGGGTACAGTCAGAGGGTTCATTTACAAAATGATCCTTTGAATAGTTACTATAAATATGAATGATTTAATATAGCATATTTATCATTTTACTTGAAGTTTGGAATAGCTTGTGCAAGGGTGAAAGTACTTTTGATCATTTTGGTCGTGACTGTTCCTCTACACAGTCAGGAAATGTAACTGTCTAATGATTATATGTAATGTTGAATGGATTAAATGCTTTATTCTTGGTAGAAGTGAATGGAAGGAATAGTGTTGGTGTTAGGTTTCTTTTATTATTGAATTCAATGGTTTCCAAGATGTGTTGAGGAGTTTTCTCCTTGTTTAATGTTAATTGTTCCTACACAATCCACTCATACAACAGTGAAATGCTATGTGATTGACAATTTCATACAACTGGTCCTTTGGCGTGTATTAAAAAGAATAGAATTTTCAGCATATTATTATCATTCTATTTCTTTTTTGTAAACATGCCATTGGTTCAGTTTTGTAAAAACAATTCGTGTTAAATTTTTTTAGAAAATAGATTACAAAATACTCTTCAAAACAAAGGAAAAACATAGCAAATTCAGTCTAACTCATTGTAGATAAAGGAATAGTCATGGTAATAGTTCCTCTAAGTCTTCCAAAACATTTATTGAACTCCCCTAAAGTCCTATTGGATCCCCAAATTGATTAATCCAATCAACTTACATCAGGATCATGAGAAACTTCAAAGGATTAAAAACATTACTTGGAACAGTCACTGGTTTTACCAATCAAAATGTAAGGAACAAAATTTTAAAGTGCTCACAATACATTCAACGATGAAATGAATGCTTGGAGATTTCTTAATATTCCATCCTTGAATTTAGAAACCAAAACAATAAGTAAAGAAGCCTTTCAACAATGCATAACACAATGGACTTGCAGATTTAAACTTCTATTTTTATTGAATCTCTGTTCCTATCGTACACTCCAAGCTTAAGTCTGTCGTACAATGACTTCCAAAGGTTACATATAACTCCATCACAAATTCCCCAACCATGAAGAACATAGGTGAAGAACTTGATGGTTTCATGTTTTAATCTTTAAGAACTTGATCAAGAACATAGGTTTTAATGAAATATCAATTTGATTTACAAAGTTTGTGTTCTTTACAAATTTGAAAGGCTTTAATACTTACTAGGGCGGATGTGGATGTGTAACCTTATGCTTTTACTACTAAATCTCTGTTTGTTGGGCATACTGATTATAAGTACTTGACATATATCACAAATGTTGCTAATTAAGGTTGGCGGGATGATTACGCCTATCCTGAAAAAAGACTGTCAAATCATTATGCTTTCAAATCAATTACCTATCGACATATCCCTTGCGAGGGAGAGAAGTCAAACACATAAAGAACATGCACATAAACACAGTAGCTGAAAAACTTAAATGGAATACACCAAGAAGTACCAAATGATGAATGCTCAATTGTTGTAATGGCAAAGCATCAGAACCGTCCATTTCTAGAACTTGATTTTCTAGTCTAAATGATTTTTCTATAGTCGTAATGATTTTTCTAGAACTTGATTTTTTAGTCTTAATGATTTTTCTATAGTCCTAATGATTTTTCTATAGTCTTAATGATTTTTCTTTCTTCCTAATGTTTGTTTCTCTTGATAAATTAGTCCTTGAATTTGAATTTGTGTTCACTGTTTTATTCAACTTGATATTTCATTCATTTTTCATATACACAGAGACTACACATGATGATAAAAAAATAGACTATTTGATTAAGGTTAACTATTCATGATTGTAAATAGTCAATATTTCTGATGGTACTCCCTAGTGTATTCCATTTTAAAATAATCATGTTTCTATGGCTATGATAAATGTCCCTTTGTGTTGAGAAAATTAGAATTGAAAAAATGGTTGCAAACATATCATCCTTTTTCCACCAACATTCTAGTCAATGTACAAGTAACGAGTCATTCCATTCAAGAAAGACCATGTCTGACAATATCAACCTAGAAAAAAATAAGGAGTATGCAGAATTTAGTGATTGTATCTTCCATTAGAGCCACTTCATATGCACATGTGATGAACATGCATATTTTCCTGAGTGCTATTGGGAGCTTACCCAGCAACACATGTACTATTGTGAAAATCACCCCAAATCTATTTGCTGTTGGGTCTAGCTCCTAGTATTGCTTGGTCAAATATGCAAGTTTTTTACCTGTGCATATACCTTCTATGATCAACTCTTATATTCACAGGTGATGAACATTCAAATTTTCCTAAGCAGTACTTTGAGTAGTCCTCCAACACATGTACTATTGTGAAAATCATCACAAGTCCATTTGTTGGAGGAAATCTCATAGTACACCTGTTTGGAGGTCTGAAGGAAACAAGAGAATTTGAAGAGTCAAGAGTCTTAAGATTGTACTTAATATAGCCAAGCTTCATTCAATGGTACATTCAAACATGAAACAAACCATTCTTAAACCAGATTAAACTAGTAAACCAAAGGACATAGTGATTATAAGTAAACTAGTAAACCAAAGGACATGCTTTTACTACTAAGTCTCTGTTTGTTGGGCATACTAATTATAAGTACTTGACATATATCACAAATGTTGCTAATTAAGGTTGGCGGGATGATTACGCCTATCCTAAAAAAAGACTGTCAAATCATTATCCTTTGAATGGTTACTATGAATATTCATGATTTTATATAGCACATTTCTCATTTTACTTGAAGTTTGGAATAGCTTGTTCAAGGGTGAAAGTGATTTTGATCATTTTGGTCGTGACTGTTCCTCTACACAATCAGCAAATGTAACTGTCCAATACTTATATGTAATGTTGAATGGATTAAATGCTTTATTCTTGGTAGAAGTGAATGGAAGGAATAGTGTCGGTGTTAGTTTTAATTTATTATTGAATTCAATGGTTTCCAAGATGTGTTGAGGAGTTTGCTCCTTTTTTAATGTTAACTATTCCTGCACAATTTACTCATACAACAGTGAAATGCTATGTGATTGACAATTTCATACAACTGGTCCTTTGGCATGTATTAAACATAAAATAATTTTCAGCATATTATTATCATTCTATTTCTTTGTTGTAAACATGCCATTGGTTCGGTTTTGTAAATTTCTTTTCGTGTTAAATTTTTTTTTTCTATTTTTTCCATTTGATAACCACAATCAACATTTCAAAATAGTGAATAACACCAAATAATGGAGATAAAGCATGGGCTAGGGCACGCACCAGTAGATTAAAACTGAACCAATGGCATGTTTACAACAAAGAAATAGAATGATAATAATATGCTAAAAATTTTATTCTGTTTAATACACGCTCAAGGAACAGTCCCAGCAATTCTTAAACAATAAAGTATGTTTAAGAATTGTTGGGAGTAGTTTTCAAACATTCATATTCACTTTTTGAATGTTTTTGAGACTAGTGGTTTGATTGTCCATGCGTTACCAGTGAGTAAGATTCATTAAAGGATACAAAACCCTTCATTTTGGGTTATTGTGTGTGGATTCAAATGTAGGTTTGATTTGGTTAATGTTTAGAAGAGATCAATAAAGTATTTAAAGACAATCTTACATGTTTGGAGAGGTTTGAGAGGCACTTATCATGACTGTACCCTCACAAACAGCGGCATAGACTGGTTTTACTAAGTTTCTTTTCTCATTGCCAAAGTGGCCAAAGACTATGTTAGGCTGATAAAATATGGGGATTCTCTTTACCACTGCAAATCTTTGAAGGTTGCTACACTTGGACAGATGTGGATGTGAAACCTTATTCTTTTACTACTAAGTCTCTGTTTTTTGGGCATACTAATTATAAGTACTTGACATATATCACAAATGTTGCTAATTAAGGTTGGCTGGATGATTATGCCTATCCTGAAAAAAGACTATCAAATCATTATGCTTCAAATCAATTACCTATCGACGTATCCCTTGTGAGGGAGAGAAGCCAAACACATAAAGAACATGCACATAAACACGACACCTGGAAAACTTAAATGGAATGTGCCAAGAAGTACCAAATGATGAATGCTCAATTATTGTAATGGCAAAGCACCAGAACCATCCATTTCTAGAACTTGATTTTCTAGTCTAAATGATTTTTCTATAGTCGTAGTGATTTTTCTAGAACTTGATTTTCTAGTCTTAATATTTTTTTATAGTCTTAATGATTTTTCTTTCATCCTAATGTTTGTTGCTCTTGATAAATTGGGCCTTGAATTTGAATTTTTGTTCACTGTTTTATTTCAGCTTGATATATATTTCATTCATTTTTCATATACATAAAGACTACACATGCTAATAAAAAAATGAGCTATTTGATTTAGGTTAACTATTCATGATTGTAAATGGTCAATATTTCTGATGGTACTCCTTGGTGTATTCCATTTTATTATGGTTATGATAAATGTCCTTTTGTGTTGAGAAAATTAGAGTTGAAAAAATGGTTGTTCAGTGTCTGTGTATCTATAGGTTACAAACAAATCATCCTTCTTCCACCAACATTTTAGTCAATGTACAAGTAACAAGTCATTTCATTCAAAAAAGACCATGTCTGACAATATCAACCCAGAACAAAATAAGGAGTATGCAGAATTTTGTGATTGTATCTTCCATTAGAGCCACTTCATATGCACAGGTGATGAACATGCATATTTGCCTAAGTGCTACTGGGAGCTTACCTAGCAACACATGTACTATTGTGAAAATCACCACAAATCTATTTGTTGTTGGGTCTAGCTCCCAGTATTGCTTGGTCAAATATGCATGTTTTTCACCTATGCATATACCTTCTATGATCAAATCTTATATGCACAGGTGATGAACATTCAGATTGGCTTAAGCATTACTGTGAGATTTCCTTCCAACACATGTACTATTGTGAAAAAAATCACAAGTCCATTTGTTGGAGGAAATCTCATAGTACACATGTTTGGAGGTCTGAAGGAAACAAGAGAATTTGAAGAGTCAGGAGTCTTAAGATTTTGGTATATTTTGGAAAATGAAGAGTGGAAAGAAGATGATATTCTTGAGATCATGGATGGACACAATGTTGCAGATTTTATTGATCCAAATATCTTGCAGAGGCTTGAATAACTGGAGAGGGAAGAAGGGCTTAGGATGGCAGCTGAGGGTGACAAGGATGATGAGATGGGGGAAGTGGAGTTGAATCCTAATGAAAAGGAAGCTCTGGCTGCAATTAGGAAGAAGAAGAATATGCTTATCGTTGAATACAAGTTGAAGAAGAGTACTGCAAAGAGCAAACCTACCGTACCAAGGAAGTTTGACAAGAACAAGGAATATGGCTTAAACAGAATGGGAAGACATCTTTCTAGCCTGGGCTTGGATCCTTTGAAGTTTAATCATTGTGGATAAAATATACAAATCTGTCTAGTGATGCAAAATTAACTTCTTTAAGCTTTACCCTTGTTGTTTCAAATATATCATTTGGGTATGCATAGAGGGCGCAAGAATTGGGGTACGCATAGTTCATTTATGGGATTTTTCTTGGGAAGCTAATTGCTCATCTATCATCTACATTATTATGAAGCTAATTGCCAAAGGATCTAGGCCTGAGTTACAAAGATGTCTTCCCAAACACATAAAAACACGCACATAAACACGACAACTGAGAAACATAAATGTAGATTTCACAATAGCTGAGAAACATAATTGTAGGCATCATGGTCGCAATTTTTTGGAGACAACGTAATTGAGTTTTATACCCAAGCAATGGAGAGAAACTTGTGCACCTCCAATTCCAAATTGAATACATTTGTGTTGGAGGACCTTGTATTCATGAGCAACATATGTAGTTAACTTGGAATCGGAGGTGCAAGAGTTGCTCTCCATCGTCTAGGTATACCACTCAATTATGTTGTCTCCAAAAACTTGTGACCATGATGCCTACATTTATGTTTCTCAGTTGTTGTGTCCTAGGACCCCTTATGACCCTTTAGGACCCCTAAGAATACACATCTTGGAGGTCTTAAAATGTCATAAAGGGTCATAAGAGGCTCCTGGGAGGGGCCAAATGAGCTTCCACCTTCACGTCGTTGGCCCTGTTAACTAGAGAATGTTAAACTATTCTCAAAATAAAGAGAAGCTCAATAATTTAATGTCTCAGTCCATGGAGATGGTGAAAAATGATAGGGATCAATGATGGAGAGTTTTTAGATACTAAGAAGACGTATATGTAGTGGAGGCCAAAAGGGATTTTTGTGAAGATTTTCTAGATGTGGAGATTTTCTAGAGAGGGTTTCCAGATTGAGTACTAGTGTAGAGATGATGATTCAGTACTACGTCTATAAAACCTTCACAGATATCCCTTTTTTGGCCTCCACTCATACCTCTTCTCATAATCTAGAAACTTTGGATATTGTTTCTCATCCATGCACGAAATGTGCTAGTGATTATATAAAATTACTTTTGTGAGACTGGGATCAATTATGAGAAGGTAAACAACAAGATAATTTTATTATATCTTTCATTTCTTTTATCCATTCATATTTCCTGCCTCCTCTTATATTGGATACTCGTGCAATGTACATAAAGGCAAGGCAATGATTATTCTCAATGATTGACAGGTATAAGTCTTCCAACCCTTACCCAGTAGCTAGGACTAAAGATAGAAGAGCTCAAGAGACCATCATAGTTGGTCTTCATCCTTGGTCCATATACACACAAAACATTTTACATTTCGTTAGCTCATCAAATGCGGTGATTTGAAATAATTTAATGGATGATATTTTCATGTCTAACGTACATTATTTTAGTTTGACGCTAAACAAATTTATCTACTTCACGAACTTGTAGACATCGAACACAGCCATAAAGAATCATCCCCTCCCGTGGCTTGAGTAATGTAGGCCATGGGAGGAGATGTTTCTTTATCACTGTGTTTGATGTCTACAAATGCGTAGAGTCAATAAATTTGTGCAATGTCAACTTAATAATAGACGTTACCATGAAAATATTCTATTAAATTCTTTCAAATCCCCTCATTTGATGAGCTAACGAAATGTAAAATGTTTTGTTAGTACATGGACCAAATACGAAGACCAACTATGATGGTCTCTTGAGCTTTTTTTTTTTTAATATGCTAATCCATCGCTTTTTTGACAATTAGTAAAGCATTTTTGACAGACGCGCTATACGTCTGATAGGTTGGTCCGTCGATAGTATATTACAGACTGTTGGAATGCCGACCGGTCACTATTGGATGGGACACCACTCTGACAGATATGTGCGACAGGACTGCTATACCTCCGACAAAATGTCATGTCAGAATATACTGCCAATCCGTCGGAATGCCAACTGAAAAAACATCGTAAAAATAATTTTTTGACAAAATAGTCACATAGTAAAATTGTTATTTATGTGCCCAATTTCGACAGGTATTGATGTCAGAATACCAATGGTTGGCACTCCCATTGCCATTTCCAACACAAAAATGGTGACAAACACATGTGTTGAAATGCCGACAAATAGGCGTTGGAAATCTGACAAATGGTCGTCAGAATTTGGCCTCAAATGTACTAGTGAATAATTCTGCTCGTTGAGTGGTGTCTTCTCACAAACTTTTCTAATATAGGCTCAGTAGATTGTTCATCAGTGTTTTCATCTCTCAGTGGAGGCTCATCTCGCTCATTGGTTCTTTCTTGATACAACTCAGTTTGTTCAATCAAATTACCTTCATGTACATAAACAAATCTTTCATAATCCTCAGGTTCCTTTTTTCTATCCTCTTCATTCCTTTATGTAAATTCATCAATTATTACATTTGTACTTTCAACAATTTTCTTAGTAGCCTTGATCAAACATTTATATGCTTTTCTCTTTGATGAATAACCAAGTTAGAGTCAAACTTTCCATTTCTAGAATCTTTTAGTATATAATACATACTTCCAAAGATTTAAAGTAGCTTACATTTAGTGTGTGACCAAACCAGAGTTCATAAGGTGTCTTGTTGGTTCCTTTCTTCAACTGTACTCAATTTAGTGTGTAGACAACAAGACTTATGACTTCTCTCTAGAATTTTTGTGCAACCTCTTTATCAATTAACAACGTTCTAGCACAATCAACTATAGATCTATTCCTTCTCAGCTATCCCATTTTTTTGTAGAGTCCTCGATGTAGATACTTGTCTTTTAATTCCATGCTCATTACAGAAGACAGTAAATTCATCTGAGATAAATTCACCTCCTCTACCTGATCTTAAACACTTCAGTTGTTTTCATGTTTCCTTTTCAACTCTTTCTTTATACCACTTAAACATTTGGAATGGATCATATTTTTCTTTTAGAAACATAACAAACATCATTCTTGAATAATCATCAATAAACAAAGTAAAGTACCGATCTCCATAATAGCTTTGAATTCTCATAGGACCACAAAGGTCAGTGTGAACTAATTCCAAAATATCATTGGTAGAGTGAGATGTTCTCGAGAATCTTGAATTAGTCATCTTACTAATTTGACATTCTTTACACATAGCTTTATTACATTTTCTTAATCTCAGTAGAACTCTGACTCTATTCTTTTTACTCACTTTAATCATGCTATCAAAATTCACATGACACAATTTCTTATGCCATAGTCATACATATTCAACTTTAGTAAATAAGAAACTCTTTAGAGAAGCATCAAGATAATATAAATTACCTTTTGATTGTTCACCAGTTCCAATAAGATCTCCATTAGTACCATAAATTTTCACTTTTCTATTCTTAAATTCTAGTTGATGGTTAGTATTGTTCAGTTGTGCAACACTCAAGATATTATAGTCCAATCCTTTAACCCAATATGAATCATTACATTTCATCTTCTCATTTAATAAGCAATGGATTATTTACCTTTCACAGGGCATGGAGCATCATTGCCAAATATGACAAATCCTCCATCATACTCTTCTAGATTATCAAACTTGTCAATATCACCAGTCATGTGATGTGAACATCCACTATCAATAATACATGGGTCAGGTTTACTTACATGAGAAACAAGTGCTTTTTCATCTTCATACTTTTGTCATCAGATTCTTCCTTTACTGCATCATAGACAACTTCGTATCCTTCTTCAATATCATCAGATTCATCATTGATTACACCTTCCTCGGCTAGATAGCAAGACTTCTTACCTTTGTCCTTGTAATTTCTAAATCTTCGGTGTTAGTTGTCTCTTTTTTCATTCTTATCATTTCTGTCATTGTCAGGATATCTAGATGCAATATGACCAATCTTATTATAGTTAAAACATTTCAAAAGTAGTTTTCCTTTGTACTTTTTTTTCCCTCTCAATAGTCTTCTAGCTAACAATGCCTATAGCTCTTCTTGTTCTTTTTCCTCATTCAAAATACTATCATATTTATTTCCATATGAACTATTGTGAATCTCTTTGTCTTTTCTTGATGTACCAATTCTTAGAGATGAATTGACTATAGTTTCAATGGTTGGTAGACTATTATCATAATTACTTAGCTCAAATGTAGTCAGCTTACCGATTAGGGCTTCAAGAGTAACAACATTGTTTGGTATAAATCTCAATTCATGAATAGAAGATACTCTAATAGAATACTTAGAAGAAAGAGTTCTCAAAATTTTAATTACCACTTCTTCATTAGTCAATGTTCCACCAACACCTCTAATGGAACTCACCTCTTCCTTGATTCTATTGCTAAATTGTGTGATGTTCTCTTCATCCTTCATTCTCATTTCATCATACTTTCCCCTCAGAATATCAACCTTAACCTTTTGTACATGTTGATCTCCTCCATATATAAGTGTAAGCCTATCCCACATCTCTCTTGAATAAACAAAGTCCTTAACATTATTGAATTCAACATCGGAGAGGGAAGACACAATCTCTATCATAACCGAGTTATGTTCCTATTATTCTCTCATTTGATCAATTATCATAGGTCCAAGAGGCAGTTAAGTGTAGTCATTTGTCAGAAGATTCAGTGCAAATTCAGCAATCCCATGTAGATACAATCTCATCCTGCTTTTCCATGTAGATAAACTTTACTTGTTCAACTTAGGTACTTCTCTCCTGTATATGCTAAATGTGGTATGGCCTTTAACTTAGCCATACACTTCAACATAGTCATTTCTCATCAGTCACATACAAGAATGAATGTGGGATCATTCATCCTGCATGCATGGATGACTTGACCTATTGCCTCCTATCTAGGTAGGGTTCTAAGTATCTCTCAGAATCAAGAGTCCAACAACCATTGACTAGCACTAGAATGGAGGATTTAACTAGAAAGTAAAATGAAATTACCCTAGAATGAGAGTGCAAGATTAATCTATAAAATCAAAGATGAGATTAATCTAAAAGAAATTAAGATAAACTAAGATGTATTATTAATCTAAAATGATATTAATCTAGCATGCAAAATGAAATTAGCTAAAGCTTGAATGCAAATAACTTGAGGTAATAATTTGACAGAGATTTGATACTCAAAAGTTGCATCCCCTAAATGAGGAATGAGAGAGTTGTTTTATAGAATCTTGGAATCAATCGATGGTCGAGAATGAACGAGATGAACAGTGGAGATTGAAAGAAAGCTCGATTCGGAATGGTAAGTTTCCTATAGAGAGACAGTCAATTGTTTCCCTTTTGAGTGAGTGGAGCAGTTAACTGGCTTGTTGCACTTTTGGATTTCCAATTAACTCAAAGTTCCCTTTTCTGAATTGAGGTGAGGATTTTGTAGAGAATATTTGATTAAATAAATATAATATGACCCCATAAATGAACTTTCTCAATTATTTGAATAATTAAATTCAATTATTGAAATGAGGATATTTATTTAAAAACCAAATATTATTTAATTCCTTTTTATGTGATTTAGCTAAAAGGGGTGGATTTGATTTAATTAAAGTGCTAGGAATTTTTAATTAAATTAATCAATCATAGGGTTTCTTTAGCTAATTATAGCCAATATTTAGGAATTAAATACAACATGTGATTGATGCAGATTTAGGGTTTTCTACATTTGACACTAGGTCAAGTAGGGTCAATTTAGAAAGATAGAATTTCCTAGTACAATAGGACTTTGATGATTCAGAAAGATTGATAGAATGAGACTAAATGCAACAAAATTGGTTAGGGTTGCAAAATGCCAATTTTGGGGTATTACATTTTGCCCCTCTTTGAATTGATGTGTGAGTAGCGCATTGATTCAAAGAATAGTCTAATGAGATTTTTAGGATTATCTTCAGAATGAATCTTAACCCTTAGAAGTCTAGGTTAGATTGCCAGGACACCGGTTAAGTTATCACCTTTTATGACATTGTCCCCAGAACGAAGCTTTACCCTTCAAAGTCTAGGTTAGATTACCAAGACATTGGTTAGGTTATCACCTTTCGTAAGATTGTCCCTAGAATGAGGTTCAATCTTTAGGACTAAGAGTTAGATTACCTCAATACCCATTCATTGGATGATAACTGATGCATATTTTAGGACTATCTCTAGAATGAAGCTTAGTCTCCCAAAATCTAGGTTACATTGCCTAGATACCAGTTAGAAAGAGCCTTTTGAAAGCCATCTTTAGAACAAATCTTGACTTTCAGGGATCGAGGTTAGATTGCATCAATACCTAGTAGTGAAGTTTCAAGAACCATCTCCAGAACGAAGCTTGATTTCTCAAGGATATGAGTTAGATTTCTCAGATACCTAATGAGATTTTGAGAACCATCTCCAGAATGAAGCTTGATTCCCAGGGATCTGAGTTAGATTTCTTAGATACCTAATGAGATTTTGAGAACCATCTCCAAAATGAAGCTTGATCCTTAGGGATCTGAGTTAGATTTCTCAGATACCTAATGATATTTCGACAACCATCTCCAGAACAAAGCTTGATTCCCAGGGATCTTAGTTAGATTGCTCAAATACCTAATAGTATGATGATAAGATGTAAGGCACAAAGATGCCCCTAGTGATTCGAGATCATGGAACATCCAATTTTGACAGTGAGGTACAAAAAATTGAACATGCCCCAAGTGATGAAATACCCCTAGCAATGAGGACTTTTGAATTAGATCAAATTGATTCAAGAATTGATTCAATGATGCAATCATCATGCCCCCTCAAAAGTGAAATTGAAAGATGACACATCATAAAGATGATTGAAAGCAATAGGTTGCAGATATAGATAGAATCAGATGTTTAGAATAATTCAGAACAGATTACGAAAAATCCCAGGAGATGTGGAAGCGATTGGGAGTCATTTCAAGGACTAGTTGACCAAGGTTGACTAGAGTTGACTAGAGATGAAAATGTCAAAGATGTTGAGAAAATGATGATGTGATATGATTCAGAGAAGAAAGTGACGTCAGAAGGTTGACTACACAAGCGTCTGATCATGTCGGTCCAAAAATATTTAAATTATGATTTTGAGCTATATAGGAGTGTCAGATTTTGATTTCGATCCCAAAATGGATTCAGAGTGGTCATGATGAAGTCGGGACATGAAATGAGAAGCCCTCATCATACAAATCTAGGAGAATACAATGAAATGATCATGAAACACTGTCACAATGCAAGTCTAGAATGAAAATGTAAACCTAAGCTAGATGCAATCCCTAGGACTTGGTTGTTGGACCCATTAGATATTTTTCATCACAGAGCTTTTTTTATGGGATGGTCATAGGATGACATACAACCCTCATTGACATTGCAATCATGAGAATATGAATATGACATCAGTTTTAGATTTGTCAGAATGGGGTGTAAGCATTAAGACACAAGAAGCTAGAATGACCAGAACACCTATTCCTTTTAATTTAGCAAGTCAACATAAGCATCAAAGCACAGTTGGTAGGATGACCTGAATGTTGCTTGTGTGAAATTACATCAGACATGCGAGAGTTCATCCTTTTGCTAAGTGATTGATAAGTATACTAAGGATGCTCGCAGTGACCCCTACGTTCACTTCATAGGAGGAGCATTGAGATTTCACTTGTAGCAGAAAGAAGTCGCTCAAACAGATAAGGAGAAGAACCAACCTCACCAAAGTGTCCATATAAAAGGATTCAAGGTACACATGGCCATCTAATATGAGATTTTGGCTCTCATAGTGGACACCCCTTGTATATTGGATCCTTTGGATCATTGGGACTAAACCAACAAATAGAAAGCAAAGAAAATGATCATGCCCCCAGTCTTCGCATCTCTCAGTCAAGACAAACATCATCAAGTTTCTCAAGAAGGAATGAAAAAGTGAAAGGACAAGCACACAAAAGAAAAGCTCAGCATGTCTCAGAGAGTTACAAGTTCAGTTTTAGTTTCAGTTCAAGTGGATTGATGTCAGATAGGAAGTATACATCATTTGTGAAAAGTTACATCAAGATGGCGACAATAGATAGATGCAGTGAGAACCACCGGTGACTAACACGAGAGAGATTCTCAAGGAGAGATATCATAGTGCTAGCTAGGCATCAATAGGTAGTCGCAGTGAGAACCACTGGTGACTGATGTGAGAGAGATCCTCAAGGAGAGAGATCTTAGTGATAGCTAGGCATCAGTAGGTAAACGCAGTGAGAACCACTGGTGACTGATGTGAGAGAGATCCTCAAGGAGAGAGATCTTAGTGATAGCTAGGCATCAGTAGGAAAACGCAGTGAGAACCACTGGTGACTGATGCGAGAGAGATATTCCAAGAGTGATAGGATAGTGCCCCCTAGACCAGAAAGGTTGCCTCTAGAGTATGACTAGTTTCAATCCATGTAGATTTGAGCAGAGTCTCGAAGGTAATTGAGAGAAAGTGCATGAGTGAGAAAACTTAAAGCAGGAAAATAGGAAAGCAAAGAGTAAATGTACAAAGCCAAGCAGTGTTGT
Organism: Chamaecyparis obtusa; assembly: GCA_027943335.1. Lineage (NCBI taxonomy): Eukaryota > Viridiplantae > Streptophyta > Pinopsida > Cupressales > Cupressaceae > Chamaecyparis > Chamaecyparis obtusa. The sequence continues at coordinate 1,180,146 of BSBK01003732.1, read as the reverse complement.
GATAGGTATAGCATTGCGGAACAAGAGGTGCCTATTTACCAGGTTTTCACCTTCTTGGTAGATCTTTATTTATTTTTGCTACCATGAATCCTGTTTGCTAGGTTTTCATCAATGGCACTTTTTTTCTCTTTTTCAATTTTTTTGTATTTTTTCATTTTTTGATTTTTTTTTTGTATTATCAAGGTGCCTATTTACAAAGTTTTCACTAGGATAATAGATTTTTATAGGACATTTTACAATTTTTAGGATTTTTTCAGAGTTTATGTATGTACATGGAGCATTCTAAAGATGTCTCAACTGTAGAATCATTTCAGATGCAGAGCATTGATCAACTCCTTAAGTTGTTCTCCTTCAGTGGTGGAGAGTTGATAGGCACCAGACCCAAACACTGCAGTAACAATATATGAACCAAGCCAATTCAAATCAAATTTACCCTTTTGGATCTATTGTTTTTGATTCTTGAGGTTCTCTCTCAAGATGAGATCACCCACTTGGAAGTCCCTTGGTCTAACTTTCTTATTGTATCTCTTGGACATCCTCTTCTAATATGCTTGAAGGTGATTGAACGCCACTTGCTAACATTCATCCAGTAGTTCTAGCTCTTGTAGCTAATATATTTTGTTATCATCATCAGTGATGAAGCCCTTCAGAGAGACTTGCAAAGTAGGAATCTCAACCTCAATTGGTAGTACAACATTCACTCCATAAACCAAAGTAAAGGGTGTTTTAAGTATAGGCGTTGAACCCAAACACTTCAGTAACAATATATGGACCAAGCCAATTTGGCTCAAATTTTCCCTTCTAGATCCATTGTTTCTGATTCTTGGGGTTCTCTCTCTGGACAAGATCACCCACTTGGAAGTCCCTTGGTCTAACTTTCTTATTGTATCTCTTGGACATCCTCTTCTAATATGCTTGAAGGTGATTGAATGCCACTTGCCAACGTTCATCTAGTAGTTCTAGCTCTTGTACCTGAAATATTCTATTATCATCATCAGTGATGAGGCCCTTCAGAGAGACTCATAGAGTAGGAATCTCGACAATAATATCCTCAAGGAAAGATCATTTAAGAGAGACCCACAAATATCCTCGTGGATGCGTCTTAACTCTTTGTCAGATTTCCCACACTAAACACTTAGGGAGAGTACGTTCTAGATTTCAGTTAGTCATGTCATTATAAATGAGGAGATATTGATATGCACTTTTGGGAAGGCAAGACAGAGTGAAGAGTGTAAAGTATGAGAGGAAAGGATGGTGGAATGAAGTGAGGTATGAGAATTTGGAAGCTCGAATGGAAACTTTGATTTTCCTTTGATATCCAAGTCTTTTTTTTTTAAGCTTGGGAATCCACATAGCTTTTGATCTTTCTTCTTTTTTGATTGCAATTCTTGTAAGATGGATTCCGAGATCCATTTTTTCTTTGATTGTCTTTTTTTCTCCTTGAAGACCTTTTTGGTCTTTTGAACACTATTTTTTTCTTTGATTGTCTTTTTTTCTCCTTGAAGACCTTTTTGGTCTTTTGAACACTAATTTTTTCTTTGTAGTCACATGTCGATTAGATGGGACATGGTGACCTTCAGATATGAGTGGATTTTTATTTTTATGTTACAAATCCAAGTTACTTCCAAAAGACTCGGGAATTATGGATGAATGAAGATGATATGACTGGTTTAGGTGGAGAGGTGGAATGGGAAGTGGACTAGCCACTTATCTCAGGGAGGAAGAGGGGAGAGGAGTCAATGGGATGGGCTCAAGTGCAAAGATATTAGCATCATCCTCATCATTCATGAATGAATCAGATAGATCAATAAATTTATCTTCCATAAAATGTTGTCGATTGCGAGTTGTCTTAGAAGAGGCAGATAAGTTTAGAGGGGTATCATGTGAGTCCAACTGATATGGTCGATTCCAAGAGCTAGGTCCCTCTTCAGGTGGTAAGAGTGCATCAATAGGAACCATTTCAATTATGGATCTGCCTATGTTCCATGAAGCTGTGACAGGATGCGGTCTTATATACCCATGATTTTCTAGAGTAGTTGAAGTGTAGCTTGCAGTAGATGGCCTAGAATCCATAGGAATGATTTCCACATAAGGGTGGAAAGGATTGTCATCCATTTCTTGATCTTGAGATTTAGAACTTTCTCTTCTTTCAAAGCTAGTAGGAGGAGCATATTTATGTATAACATCAACTTGTATTATAGTAGTAGCATCAGATAAGGAATCCCACTCATCTTCTTTTGAGTTTGTCTTGGTGTTGCAATACCATCTGATATAGTCAGATAGAGACATTGTAGGAGGTAGATTTTCTTCATCACTATCATATGTTATAGGAGGAGTATTCTCAGTAGTGGAAGCTTGTTCAGTAGCAGAAGTAGTGGAGTAGTTTATAATAGGCATACCCCAAGGCATATTCAAGATGTGGGAGACATCAGCTAGTTTCCCCCAATCAGGATTAGCAGTAGTTTGGGTGAGATGTTCTTGGGTAGGACTGGAGTCTTCCATCTTGCTAGTGTGAAAGCATGTAGCATGTATAGACATGGTCAAAGGAATTTTGGAACATACGCCTGACGTAAGGTCGAATGACAGGAGAGGGAGACTGAGATGGCCCCTCTCTAGATGTAGCTAACGAGGAGGAACTTGAAGATCCCCTACAACACTCAGATTGCATGACAGCTTTGGAATGACCTCTTCCTCAATTGTGAGGTCTACCTCCACCTCATCTAGTAAGATGTAAAGGGAATGCGTTTCTACTTTGAGTTGCAACAATCATAGACAAAGATTGTATAACAAGGGTGAACTAGGACTACACTTGGAACTATGTCTCGAGATAAGTGTAAAGAGTGACAAAGGTGAAATATACCTAGCACAAGTCATCAAGAATAAGGCTAGAACAACCGAGAGATGACCATCACATCGCAAGGTATGATAACATAGCAGGATGAGTACACAGTAGAGAGACAAGGTAAGTTCAAGTGATCATCATGTAGATCTCAGCTTGAGACATCTAGTTTTAGACTATGTACGGGAAAGAAGACATGCAGATAGACCCCAAATAGAAACTAGACTAGGCAAAAAGATAAAAGGAAGACGAGAAATAGCTCATTGTCCTGACAAAAAGTGGAATAGTTTTGCGCGAGGAAATACAATCCCGCACAAAGATATGTCAAGCTCGCACGAAGAAACACTAAGAGTGACGCGAAGATATGGAGTCTCACACAGAAAAGTGCAAGATCAGACCAAAAATGATAGGGTTCCTGATAGAGCATCAGTGAATCTTCGTATGAAAATGCAAAATCTGGCGTGGAGAAGTGCACAAAGAGCCAAAATCTCACGTGAAGTTATGCAACTAGACAGGCAAGTAAGTATAGAATCAAACAGTCTGGATCATCTTTCAAGACAAAAATAGGTTATGAGACATAGTGTGGGCTTCTCTCTAACAGAATGCTCACTTTACAGACTGATTTAGGACAATTTCAGATCAACAAATCTCAGTTTGAATGTTTGGAATCAATCATTAAAAAGCACAAAGTTTTGGACTAGCAAGTAGTTGTGAAACAATCAGTAGTCGAAAATAGTTCCACCGAGGACAAAGCAACTGGGGAGAATCATGGGAGTCTTGATAGATTTGAACATGTTGGACATTTTAAGACTCAAAACCAACACTCAGTTATCCCTACAAAAAAAATGGTAGAGAAGACAAAATTTGTGCCTCACAACTTATGTCCATATGTTCACCTCACACAGTCGTGTCACCCCCTAGAGGGCGTCTATGTTTTTGGTGTTTCTAAGGACTCAATAGTATATGTTCAAAGGTTACCCTTAAAGTAGGGGCTAGTGTCATATACCACCTTCAAACATCCATGTGCATGCCTATGGTGAGAATCTACAGGAGAGATTCTTCTCTCTCCCTGTGCAAAGATTATGTCCCCTTTCAGAGGTGAACCGGGTAGGCAACTAACTAAAATAGTGTTTAATAGGCTTTCATTCACATTAATCTCTGATGCCCTCATAAGCAAGGCTAGGGCCTCTCAGCCACACTGATACCTGAAAGTGTACACCCTTGGCAAGCAGGATTGGGAGCGGCGCTGCTTAGTACAACAAACAGGGCTTTCTCAAGATGTTTGAAATCATGAATCAAGAGAAAGAAATTAACATGGCTTTGGATTCTTTCTCTTAACAAAGAAACTTTATTATAGTGGGGTGGAATCATCAGCAAAAGGTGTGTACCCACTTGGGTCATTCCCAGAGGTTCAACTTCAGGCAGGCCCACTAAAAGTGACTTGGACTTGGTTTGGATTCAAGGGTCAGAGTTTATGATTCTCTTAAAGAGAGAAGAGCATAATCCTCTACCTTTGCACCTTACCCAAACACACCAGACAATTTCATCACCGAGCTAACTCCTCTCTCAACAAATCCAAGAGCTTATGGGTTTCTGATTCTCTCAAAGAGAGAAAAGCATAATCCCCTCACTAGTGGATGAGTCAATCGACTTGTTACCTTTCCTTGCTCCCCCAGGTATCTATCCTTCTAGCAGTGTCTGGGTCTCGGATTCATCCATGGTCATCACTTCCATGTAATGAAGAGCCTAATACCCTATTCTACTATCAAGACCCTTAAGAGATTTTAACAAGGCCCTAATTAGACTATGTAAAGAAAGTAAGAAAGCAGACAGAATATTTGAGTGGGTTTGAAATTCTTTGACAAGCATCTTTGGCAAGTGTCCTACAATCAAACAGTCAAAAAGTGTGCATAGTCATGTTTTAAGGAGCCTTTGGCATACGTCCTACAGCCCACTATTAAGATGTATCAGAAAACAATATCAGGAAATCAAAGCAAAATAGGGAATATGATGAAACAGAGAAACAAAAATTTGAAAACTACAAATTACAGATTACTGGTGTCGAATCTCGCACGAGAGAGTGCATTGTCCCACATCATAAGGTGCCTTTGTCGTGTGAGGGAATGCTCATACAAGCACAACTTCGTGTGATACAACACAAAATTTCACACGAGATTTCACAGCAGAGGCATACGAACAAAGTATGAAATTTGACAGAAAAAAAAAAGTCAAAAAATGAGGCTAGAAATTGAATTTCCTGCCCCACAGTGGGTGCCAAAAATGTATATGCTAAATGTGGGCCTCTAACTTAGCCATACGCTTGAACATAGTCATTTCTCATCAGTCACATACAAGAATGAATGTGGTATCATTCATCCTGCATGCATGGATGACTTGACCTATTGCCTCCTATCTAGGTAGGGTTTTAAGTAGCTCTCAGAATTGAGAGTCCAACAACCATAGACTAGCACTAGAATGGGATATTTAACTAGAAAGTAAAATGTAATTACCCTAGAATGAGAGTGCAAGATTAATCTAGAAAATAAAAGATGAGATTAATCTAAGAGCAATTAAGACAAACTAAGATGTATTATTAATCTAAAATGACATTAATCTAGCATGCAAAATGAAATTAGTTAAAGCTTGAATGCAAATAACTTGAGGTAATAATTCGAAAGAGATTTGATACTCAAAAGTTGCATCCCCTAAATGAGGAATGAGAGAGTTCTTTTATAGAATCCTAGAATCAATCAGCGGTCAAGATTGAACAAGATGAACGTTGGAGATTGAAAGGAAGCTCAGTTTGGAATGGTAAGTTTCTTGTAGGGAGAAATTCAATTGTTTGCCTTTTGAGTGAGTGGAGCAGTTAACTGGCTTGTTGCACTTTTGGATTTCCAGTTATCTCAAAGTTTCCTTTTCTGAACTGAGGTGAGGATTTTGTAGAGAATATTTGATTAAATAAATATAATATGACCTCATAAATGAACTTTCTCAATTATTTGAATAATTAAATTAAATTCTTGAAATGAGGATATTTATTTAAAAACCAAATATTATTTAATTCCTTTTTATGTGAGCTAAAAGGGGTAGATTTAATTTAATTAAAGTGCTAGGACTTTGTAATTAAATTAATCAATCATAGGGTTTCTTTAGCCAATTATAGTTCATATTTAGGAATTAAATACAACATGTGATTGATGCAGATTTAGGGTTTTCTACATTTGACACTAGGTCAAGTAGGGTCAATTTAGAAAGACAGAATTGCCTAGTACAATAGGACTTTGATGATTCAAAAAGATTGATAGGATGAGACTAAATGCAACAAAATTGGTTAGGGTTGCAAGATGCCAATTTTGGGGTATTATATCTCCTATACATCTTCAGATATTTTACTCAAGTCTTTTAAACTTATCTCTTTAGATTAATCATCTCTGATACCAATTGTTGGATTACGAAGAGGAGGGGGTGAATCAGTAATCCCTAAATCCAAATACCTAAAAACTTTTCTCTGATTAACTCAGTGATAGCTCAGTAAAATAAACTTCACTATTTACCAACAACAATAAATAAACTATAATAATCTATAAATCATTCACACAAATCATGCATCACATGTAATACCGGTATTTAACATGGAAACCCAACTTCGGGAAAAACCACTATGGGACTTGTCACCCACTAAGAAAATACTCTTCTGAAGTACACCCGGTTAAGAGCCAATCTGGTTAAAGATTACAATGCACACTGTTAGCTATGACCTGGTTAAGGGATTTACCTTAGATATATTAGGATCTTCACCCTGTTAGGAGTGGCCTTGTTAGAGCGTTTCAAACACTCTTTAGAATGTTACCTTTTTCAAGGATTTTACAATAAGATGTTAAGTCCACTCTATTAAGACATTTCTCTATTACAAATGCTAGTAAGCAATAGTAAATAAATTGACCTGTAGATTTGCAACTATCTTTTCTCAATCAAATCATTTGTGTTCTCTTCAATCTTCACTTCAATTCTTCATTATCCACTAGCTTCAACACTTCATCAAATATTTCTTTCCCACTTGGAATCTCTTTGTTTCTTCTTCACTATATCAGTCGGTGACCCTTCAACTATTCAATTTTCCAACCATTTTTTCATACAAATCCATCCTTTATATAGACATTTTTTGTCTCTTAATCTCCTCTATTATGTTTCTTTTGATCATTCTTAACTGTCCAATTCATTATGCCTTGAATCTGGATCTCGATAACATGTTTTCTTTTCACCTAGGAACTTGAACTTTTCTTGAAACTTTTTCCATCTCTTTTTGTTGTTTAGATCTTGTCGTAGATCTTCACCTTGAAGTTTCATGTTCATAGATCTCTTGCAACTAACTCTCATTTTCATCATGATCATCCAACTAATCATTAAATGTCGATTCGGTCCTTATTTAATATTTGTTCCTCGCTCGGTGTCCTCCATTTCTATTTCGGTTAACTTCACTCGATGCCTAAACCTTTCTTTGTTGTTTGGTGCCCTTAGTTCCTTTTCCTTTACTGAGTTACTTCCTTTTGCCTTTACCTTCACCTTTACAGAGTGATATATCTTGCTCAGTAGCCAAAACAACTTAGCTTATTGACTTGACAAATCTTCATCACCATGCTTTATTGACTTAACATAATCATATGTTAGGTAGAAAATAATTATATCAACATAATCTAATCATTGTCTGATCTATATTAGTTGTCCATTTAATTTCTTTTACTTCACAACATCCCATTTCTTCTTCTTCTTAACTCGTTCAACTTATATCATTACTGAATGATATGGCAACATAATATAAACCATAAATCAATTGCTTGACATTAATGACAAGACAATAATTGATCTAGCCTAAGTTCTACTATCATGTATTCCTCTTATCTTTGTTGGTCTTCATTATCATCACCATCAGATAATCAATCTTCAACATTACTATCAGTTATGGTAACAGTGGGATGAACTAGCTAATTCACATGTTCCTTTTATAAATTGATTGTTATTGGTGCAAGCATACAAGAATTTATCAATCCATTGAGGAGAAGATGTTTCATAGCATACTTCCATTCTTGGTGAATATCTGCCTTAATTTTGTGCAGCCTCCATAGAATGGTTTCCATAGTACTCTGTGTCTATTAGGAGAGATTAGTAGAAGCCTGCCTAAACCCCTTATAGAAGTGGCCCTTATCCTTCATCTTCTTTATGAGGAGATACCGTGAGGATAATCCTGACTAACATCTTGCCAAAAACAATAGGTACACTAGCATGGCACTTGCTAATGAGTGTGATCCAAATTAGGCTTGTTAGAACATTATATTTAAAGACGGGTATGAATGTGTATATTTTAGGGAATGCTAATTGATTGGTAATGTTTCTCTAATTTTATAGTAGTTGATGGTAGGTATTAGAATTTCATAGTGAGTGAGCATGAGTAAGTTTATATGATGTTCAAGGTGTCTGATTGATTGAGAATGATGATTAAATTTTATAACAATGGATAATAGACATTTTCATGGAGTGTGAGGGTTAGGGATGAAGAAAGATTCCCTAGATTTGCCTTGGTTAACAAGGCTACATACTAGTTCAAAAGTATGGACATGCAGAGAAAGAAAGGGTTAGTAATTTTTAAAGCCTTTCTATTTTATTCTGTATTTTAGAAACTATAAAAGGATTTATGCATGTGTGTGAAATTGTTTATATGCTTGAATGGTGTAGTTTACCTTGGGCTCAAATCACCCTTTGATAATTTGATTTAGGTTGTACTGTTTACCCATAGTGCTAATGTGGTAAAAGGGTATCTATACATCAAGCCTATGAACAATATTAAACCTCAATCATGATGTCAAGATTGAGGATTAGGAACATCACAGTGGCCTTCATGAAGGGCCATAGGTTGTTCTATTCAATTTAAACAAGGAGAGTAAAAAATGAAAGAATGTTAGTTTCGTGTGCACCTACGTTGTATAAAGTAATAATTTTTATTGGGTGTGATTTAATGTAAAATTATTTATTGTTTGATAAAAGTCATGTTTTCATGGAGGGTTTAAACTTTGGAGACTTAACTAATCATTACAAGAGCAAGATGTTTCCTTTTTGAATTTGATTAAAACAAATTATATTGAAAGAATGTATAAAAAAAATATAATAAATAAATATTCAATAAAGTTTTGAGATACATCATTCAAACCATAGTTGGAAAACTCGAACTTGGAAAAAACTCGCTAAGGCCTAAAAAAATTTGAGAAAAGATCGACCAAATTTTGGAAAAAAATTAGCAAAAAACTCAGGAACTATAAAAACTCCTCAAATTTGATTAGAAATGTATTTTTTTTGCAAAATTCAAGGAGAAGATGCATCCAATGATTCAATTAATGAGAATACAAAAGAAACAAGTTGAGTCTAGATATATTTATATGCAAAGTGGGTACAAAATAACATTCTCGTGAGGAATGTTGATGGATGGAAGAAAAATAGTAAATAGTTTCTATAAAACTAAAAGTAAATACATTATTACAATTACATGTTCCTCTTCCCAACTCTACTAACAAATAGGGAGAGGTAGAACTAGAGGGTCTATTCCTAGAAGCCTATGTTGGGCATAATCGTGCCTCCATCTTGCTTGATATCTATGATGACATGTGTGGATCATTCTACATCCTTGATGTAGCTCCTCCTAGCACTTGCAATGAATCCTCATCTGACTCATCCTCCTCATAATCCTCAATGTCATCCAATGTTAATCCAAATCTACCCCCCTCCTCCTCCATAGCCTACCTCTCCAAATTAGTGACGTTATCCTTTGTAAACAATGGAGGCTTCTCCTATGACATCCAATCACTATAAGGATCTATATCGTCCAAATAAATTGGACCATCTATTTCTTCATGTGCCTTTCATATGTGCAACCAAAGATTATATTACACAAATACAAGCTCATTGAGGTATTTTGGGATAACTTGTTTCTCTTCTTTGTGTGGATGACCTCAAATAAGCTCCAATTGCACTCACAATGAGATGAGTTACAAGGTTGGCATAAGATTCTGAGGGCAAATTTTTAGAGATGTGGGGTATTTCCACACCAAATTTTCCACAAGCCTCTGCAAAACTTAACATATTGAGAAGTTAGAAAGAAAAGAGAAAATATAAAGTTACATAATTTATCAATTTATCAATTTATCAATTACTTTAGAGTTTAGACCTCAAAATCCAAAATTCAAATGACAAATGATTTACCTGGGGTTTGAGTGCTTCTTTCTCTCTTTGTCATATTTGAAGAGAATAATTTACTTTTTTCTTCCACGTACATTTTTTATTCAGTCATAATGAGGTCTCTCTCCTCAACATTAAATATCATCCTATGAATACATATATAGTGGCCCTCCATGACCTCTCCATTAGGATCTGAATAAGAATCATCTAACCTGAAATGAGGATTGAGGAAGTACCATGCTACATGAATGGATTGGTGGAGTTGATTTTTCCACCTCCTATCAATAATTTCCTAATTGAGATCAAATTTGAGTCTATTCCCCCTTGTAGTAAAACTTTTTAGACTCCTTGGCCCTATCCATGACCTCATAAAGATACCCCATTGTGGGTTGATCCCCATCTACCAAGCGCAAAACTCTAACTAGGGGCTTGGATACCTACAATTGAAAAATGTAAATTACAAAAAGATTAATTAATGAAGTTAGTAAGTTAAAACTTAATAATGAGAGACTTCAATCAAGAATAATTAAAAAAACAAGTTTTTAAGTTACCTTGACAATCTTTGTACCCTTTTGTGCAAAATGGTTGTCGAAGACTATGGTCACAACAACCTCTCCTTCAGCCTTCTTTGAATAAGATGAGTCTAGCCATGCTTGACTCACAAACATTTGTTTCAAAGAAGCCAATGCACCAATAATGCTTTCCAACGTCAACAAAATCATTGCAAACCTTGTGACACTAAATCTCACCAAATCTCTCTCATGAGTGTGCTCTCTCATAAAATGTAGAACTCAAGGGTGATTGTAGATATATTTTTTGATTCTTCTTGCATGTTCCATAACTGGAGTCACCCAATCAAGTTTTTTATTGTCCTCCAAAAGAAGGTCAAGGATATGTGTTTCACAAGGTGTCCAAAAAATAGGGGTGCCTTTCTTGGAGGATTCTACCTATAGCCACATGCATTTTTGTATTATCTGTGATGATTTGCACCACATTATCTATTCCAATGTCCATGACAACATTATCCAACATTAATGCCAATATTTGTGCATTTTTCACCTTAATTGAGGCATCAATGGATTTCAAGAACACTACATTGTCCTTGCAAGCAACCAAAAAATTAGTAATTATTCTATTTTTTCCATCTATCCACCCATCAAAAAGAATGGTGCAACCAAATTTATTCCACTCTAGTTTTTGTCCTCCACCACTTATTTTTCCCAATCAACTCCATTTGTGAGCAACCTATAAGGACAATGTGAAATTAAGTATTAGTACACAATTTTGATTTAATAAATGAGAAAAATAATTAAAATTTAAAAATAAAATTGAGTGGGCTATTTACTAACCTCCCACCCAAATCCTTGTGAGAAGGGTCCTTGTACCCTTTTCCTGAAACTGTAATTGCAGTCACCAAATTGGCCCAATAAGGACTCTCTACCACATTCAAGGTGATGTTGTTGAAATACGAAAAATCAACGGCAACAATGTCTATCTTCTCATCATGTACTTCCTTATTCCATCCAATGACCTCTAATGATGGTTGTGCTCCAAGTGTGTTCCTGTGCACAAAAAAATTGCCTATAGGTTGTGTCCCTAATGATGATGAAGCAATAGACACTCTACTAGAGGAATTTGAAGTGGAAAAAGAGGAGGTGCTCATTTTGTGGATATGTGGGCCACGCCAAGAGCCCACTATGTTCTCAAGTGCTACTTCTTCTTCTTCAATGTCAATTGGAGCACCTTGTGATTCAGCTATGACTTCCCTCATAGCTAATTTTACCCTCTCCATTTGCAATTTTTTCTCTTCCATAGCTGCAAGTAGGGTATTAACAAATATTTTTATCTCTTCTGTGGTTTGTCACATTTCCTAGCATTGTGCTTATCAATGCTTGCAAGGTGGTATTTGAGGCGGTTTATGCCTCCTGAAATTACTCTCACATTTTATACAAATCACCTTCCTAGAATTTGGTCCTTCACAAACATACCTTCATGCCTTATCTCTAGCACCTTTAGGATAGGTGCCTATAAATCTAGAAGGGTAATGGTTCTAGTGGCCAATCATTCTATGGATTTTCCATGCCAAATTAATGGTTAACTGATGACCTACACATTAAAAATGAAAAGAAAAAATAAATATTTTAGTTAAACAATTAAAAAAACTATCTAAATTAGTTTCAACATTTTTAAACATCATTTAAAGTTAAAAATTAAAATTAAAAAACTACTAGGGTTTTTTTTTTTTAAAAAGATATTCTTCAAAAAATAGTGAAAGATTCAACAAAGCTTGTCAAAAATAGTGTTGAATCTTGTTCTAATGATTCAAAATATTTTCTAACTACTTAGGAATGATTTTGTATTCATTTAGATGCAACAAAAAATGAATAGAATGTTTTAAAAAAACATAGAAATAAACTCAACAAACCTACCTAGGAATGTGATTTTCTTGAAAAACTAGTTGAAATCTACTTGAATCTACTTCTAATCGATTGCAATCAACTACCAATGGCTTGGAAGCCTCTTTTCTTCCCTCACTGCCAAACAAAAATGCTCAAAACAAAAAAATAAATAAAACTATGACATTTTTGCTTTAATGTTGGACTATCGAAACGCGTGCGAGTTTTTAGCTCAGACACACCAAGTTTTCCAGAAAAACTTGCCGAGTTTTTATGGAAAACTCAGTGAAATTTCTTTGTGAGTTATTCTCAGAAAAATGCATCGACCAGAAATACTTGACGAGTTTCTAAAACTCGTCGAATATTTGACGAGTCTTCCATCTATAATTCAAACTATTCATAGAAATAAACACATGAAGTAGCAAAACAACTTATGCAAAATGAGAAAGAAAGAAATAAGGACCAGCAACAATGAAGAGAAAAAAATTGGCTATTCATAACAATATATTGTTGCCCATAACATAGTGTAGACACCTAAAAATCCTTTAGAAAATAAAGTATTTTTATTTTCTAAAAATCCCTGATGACATCATCATTTGTTAATTAATTATTTATTTAATTTATTTATTTATTTTTATGTCATTAAATCCCTTTATCTTAATTAAAAATATTTAATTAAGAAATCCCTCCCAAAAATGTTTAAATCTTATTTAAACATTAATCCTCTATTTATTAATTATTTAATTAATAAATTGACCAAAAATCTCAAAATAAATAATTTATTTATTTTTTGACCAAAACTTGGCCAATTTCCTTAAGACCACTAACCTCTTCCAAAATCTTCTAATCCTTCTTTAAGTTTGATTAAAGGCTAATCCCATCCTTTCTAACCCTAATCTCAACTCAAAATATTTAATTAAGATTAAATATTTAATTTTCATATTTATTAAATATATTTTAATAAATATTCCCAAAACCAAAAGCCTTTGGAATGAATAAACATTTATTCCATAAAACCTAAGAAAACTCCAGACTCTTCTAGAAACTTCTCAACCCAACCTCTTCACCCATCCTAATCCTAAATCCCCCTAATCCTAATCCTACCCCTAAACATTTGCACAATCCTAACCAAGCTTAAGACTTTCCTAAACCAAAGCAAAGTCTCCCCTTCCAAATATCTCAACCACAAAACATTCAATGCATCCACAAAGTCATCAAAGTCCCTTAAAGGCTCATTCAATGCTCTTACAAGCACTTATGAGGGGAGTTATGAGCTTTGAACCCCCTTTGTTGACTCATCTTTACCCTTCCCTTAATCCACTCACCTTGTGACATGTGTCACCTCCTAATTGGTTGTAGACTAGCACAATCCATGTGCTCCCCTTTGAATGAATCTTGGCCTCTCTTAAGGATTTCAATCCTGGCCACTCATTCTTCCTTCCCAAATCCTATAAATACCCCTCCTTTCAAGAGCAAATCAATTAGCTTAACTTTTATTCTCATGCATTGTTATCATGACCATTTAGCTCTAGACTTAGCATAATCATCTTAAATTAGCTTACTTTCAAGCATTTTAGCTCATCTTAAATATAGCAATAATGGATTAACCTAGTTTATTTCATTGTTTTGCATAGCATATCATCATCATCACATCTCATTTGGTCTAAAATCAATCCTAGATTACTCATCATGTAGCTTAATCTCCATTAAAGCATTTTTGAGTTCTTGAGGCCTTAGGGGCAAATCAGGTGTTCTATACCTGTTTTGTGCCATTTATGAGGTTTTCATGGATCTAAATCCATCCTAAAATGCATTAGAGTATGCTCCAAGTGCTTAGAGAGCACACCCACATCCCTTTTATCAGAGCAAATCAAACAGTGCTTGGGTGCACCTGTTTAGGCTCAATCTGAGGTGGCTAGCTTAGAGTTTTCTTTGTTTTGCATTGATTTCATGCTTAGACTAACATCTAATCATTGTTTGGCTTGAAGTCCTTCAAAACAGGATCCTCAAAAGCCTAGTCCACACATAGATAGAGATACACATGAAATAACAAAACAAAGAAGAACAAACCAACTGTTCTAGAGGAGCAGATCTACTTGAAAGTGATAATTATTTTTTGTACGTCTACTTTTACACTTTTTCAAACATGTGGAAATTAATTTGTTTTCAATGCCTTTAGTATTATGTGCAGAGAGGAAGTATTATATGCTTTGCTTATGTAAAAGCACATGAACAACTTTATGAAAAAAAAATTAATTTTGTTTTATATAACCTATTTTAGTTGCTTCTATCACTCATTATTATAATACCCCAAAATTGGCATCTTGCAATCCTAACCAATTTTGTTGCATTTAGTCTCATTCTATCAATTTCTGAATCATCAAAGTCCTATTGTACTAGGCAATTTTGTCTTCTAATTGACTCTACTTGACTTAGTGTCAAATGCAAAAAACCTTAAATCTGCATCAATCACATGTCATATTTAATTCCTAAATATCAACTATAATTGGCTAAATAAACCCTATGATTGACTAATTTAATTATGAAGTCCTAGCACTTTAATTAAATTAAATTCACCCCTTTTAGCTAAAACACATAAAAAAGGAATTAAATAATATTTGGTTTTTAAATAAATATCCTTATTTCAATAATTGAATTTAATTATTTAATTATTTGAGAAAATCCATTTATGAGGTAATATTGTATTTATTTAATCAAATATTCTCTCCAAAAATCTTCTCTTCAGTTTAGAAAAGGAAACTTTGAGTTAACTAGAAATCCAAAAGTGCAATAAATCAGTTAATTGCTTTACACACTCAAAAGGCAAACAGTTGACAGCCTCTCTACAGGAAACTTTCTATTCTAAACTGAACTCTCCTTCAATCTCCATCGTTCATCTGTTTTAATCTCGATCGTCGATTGAACCCGAGATTCTATAAAAGAACTCTCATTTCTCATTTAGGGGGATCCAACTTTTGATTGCATTGAAACTTTGTCGAATTGTTATCTCATTTGCATTCAAGCTTTCATTACTAGTTTAAATATCATTTTCTAGAATAATCTCATATTTATGTTTAGCAATGCAATTCAATTAATCTAGTTTATTTTCATTGTTATTAGATTAATGCTCATTTCTCATCATTTCTAGATTAATCTTGCATCTTTCATTTCTAGAACCACTACATGCTTTCATTCTAGTTTAAATTGCATTCATTTCATAGATAAATCCTTCATTCTAGTGCTAGTCTATGGTTGTTGGACTCTCGATTCTGAGAGCGACTCACAACCCTACCTAGATAGGAGGCAACAAGTTGAATCATACAGTCATGCAGGATGAATGACCCCACATTCATTCTTGTGTGTATCTGGTGAACAATGAGTATGTTGAAGTGTATGGCTAAATTAGAGGTCAACATTTAGCTATCACATTTTTGGCACCCACCGTGGGGCAGAAAATTAATTTATGACCTCATTTCATTTTATTTTTCTGTCAAATTTTTGCATTTTGTCTGTATGTTTGTACGTCCCTGGTATGGATTCTCATGTGAAGTTGTGCTTTTCCTAGCACTTCCTCACATGACAAAGGTGTTTTCTCATGCGGGACTCTGCATTATCTCGCGCGGACTTTGACATCAGAAATTCAAAAAAAATTCACAGTCTCATACTTTTTGTTCCTATTTTTTGGCATTTGCTATCTTGTTGTGATTTTCTACTTCTCATTTCTAATACAACTTAACAATGGGTTGTAGGACACATGTCAAAGATTCCTAAAAACATGACTATACATACTTACTGATATTTTGATTGCAGGACGCTTGTCAAAGAATATAAACCCACTCAAAACATTCTCTCTTTTTCACGCTTTCTTTACATAGTCTAAATAGGGCCTTGTGAAAATTTCTAAGGGTCTTGATAGCAAAATAGGGTAATAGGCTCTTCATTACATGGAAGTGATGCCCGTGGATGAATCTGAGACCCAAATGTTGCTAGAATGATAGATACCTAGGGAGCCAAGGAAAGGTAACAAATCGATTGACACATTCATTAGTGAGGGATTATGCTCTTCTCTCTTTGAGAGAACCAGAAACCCAGAAGCTCTTGAATCTGTTGAAAGAGGAGTTAGCTCGGTGATGAATATGTCTTGTGTGTTTGGGTAAGGTGCAGAGGTAGAGCACTATGCTCTTCTCTCTTTGAGAGAATCAGAAACTCTGACCCTTGAATCCAAGCCAAGTCTGAGTCACCTTTAGCGAGCTTGCCAGAAGTTGAACCTTTGGGAATGACCCAAGTGAGTACACACCTTTTTCCGGTGATTCCACCTCACTATAATAAATTTTCTTTGTTGAGCAAAAGACTCCAAAGCCATGTTAATTTATTTCTCTTGATCCATGATGTCGAACATCTTGAGAAAGCTATGTATGTTGTACTGAGCGGCGTCGCTCCTAGCCCTGCTTGAGGGGGTGTACACTTTCAAGTTTCAGTGTGGCTAAGAGGCCCTAGCCTTGCTTGTGAGGGCATCTGAGATTAATGTGAATGAAAGCCTATTAAACACTCTCTTAGTTAGTTTCCTACCTGGTTCATCTCCGAAAGGGGACATAATCTTTGCACAGGGAGGGGGAAGAATCTCTTCCCTAGATTCTCACCATAGACATGCACGTAGATGTTTGAAGGTGGTATATGACACTGACCCCTGCTTCAAGGGTAATCTTTGAACATATATTATTGAGTCCTTGGAAACACCAAAAACATGGGCACCCTCTAGGGGGTGACACGGCTATGTGAGGTGAACGCATGCACATAAGTTGTGAGGCACGGATTTTGTCTTCTCTACCATTTTCTTTGTAGGGATAACTAAGTGTTTGTTTTGAGTCTTCAAACCATCCAACATGTCCAAAATTTTTCAAGACTCCCATGTTTTTTCCGAGTTGCTTTGTCCTCGGTAGAACTATTTTTTACTATTGATTGTTTCACATCTGCCTGCTAGTCCCAAACTTTGTGCTTGTTAAACGATCGATTGAAATCTTAAAACTGAGTTTGCTGATCTAAACTGTCCTAAACCAGTCTGTAAAATGGGTATTCTATCAGAGAATAGCCCACGTTGTGTCTCGAAAATTGATTCTATCTCAAAAATTGATCCAAACCGTCTGATTCTGTACTTTGTCGCCTGGTTCTGTGCATTTTCTTTTGTGAACTTTTGTTTCCTCACGCAAACTATTTATTTGTCATTTCTTTTTGGTCTAATCTAGCACTTCTCCTCACAAGCATGGCATATCCTCGCGCGAACCTAGCATTTCCTCGCGCAGGACTGCACTTTCTCATGTGAAACTGTCCCTAATTTGTCAAAATAGTGAGCTATTTCCCGTCTGCTGGTTAACTTTCTGCCTAATCTGGTTCCTGTTTAGGGTATGTCTACATGTCTTCTTATTGTACACAGTCTAGAACTGGATGTCTCAGGTTGAGAACTATGTGACTATCGCTTGAACTCACTTTGTCTCTCTATTGTCTACTTTATCTACTATGTTATCATACCTTGCAATACGATAGTCATCTCTTGGTTGTTCTAGCCTTACTCTCGAAGACTCGTGTCAGGTATATTTCACCTTTGTCTCTCCTTGCTTCCTTTTACAGACAGAGTCCCAAGTGTAAGTCCTAGTTCCTTTCTCGCTTCACAATCTTTGTCTATGACTATTGCAACTCGAAGTAGCAACATATTCCCCTTACACACTGCTAGATGAGGTAGAGGTAGACCTCACAATTGAGGAAGAGGTCATTCCCAATCCATCATGCAATCTAAGTGTCGTAGAGGATCTTCACATTCCTCTTCATCAGCTATAGCTAGAGAGGAACCATGTTGATCTCCCTATCCTGTCATTCGACCGTACGTCAAACGTGTGTTCCATAATCCCTTTAATCATGACTATACACACTACACACCTGTCCGCTAGCAAAATGACAAACTCCAGTCTTACCTAGGTTGCTCACATCCAAATTGTTGAACATACCACTGATCCTGATTGGGGGCCATTAGCTGATATCTCCCACATCTTGAATATGCCTTGGTGTATGCCTATTCTAAACTACTCCACTACTCTTGCTACTAAGAAAACTCTTGCTACTGAACAAGCTCCTACTACTAAGAATACTCCTCCTATTACAAATGACAGTGATGAAGAAAATCCACCTCCTACAATGTCTCTATCTGACTACATCAGGTAGTACCACAATACCGAGATAGCTTCAAAGGGACACGAGTGGGATTCCTCATCTGGTGCTACTATGACAATACAAGTTGATGTTATACATAGATATGCTCCTCTTACCAGCTTTGAAAGAGGAGAAAGTTCAAACTCTCAAGATCAAGAAACTAATGATGATCCTTTCCACCCTTCTGTGGAAATCCTCCCTATGGCTCCTAGGCCATCTACTTCAAGTTTCACTTTAGTTGCTCTAGCAAGTCATGGGTACATAAGATCCCATCCTATTAAAGCTTCATGAAACATTGGCAGATCCAGAATTGAAATGGTTCTTATTCATGCACTCTTTCCACCTGAAGAGGGACCTAGCTCTCGGAATCAACCATCTTAGTTAGACTCCCATAATATTCCTCTAAACTTATTTGACTCTTCTAGGACGACTCGCGATCAACAACATTTTATGGAAGATAACTTTCTTGATCTATCTGATTCATTCATGAATGGTTAGGATGATGTTGATATCTTTGCACTTGAACCCATCCCATTGACTTCTCTCCTCTCTTCCTCCCCAAGATAAGTGGCTTGTCCACTTCCCATCCCACATCTCCACCTAATCCAGTCATATTAGCCTTGTTCATCCATAATTCCTGAGTCTTTGGAAGTAACTTGGATTTGTAACATAAAGAATAAAAAATCCACTTATATCTCAAGGTCACCATGTCCCGTCTAATCAACATGTGACTACAAAGAAAAAAAAAGTAGTGTTCAAACGACCACAAAGGTCTTTAAAGAGAAAAAGACAAAAAAAAAAAAGGATCCTGAAATCCATCTTACAAGAGTTCCAATCAAAAGCATCTCAAACGAGAAAGGAATATCAAATGCTATGTGGATTCCCAAGCAAAACAAAGGCTTGGATATCAAGAGAAAATCAAAGTTGCTATTCAAGCTTCCAAAATCTCACACCTCCCTCCATTTCACCATCCTTGCCTCTCATACTTTATACTCTTCATTCTATCTTGCTTGTCCCTAAAGTGCATATCGGTATCTCCTCATTTCTAATGACATGACTAAGAGAAATCTAGAATGTACTTTCCCTGAGTGTTTAGAGTGCGGGAAATTTGACAAAGAGTTAAGACGCATCCACAAGGATATTTGTGGGTCTTGCCTAAGTGAACATTCCTTGACTACGGATCTCTCGACAGTTGGACACTATTGGCCGGATCCCCTTATCACTACTACAACATCTCATTCTGCTCTTGAAATTTCTCAAGTTGACTACTACTATACCAATCAAGGTCGAGATTCCTACTTTGTGAGTCTCTCTAAAAGGCCTCATTACTGATGATGACAACAGAATATCTCAGCTACAAGAGCTAGAACTACTGGACAAACATCAACAAGTGGCGTTCAATCACCTTCGAGCATATCAGAAGAGGATGTCCAAGAGCTATAACAAGAAAGTTAAACCAAGGGACTTCCAAGTGGGTGATCTCGTCCTGAGAGAGAACCCTAAGAATCAGTAACAACGGATCCAAAAAGGAAAATTTGAACCAAATTGGCTTGGTCTGTATATTGTCACTACAGTGTTTGGCTTTGGCACCTATCAACTCTCTACTACTGAAGGAGAACAGCTCAAAGAGTCGATCAATGCTCTGCATCTGAAATGATTCTACAGCTGAGACATCTTCAAAATGCTCCATGTACATACTCAATTCTAAAAAAATCCTTAAAATTGCAAAATGTCTTGAAAAAATCTATGATACCTAGTAAACAGGTGCCTTGATAATACCAAAAAAATCAAAAAAAGAAAAAATACAAAAAAATTGAAAAAAAATAAAAAATTGCGATGTAAGGTGAATATGCGGGGAAAGGGCATCGAGGGTTTGAGTAAAAAGTGGGTTGAACCTCTTGAAGAGAGGCCAATGGTGTGATTTTAAGGAGAGATTGAAGGAGAGGTAACTGAAAATGAGAAGTTGTTTAGAGAAAGGGAATCGATTGGGAGATTCAAGGATTTTTGACCCAGTCTTAGTGAGTTGCATAAATGGATATTGACAAAGTGGATCCCCATTATAGATGGGAAGATACAGATATACTTACGTGTGCGAGGGTTTTTTGTCATTATTTTTTACAATAAGCAAGATAGGAAGAAAATAATGTGTAAATCCCTTTGGTGTTGGGACAATAAATATGTTTTATTGTTGAAGCCTTGGTATTCAAATTTCAATCTAGTTTTTGAATCTTTTGACAAAATTCAATTATGGGTAAGACTTCCAAACCTTATGCTTCAGTTCTGGTGTGATTCTTGCTTTGAGATTATTGGGAACTCTTTGGGGAGATTCTTAGGGGTTGATGAGGGTTCCCAAGATTTCTTGCGTATAACCTTTGCTCGTATTTTGGTTGAAATGGATTTTTCAAAAAACCTCCCTACTGAGATCTTCCTAAAATGGCTAAAGATACTTGGGTGCAATTTGTAGACTGTGAAGGAATTTCATTAGGTGCAAGAAATGCTATCAAACCAATCATGTAGCAACCAATTGTACAAAGAAGATTCCTCATAAACAAGCCTCTTGGTGGAAAGAATGTTCCTCTCAGTTTTATAATGTGGAGAAATTGAATCTTGGAGCTCTAAGGTTTCCCCTGAGATGGGGACAGATAAAGATCTTGAAATTATCTCATACTTTGCTTTGGAATAGACAGTTGAAGTCGGTCAGTAGGCTTTGGGGACTAAAACACCAGAAAATATTAATAACATTAGTTTGAGGCATGAAGTAGAGGGAGAGAAGACAAGTCAAGAAATATCTCATGCCATGATACAAGGGGGTAAGGTTTCTTCTTCTTGCTTGGATTCAGAAGGAATAGATAATCAAAGCAAAGATGCCACTACTAAATTTAGTTCCAATGTTGCTAGAATAGTGGAAGGTGATTATTTTGATCATGGAGGGGTGGTAAAAGGAAGCAACAAACATGGAGGAAGGATGGCAGGTTGTGAGAGGGAAGAAAGATAAGAAATCCAACAAGGGTGGAACTTTCGACATGGTCCTTCACTCACACTCTAAAGGTGGAGCCATGAGGGAGACTTAGATGTTTGAGTGGCTCTTGGTCTTCATGGTGAATAGAGGATAGTGGGGAAGTGGTTCCCTCATGCTAAAAAGAACCAGATTACTTGTCTCACAAATAATATTATTTGTTATTGTGTTTTTTTTCAGAACTTCTCTAAATTTGGCTTTGTTATTGTCTAAATTTAATTTACCAAGTTTCAAGCACAACAAACCTTAGACTTCCTCTTTGTGGGTAGGTGCCAAATTTGCCATTCATTTTTCTTGGTTTGTGTACATTGTTGTGTGGGATGTTTTTAGTGAATGATTTCAAATTAGAGTTGTTTCATCTTTATCCAATTATCTATTACTTTTCAAAACTGCCTTTGACCATTTTATATTAAAAATTTATTCTCTCAAGCATTGTTCTCACACTAACGAGCATAAGAAAAAGTACAAAAACAAAATAGAAAATGGGGAAAATTTAGGACAAAAGGTTGTTGAAAAACATTTTATTAGCTAAAATAAAATATGATTTGAGTTCACTAGCAATAGAACAATAGTGAGCTAAATTTATTTTCAGGCATGGTACTAATAGAATGAGCATGTCTTGATTTGGGCAAAAGGCCACATAATATGGAATGGTGCTATCTATCAAGGGCAATATGCCATTAAGGTCAATTTCTTTTTTTATGAAGAAACAAGTTTATTATAGTGAAAGGATATTTTTATAAATATTGTTATAGAAGAAAAGAGGTTAGATATGTTTATTTTTTATTAATTAAGAAAATATTATATTATTTTAAAATATAAAAATAATATAATATTTTAAAATATAAAAATAAAACATTTATTTAATAATTGTGTCTGTTAATGTAATTCTCGTAAAATAGAAGTTAACATTTATATTAGAATTTAAGGAATCATGCATTCCACATTTAGATTCACTATGTTAGATAGAGAAATATTATTTATCATAAGATTACACATCTTATCAATGATTATAGTAAATAATATTCTGAAGCATGCAATCATAATTTTTCAATTTAAGTTATCTTAAAATAAATAAACTCTATAGCACAGAAAAAAAAAATTATCTTACTTATTTTTTGTTCAGACTTCCGTATAAAAGTAGGGCAAATACGGTTGCCATAAGTGGTGAGAAAAAGTGGAAGCTATTGACATGAACATGATAGGATGTTATGAGCTTCGTTGTTGCACGGGTAACACAAAAATATATTTATTTAGCATAGATGTAGGCATTTGACTTTGATCTATAGTGATTTATTTGACCTTGACAGGAGCTCTATTTGTAGGCTATCAACACCTTAGTGCAAGTTATATTGGGATGATATTTCAAAGTCTGTTTTCTTTGCATGTCCTTGCTATGATATTTTTTACAATATGAGTATTAGTTTCTGGATTCAATTGTGTAGCATTTTTTTGAATCCAGAAACTAATACTCATAATAATATGGATTGTGGAAATTTAATGGATTTGATTTTTTAGAATGTTTATTCTTAATGTCTATCTCAATAAGAATAATAAAATAGTTTAAATGTTATTTTTCACAGATATTTTTAGTAACTTTTTATAAAGGAAAATGTCTTCTAAAAATATATCTTTGATTTGATTTTAAATTTTAGTTATGATAGTTATCTTTAGTAATTCTCTATAAATGAAAATATTTTTTTCTTTAAAAGAAAATAAATATATATATCATTACTATAATAGTGATATAAAAATATACATATTATTTTTAGTTTTAGATCTTTTGAAACAATAAAACATATCTTTAATTTGATTTTAAATTTTAGTTAGGATAATAAACTTTAGTAATTTTTATAAAAGAAAATAAAAATATATATCATTAATATAGCATTATATAAATATTAAGTTTAGTTTTAGATCTTTTCAAAAAAAACATATATTCAATTCAATTTTAAATGTTATTTTTTATAGTTATAGAAACTTTCTATAAAGGAAAATGTCTTTTGAAAAAGTACATCTTTAATTCGATTTTAAATTTTAGTTAGTATAGTTATCTATATTTAAACAAAAATATTTTTTCTTTAAAATAAAATAAATTACACACATTACTTAGTTATGTTTAGCAACTTTCTATAATTGAAGCACTTTTAAATATTAAAAATTTATTGAGTACACATTAATTAGTATTCACTTTTCTATTAAATTAATTAAAAACTATCTTAAAAATAGAATGTTAAGTTGTTTTATTGAACTTCAAAATTATACTACATAATATAAATGTGACATCATAGATATGTTATCTTTATTTTAATTTTAGCTTATTAATGAAATTGAAACACTTTTCATTAAAACACTTTTTAATATTAAAAATTTATTGAATACACATTAAGTAGTTATTCATTATACTATTAAATTAATGAAAAAGTATCTTAAAAATAGAATATTAACAAATTTTTATTGAATTTCAAAATTATATTGTATAATAATTGTGACCATCAAATTTTAGCCATGGACATGAGCAAATAAAACTGATGAAAAATCAAAGTTCGATTCTACATAAATTTGAATGACGTTTACAAATGACTTATTTGGCAAGACAAGAAAACTTGTCAAAGGTTTTGTCATAACTAAACCCACCTGCCTTGAAATGATGGAGGAGAAAAGAATTTCAAGCTGATTTTGTTAATAGTTGAAGGGGAAATTGTCAAGGTGAGGGGCAAAAGTGAGCAGCTCCATGCCATTGTTCTTGGTGTGCATCTTCACCAAAGATTTTGGAATCATAAACAATACATGAAGTATGATTATTAGAAGTAAAATCACCAAATTAAATCATGGAACGAAGCTATTATGTATGTAAGCTGAACTTTTGAGTGCTTCTTCAAATCTCCACTTTCTATAATAGTAGCAATACACAAAATGTCATGTACATAAAACAAAATGAAAAATGAAATGAAATTGTTGATTCTTTCCTCATTATAATTTGTTCTTCATATGACATAAAATTTTAATTATGTTGAAGACATTTACTCTTTAAAAAGAGAGGAACTAATTTTTACATCTAACTGTCAAAACTCATGGAAAAGAAATGAACGACCATTGTTTTAATCAGGTCCGTTTTAATCTCTCCTCTCATCTCTCACAAATTTCACCTCCATTTCTTCAATCTGCTTTGGAAATCACAAGACCACAGCTTTCCCGACAATGGTAGATTTTCTGTGTAGAAAAACTTTTACCCAATCTGACGGTGCCACTCAACATTTATCCCTATTTTTGTTCAGTTGCTTTTTACTGTTTGTTAATGTAAAGAAAAAAAATGTTCACTTAATTATGTATAAAAAAAATATTCGTTCACAAAAAAACTTAAGAAGTTGAAACAAACAAATTTATGTTAATATTACTTTATATTTTAATTTATAAATTATATTATTAATTTATAAAATAATAGTCTTAGTTTTTTTTAATTATTTAGTAATTTATTAAATTTATTATTTTTTTTTAATATAAATTTATTTCATTTTAATTAACTTTTTTTGTTTATATTCTTGTTTGAATTTTAATATGTTTATATATATTTTAAAAATCAAATAATATTATTTAATCATTATCAATTTATAATTGTTATATATCTAATTATGTATATTTATCTTTATATTTATTATTACTTTCATTATTCTTTTATATGGTATTCTTTCTTTAAGTTAGTTTTCTCATTTTAAGGAAAGAGTGGTGAAGGGAGCCCTCATTCTCCAATGAGATTTGAACCTTGATGAAAAGAATAACAAAACAATTTAATCAATAGCTCATCAGTAGAATTAGACTTTATTTGTAATTAAGATACTTAATTTTTTTTCATAGTCTAAGAATTTCAAGAACATTAATTTCTACATCCAAGTAGAATTATTATAGATTGTATGTGATATTTTACCCAAACTATAAATGATAGGGGAATTTTGAGCCCCAATCAATTAATTATTATTATATAGTCTTATTTATTACAAATATTCATCACTAATAATATTTAATTACATGATCATTGAATTCAAGGTTGAAATAGAATAATATTTGTTCTCTTTGCTATGACATTGACTTTGTCCTTTAAAATGCAAATAATAATGCATTAAATAAATATTAAAAACAACAAAATCACTTATAGTTAATAAATGACATCTAATCTATTGGATAAATAAAGGAATATATTATCTAGAAGAAATCAAAAGGATTCATGCGTAATGGTCTTTTAAATTTAAAGTGTGTGGGAAGAATTGATGCTTAATTATTAAAATATATTTTATTTTCAAATTATAAGTATAAAGATTAATCATATAAGAAAATTTAGATAATTGACTATATGTTTTGTAAATTTATTACAAATTAAATGGTATTAATATAATTATATTTATTATTTTATTTAATATAAATTATTGTATTAAAAAATATATTTAAAATATCATATTTTTTAAGGTGATTTCAAGTGAGTTTAATCATTGGTCACATTTAGACATAATAAGCTTTCTAAGGTGCAATTGTTAATAAATACTATTAAGAAATTGCATGAATAGATTTCTGATTTTAATTTGACTATTAAGAAACATTTAAAATGGCTATTTTAAAATTAAAAACTGCATAAAATAACCAATTTTATTTAGCCATAAATAAAACCGTAAGTCCCTCCTCAAGATTTAGATGATAGACGCCTCCCTCCATTTAGGGCTCCGAAACATCAAGGGAGTCCATGTTTTACTAATTGAGAGGGAGTCGATGTGTGGGAGCACAGTTGGAATGGATGACAAAAGCATCGAATATGACAATACAATGAATTCGTTGCCGTTCGAACATTCACCATTCCTGATAAACATATGAGAAATCAAAATTTAAGAGAACAGCATATTATGAGACAATGGTCGCTAGGCATCACGGAAAGAAATAAGTTGGATTTCAATCAGGCCCCAGTTTAAAAGGAAAAAATGGCTCTTAAAAATCCAGCTAAATGTAAGTTATCCAGTTTGTGGCACCTCTCAATGGGGTTTTCAGGGCTAAAACCATTGGTACCTCCGTGGACTCAATCGATAGCATCTATGCATTATTATTTACCTGATACCCACAATCGTTTTCCCAATATTCATTTATCTGCATTTTCAACTAATTCTGCAATCCAGCCGTTCGGAGTGGGGAACCCCTGTAAAACTCAGAAGGGAGAAAGCAGCGTGGCAATCTTGTCTGATTTGGATGAGGTGGGCAGGATAATATCGGAAAATTTGGATGCAGGTAAGGACATGGAGGCTGCCCTAGAAAAATGCGGTCTTCAGATGTCCACAGAACTAGTTGACAAAATTCTGGAGAGGTTCCGGTTTCAGGAAAAAGTTGCCTTCAGGTTTTTCACATGGGCCAGTCATCAAAATGGCTACAGGCATGAATCCCATACGTTTAATGAGATATTGATATACTTTCTAGTACTAAGTTCAAGTCGAATCAGTTTGCAATTATTTGTGCTTGTTAAAATTAATTAAGAGAAGCCGTAATCCTAGGTTACCCCTTGAGAAATTTGCCAAGGTCCTGAGGGATTATACGGAAAAACATATTATAACTCTCAGAAAATTTGCAAATAAGAAGAAAGGAAAGATCCAGGCCAATCCTGAAGTCAATGCATTGAACATGCTTCTGGATGCGCCTTGCAAGTGCTATTTAGTCTTTGAGGCCCAAGCCTTGTTTGATAAGTTGAGGGTCAAATTTAAACCAGATGACAAGACTTATTCTGTTCTTTTCTTTGGCTGGTGCACTGTTCGGAAACCGTGTAAGGCTATGGAGATTTTGAATGAAATGATTAATGTGGGTCATGATCCTGATAATTTCACTTACAATACTTTGCTTGATGCATTATGTAAGGATGGGCATGTGGGAGAGGCCTTGAAATTTTTTAATTTTATGAAAGCAAAAGGGTGCGCCCAGTCTGTACCTACTGCAAAGACTTACAGCATCCTGATTGTTGCATTTAGCCAGTTAGGAAGAATAGAGGAAGCCTTGGGACTTCTTGGTGAGATGAGAGATAGTGGATGCTTTCCCGATGTCCCGATGTACACTGAAAAACTTGAGGAAGGATTTTGCAGTGCAGGAAAACTTGAGGAAGCCTTTAAGCTTTTAGATGAAATGAGAGACAAAGGATATCCTCCAGACACTGTTACTTATAATTGCTTTATGAAAGTGCTGTGCAACCTTAAAAATGTAAATGAGGCCCTTAGACTTTTTGATAGAATAACAGATGTAGGTTGCCTGCCAAGTATTCATACATACAACATGTTGATAAAAATGTTCTGTGAGATGGGTCAACTGCATATGGCCTTGACATATTCCATAATATGAATAAACCAGGGGTTTCTTCGCCTGATGCATTTACGTACTGTACTTTGATCAAAGGGCTCCTTGAAAATGGCAGGATAGAAGAGGCCTGCTCATGTTTGAAGGAAGCTATACAGAAGAATTTGAGACTTCCATACCATGCCTATGATAACTTCTTGATGGAGCTTTCAAAAGCCGGTGACCTACGAAGGATCCAGTGGCTTTCAGGTTACATGAGACAATTTTATCATCATAGACAGTCCAGGCGTTTTCATAAGGCTCAAAGATGGAGGAAAGGAGGGGGCAAAAGATGACCTTTTACGCTCAATTTAAAAAGTAGCATGAAAAAATATCAATGTTTGTCCATCTATTTTTCATATCAGAAAATGCTGTTTTCGTATAACCATCTTTAGGGCAGATCCTCATTATAAAGTTCATATCTATCAAACACTATACATTCCACCATATTGTGGAAATAGAAAGTGCATGTCTTGCTATACACATCTTCAGAAAAGGCCCCTTTATGTAGCATTATCCTGATTATTCATCATTCGGTTTTTGATAGCCACTTGGCAGAAAAAAAGCGAAACTGCAAGAAACTCTTCAAGGGATAAAGTATTTTAACCTGTGAAAGCTTCACTAAGTATTTCTGAAGCCACTTGTTCTTAACATATTAAGCCCAGAAATGGTCTCCAACTGAATTTAATGAGACAGACACTTCGACAGGATTTCAGATGTTTATTACAGATCTCTCCACAATTCCAACACTCACAGGCTCCTCAAATTAGCAGGGCTAACTAAAATTAGTTTTAAAAAGAATCCAAGAATGAATCAACATGTCTACAAAACAGTAAAACTCTCTTCATATGCATGAACAAGGTGCATCTCATCGAGGACTTACATACACATTACAATTCCTGCACCTTCTAACACTTACCACTGTTCTTAATAAACAGAGAAAGAATCCCCATATGGTATTGTCTGGTAATAACATAGCTGGTAATATAAACAAGATTCCACTATTATTCATGCGAGTGGCTGTATTTTACATTGTTACTGTTTCAGTACACAGTGAAATTGCGCCTCCGATTCTGTATGCACTGCACTTGCTCAACCCAATAAGATGAATATTCGAAACTCCTACATAACCAAATTATTGACTTATAAAGTCAAAGGGCTACAGTTTAGTGGCTAATCCGTTGCTCAACAACAGGAGTGACCCAGCCCCAATTCCTTCCCATAACTGAATGTAATGGAACATTTGACATAATGGTTTCACAGCTTCCATCATTAATCATTTATTGATAATCAAACCAAATATTAGATTACAAATATGACAGAATTGAGCTAAAAGTATTTCAATTGCGTATTTGTCCAGATCTCAGTGCCTATCTTGGGGGAAGGGGAATGCTTCTGCAATAATATGTGTATTAGATATTCAGTACCGCAGTTTTATGGCATTGACCTGACTGATTATTTGCTTGTAACACATCTCCTTTTGTTGGAGAAGGCTAAGTAAAAACAGACCATGTTGGAGCAGGCCTCCACTCAGAATATCCCAACTGAAACAGCTGCATTAACACACAGCTACACTTGCTGGATTTAGAATCTAGGTCGCCGTCTTGGGAAGCGCCCAAACTCACCATTAGACCACAGCCCAACAGGAGTGACATGTCTTCTGTTGGCTTCCTTGGTCTTTTTCTGTCTTGGGAAGCACCCAAACTCACCACTAGACCCTAGCCCAACAGGAGTGACATTTGTTATGTTCGCTTTCTTGGTTTTTTGCTGTCTTGGGAAGCGCCCAAACTCACCACTAGAATGCTTCCCAACAGGAGTGACATGTCTTATGTTGGCTTTCTTGATTTTTTGCTGTCTTGGGAAGTGCCCAAACTCACTACTAGACTGCAGCCCAACAGGAGTGACATGTCTTCTGTTGGCTTTCTTGGTTTTCTTTTCCAGTTTCTGTGAGAACTTAACAAACACATCTGCAACATCCAACTTCCCTGTTTGTCTCATATGTTCTCCAAGTTGCTCAAATATATCAGGCCTGCCTGCTTGTGAAAAATTGGCGAGGAATTTATCATAATTGAAACGAGGAGCCTTCATGCCCT
This sequence comes from Chamaecyparis obtusa, assembly GCA_027943335.1. Lineage (NCBI taxonomy): Eukaryota > Viridiplantae > Streptophyta > Pinopsida > Cupressales > Cupressaceae > Chamaecyparis > Chamaecyparis obtusa. The sequence continues at coordinate 1,150,026 of BSBK01003732.1, read as the reverse complement.
TCTCAATCATTCTTTCAATGTAGGTGCATGCCTCCTGGGATCTGCCTTCCCTAAAAAGCCCTCCAATAAGCACAGTATACGAATTGACATCAGGACTGCACCCATTCCGAGCCATCTGATTCCAGATATCAAAGCCCTTCTCAAATTTCCTTGTCCTGAAATAAAATTTCATAAGCATGTTGTAGGTGTGAATGGTGGGTTCGAAGTCACATTGTATCATCTCATCATAGAGTTTAGCAGCTTCATCTGGTTTGTAAAGATCCACCATGACTTTGATTAGAGCATTGTAGGTCTGGCAGTCATGAGGAATTCCTCTCTCTTTCATTTCTATAAGCAACTTATAGGATTGATCCAAATTCTCAGCATTGCCATAGCCCGTGATCATACAAGTGTAAACAGCAGCATCTATTGGGCAGCCATTTTTCTGCATTTCAACAAAGAATTTCTGGGCTTCCCACATCTTGTGTAATTTACAAAGGGCAAAAATCACAATAGTGTAGCTCCTAGTATTAGGAGTAGGGCCATTTTTTTTCATTAAGTCAAAGAGCTTTAGAGCCTCATCCCTCCTTCTTCCTGTAAAAAGGCCTTCCAACATGATGTTGTGGGTGACAAGATCCGGTTTATGTCCTTCATCCAACATCTCATTCCAAAGTTTACCTGCCTGTAGTAGGTTCTTCGCCTTGCACCATCCTGACAGAAGCACGGTGTAAGTTTTTGCATCTGGAGGAAACTTATCTCTCATTCTTTCGAACAGCATTTGTGCTTCCTTTGCAAGTTTTGCTCGACCTAAAGCATCCAGTAGAAAGTTGAAGTTGTTAATGTTGACCCCAAATTTGTACCGTTCCATTAAAAGAAACATCTGCACAGCTTTTTTCATCTCCCTGCCAGCTGCACAGGATTTGATGGCAATCTCAAAGGTATATGTTGTTAACGCAGAACCTTTCTTGCCCATCTCTTCAATTAGCTCACACATAGTCTCAAACTGTTTCGCCCTTCCCAAGATATTCATCATCATATTATAAGTCAGTGAATTGTGTGAAAAACCAGCCTGCTGTCCTGCCCAATTGAAAAACCTCAAAGCAGGCTTCCTGGCATTGGAAAATCTGCTCAAGACATGAAATACCAATGAGTGGGACAAATTAACTCCGCATTGATCAAGAACTGCTTCCATATTCCGATCCATTGCAAAAAGCTCCTCCACCACTTTAGAAACTCTCTCCACTTCTCCAAAATCAACAGGTTGCTCGCTCCAATACTGTCCATACTTTTTCAGAAGATTTCCTTGTTTCTTATCAGTACTTTTGTCACCACCATCATCATCTCTGTCCTCACTGCAACTACCACCTGGCTTTGATATTGGCATTCCCTTCACAGAGACAAGACCGGAACAAAAAGCCCTAGAGGCATAATTTCTGTGTGGTATCCCAAAATCAGGCAGTAAACTTAAAATTGGCACTGGTTTCTGCCAAGGGTTCTCCCAATTGTCTGAACGGGTGTTCAAGAAAGTTTGAACATCGGCAAACCCCAAAGAATGAGGGTCACAAGGACCAGACATGATAGATACATTTTTAAAAGCAATGCTTGACATTTGAGTGCTACAAACTTCTCTTCTTTCTTCCCTTCCTCTTCTTGCAAGTCGACATTCTTTGCAGCAACAGCTTCTTCTGCTGCTAACATAGTTACAAGTGCGCTGAAAATGAGAACCAAGAACTCGTGGATGTGAACTTACGCATTCTAATCCAGAATACGAGAACCTAAATGCGGCCTCTTTTCGGGCGCAGCATATTTTAGAAATCCACTTCCATATGCCCATGCCCTTAACAGAAACTACCACTTCCATATTCCCATGGCCTGAACCCTACCATAATCTATTCCCTGTCTCCATTGAGGAAGGCAATGAAGAAACTGCTGGAACTATTCATTCTAGGATTTTTAGGAATCTCCAAATTTTGTATTGTTCATAAACATCTAGAATATGATCATGTAAGCCTACGCAGCAGAAAACTACCGTATCGTCCACTTACAGAGACACAATTTGAAAGAGGGAAAAACTGTATTGCCTTACCTGTACATTGAAAAAACGTTATCCGTGTTCTTCAGTTTTTCCTCTACTTTCCACGCGCAGAGAATTGTTCATCAAGATAAAAAGCCCTATTGAATAACTCTTCCAACAGTGAAAAGTTTGCATTTCCCCCTTCGTTTCCGACTCATTTCTCGTCTTAATTTTCAGATTCGCCGAATGATTTGTTTTAGGTTAATTTTGTATCGATATTAGTTTGGGGAAATTCAAATTGGAAGTCCATTTTATCTTCTTTATTATATTTCATTTGTGATGTTTGAAGTTGTATTTCAGAAGTAATTTTAAATCGTTTCTTGAAAGTTATAATTATTAAATTAAAGCATCTATTACTATGTTTTCTACTTGCTTAACCAAATAAAATTTAGCTTAGAAACTATTTTTTAATTTTATTATTGTTTATTTTAAAATTTTATTAATTTTATATATAGAAAGAGAGTTTTATTTAATTCTATTGTTCTATTATTTCTATTATTATTTAGTTATATACTTTTATTAATATATTATATTTATAATTATTTATTTTTTAAATTTGTTTATTTATATATTTTTAAAATTTTATTTATGATATTATACATTTACTTTTATATTTATATAATTTAGTAATATAATTAAAAAAATAGTATTTATAAAATTTAACATAAAAAATCTTAATATAATAAAAGTAATAAAAAAATAATTTTAAAATAAAAAAATAAAATAAAAGTAATAAAAAAAATTATTTATTTTTATAATGCAATTGACATTTCTAAAAAGAGAAAGATTGATTAAAAATATTTAATTTAACTTTGTGAATGTATTTGACTTATAAAATTAGTTAAAAATAAAACATCTTATATTTAGAACCATGCAAATATATAAAAATTCATTATATATTTAAGTCTTTTGACTATAAAAGTTTGACATATGTTCAAGAACTGGTATTCATTTGAGCATTGTTAAAATTTGGCAACTATCAAAATTGTTTGAGATTTAATAGCACAATTGGTAATGGAGTATTTTAGTGTAATTCGAAAAGAATTAGTAAGACAGATCCTAATGAGAGTGTCTAAATTTGAGTTCCTAGTTGATCCTATTTCGATGTAGATGAGCCTTTCACGAAGGGAATGTAGCGCCCTTTAAGGGTTGAGTGATTAACTGTTTGAATTTTAATGAACTGTAGCTTTTTGCTTTCTACTCGTATTCTTCTTGTCGCTCCTTCCGCATTGTTATGCTTTTGATATAAATCAGTTGATCTCATTTTGGTTCAATGTTATTGTCTGCCTTCCTGCCCAATTTTGTACGTCTTACAGGCAAATTTTGATTACTGACAGTTTCTTTTTATTTTCTGCATACTTCTGTTTACTTGCATGTTCTTTGTTCTGCTTTAAATTTAATTTGGTTTACAAGTTATGGGTTACTTATCAGTTGGTTTGGGTTTCATTTTGTTACAGTGCTAATGCATACTTCTGTTTACAAGTTAAGGTTTACTTATCAGTTGGTTTGTTATGTTGGGCTTCATTTTGTTACAGTGACTTCTGTTATGTTAGGCTTCATTTTGTTACAGTGCTAATGCATACTTCTGTTTATTAATTAATGGATACTGTACCTGTTTCAATCTGCAACGAGAGTTCAGTGACACTGCTACTTTCTTACTTAAGAAAAAAATACAACTATAACTTCTTATTGTCAAAATACACATGCACTTCTTTTTACAATCTTAATTGTGATTATAAATCGCTAGCGTACTAGTACTGGATTTATAGTTTGAAGAATGTATTTTAGATTTATTTTATTCATTACATTTAAATATACAGTATCTGTCTATTTGTAAATAAAGATCTAGATATATTGATATGTGAAGTAAATGGGAGTGAAATTTTTTGAGTATTTATAAAAGAAAAAATTAATTGCTTAAATTCTTTAAATAATAGAAAAAGCTACTAATTTTAATGTAATTTCAATAGGTTTTCTCATAATTTCATTTGATTGGTAGGAGTTCCATTCCACTCTCTAATAATGAAATTGAAGTAAAATATATGTAGAAACATAAAATTAGTGCTTACAGTTTGATAAATGAAATAAATGGGAGTGAAATTTTTAGAGTCTTTATTTTTTTAAAAAAATTAATTAATTGCTTAAGTTCTTTAAATAATAGGAAAAGACGTAAATTTTAATTTAATTTCAATAGGTTCTCTCATAATCTCATTTGATTGGTAGAAGTTCCATTCCACTCTCTAATAATGAAATTGAAATAAAATGGAACAACTAATCAAATAATTAATATTACTAATTTGACTCATGAGCTTTGCATCACCATATATTTTAATATAAAATATTCACTAATAAATAGTTATTGTCACAAAATAATAAATCATATAGAAATTAAATAATGAAAAATAAATATTCTAACTTTATTCCTATAATTAATTAAAAAACACATTCTAACTAATTCTAATAATTTCACCACCTTTATCACTTACATAAGGTAAATCTTTCATGATAAATCTTTTACTAAGAAGGTTAAAATAGCCTTTTCCATTATTTTGGTCTAAAATTTAGATCATACTTTTATACTTTATTATACTCTTAAAAATAGAATAGAATATAAATTATTTCTAATATTTATGAGATATATTTGAAAAATAAATATTAAATATTTCAAAATAGATTACATTACTCATAGTAAAAAGAACCCAAATCTAATTTGATTTAGTGTCTTCTCTTTTTTTTCTTTTTAATATTTCACTTTTCCTTTCAACTCCTCCTCTCTCCATGTGGATTGGGAATGGTTTTTTTTTTTAATTCTTAGTTTGGCTCCTTTCCTCTTAAAGTCCTAGATTTCTTTTACTTAGCTTTGATTTTTCCTCCAACTTATCTCTCTTATTTCTATTAAAAGAAAAATGCATTATTTTAACATTTTGTTTCCTTATTTTAAATCTATTTTTCTCTTGATTTTTCCTCCAACTTATCTCTATTGCTTCTATTAAAAGAAAAATGTATTATTTTAACATTTTGCTTCCTTATTTTAAATCCTTTTTTCTCTTGGAATGGAATATTGTATTTAATTGTTTTCTAAGTTTTAACTAAAACTTTTCTATTCACTTTTTATGAATTGATTTTTATATTAAATATTCTTTTTAGTTTTTATATTAAATATTAATATAAGTTTGTTTCAATATTTAAAAAAAGATATTGATAAAATTTATAAACTGTCTTACTAATGCGAGATATGAAGAAAATGTGAATTCAGCGAAAGTCTTTTTTGCAGCAGCGACAGATTAGAAAAGGGTTCCTTTTCCATCAGAAAGACGAGGCAAGGAAGCAGGGTGTCTTGCTTCCATCTTCTTCCCCCGAGGCTAGCTTTCATGCGAACACTAGCACGGAACATAGAGATGCCAAGGTTTTTTCTGGTTATTGTTTCAGTTGCTTGTTATATGGCACAAAATGTTGGAATGTAGGGAACCAGACCAAAGATCGTATCGATCAGATTATGAACACTTAAAGGGTTTCATTGCTAAGCAGAAGGAGAAAAGCATGGCCAAATCTTCTCTAAAAGAAAGAGGGATTGAAGAAAACAACTTTAGTTCCTTAACAGAGGCTTCGACTGGCTTTAAGAAATTAGGGCAGAACAATGAACCTACATTTAACATTTTTACAGTTCAATCTCTGGATAGGCAGTTTGATATGTTTGCAAAAACCAAGTATGCGTTAAGGGCTAAGCTTAGCAGCGGGTACGCAAGTATTCATGAATCTGGAATTAATTCAAATCATAATGCCAATATACCCCAGTCAGGTTCGGGGGAAGGAAAAGTTACAGCATAGGCTACCTCAAGGCGCTTCATAGATCAAAATTGGGCATGGCATTCGGTTATAAGGAAGAATAAGTTTAGGGTTTCTACTTCGGCTCACATTGATAATAGTTTACCATTAAGGAATGTGTTTGATTTACTAAGTAAGAAGGAAAACTTACCTGGCATTTACTCGCCCCCGCATAAAAGGAAAGGAGTTATGATAGGTAAGGAAATTAATATGGCGCTAGCACATCAGAGCAAGAAAGATGTGTTAGCACAGCCTAAGCAAAGGAAACCCTACCCTATTATAGCCAAAAATCCTTCCTTCTCTGTTGGGGATTGGAGGAACATTGCAACTACCAAAATCTATAGCCCTCCGCATCGCAAAAGATTAGCAAGGCCCGCTATGTCTGATTGTAAGCAACACGGGCAATACTCTATTCTGCAAAATAATAATCACCAAAATCTCACATATACGCCTCCCCATAGGCGTGGTAAGGATCTGAAAAAAGGCATCTCAAAGGTTGGTATGCACTATGACAATCTCATCCTAGATAGTGATGTCGTTGCCCAAAAGCAGAAATACCTTGCAAACACAGGCTTAATCTGCAAATGGAAAGGTACAAGGGTTCCTATCAATGTCTTAGTCACAAAGTTGACATCACTACTTCCCGGAGAGGTAAGTATTTCTTGACTCATGGAAAATTTCATGTATATTGATTGCAAGAATATAGATATTAAAAATAGCATTAAAAGAAAAAAGTGTCTTAAATTTAGAAGTATTCCTTTTTCTTTGTTTGATTGGATCCCTCTATTCAATCCCATGTATTTGAAGAATTTTAAAGTTGAAAAAGTTGTAACCATTAAGAATGTACCATTGGAATTTTCTAGTCAGGATATTTTCTGCAATATAGGAAATAAGATTGATAGTTTTATTAGAATGGCTGAAACAACAAACATGCATGTAGATCAGATAATCATTGTAGAATTGGATTACCACCAAAAATATATCTCTCCTATACAATTAAGTTTCAATTCTAACTATATTATTGTTAACCCAATTATCTTAGAAGATTATATGGAAATTAACAAAGCCACCAATATAGAACAAGCAAGCACTAATCCATTAAATCGGTTTAGCAATGATTATGAAATCCACTTCTGTAAGGGCAAGGGAGGTTTCAATATAAAGGGACCTAAAGAATACAATGCAGATAGACCTATATCTCAATTTGAGCCTAGAACTTTAGGGGAAGATCAGGGCAAGTTGATAAACAACCTTCCACAGGAGATTAAGGATACAGGAATTTGCCCCTTAGAAGGAGAGGAAAAGGAAATAGTTTGCCCCTCTCTTCATAAAGCAATGCAGAAGGAGGACAATAGAAATCCAGTTCTTAATTTGGAAATGGGAGACTTAGCTGATAACAGTATGCCCAACCCAAATGAGGAGGGTATTCTATTTTTGGAAACAGAACAGATAGAGATAGAAAGCAAGACTGTCAAAGATGATACAGATTTATTAGCAGATCAATCGGTGTACCCAGAGGGCTCATCCTCAATAGCAGATAGGGATCCTGAAGAAAAATGTAATGAGGAAGTAGACCAAATTATAAAGTGCCTAGGAGAATCTCTTGTAGAGGATCTTATGAAAATGTTCATGGATGAAATTTTTGATCTGGAGGAACTAAATTACCAGAGAGAAACATTAATTAGATATATCAGCAATGCAACTTTAGTTCAGGCAGAGAAGGAGAATAATGAAACAATACAACGATTAAAAACCCCTGATCAAAGTGGTGATAGGCTCCTAGGAGACTATGAAATAAACGCAAAGGATAAAGGTGAAGACAGACAGAGTCCAAAAAAGGACCCTATTTCTATTCAAAATGAAGGCTCAAGAAATGAGGGAACCAATAAAGAGGTTCCCTGTTGCAATATAAATGATACCGAATCAATGCACAAGGGGAAGGAACTAGAAACAGCAATCCCGATAGAAATAGAATCCCTTAATGTGATAATACCAAAGAATCCAGATGAGGTAATTGAGATCTATGGTAAAGAGATTATAGATAACAATGAGATCAATATACAAATGGAACCAGAACAAGTGAGTGCAGGGCAACAGGACAAGATCATCAGTATAGTGGGAAACATGTCAATGGTTAAAGATTCCATAGAAGGCCTCTTTGGCATAACTAATGAAAATAGACATTTGGGAATAGCAATGAATAGAGGATGCCTTAGTACACCAAATATTAATAGAATCAAAAAGAAAAGAGGGAGAAAATTAGCTGTTGAACTCAGAACCATAGATGGAAATTCAAGTAATCAAAAGAAATTAGCCGATATTCTGAACATAGGGAAGGGGAAGTGCCTTCCCCAAGAACAATGAAAGTCACTACATGGAATATTAGGGGACTAAATGCCCCTAATAAGCAGAGATTAATTAAAAGATACCTTAAAAATTTTTACTCCGAAATTATTTTATTACAGGAAACTAAACTTAATAAAGTAGGAAGCTCCAAGTTCAGCAAAAAATTAGGCATATGGAAAGCAGAGTACGTGACCTCAATAGGTACTTCCAAAGGGTTAGCAGTATTATGGGATCCTAGGAAGTTAGTAGCCACACTTTTATCCCATAATAGTAACTGGTTGGCTCTAGAAATTAAAAGTCTAAAGTCTAATTTAAAATTCAACTTAATTAACGTATATGGCCCCATACCTAATGAGAATAAGAGGAGAGTCTGGTAGGAAATCCACCTCTTTTTATCCATAAATTCATATTCCCTCTTCTTTATTGGAGGGGATTTCAATGCTATTTTAGATACAGAAGAGAAATATGGGGGTTCTCAATATATATCACAAGCTCATAAGGATTTCGGTAAATGGGCATCGGACAATAATCTAATTAGCATAAACACAAATAATGGCATTTACACTTGGAACAATAGAAGAGCAGGTTTTAGCCATATAGCAGAAAAATTAGATAGATTCTTCGTTAAGATGAATGATGGAATCTGTAACTTATTGTATAGTGTGGAGATTCTGCCAGAGGCAGGATCAGATCATTTTCCGGTTAGGCTCACTATTATAGAGGATTCCAAACCAGCTAGAAGTCCTTTCAAATTTGAGTTTATGTGGTTCCAAAACCCAAAGTTTATAAATCTCTTGGAGGAATGGTGGAAACAAATTTCAATAAAAGGATCTAAAATGTATTGTTTAATAGCAAAATTAAAAATTATTAAACATAAAGCTGTAGACACCGAAAAATCCTTCAAAAAATAAATTGTTTTTGTTTTCTGAAAATCCTTGATGACATCATCATTTATTAATTAATTAATTATTTAATTAATTAATTTATTTTTATGGCATTAAATCCCTCTCTCTTAATTAAAAATCTTTAATTAAAGAATCTAGCCTAAAAATGTCATTTGGACATTATCCCTAATTTATTAATTATTTAATTAATAAATTGACCAAAAAACCTTCAAAAATAAATTAATTTATTTTTAATTTATTTTTTATCCCAAAGTTGGCCAAAATTCTAAAGAGCACTAAACTCTTCTAGAAAGTCCTAAACCTTCCTCTAAATGGGTCAAAACCCTAATCTAGTCCCTTCAAACCCTAAGCCTAGATATTTAATATTTATTAAATTTACCTTTAATAAATATCTAAATCTCACCAAAAGCCACTTGCCCATCCCTTTCTCCTAATCCTAATCCTAATCCCCTTTCTAATCTTGTCACATTCCATTAGCAAAAGGTTTACCAAAACTTATGCTAACCTCCTCTTAGTCATCCTCCTTAGTCAACAAAGATTGCCACCTCTTGGCCACCTCTTGCAAATGCATTTAAGGATGCATTTAAGCCTTCCTTATCTTTCTTACATGCATTCATTATGCATTTAAGACCTTCTTATCCCTTCCTTGCCACCTCTTGGCCTTGGGCACATTTACCAAATTGTGCACATGCCCTCAAACTTTCAACTCAATCCTCCCTTGACACTTGTCAGGACACTTGTCCTTGACTCAACCCTAACCTTAGCCCTAACTCTGACTCATCTTTTTAACCCAAGACCTTCCCTTTTCCTATAAATAGCCTCACTTCTTTGAGCAAACAATCCTCTCTCATCTTTCAACTCTTAAACTCAATAGCAAAGTTATAATGTCATTTTCATTTTAGCATAAGCATAAGTTCATCATTTTAGATCATTTTCAAGCTTAAATCACATCTAAATTAGCTTAAATGGATTAACATAGATTCATTTCTTATCAATCTTAGTTCATCTTTTAGCTTTGCATATTTGTGTGTTCTTGAGGCCTTTGAGGCAAAATAGGTTCCTCATACCTATTTTGTGTCATTTTGGGTCTTCTTGATCCTCAAATCATCCATCTTGCATGCTCCAAGTGCTTGAGTTTGCACACCCACATCCATTTATATCCAAGCATATCAAACGGTGCATGGGCGCATCCGTTTTAGGCTTAAACTGAGGTGGCTTTGATTTTAGTTTGTTTACCATTAAATTTGATTTGATTATATGCTATGACATTTGTTTGTCTTTGGCCTTCAAAACAGGTTTAGGTGCACACTCAAATCCTAGTCTACATTCTGGCACGCCCGGTGGGACAAAATCACAATCATTTTGATGAAATTATACTTTATATGCTTGTATTTTGCAGGAAATAAAAGAAATGTCGCCTTCATGAAAAGAAATGACGCCTACAGCAATTAAATGTCGCCTTCATCAAAAGAAATGTCGCCTACAAACAATCCAGTCACGCCTTCACGCAATTAAATCACGCCTTTAAGGAAAGAAATGACGCCTATGAGCTCTGTTTTTACGCCTGCATGACTGAGATTTTCTTGTGATCGATAACTTTTGTTACACCCCAGAATTCTCTTTTGTCGCCTTCTTGTAAAGAAATCACGCCTGTAACGAAAGAAATCACGCCTCTGCATTTTTATCTGTCGCCTTTTGAGGTACAGAATGTCGCCTGTAAAAATGAAGTGTCGCCTCTGCACTTTCTAGCGTCGCTTATAAGCTGAACAGTGTCGCTTTTTGTTTTTGCTTGGGACTGGTTTTTCATTTCTTTTATTACAGCAAAGGTCAAAAACAAAATCTTGAATGACATTAAGGAAATGAACTTAGGTCCTAAATGTCATTGTCAATTTGAAAATCAAACCAAATCTCGAATGCACTAAAAGGAAACGAACAAATCTATTCCCTCTCTTGTTTCAGATTTCAAAGCAAGCAAACAAATTCAATCTTGAGTGATCTAAGGGATAAAACAAAGCTTTTTCAAAGTTCTTAAATCAACTCGCTAATCAAATCTTGAATGCACAAAAGGAAAGAACTTGCAAACGTTCAATTCATTTACATTTTGAGGAAAGGAACAAATCAAAATCTAATCACGAGTGTCTTCATTTCAAAGTTCAAAAATCACTTAATCAAATTTGGGAAAATGAACAAAATCTGCTTGATGTGCATGTAGGAGTTTTTCAATTCTTGCATAATCCTTGTTAGAGTAAGCAACGTAGAACATTTGAACTTGGACAAGTTCACCTGTTCTTCTTTTAGCGAGGCCTGTCCAAGGAGAAGCGCTTCCTCCTCGGAGAACGACCTCAAACCAGTATCCCCCCCGGCCGGTATACAAATAAGTGAATACCAAAAGAATCACTTATATCTCCTAATCGCCGGGCGTTCGTGCCAAACACATGTCTGGGGATGGTAAACATTCCTCTCCCCCAGCATAATTGGCAAGGCTCTTAGGTGAGTCACGGATGATCAGCATAATCGGGTATGGAGACACCACAGAATCATTAGCAACCTGATAAAATAGAGGCTACCCTATCTACATCCGAAAGTATCAAAATCCTTGTGCAAGGACCGATTCCAAGGGGTTTACCGGGTCGCCTCAAGATTACTCACCATTTGTATTCCCTTCTAGGGGATACCAAGCTGTGGGCAAGCGATTTTGATACTCACCTTCCTTAGGTAGATCTGTTTGAAGTGCTTGACAGTCAAAGACTCCGTGAAAACACTTGTTGGAACATACACTTTCAAAAGCTTTGTCAGAGTCAGTTATCTTGTTTGTATCTCACAAAGTTGCTTTGTCCTTTCTGAAGATTTCTTTTATCAAATCCTTTGCCAATGGAAAAACATCAAGCAGATCTATAACTTGGTTCGAAGAACAATCAGAGCAGCCATCCCAAAACTTGGTCATCTCCCATCCCTTTGTCTCTCTAGAAAACCGTCTTCTTCCGTCAGTCATCCCAATCTGAGTCTTAGTCTTCCAAACCATCTTCGTCCTTCCTCCTTATCCAACTCATTCGCAAAGTCAGCATGTCTCAAATCTATAATGAGTTTGGTTATGATATCTCTCCTCTCCCTCCAATCGATCCTAATGATGATGAAGGTCTTGTAGACCATGATGCCTATTTCAGCCAGTTTGCTCCAAGCAACCCCCAGCGTTCCATCATTCCTCCAATCCAGCCAACCATGCCTTTGCGCTTATCTCCTAGCACTCCCTTTCATGTCCTTGGCAAGGCTAGCACTCCTTTTCATGTCCTTGGCAAAGCAACCCCAGTATCTTATCCATCCCCAACTTATCCTTGTCTTCAACCTACACCTCTTCCCTATGCTCCTTTCAGGCCTCCACTTTCTGCTATGGTCATTTCTCCATCGCCATCATCCCTTAGAAATGCTTCACGCTACTTCCCCTATCTAAGGCCTCCATCTGCCCATCCTCCAAAAAATTCTGAAATCCAAGATTCTAGTCCTCCCATCCTTTTCACCAAACCTCTATCCTTTCCCAAACCACCATCTTCTGCTCCAAACCCCAATCCTCCATCCTGTCCCAAACCACCATCCTCTCTTCCAAACCACATTACCAAAAGTCTCTTCCCTCAAGCAAAATGCTCCCCTCAACCCGCTTCATATCCTGTACCTCAAACCATCACCCCCATCTTTTCAGCACCGTCATCCCTTCAAACCGCTGCAGCACCATCATCCCCTCAAGCAAAATCCAAAGCTCCCTTTTCAAAATCATCTTTTTCATGGGTGTTCCCTTCTTTCTCTCCTCCTTCGCAAACATCTACCCACGCACAAACCCCACTTTCATGCGAAGACCATCCAAGCTCCCCATCTCCTCCACCTTCCAAACCTTCTTCACCACAAAAGTCTCCAAGGAAACCAAAAATAGAACCCAAGGAAGAGCCAATAGCAAAACCCACGCCTGAAATTGAAAAGCCAAGCAATCCTTCATGTGAAGCCATCATTGATGAGGCCCATCCAGTGCTCCCATCTATTATCTATCTTCCATACATCCCAACTGTTGATCCTCTTCCATCTCCTATCATCGTTGAGTTCCTTTCGTCTGAAGTATCTATCCAATCCCCACCAACATCACCTCCTCCTAGCATTATCCAAAGCACATTCAGTGAGCCCCATGAGTTCACCCTTCTTCCTACCATTGCAGCTGAAAAATCTCCCATCCTTTTATCCATACCATCTGAAGAGTTCTTCCTTCTTCCAGACACCCCAGCAGTAGAGTTCCCAATCCTTCTATCCACCCCCTTTGAAGAGTCCATCCATACATCCCCCAATCCTCTATCTACACAAATCCTATCATGTCAAGATCTGGACCAAAAGCATGTTGAAATATCTATAGAAGAACATCAAGATCCAACCCCTTTACTTCCCCCATCGCATGTTCTATTGCCTCCATCACCTTCAATCCAAAATCCTACAATCCCAATTCCTCCAATCCAAGATCCTATCATCCCAGTTTCTCCAACTAAAGATCCAATACCATCCCCCAATCCTAGTCAAAATCCCAACATCCTATCCTCTCCTCTTGAGGATCCTCCTAACCAAACTGTCCAGCTACCGTCACTCTATCCTCTTGGGTCACTAACATTCGTCAAAGGCAAACCACTTGAAAAAGAAGAAATCAGCTTCCTATCTTCCATCAGAGAACCAGAAAATGGCTGTTTGTCATTCACCCCAAGTCAGAAATATCCTTGTCTGGATAAAATGTTGAAAAGATGGAACTATCAAAGCAAAGGCCTTGGCACTCACGAACAGGGAAATATACAGCCCATTCAAGGCAAGAAACATCCAAAAGGCTATGGAATTGGTTACACACCAGATGAGGGCACTTCTTCCACATCAGCAAAGGGTGCTTCCTCCAGAAACATTGGTACAGCTAAAGAAAAATTTAAACATCCATTCAAAACCAACAAAACATCTTTCAGAGCCCACAACGCAATTCCTCCCCCTCCATCGTTACAATTGAGGACAACCTATCATATTCCTCCTTCATCCTCCCCATCCATTTTGGGTCCCTATGTCCCAAAGTCTTTCAGCACATCTCCATTACCCAGCAAATCCATTTTGGGACCTTATATCCCAAAATATCATCCTCCATCTTATCCTACTCAGCCTTTCATCCAACATCCAAGCATCCCTAGTCAGGGTCAAGAAAGGCACATGTCCACATATCTTATCTACCAATCTCCTTCCATCTCTCCACCCAAATTTCCTCCATCCCAGACAACTCCTCATATTCCTCCCAATTCTCCTCGCAACTTGGATGCCATATCGCGCATGAATAAAGGGAAAAATCCACAAAAATCCCAGGATTGTTATGTCCAGTCTAATCGACATGCAGAATCAAAGCAAAATCCGATCAAGCAAGCCAAAGCAAACCACTGGCCACAAAGGCCCATCAAAGAAAATGCCAAATCTAATGCATCCCAATGGCTGCAAAGGCCCAATGATGATTACCATGTCCAGTCTAATCGACATGGTCAATCAATGCAAGCTCCAATCAGGCAATCAAATGCGCCGCAAAGGCCCAGCAAAGAGCCAATCAGGCATGCTAAAGCACCCCAATGGCTCCGAAAACCTAGCAAAGTCCAAGCAAAATCTATCACATGGCCACAAAGGCCTAGCAAAGAAAAAGCACAATCTGATGCCCACCAATGGCCGCAAAGGCACACTAAAGCTAAAACAAAAATGATGTGGATCCCAAAGCAAAAAGATGTAATCCATCTAACAAAAACATCCACAATGGCATCCAACGTTGCCCATCTCCTAGCTCCTCAATCTTCCCCTCCATCTCCTCTGTCCTCTAGCATAAATCCTCCATCACATCTATCTCTATCTTCTACATCCAATCATCCATCTTCCTCGCAACATGTGCCAATGTTGATCCTGACAACATCCCCCTATCTTGATCACTTTCCATCCTTCCATCCAAACACTTTCTACCACCATCTTTCCCATCTCCCCCATCTAATCCATGACTTTGCATGATTCCCCCCATCCTGCTACAGTTGTACCAACATCCAGGCACACAATCAGAAGAAATCAGTGAGGAAAGTCAACAAAGATCAGTCAGCACATCTAAAACAGCAAAGGGAAATCAATGACAAATTAGAGAAATCAGCAAAGACAACAGGCAATCAGGCTTTAGCATCAACATATGCCTATCAGCTTAAAACAGAAGCATATTTTGGGGAAGAGGCAAGCTTTAGTCGCAAAAGTTAAAAAAGCAAAAGCAAATCATGAGTCTTTATGTGAAAACCCTTCTGGGGCACATTCTGACTCCAAAACAGTAAAAATAAAGGGCGTATCTTCTAGTGAAAACTTGGCAATTCAAGCGCTAGAAGATGGAGCTTTGCCTCTTCCTCCTATCTGGGATAACAACACATGATAGTTTCCTATCAACATTGCAGAAACCAAGCTAAAACAACTTGGGTACAGAAGGATGTTTGTGGCTCATCTACATGGAGGTTAACCTGACAAAAAGTGAATCATGACCTTAAGTGCCTTGCTCTGAGGAGTCAATTATCAACTGTGCATGGTCATATGCACATGCCTAGGTGTGATCTTAAGCTTGTCGTCCATCGTCTAGCAATGGATCCCCATGATAAGCCGACAACATCAGAAAATCAGCAATCCACATCAAAAAATCAGTGAGGAATCTCTCAGAAGATCAACATCAAATCGCATGATAGCACCAAAATCAGCACAAAACTCAGCACCACATCAGAGAGTTAGCAATAACATCAAAATATCTGTGCAAAATCAAAAACAGCAGGGCCATCATCAAATCATAAGGGAACATCCAATCAAAGAATAAGCAACACCATCAGAATATCAGTGACAAATCAAAAGGTCACCATCTAATCAAGAGGAAGCGCCAAAATGGTGACATCAGCTGATCAGCAAGCACGACAGCATTAAATCAGAGCTTCAGCAACAAATCAAAATGTCAGTGCATATCAGCACCGAATTAGCAACACATCCAAACAAATCAGAAAATCAGTGGAATATCAGCACAAGCTCAGCAACAAATCAGCAAGATCAGCACAAAGTCAAGGAAAAAACACAAAAATCCATAAAAATTGGATAAATCAAAGGAGCAAATTACCAACAAAGCAAAAATCAAGAGAAAAACATTCGTCCTCTGGTGAAAACTTGGCAATTCAAGCGCCTTGGACAAGTACCATGGTGAAAACCTGGCAAACAGGTGCCATGCGTAGTGCCCCCCCCTAATTCCTTTCTGCAATTAGGGGCTTCCTTTCTATCACCTCTTATCCAACATGTCCTCCATCCCCTTTTGTCTCTCACTTCCTTCATTTTCCATTGGATCTTGATGACAAAAAATAGAGACTATCAGATGTACATGCTTTTGGGCACCTCCTTGGCATCCATTGCACCTTTCAGCTACATATCCTCTATCCAATCCTTTCATCCTAGCTTCCATCCTTCCTCATCCTCTTGTTGGCATATCTTCCGTCCAAGCATACACCATGCCTTTAAAACACATGAACTATCTTAAACAGGGGGCATCCTCTTCCTTGGTGACGTATTCCTTGGAGGCTATCCAAATCCAAATCTTCCATCTCCCAAAATCCTCAGCAATTTCTCTATCCAAATCCAAACCAACCACCATCCAATCCTTCCAGCACTCCTCTATCTTAAATCCATCAGCAGTTCCTCCAGCATCCTCTATCTTGATCCACCAGCAAACCAACTCAGCGTCCCATATCCTTTATCAGAATCCAACATCCACCATCCACAGCAGAAAGCAAATTCACCATCTTTTGCACCAAAATCCAGAGCTCCAAATCCACAAGCATTATCATGTTCCAGCCCTTTGAGTTGTTTTCATCCCTTATCCTAAATCAGAAATCATCCTCTTTTTGGCACAACGTGTTGTCTTAAAGAAATCAAAACCTTGTCCTTGCATAGCCTTATCATCTCGAGCAAGAGATTGGCTTGTATTGACAAGAATCCAGTTGACCGAAGATCATCAGTCTATCCTAGGTTGACGCAATCCTATCACTGATCCTCCATTGGGAAAATAGCAGCTCATTTTGTTGACACTTGGTAATCTTCCACCAGCTTTCCATCTTCCACCAGCTTTTCATCCTCCAAGCAGCTTTTCCATCTTCAAAATCTTCTAGCAGTTCCATCCTCCCCATCCTCAGCATTTTCCTCCATCCTTCCAACACCTAGTATCTTCTCTTGTCATTGGTATCTAGCTATAGGCCAACCTCATTGCAATCCAATGCCATTCATCCCTATCCACACCTTGCTAGCAATCTTCCCAACCTATCCATCTCTTCTAGCTATCCAACATCCAAGATCAAGCTAACTGATGAAATCGCATCCTTCATCTTGTAGCAAGCCTTGATCTCGATCCAATCATCATCATTGGGATATGTTCTTCCCAAATCCGTGTCATTTTAGGACACATCATCCATCGCCAGTCCGTCTTGGCCTTCCAACCCAACTGGGGCATCATCTTGCATATCTTTGAAGTTGTCAGCTTCACCCCCAGGTTCTTTGTATATCCTATTCTTGAGTCTTGTACCTAAGTGTCAGTCGTGTCTCCACCTAAGCTCATTTGTACATTTGTGTCTTTAGGTCCCATCCTTTGTCTTAGTCCTTGTCCGTCCTGCAGCAGCATTTGATCAGGAATATCTTGTCCCATCCCCAGCCTCAGAAAACTTTTAGCCCCACTCGGGCCTTGTGCTTCAGCAACATCAATTGTCGACTTATCCTTGCTCATCCTGATTATTCCTTGAACTTCAGCTTTTGCCAGCGAACAACTACACTTATTCTCTCACCAACCCATGGGTCCTTGAGGATATATCGTTCCTCCTGTCCGACCTAATCTTCCATCCTGGTCCTTGAGGATATATCGTTCCTCCTGTCCGACCAATCTTCCCACCAGCAATCAAACCTAATCTCTCTCCTTGGCAAAGGATGTCTTTTTGGAGTTATCATTTTGATCTTGGGTTTTGTCCTTTTGATCTTGTTAATCTTTTTGGCTTCTCATTATTCCACCAGGGTCACCACGATTCATTATATCACGGTGTGCTGCGTGTGCGGATAATCTGGGGCAAGGTCTTTTGATCTTTCGCTTCTGCCTGTGAGTCAGTTGTGTGTTTGTGGTTCCTTCAGCATCGGTTTCACCATGTCACCTCTGCGCTTCATGTGTGATGTTGGGGCAACCCTGTGTGTTTGTTTAGCGTCAGTCCTCATCAGTCCTCTGCGACATTGTTGACAGGCCTCGTGATCCCAGTATCTTTGGCAGGTCTCTAACATAGCTATATTAAATCTAGGTTGTGCACTCCCGTTTGCACTTGGAGCTATCTGGTCCCTTGCATTTATCATATAGATTAATCTTTCATCTTTGCATATAGCTGCATCTTGCATCTTGCATTTCCATCTCATCTTGCATATCATCCATGTTTGTTCTTAGAAGTGAGGTTATTTATCTCCCCTTTCTTCCTAGGCCCTTCCTTCCTCGTCCCGCCGGGCACACTCTGTCCCAAGGCGTAATCCCTCTTTCTCCTTGTCCCACTGGGTGCATCTTCCATGATTTTGTCTCACCGGGGCATGTATCCTCTTTCTTCTAGTCCACCCGGGTGTCATACCCTCTTCTTCTGATTCTAGCCTTGGCATCTTGTTTTCTTGTCTTTGACGCCATGCCGCTTGCAGCATCACATCAAAGAGGGGCAAAATGTAGACACCGAAAAATCCTTCAGAAAATAAATTGTTTTTGTTTTCTGAAAATCCTTGATGACATCATCATTTATTAATTAATTAATTATTTAATTAATTAATTTATTTTTATGGCATTAAATCCCTCTCTCTTAATTAAAAATCTTTAATTAAGGAATCTAGCCTAAAAATGTCATTTGGACATTATCCCTAATTTATTAATTATTTAATTAATAAATTGACCAAAAAACCTTCAAAAATAAATTAATTTATTTTTAATTTATTTTTTATCCCAAAGTTGGCCAAAATTTTAAAGAGCACTAAACTCTTCTAGAAAGTCCTAAACCTTCCTCTAAATGGGTCAAAACCCTAATCTAGTCCCTTCAAACCCTAAGCCTAGATATTTAATATTTATTAAATTTACCTTTAATAAATATCTAAATCTCACCAAAAGCCACTTGCCCATCCCTTTCTCCTAATCCTAATCCTAATCCCCTTTCTAATCTTGTCACATTCCATTAGCAAAAGGTTTACCAAAACTTATGCTAACCTCCTCTTAGTCATCCTCCTTAGTCAACAAAGATTGCCACCTCTTGGCCACCTCTTGCAAATGCATTTAAGGATGCATTTAAGCCTTCCTTATCTTTCTTACATACATTCATTATGCATTTAAGACCTTCTTATCCCTTCCTTGCCACCTCTTGGCCTTGGGCACATTTACCAAATTGTGCACATGCCCTCAAACTTTCAACTCAATCCTCCCTTGACACTTGTCAGGACACTTGTCCTTGACTCAACCCTAACCTTAGCCCTAACTCTGACTCATCCTTTTAACCCAAGACCTTCCCTTTTCCTATAAATAGCCTCACTTCTTTGAGCAAACAATCCTCTCTCATCTTTCAACTCTTAAACTCAATAGCAAAGTTATAATGTCATTTTCATTTTAGCATAAGCATAAGTTCATCATTTTAGATCATTTTCAAGCTTAAATCACATCTAAATTAGCTTAAATGGATTAACATAGATTCATTTCTTATCAATCTTAGTTCATCTTTTAGCTTTGCATATTTGTGTGTTCTTGAGGCCTTTGAGGCAAAATAGGTTCCTCATACCTATTTTGTGTCATTTTGGGTCTTCTTGATCCTCAAATCATCTATCTTGCATGCTCCAAGTGCTTGAGTTTGCACACCCACATCCATTTATATCCAAGCATATCAAACGGTGCATGGGCGCATCCGTTTTAGGCTTAAACTGAGGTGGCTTTGATTTTAGTTTGTTTACCATTAAATTTGATTTGATTATATGCTATGACATTTGTTTGTCTTTGGCCTTCAAAACAAGTTTAGATGCACACTCAAATCCTAGTCTACAAAAGCATTAGAATGGAATAAGAACAATTTTAATAATATCTTCGAAGAAAAGGATCAGTTGGAGCAAGAAATAGCTGACCTCAACAATTTAGTTATAAAACAAGGTATGGACGAACTAAGCTATCATAGAGAAAAGGAATTAATGGCTAAGTACAATGATATTCTTCTTAAAGAAGAAATTTTTTGGAGACAAAAATCTAGGGAGTCTTGGTTAAAAGAAGGAGATAGCAATACAAATTTTTTTCATAACACCACTAAGTGCAATAGAAGCATCAACAGAATAGCTAAAATTAAGTCCAGTGATGGGCTTATAAATGAGGACCCTAAGCAGATATCAAGTGTGATTATGAACTTCTATCATACCCTTCTCAATGGTGTAGATGCATCTGACCTTTCAGCACAAAATGAAATGCTTAAAGCCATTCCTAAACTGATTACGGAGCTCGATAATAAAATGTTAAATAATAAGTTATCCCTCGAAGAAGTCAGAGTGGCAGTATTCCAACTTCACCTGAATAAAGCGCCGGGTCCGGATGGTTTTCAAGCAGGTTTTTTCCAGAAGTGTTGGCATTTTATTGGGCAAGAGGTATGGCAAGCAGTGGAAGCTACCAGGAACGCAGGGTCCCTGCTAAGTGAAATCAATAACACCTTTTTTTCTTTAATCCCAAAGAAAAATGAAAGTGTGGATCCTGGGGATTTCAGGCCAATATCCCTCTGTAACACAATATACAAGATCCTCTCTAAATGCTTAGCAAATAGACTTAAAACGCTATTGCCCAATATAATTTCTGAAGAACAGATAGGTTTTGTAGCAAATAGATCGATCCTGGATGGAATAATTATAGCACAAGAATTAGTCCATACTGCTCAAATGACAAAGGTACCAAGTATGTTTATGAAAATAGACATTCAAAAAGCATATGACAAAGTAGAATGGAGATTCCTTTGCAAATGCATGGAAGCTTTCAGTTTCTCTAAGCAATGGGTCAATCTTATTTTTAATTTTATTTCAATCCCTAATATATCGGTTCTAATTAATGGTACTCCAGAAGGCTTCTTTAGTATCTCGAGAGGCATTAGGCAAGGGGACCCAATGCCCCCCTTTCTATATGTAATCATGGCAGAAGCTTTGGGAAGATCTATAACAAAGAGACATTTGGAAGGAAAGATCTCAGGTCTACAGGTCGCTAAAAACATTTCAAATATCACACACCAACAATTTGTAGATGATACGATTCTACCTGGTCAAGCCAACTGTCAAGAAGCTAAAGCATTTAAAGATATCCTAACTATTTACATGAAAGCCTCAGGGCAACAGGTTAACCCCACTAAATCAAAAATTTTCTTCATTAATACCTCACCAAGAGTAGAAAGAGAGATTTGTAAGTTGATGGGTTATAAAATTGGCAAGTTTCCGTTTAAGTATTTGGGCATTGACCTGGATAAAGGTCTCCTATCTTCCAAACTCTGGCAATAAGTGATTACCAAAGTCCAAAATAAGAAGAGCTCATGGAAAGGAAGATGGCTAACAAAGGTAGGAAGGACAACTATGATCAAATCGGTCCTTTCAGCCATACCCACATACCAGATGTCAATTCTCCCTTTACCAATAAATATTAAAAAAAACCTAGATAAAATGTTTAGAGAATTTTATTGGCAAGGCCCATCAGAAGACAAAAAACTTGCCCTAATAAAATGGGATACCTTATGTAAACCTATTTCTAAGGGAGGCCTCGGCATTAAAAACCTTCTATGGCAAAACCAAGCCCTGGGAGCTAAACTTATATGGAGAATGTATAAGGAACCTAGATGTAAATGGGTGTCGATATTATTACAGAAATACATTCTCGATGCGGAACCCATTAACATCTTCAGGTCCTCCACACATGTCAAAGGATCCAGGATATGGAATTTCATCAAAGAATGCAGAGGAATTATTAATAACTATTTATCGTGGGATGTAGGTGTAGGGGATCAAGCTCTTTTTTGGGAGGATTCGTGGGTAGGTCTCACTCCCCTTAGCAATTTGGGTTTTTCCATGGAGTTTATGGAAGAATGTAAAAGAGTCAAAGGCGTCTTTCTCAAGGATGATATATGTAAGAAAGAGAGTAATAAATGGAGCAATTTAGAAGAAATTGACTCTGTATGGGAGGAGAAGCAGAAATTTATGTCAATAATGGAAAAGAGAGAAGTTGTACTTAAAAATAGATTAGACAGACTGATTTGGGCAGGATCAAAGAATGGTAACTATTCTGTAAAGGAGGGCTACAATACCATTATCCGAGAATAGAAGATGGACGATATAGATATCCCTTTGAACCTTTGCTGGAATAAATCTGATCTCCCAAAAGCGGGTATGTTTCTATGGGCTGCCTTGCAAAATAAAATTTTGACAGCAAACAGATTTAAGAAATTGGGTTTTGAAGGGCCGTCCAGATGCCCCATGTGTGAGAGTCAATCCGAGGATGTTAATCACATCCTCCTAAACTGCCCATATGCCCAAAAATGCTGGAATTGGCTTCATCAATGTTTAGGCTGGAAGTCTGCTCTCCACGTTGATCTATTAAGTAACCTTAAAGCATGGCCATCACTTTATAAAGATAATCTATATAAGGATATATGGACCATCTCCCCGGCAATAGTTGCCTGAGAATTATGGAAAGAAAGAAATAGGAGGATTTTCACAGGTCAAAAATTACAATGGAATTCAATCACAAATAAAATAGAAGCATCAATAGTAGAAAATATCAATAGTAATCTCAGAAACAAGCTAAGCTATGAAGAGGCATTCAAGAATTGGGATAACAAAATCAGAGCAAAATGGCCAAAATTAGATATTCCTCCCCTATATGGCAAAGGGGGACCCAAAGTGAAGGCTGACCGAGTTTCTTGCAAATGGATCCCTCCGAGAGAGGGATGGTATAAACTTAACTTTGAAGGAGCTTCTAGAGGTAACCCTGGGGTAGCAGGTATTGGGGGGATTATTCGCAATTGGAAGTCAGAAGCCATCACTAAGTTCTCCAGTCCCATAATTCCTTCCATGAATAACATGGCGGAATGCGTAGCGGCCTTAGAAGGTTTAAATTTGTGTAGGAAGATCAACTTATCCAAAGTAGTTATCAAAGGAGATTCGCAAATTATCATCAATGCCATCCGAAACAAGAAAACTCCCAATTGGTCCCTTAACTCGAAAATAGAAGAGATTAACCAAGTTATCGAGGGGATCCCTAAGTATGAAATAAGACACACATATAGAGAGGGTAATACAGAGGCAGATAAGCTAGCCAATCTGGGAGCCAACGGAGTTACAATTATGGATCAGTATATCTAATAATCTACATAGGCTTATATTCTAACAAACTTTTTGGTTTTAACACAGATGCAGTAACATTCCACTTAATATGAATTTCTACTAAACTATAGGTTTGTAGTAGTTATAGGGGGATTAGTATAAATTATAGCAGGTCATTTAGCCCAAAGACATTAAATTTGGCTATAGGTAGATACTAGTATTAGCGGCCTTGCTTGAAGATCCCCAAGCAACTAATAATTATTACCTGTAAACTCAGCTAAGATAGGAGGATAGGGATGGACCGGGGTATTAGAGTAAGGGATGTAGGTACCTACAATCTTGGTTTATATTCTATACATAGTACACCTTTTTATTCAGAGGTGTGCATCAGGTATTGAGTGTTTGCAGAGCCTTTTTTACAGGTAGCATAATAAATAGCAGAGCACTTGCAAATAAAATCATAATTAAATGCACCCAGTTTTCCCATTCCATGGTGAAACTACCAGCAAGGCATAAATTTGGATCATCATCTCTTATACTCGTGAGCTCATCATGAACCGGCAGGGAATCAGAATTTAATCCTTTTTCTCCTTGTTATCATTTCAACTAGTGATTACTTATGGAATAATAGTCGTAGCTAGAAGCTTAGTGCATTACTTGTATGTTTGCTTGGGGAAGTTATCATTATCATCATTAGCGGGATTCTTCCAATGATAGCACTTAGAAGGGCTGGAAAAGATGGTTTACTGTGTAGACCATAACCTTACAATACCCCACCTGGAAGTCACAAAAAATAGGTTGTACTGCATTTGAAAAAGTCAACAGTTGCATGATCGCATGAGCCCGAAAGGCTTCATGCGATCATGCAACAAGCCTTTGAGATCTCACCCTGCTGCCTCATAGCCACCCGGGCCCGCTAGAACTTTTGACACCTCTAGAAAAATGGATACATCACCATCCACGGACCCACTACCGGAGTCAAAGTCCCTGCTGACCGCTAGAGGCTTGTCGCATGGTCGCATGCGCTTGGGAAGTCGCATGCGATCATGCGACAAGCATGAAATTGCCCCACAGAAATTGTTGTGAACTGCCTTAACTGTGACCACTGATGGTTTGTCGCATGGTCACATGGGCTCGGAAGAGCCCATGAGATCATGCGACCAACCGTAAGATGTTAACCACTTATCGATGGTGGCTTGTTGTTTGCTTGACTGCTGACTGGCCCAGCGGTGAAGTTAGAAAATGGGACCCACCTGGTCATAATGCGTGCTTAGGAATTATGCCACCACACTCATTAAACCCGGACCCACTAAGATTCTAATCTGACTATTGTCACATGATCTCATGGGCTCAAAAGATTCCATGAGATTATGTGACAGCTGTCGGATCTCCACTACTTTTACCTCAGTCCAATGGCTTCCAAAGGTTGCATTTATCCAGAAAGGTGGAATCAATTGTTGAATCCTATGCATTTACCTCAGTCCAAATGGATACATTACCATCCACAGACCCACCGCTGAAGTCATAGTCCCTGCTGACCACTAAAGGCTTGTCGCATGGTCGCATGCGCTTGGGAAGCCACATGCGATCATGCGACAAGTATGTAACCGCACCACCGAAACCGTTGTGAAATTCCTTTACTGTGACCACTAATGGTTTGTCGCATGGTTGCATGGGCTCAGAAGAATCCATGCGATCATGCAACCAACCGTAAGATGTTAACCACTGACCACTGGCAGCTTGCTGTTTGCATGACTGCTGACTGGCCCCACGGTGATGTTAGCAACTGGGACCCACCTGGTCGTGATAGCACGCTTAGGAAATATGCCATCTCACTCAAAAAGTGTAGACCCATTGAGATTCTAATCTGACCATTGTCGCTTGATCTCATGGGCTTGAAAGATTCCATGAGATTATGCGACAGCCATCGGATCTCCACTACACTTGCACGGCTATGAGGATTTGGGACCTGCCTGGTCGAAGTTGCGCACTTGAAGGTCAAAAATATAGAAGGTTTTCTAACTGGAGGTCCAAAACATGGAGAATTTTTGGAGCAAAAGTCAAAAACATCCTGAGCCTTCAAAGCGAAGGTCGAAAACACACTGGGTTTTCGGGCCAAAAGGCAGAAAACACAGTGGGCTTTGACACTTGAGCATTTCTTGGAACAAACAGGATGTGGCCAAAAAGGGAATGATAAGGAAATTTTGGGCAACAGTACTTTCACAACAGCAAATTAAAGGCCATCTCCATAATACATGGGTGACATTATTATACACTCTTAGAGCAAATACTTGGAATTGATAATCATGATCGGTTTCCCTTTGACATGAAGGTATTCATAGCTAATTTTTTATCATTATATGGACTAAGTCATGTTAATTATGTTACTATAAGGAGTTAATAAAATCCCTGAGGTGAAGCCCCCGGGAAGGGGGTTAATGGATACTTTTACTGTTTTGCTACACAGCTAGACATGGGTAAGAGTATATGAATATATGTATAGGTATATACATATATTCATATTCTTCTTAACAAACCTTGCTAAGCACTATATTAATGATGTCCTCAAACAAGATAATGGTATGTACATACGCTTATATATATGCACATTATATATATGTATATATAAACATATGTATATACCATCTTATCTTACTTTAAGCTAGCAAGGTCTTCTAAGCATTGTTTTTACTCAGGGAAGCATTTCCTATTATAGAAGATGAGGCACAGCTAATGCATTTGAGAATATAGTATGGAACATAGTCACAATTGGTATTCCTATATTAAGTTAAAGGATCCTAAAGTTAGAGTTTATATTAGGTATATAGATATATATATATACTAGTAATAGTATATATAGATATATATACTGATGCCTAAAGCTAAGATATAATGATTTGCAAGATCAGAATCAGGAAGTCTTCGATCCTGTTACCTTTTATAGTTTAATATATATAAATATAGATATGTTGATAATAGTATATCTATATTTATATACATTTGATCACCTCCAGAAAATAATCTAAAAGAGGAAAGCATAGGATACATGTATGGTAAGAACTGGGGATGTATTGAGCAACAGATAAAGTTATTACTTGCTTTAATGGGCAACTTGCAATTGAATCTTTTCCTTAATTAAGAATGTAGTATCAAGAGATAGGGATATATGTTTTTATGGAATCTCCTGGGATCTAAGAATAGTGTTATGTTGTTATGAAGGACGTAATAATAAGTTTGAACTACTAACGTTGCAAAGCCGAACACTCATCGATCTAATGTATTTTCAAGTAACAGCAGAAACTGATGTTCTCCATGAAATGAATGTATAAATCGATTCCTTAAGTCTCCATGATCCTAACAGTGAAAATGGTGTACGATTTGATGTTGAAATGAGCCAGGTTGGGAATCCATGTGCACCAATCATAGAGCGGTTGCATGATTGCATGGAATAAAATAATGCCTTGCGATCATGCGAAAATGGAGTTCGGGCAGGTGAATGCGCTCTACTGGGACCCACGTATGCTAATAGCGCAGATGCGATAATGAAAAGTTATAAGTCCGAGCCCGACAAGGATAGTATTAAATATTATTTCATGCACCAATGATAAAGCGGTCGCATGATCACGTGAATAAAATAACACTCTTGCGATCATGTGACAATGGAGGACCAGGTGGGACCCGAGTCAATGAACTTACCTATGGTGGAACAAGGAAAGGATCCAACGGCCCGCGCATAATCACGATCCCTATCAAATACTTTTGCGAACTTGCGAGATCTTTCCACGTGTAAAGGTGGGGCCGAGAAAAGTTGTCCGAAAGGAGGTTGCATAAGATTCTTGATCGACGGCTCCCACTTTGCCGTTATGGAAAGAAAGATGCTTAGCGGGATATTGACACATACCCGTGGGACCAAAAGAGTTGTAGATACTAAATCAACGGTAGTCGCTTAGTCGCTATGGTGTGGAAGATGCTTTGCAACTAAGCGGGATCCTTCCACGTGTCTAGGTGGGGCCGAAAGAGTTTGTATGCGATATCAAATCAATGGTAGTCGCTTAGTCGCTATGGTGTGGAAGTTGCTTTGCGACTAAGCAGGAACCTTCCACGTGTCCAGGTGGGGCCGAAAGAGTTTGTATGCGATATCAAATCAACAGTAGTTGCTTAGTCACTATGGGAAGAAAGATGCTTTACGACTAAGCGGGATGTTGACAGGTAGCTTATGGGACCTGAGTCTTAAAGGAACTGTCAGAGATGATATAATCATGGCCGTTCGTTTCAAAAGCTACCAGATCAATGGCATAAGTTCAAATCTAAGAATTTTTCAATGGATGCCAAACTCAAATATAGTGTCCTCTCAGATGTATTACCGCATATGTCACTTCATCGCAAGAATTAAAACAATATCATGCGATCATGCGATGACATAAACCAGGCAAATGAGAGAAGATAATGAACGACAAGGAGTTTGTACCAAATTATAAGGGGATTGAGGGACATTGTTGTGAAGTTATGAATGACTCACTGATGAGTTATAATGGCCGAAAAATGGATTGATTTCTATTTAGATGATGAGCATATGGATGATTATTGTAAATTGAATGACATGTTTTTATATACCTCAACTTAGCATGAAGACAATGTGAAGAGTATGCAAACAAAGGAATCATTGAGCTACTGGAAGAAGTTGGCCAAGTGTCAAAGCAGTTTATGGTATGTATATATATATATATATATATATATATATATATATACATATATATGGGTGTTTGTATATATATATTTATATATAAATTCTAGCTTCCTCCTATGAGTATTTCAAAATGGCTTATATATAATAACTAACAGGGCTTCAGAGTATGTTTGGCTTAAGGTACTGGACATTCTTCTCTTTCCTGTTACTTTTATATATAAGGGTCATAAATATAGGTATACTGATGACAGTATACATATAATAATATATAGAGCTGTGAAAATATATATTTATATATTGGATTAGCCTCGGAAGATCTCACAAATCCAGTAAGGGTATGAACACATGTTTATATATATATAATCTACATATATATATAACCATATGTTCAAACTAATTATTTTTTGCCTTACAATTTGAGGAGCTTGGAAATCTTTGCAGCTTTTTCTGAATGATGTAAATATTAGAGGCCCATAATGAACTCTGCTATTATCTTCTTTCCGATAGTTAGCCAGGTATGACTTGAATTTAGTTAGAACACTAGTATAGTTCTAAGGAGTATATTTAGTTCTGATGTAAATATGCCTAAAATGTTAAGACTCTCAGGAATTGTTAATCTTTAGCAGTAAGGATTTTTAATCACAAGAGTATTTGTTTCTAGTATTATATTGTCAATAATAAAAGTATTTAACTACAGGCTTCATAGTCAATATCAAATATTCTTAGATAGGTTATGTAGCAGAGATGTAGAATTCTATCTTGATGCAGGTTAACCTTGGTCTTGGAGGAATTTTGTCTTGTTTTTTTTAAGAAGGACTATCATTCGAATGTTCAACACATATACTTGACATAGTAGGAGGATTAGAAACTCTACTTCAATTGTACAAATGATGTATTCCTTGTCTAATCGCCTTTCTATGTATAATTCATGATTTTAAAAAAGCAATCTAGAGTTTTTTCGGGATGTAGGTATGCCTACGTAAATTATGTACAAATCTTGATAGGTATCAAGCAGTGGGTATGCCTACGAAAAATATGTATTTTAACAAATCTCGACAATTGTCGAGTTGTGGGTATGCCCATGTAAATTTTTGTATAAGGTCAGGACCTATGGTCCCGGGCAAGGCTGGAGGTTTTCTCAGCCCTGCTCTTTCCTACCAGCGCCTGTAGTGAGCGGGGTCACATTGTAATATAATTATTTATATTAATAAAAATGTCTAGGGCTTCGGCCTTTTACCGATAAAAAATAAAATGATATTGATAAATTTTTCATATATTTTATTTTATTCATAATAAGACTCTATATATATAATTTCATATTTTCTTTTTGAAATAAGAATATATATATATATATATATTTGAAAAAATATATCAATTTATAAAAATTGAAAAATATTAGATTTTTTTTAATTTCTAGTAATGGACGAACTTTGTAAAATATCACTTAATTTATCACTTATAAGTTATGAATATATTCACCATAATAATAAAATATGATTATTAAAATATTCAATTAAATTAATTAAAAATAAATAATTCAAATTTATTAATAGTAATAAAACAACATTAAAAGGATAAGAATTTCAATCTAAGAAGAATGAAGCTACTTCAGGCCTTTTCAAGGGCTAGGATTCCTTCTGAGTCATTTTTGCTCTTTGCTAATTATGGCGATTAGAGGTGCCAAACTCCTAATGGTAGTCAATCTTGTTGGAAGGGTAATGGCATCGGGGCCTCTGTTTGGTCAAGTGTGTGTATATAGAGACATAGGAGGTGATTTGGAGCAAAACTCATAGTGATGGATTTTCGTATCATGGAGGCGCTAGGGTTTGTGGAGTTGGAGTCTCTAGCTGCAGGTTTATTCATGGTGGATCTAATCTAGAAAAAAATCCAAAGCATCGCTCACGGCATGACACTATCATTTTGTAGGGGAATGAGAGCTCATATGTGTGTTCATGCATACCCCTCTTTACTCAACCTAGGGTCAAAAATGATTGAGGAAGGGGTGTGGTGCCTAAGGATGACGAACAAAAGGTTGGAAGGAAAGTCTCCTTTGTTGACATGGTAGGCCTTGGGTGGCCTTCAACTAATGGAAATTACATGGAAGCAAGCTTAGTTCATAGGATGCAAAGCAGTACATTCAAAGGTTTTGAAAGGGGTGAGGCATCTAGGGAGGGAGAAGAGCATTTTGGGCAAACAGAGAAGGGGAAAAAAGTGGTGTGAAGGAAATGGAGATGAGCCCTAGGTTTTTTCCAAGTAAGGTGAATATTCAAGGAAAGGGCATCGATTATTTGACTAAAGAGTGGGTTAAACCTCTTGAAGAGAGGCCAATTGTGTGGTTTTAAGGAGAGATTGAAGAAGAGGTAGCTGAAAATGAGAAGTTTTTTAGAGAAAGGGGATTGATTGGGAGATTCAAGGATTTTTGGCCCAATCTTAGTGAGTTGCAATAATGTGTAAATCCCTTTGGTGTTGGGACAAAAAATATGTTTTATTGTTGAAGCCTTGATATTTGAATTTCAATCCAATTTTTTAATCTTTTGACAAAATTCCAATATGGGAAAGACTTCCAAACCTTTTGCTTGAGTTCTGGTGTGATTCTTACTTTGAGATTATTGGAAACTCTTTGGGGAGATTCTTAGGGGTTGATGAGGGTTCCCAATATTTCTTGCATACAACCTTCACTCGTATTTTGGTTGAAATGGATTTTTCAAAAAACCTCTCTGCTAAGATCTCCCTAAAAATGGCTAAAGATACTTGGGTACAATTTGTAGACTATGAAGGAATCTCATTTAGGTGCAGGAAATGTTACCAGACCAATCATGTAGCAACCAATTTCATAAATAAGATTTCTCATAAACAAACCTCTTGGTGGAAAGAATATTCCTCTCAGTTGTATAATGTGGATAAATTGAATCTTGAGGGCTCTAAGATTTCCCTTGAGATGGGGACAGATAAGGATCCTAAAATTATCTCAGACTTTGCTTTGGAATAGGCAGTTGAAGTCGGTTAGTAGGCTTTCAAGACTAAAACACTAGAAAATATTAATAACATTGGTTTGAGTCATGAAGTAGAGGGAGACAAGACAAGTTGAGAAATATATCATGCCATGATATAGGGGGGTAAGGTTGCTTCTTCTTGCTTGGATTCAGAAGGAATAGATAACCAGAGAAAAGATGTCACTGCTAAATTTAGTTCCGATATTGCTAGAATAGTGGAAGGTGATTATTCTAATCATGGATGGGTGGCAAAAGGAGGCAGCAAAGATGGAGGAAGGATGGCAAGTTGTGAGAGGGAAGAAGGATAAGAAATCCCACAAGGGTGGAACTTTCGACATGGTCCTTTGCTCACACTCTAAAGGTGGAGCCATGAGGGAGACTTAGAAGTTTGAGAGGTTCTTGGGCCTCATGTTGAATAGAGGATAGTGGGGAAGTGGTTCCCTCGTGCTAAAAAGAACCAAATTAATTGTCTCACAAACAAAGTAAAGCCTCCATTGACATATTTTAATTATGTTTTCTAATATATTTGTTATTATGTTTTTTTCCAAAACTTCTCTAAATTTGG
The DNA here is from genome assembly GCA_027943335.1 of Chamaecyparis obtusa. Taxonomy (NCBI): domain Eukaryota; kingdom Viridiplantae; phylum Streptophyta; class Pinopsida; order Cupressales; family Cupressaceae; genus Chamaecyparis; species Chamaecyparis obtusa. Next base: position 1,118,246 of record BSBK01003732.1, on the reverse strand, counting down.
CTTTTCTATTGTTTGAATTTTAATTCACCAAGTTTCAGGTACAAAAAACCTTAGACTTCCTCTTTGTGGGCAGGAGCCAAATCTACCATTCATTTTTCTTGGTTTTTGTACATTATTGTGTGGGATGTTTTTAGCAGATGCTTTCAAATTAGAGTTGTTTCATCTTTATCCAATTATCTGTTGCTTTTCATAACTCCCTATGACCATTTTGTATTAAAAATTTATTCTCTCAAGCATTGTTCTCACACTAGCAAGCATAAGAAAAAGTACAAAAACAACAATAATGAGGAAAATTTAGGACAAAAGGTTGTTGAAAACAACTTTATTAGCTAAAATAAAATATCATTTGAGTTCGCCAGCAATAGAACAATAGTGAGCTAAATTTGTTTTCAGGCATGATAATAACAGCATAGACATGTCTTGATTTGGGCAAAATCCCACATAATATGGAATGGTACTATCTATCAAGGACAATCTGCCATTAAGGTTAATTTCTTTGCTATGAAGAAACAAGTTTATTAAAGTGAAAGGTGTAATACCCCAAAAATGGGCTATAGGTTCATTAACCTCCTATATCAACATATCGAACGAAATCGACATCGAAGTCCTAACCAAAGGCACATTTGAACATCATTGAATCCTAATTGATTTTATCTTAAATCTGCATCAGGGAATATTCCTTCTAATATTTCTAATCATCTTAATTATCTTTAATTTAATAATTATTTGGCGATAAATCCTATTTATCCTAAAGTTTGATTAATTGAATATTCTCAATATTTAATTAATTAGATTTAATTTTGCCACTTAATTATTTAATTATATTTATTCCTAAATTGTATTATTTAATTTTGACAATAAATCCAAAATCCTATGAATAATTGATTAAATTCTTATTTAATTAATTAAAGCAAGTTGTCAATTTTTAATAATATTGTTTTAGAATAAAAGTTTGAAAAATGATTGATTAACCCATAAATCAATTATTTTATTTTTCAAAATCAGTTAAGTTGAAAATAAATCACTTTATTATTAAATTAATTCATAAATTAAAACATGCACAACCACAAAAGCAGACAACTATCAATTATCAATTAAAGCTAAACTCTATTTTGAGTTAAACTCTGCTTTTGCATATTTTTGAGAGTTAAATATCTTTTATTTAAAAATAACTCAAAAATCAACCTGAGTTATTTGAGTGATTTATGGCTTTTTTTCCCATGCACCTCCAAAGCCCTAGATTTCTATAAATTAAGGCTTCAGCTCATCTCAAATCATCTCATAATTGTGCAAACTTATGCTGGTGAATTGGTGTATGAAGAATCAAAGCTTCTTTTGCAAATCAAACAACTTTGTGAGATCATTCATATTTTAGCATATCATATTAGAATTTCATTTCTAGATTAGCATATCATATCAAGTTTTCATATAGAATAGTTTCATATCATTTTTTCATCATAATTGCATAGAAAATCCAAAAAAAATAGATTAATTGCATACATTCCATATCCATCTTTTGCATTAAAATCCTTCATTTAGGTTTTGTCAAGGTCACTGATCTCGATATAATCTGAGAACATCATACTCGCACCTATTAAAAGGCAGTAAATCGCCTGGTTAGTTTAGCTTTCAATTCATTGCACGATTTTAATTTTTGCTAACCTCTAATGTTTTACTGAAGTGTTGTGTCTATAGATCAGGTAGAAAATTCACACACACATTTATGGCACCCACCGTGGGGTCCTGAAATGGGTTTCCATTCTATTCTATCAAATTTCTATCATTTTTCTCGAACCTAGGACCACAAGGTTAATTTTTGTGAGTTTTGTGATAAATTTCTGGGCTATTTTTCTAGAAATCCAACTGATGTTTTTATTGGTACATGCACATATGACATGATAAAAATCCAAAATTTATATTTTTGGAAAGGTATTTTAGTTATCTTTCATTTTCCATTGGTTTGGATTAATTTCATTTTGATTTGCAAAAGTTATGATCATTTTAGTGAAGACTGGTCTGAACTTGATTTTATGAAATCTGACTGATGTTTTTATTGGTACATGCACATATGATATGATACAAATCCAAAATTTATATTTATGGAAATTTATTTGAGTTATCTTTCATTTTCCGTTGGTTTGGATTAATTTTGTTTTGATTTGCAAAAGTTATGATCATTTTAGTGAAGACTACTCTGAACCTAATTTTATGAAATCTGATTGATATTTTTATTGGTACATGCACATATGACATGATACAGATCTAAAACTTATATTTCTGGAAAGGTATTTGAGTTAGATTTCATTTTCCATTGGTTTGGATTAATTTTATTTTAATTTGCAAAAGTTATTGTTGATTTAGTGCAGACTGGTCAGAATCTGATTTTTTATGACAATAGGTTTTTCGATTATCAAATGACATATTATCTTTGACTAACCTGATTTTCTACCACGTGGGGTTGACAAGTTGTGTTTTTTTTTTTTTTATGGATTTTTATAACATTGGGTTTCATGTACAAGAATAGGTAATTTTTTCATAACAGTGGGTTGCAAGTGCAGGTGCAGGTACATCTTGTGGGTATAAAAGATAGAAGACAAAAAGTGCAAGAATTGCTAAAAATAGGTAACAATCTACTAAGAACATTGCGAGGAACTCAGGTATTCTGGTACATCTGATAAAACTTCATTTTGGGACATAAAACAAACTCTCTTGTGTCAAGCTTGTGCGACTTTTCTTGCTTTCATATCACAAACTTCATTTTGGGCTATAAAAAAGAACATAGATTTTCTTTTTGCATATCTATTGCACATAGTAAATAGGCCCTATGAACACTCTTTGTGGTTCTTGAGAGAGTGGGCTTCCAATGAAACTCTTCTCAATGAAGGATCCTTTGTAGGTGGGGAGGATACTGAGGGAGTCTCACGTTCCACTAGATCTATGTGTCTTCAACTTTTGATCGAGGCATTCTCTCTCCAGAGAGGTTGATAGATCCTAAGGGGTTGATGTCATAGATATTTGTGAGATAACCTTGGTCTTAGCGTGTCAGATTAATCTATCTTCTTTGTTTGGGTTAAAAGTGAACAAAGCAGCAACTACTGAGAATCCAATCATTATCCCAAAGTGGTCTTTTGAATCTGATTCAGTCTTCTATTTAATCGATTTGAGTCCTTTTCATCTTGTGTCAAAACCTTGTCATAACTATCTATCTTCAATGAATCATCAAAATCGCTAAGTGTTGTGAACTCGTGTCTGTTATCTTTTGGGAATCTACCCATACATCTAGAGCACAGTATCCCTCATCTAAGTCATATCTATACTTCAATCAATCAAACCTTGACAAGGTTGTGTCATTTGATCATCTTGATTCAATTCATTTTTTAGTTGTCTTCATCTTATTCTTTTGCTTCACCCAAGGTTAATGGTGGAAACTAGAGCTTCCTCCCACAAGAAATCTGAGGAAATATCTCATACTTTACCTTTGACTCACATAGGTCCAACTTTTGAGCAAATCCATGATTCTGGTCTTTACGAAGATGATAGTCTTGGCAACTTTCGATTGAAATCTGGTTACATTCCCCCTCCATCAATTCAAGGAGTCAATCAACAAAATCTACATCAATCTATTCCAGGGAGTCCTAAAACTCCTAACATGTCTGAAAGAATCAATACACATGAGGAAGAAATTCTAATCACAGCTATGATGAAACAGATACATGCTATGCAAGTCAAACTTAACAAACTTGAGAAAGAAAAGGAACCTAAAGAGTTCTCCATGGAAGCTCTATGCCCTTTTCCATTTGATAAAGACTTGTACATATCACCATGCCCTCGAACAGAATGTGAGCAACATGACAACCCTTATGATACCTCTTCCACGAAGAGTGACACATCCATCTTCAGAGACTATGATGACTATGATGATGGACAATATAATGATACTTATGACACCTATGTTCCTAAGAATCCTCTTCGTCATGTGTTCCTTCTTACTACAAATGGGCCGTCACATTGGATAGATCGTGATGGTGATCCATATGATTCTGATTTTGAAAGAGACTTTGATGATTTTTGTGAACAATATCTAGATGATACATCTATTTCTATTGAGGAATATAAAATTTACCACACTGATTATAAACATCAATACTATAAGGATCTCTCCTCTAAGAACTCTCATGCTGAAAATAAAGATTACACTCTCAAGCAAGATCATGTTAATGTTGAACCTTTGTCTTGTGATGGTTCCCTTCCATCCCCTACTTCTTCCAATACCCATACATTTCCTAAAGCTTCCAAGCCTATCAAATCTTTCACAAGTCCTTCATCCACCAAACGTCCTAATAATTTTCATGCGGTTTCCTATAGTTATCCTCAAGGGCTACCCCTTAAAGAAACTCAAGCTAACCTTCACTTGGCTGCAAATACTTTCAATAATTTTAAACCTAAAGAGCCTAAGCCTTTATATGCTATAATGACCACTTCAGCTAGTCCTCCACCATCTCTTCCAAAGTCTTCCATACAATCCCAACATGCTTCCTTTTCCTTACAAGTGGCTCCATGTCAAGAGGACTCTAAAAATGATAAAGAAAAGAACATAAAGAAAGATCAAGATCAAGAACCCTCCAAGTCATCCAATCTTTTTCATGATGTCTCTTGTCCACTTCAGGTTTATTTTGATCCTGCACACCCTTTTTCATGCATTTCACCATGTCTTAAGCCTTCTCCTAAGCAAGATCAAGCTACTACTTAAACCGTTGAACTTATTGACAATCAAAATGACCTTACTACACTTGCGCTTTCCAAAGATGATACTTCCATTAAGGTTGGTAAAAATGGTGTTGTTACTTCCAATGTTAAGCCTATTGAAAATCAAGAGAAAAATTATGAGCTTATGCTATCCAAAGATCATTGTCAAGATCAAAGTCTTCCATCTTCTTATTCTACCACTCCATGTTTGTTTCCACTTTCTACTCTTCCTAAGTCTTTGCAAGCTTTGAACAATCCTATCAAAGAAGGTGCTCATATTCAAGATGTCCATGATTCTATTGAAAATTCTAATGCTCACTCTAAAGATGCTGATATCCTTGGTTGTCATATAGATGCTAATAAACTTATTGATTATCCTTTTGCGTCTTCCACTTCCATCCTTGGACCTCTTCCACCACTACTAAGGGCTTCATGTCTACCTTCCATCTTGGGTCCTTATGTCCCTTCACTTTCCCCTCCTAACTCTCTTAATTCACCATCCATCTTGGGTCCTTACATACCTCCATCTCCTATCTTTCCTCAAGATCAACATAGATACATACCTTTGAATCCTTTTCATCCACCCACCCATCTAAACCAGTCATATCCTCGTTCTTCCACAAGCCCCAAGTCTTTTGGAAGTAACTTGAATGTTCAATACAAGAAAAAGAAGCAATACAAGAATCCATCAAAAAAAAAAATCACCATGTCTCCTCTTATCGACATGGAGGCATAAAGTCAAAAGAGATATCTAAGAAAAAAACTATAAGACAAGTATGGGTTCCAAAATCCATCATTAAAGATATTCTCTCTAGATCATTAAAAGGAAATAAAAAGCCTACCACTATATGGATTCCAAAGTCTTTCTTGAAAGAGTCTAATGTTGAGAAACAAGTGAAGTTGACATTCAAGCTTCCAAAGACTTCCACTTCATCTTCTTCCAAAAATATTCTTCCATTCCATGTGCCTAAACCACAACCTCTACTATCTATTCGCCATATTCCTTCACCTATTCCTTCATTCATGTTTCCTCCATCCTCTCGCCACCCTTCAAGGTGTGTGTTGATGTTGATCTTGCCTTCCTTTCCATCTACCCTTTCACAATCCTTCCATTCATTATCGTTCTACCTTCTATCATTTTTCCTCATTTGCCTATTCCGCCTATCTTCCAACCTCACTCGCTTTACATAAAACCTTATCCTCCATTTTTCTCTTCCATCTCCCTTTCCCTATCAGCATCTTTGAGCGTATCATTTTGAATCTTTGGCATATCATGGTTTATCCTTTCAAGGAGCATTATCTAAAAATCTTGCCTTCTAGAAAAAAAAAATTAAAAATTAAAAATTAAAAATATGCCTTTGTGAAAACCTGGAAACAGGGACATTGGTAGCAAAAGTAAAGAGAAATAAATTCATCCTATGGTGAAAACCACTCCCTTGTGGCACCTTGGATAAGTACCATGATGAAAACTTGGCAATCAAGCATCATGCATAGTTCTTCTACATATTTCATCCATTCCATCTTCTCTCTTTGATCTTGACAAGGTTGACCTATACATGAACATTTGGCTATTTTGTGAGTTGTCTTATGATGATCTTTCTTTCATTCCTTCCATGTTTAGCCTTCATATCTATCTTTCTCCATTCATTTTTGCCTATCACTATCCTTTTCCCCTTTGGTCTTGATCTAATAAATAAATAAAAAAGAGTAAAACACGGTGCTATGAAGCCTCTTGACATGTCTACTCCTTTGGACTACATGCTTTCCTTCTTTGGCATTACGCTTTTGTGACTTATCCTATACTGGCCTTTCATTGCTTGTCCAAATGTATTTTACATGACAATTTTTCGTAGCTTGGCTATTTTTGAGGAGTTTTCCCTTGAGGATTTCTTCCCTTCATTCTCCTTCATTCTCTTGTCTTCCATCTCTTCCATGAACTTGCTAATCCCTCTTGTTCTCCACCTTGCTAGACATTGGGACTACACGATATGATCTTGCTTGGGAGTTTGCAATGGAAAAAGATGCTATCAAGTATACCAAGTATCAGAACCAGTATCAGAACCAGTATCAGAATAAGTATTAAAACCAGTATCAGAACCAGTATCAGAATGAGTATCAGAACCAATATCAGAACAAGTATTAGAACACCTACTGGGGCTACACCTTTCTCTTTAGTTTATGGGTCTAAAGTGGTACTGCCTATTGAGGTTGAAATCTCATCACTAAGAATCAGAATGCATGGTCTAGTAACTGATGAAGACTATAGAGTGTCTAGGTTGCAAGAACTAGAACTACTAGATGAATGCAAACAAGTAGCGTATGATCATCTTAGAGTGTATCAGAAAAGAATGTCTAGAGGCTACAACAAGAAAGTCAGACACAGAGAATTTTAGGTTGGTGATCTAGTCTTGAGAGAGAATCCTAAAAATCAATCACATCAAGAATGCAAGGGGAAGTTTGAACCCAACTGGCTGGGTCCCTTTGTAATCACTACTACTTTTGTCTCTGGCACCTATCAACTCTCAACGACTGAAGGAGAACAGCTCCAAGAACCAATCAATATTCTCCATTTGAAGAAATTCTATACCTAAGACATTCAGTATAAGGTAAAATGTCCTGAAAAAATCATAAAAAATCAGAAAAGTCTTGAAAAAATGAACATCTTGGTGAAAACCTAGCAATAGGTGCCTTGATGATTCACAAAAAAAAAGTGAAAAATATCAAAAGTACAAAAAAATTGAAAAATGAAAAATACAAAAAAATGAGAAAAAGAAAAAGTGCCTTGGTGAAAACTTGGAAACAAGCACCCTGGTAGCAAAAATAAAATCTCTACCAAGATGGTGAAAACCTGGCAAACGGGCACCACTTGTTCAAAATGCTCCATCTATCAGCCCAATCTTGGTCTTTCTCAGCTTTTAGTCTTTCTTTAGTTTGTACATATCTCCCAGTTTGTTTTCAATAAGTCGATCTATACACCAATCAGCTCCAACGTCAGTATCCTATCAATGCTTAACACGTGGGGGTGATCAAAGTCATATCCTGTGGCCTCCAGTATACTTTAGACGTATCGTATCTAGTCAGAGTCCTTTGAAGCTTCATGTGAGTCAGTCAGTTAGTCTTGTCTCTAGAAAGGATTTTGCATCTACAACAACGCAATCAAACATCAAACGCAAACTGAAAACAATCTGTGCTTTTTACATGCTTTTATCTCCTTGTATGCTTACTGATTTACATTGAGATTTTTGCATATTGTGTCCCTTCGAGCTCTTCGATGATGTCCTTTATAAGATTTAGAGAGTGATGACTGGGGGCATAATCTTTTCTTTGTTTTCTTCTTGTATGTGAAAATCTAACAACTTTGGAAATTTTGTATTGAAATGGTGTCCGACTGTAAGAGCCTCTATCTCGAATTGGATGGCCAAGCGTACCTCAACCATTAATATCCAGAAAATTCAAGGAATTTTGATCTAACTATTGTTTTTTTGAGTGATTTCTTTCTCCTATTGTGAAACGCGATCTTACCTAAGGATGTGAACAATAAAGGGTCACTACGGGTAATTCACATTGGATTTTGAATGATCTCTTGACTGCTTGATGTGTTTGCAACACAAGGCGTATTCTGGTCATCATGACGTCTATGTCTTGATGCTTATACAAATTGCTATATCAAAATGGACATGATATCTAGGTCATCTTGGCATTTATGCCTTGGTGCTTATATCTAATTTGACATTCCAAAAACAAAATCAATATTCATATATCCATGGTTTCCTAATCAGTGGGTGTTGTATTGATTCTTGCGCATACAAATCGATATTCATATGTCTATAATTTCATAATTAGTGGGCGTTGTATTGATTTATCCAGTTGCCTAAAAGTTCAATGATGAGAATAACCGACACATGATCAGTGGCTAGGTCCTAGGTCTTAGGTTGCATTTCATACTACATGTCTCTTTGCATTTTTGCATATTTGCATGATCTCACACTAACTCAATGAACTTCAATGCTTAAATGATTCTTCAATCACATCTTCAAATCTAACAAGAACTGAATCCGTCATGAAGGTTCCTCCAACGAAATAGCAAGTAGAATCCTTTTTTGAGATCAAAATAAAAATCTGAGATCATTCATATTATCAACTACTTGCATAATCGACCTTCAATCATCACAGAAATCTAGAATTCAACTTAACTGATTATCTTACATCAAACTATCAAAATTTCAACTTATGGTCAACTCATGGTTTCACCTAGTCAAACTTGGTCTTCAGGACCTCCCAACGATGCAAAATGCATTCTCGAACGTATATGACCACTTTTCAAATCAATTAACATGCTTCTAAACTATCAACGGTGACTTTTCTTGTCAAATTTCAATTTTAATCCCGAAGGAGGCATGGTATTGCATATCATTCAAAGTCTGTAATCTAATTTGAAATCATATCTAAATTTGAAATCATATATTTCCTCAATAATCAAGACAACAACCACGTCTAGTTTCTGATTCATCAAAAAGACCTCATCGCATGGGGCAAATCTATCATCGCTTGGGGCATATCAGATTCATCGAGATCCATATCAATCTGGTATTCTCTTAATTTTGTAAACTGTATCAGCTTTTCGTAACCATCACTTCATTAGTGTTATTTCCTTAGTTCTTCAGTAACTGAAGGGTTCAGATGTGATACCTATGTGATTCTTCTAAGGACAATCGAGTATGGAATCGGTCACTCACTTCTTCATAATCATAAGGTTCAGAATCAGGCGTTTTGACACTTTTGTTTCATTGGTTCATCGTTGTTATAGTTAACATTATCTTTGGTCATTCAGGACCTATTATCTTCATATCAAATCTTTCAATTAGCTTCTGTCTCATATCAATATCAATTTCAAACATCAATTTCATATCTCTATCAAACACAGACTATCTTTGAACCACTGGGCTTCACACAACAATTCAAAGAGGGGCAAAATGTAATACCCCAAAAATGGGCTATAGGTTCATTAACCTCCTATATCAACATATCGAACGAAATTGACATCGAAGTCCTAACCAAAGGCACATCTGAACATCATCGAATCCTAATTGATTTTATCTTAAATCTGCATCAAGGAATATTCCTTCTAATATTCCTAATCATCTTAATTATCTTTATTTAATAATTATTTGGTGATAAATCCTATTTATCCTAAAGTTTGATTAATTGAATATTCTCAATATTTAATTAATTAGATTTAATTCTGCCACTTAATTATTTAATTGAATTTAATTCTATTTATTCCTAAATTGTATTATTTAATTTTGACAATAAATCCAAAATCCTATGACTAATTGATTAAATTCTTATTTAATTAATTAAAGCAAGTTGTCAATTTTTAATAATATTGTTTTAGAATAAAAGTTTGAAAAATGATTGATTAACCCATAAATCAATTGTTTTATTTTTCAAAATCAGTTAAGTTGAAAATAAATCACTTTATTATTAAATTAATTCATAAATTAAAACATGCACAACCACAAAAGCAGACAACTATCAATTATCAATTATAGCTAAACTCTATTTTGAGTTAAACTCTGCTTCTGCATGTTTTTGTGAGTTAAATATCCTTTATTTAAAAATAACTCAAAAATCAACCTGAGTTATTTGAGTGATTTATGGCTTTTTTTCCCATGCACCTCCAAAGCCCTAGATTTCTATAAATTAAGGCTTCAGCTCATCTCAAATCATCTCATAATTGTGCAAACTTATGCTGGCGAATTGGTGTTTGAAGAATCAAAGCTTCTTTTGCAAATCAAATAACTTTGTGAAATCATTCATATTTTAGCATATCATATTAGAATTTCATTTCTAGACTAGCATATCATATCAAGTTTTCATATAGAATAGTTTCATATCATTTTTTCATCATAATTGCATAGAAAATCTAAAAAAAATAGATTAATTGCATACATTCCATATCCATCTTTTGCATTAAAATCCTTCATTTAGGTGTCGTCAAGGTCACTGATCTTGATATAATCTGAGAACATCATACTCGCACCTATTAGAAGGCAGTAAATCATCTAGTTAGTTTAGCTTTCAATTCATTGCACGATTTCAATTTTTGCTAACCTCTAATGTTTTACTGAAGTGTTGTGTCTACAGATCAGGTACAAAATTCACACACACAAAAGGATATTTTTATAATTTTTTTATAAATATTGTTATAGAAGAAAAGAGGTTAGATATGTTTATTTTTTATTAATTAATAAATTATTATATTTATATTAAAATAATTTAATATAATATAATATTTTTAAATATAAAAATAAAACATTTATTCAATAATTGTGCATGTTATAGTAATTCTCGTAAACTGGAAAATAACATTTATATTAGAATTTAAGGAATCATGCATTCCACATTCATATTCACTCTGCTAAATGGAGGAATATTATTTATCATAAGATTAAGCATCTTATTAAGGATTATAGGAAATAATATTCTTAAGCATGCAACCATAATTTTACAATTTATGGGTCAATTGTCATGGTTGGAAAGCTAATACAATTTGTGCAAAATCTTAAGGTAAGTGACTACAAAAATCTTAAGGTAAGTCACTTGCCATAGTTTTAGTTAGTTTTTATAATAGTCAAGCGGTGGTGTTGATAATACTAATTTCTCAACATGCTAATTTTGTTTTCTTTTGTTTTGTGTGTATAGTTCTTTTTCTTATTTTCAATTATTTATTTTTTACTTGTAGTTGAAAATGTTGGAGTACAATACCACTAAGAAGGGGCGGGGTACGAAATCAATGGTATGATAAATTTACACCTTTTACAAGTTTTCAACTTAAACAAATTTGAAACAATGTGAAGCCAAAATAAAATGAATAACAAAGTAAGTAAAACACACACAAAGAGTATGACATAATGATTTGTCCTGAGTGGAAACCCTCTTGGGAATAAAACCACTTGAATTGCCTCATTGGCTTATCTGAAAATGCTTTTTACAAATGTTTCGATGGTTGTGTTGTCTCACTGATAAAATTTCTCACTAGTTAGTGTCTCTCACTAATAGAATGCCTCGCTGGCTAAATTACAATCTCTCAAGTATTGTTATCACATTCAGAGTTTTGTCTCTATTTCAATTTGATACAATACATCACTAAGCATATTAGAAAATTTATGCTCAATGATGGGTTATATAGAATTAATACAATTTCATTCTTTCATAAGTAGCTACATCTCAAATAATAATTACAATGCTTCTGCAATAGTTAACATAATGATAAATCTTTTCAATGTCAATTATCTCAATACAATCTTCTTCTCTGTACAATCTAAAATACTGCATGATAGTGAATGTAAAATATTTCTTGCAAAGAAATTGAAATAGAACCTTCATGGAAAAGATCCCAAAAGTTTTCTCAAAGTGCAATAGTAACTAAAATCATTTAAATTGTGTTATGTTGTTAAAAACCAACTGCTCTAAATTTTCAAATTGATTCAATATGCCTCTTTTAACAAAAAATACTATTCATAAAGTGTCTTTGAGAATAATTGAAATAATTATGATAATGACATTAAATAATGATAAAGTTGTGGGTTATCTAAGTCAAGACTCAAAACCTCTTACCAAGGTTATAAAAATCAACATAAATGTATGCTTATTAATAAAACCCTTATCACTCGGATACAAAGAGTAAACTAAACCATTAAGCATGATAAATACCATTTACAAACCAAAAAGCTAACAAAACATAAAACCCTTAACTCCATTTTGACAGGAACATGCAACAACAAAAACCAAATAAGGTTTCAGAACATTGTCATTTTTTTAACAATCCTTTTGACACAAGGTAAAACTCTTACACAAAGAATTACACTAATCACAAAAATTACACTTAGAGTTTACAGAATATATGCCCTTATCTTCGGAATAAAATCTTCATTTTAACAATTAAAAAGAGGATCAAAAACATAAATGAAAAGAACAAAAACCATTAATGTGTGGTTTTAATAAAAATATAATGAAAGGAGATAACTAAAAAGACTAACATACACAATCATTAACTAAAATCATTAATCAAGAAAAAGGAAGTTTTAGAAATGAAAAAATTTGTATCCTCCATGCCCCTGTGATTTTCACAACTCTGCTACCAAGAATGCACTATTGTAACTACTGAGTATGTCAAAGATTGTTGATTAGACCTTGTTTATGTGTGTTGACATTAGTGTTTTTTCATTGATGTCAACATACTATTGTTGTTGCACATAGTGTGCTTAGTTTGTTCAGAGAAGATGATTTTAGTTGTTCAGGAACTCAACATATTGAGGATCATTTGTTGTGATTCTATATAATGTTTTAGATTTGTATTTAGTTTATTATGGTTGACCTAAAGAGGTTCACATAACATTTTGAGTGAATTATGATTGATTTATCAGTTACTTGTATTTTAGTGTTCCAGTTGTTCAAGAAATGTCAGAGATTGAGTTTCTACTTTGGTATGGATCGTATTGATTGATTCAATTAGTGTAAAGCTAGTGGTAATGTTGGGATTCATTTTTGTTTCCTCAACTGGTATTTTTCATGATTCATAGTTTGGCAAGTTATCTATTTAGTGTGACAGAGTTTGGTATTCAGTATTGTTGATGATCAGTACAAAGATGAGTTTGGATTTTGAGATTGAGTTGATGCGAAGGTTCGGGAAGATACTTTTGCTTCTTGTTGGTATTATTGGATTATTTTATGACCATGTTGATTGTTCACATTGATCATTGTAATAGAATTTGGTGATTTTATAGCGTGTTAGTGTTTCTTCATTTAGTTCCTGGCCAACTTGGTGAAGTAACGTGTTGCAATTCTTGGTGCAGATTTGGTGAAGTTGTTGCATGTTTGAGGATGAAGTTTTGGGTCCTACCTAAGTCTTGACCGACTTGATTTGGATCGCATCGTAGTTTGAGTATAACATTTATATCATTTGTTCTTATAGGTCTTAGTTGACCTTGTTGTGGACTATTCATTACAATATGTATAAATGAGAAATCGTTTATGATTGTAAAGTGTGTCCAAAGATAGAAGAAAGGAAGAGGATGTTTGTATTCTGTGATTGAGGTAGAAATTATACTTCATCATACTTGTATTGGCATTGTTGATATTGTGATTCAATTTAGTTGTATAGAATAATTTTTCCACCTTGTGAATTGTAATCTGAGATTGATTGGTGATCCTAATTGACAACCATATCCTTGTATTGTATTGTGAGTAGTGAGCTCTAGGTAGTGGACTTGTGAATGCATGTGCATTCCTCTTTTTTTTCATTTTCTCTTAACTGGGCAGTACTTTTGGTAGAGTATATCTATCTAGTGGGTTTGAATCCCACCGGGGTTTTCCCTTAAACGGGTTTCCTTGAGAACAAATCTAGTATTTTGTGTTGTGTTGTGGATCTTGCAATATTATTTATCTTTCAAGTCATTTATTGGATTAAGTGTGTTAAATTTTTAAAGTGTTGTACAACTGATTGACCCCCCTCTCAATTTTACTTGTCTTCTTTGGTCCTAACAGTAATCGTTGTAATCAAATTGTCCATACCAATCACTATGGGTGTTCCCTAGCTCAAGCTCGTGCTTTAGGGTTTTTCTCAAAACAAAAATGATTGGAAAGAAAACCTTTGAAAGGCATTTACAATTTGAAAAATTATTTATGTCATGCCAATACAAAGACAAACTTCAACCAAAATTTTTATGTCTTAAGCTTGTGACATAATGTTAACACCTTGTCATTCAAATAAAATGTATTTCAAAGACCTTCAAAATTTAAGTAAAATATATCAAGGAATTCTACTCACTTTGAAGTGACTTATATATTGCAAGAATACTTTTTAATGAATATTTTGTATAAAGACTAAAGGTATCAAAAGAGACATTTATCATCACCAAAATGGGGTATGATCCTTCTTATCTCTGCTCACTCATATAACATATTCAATGCAACTATGTATAATATGCATATCATCAATAAAATGATCATGCCCTTAATATAATATGCATATCATCAATGTCACATACTGTCATGTGTCACTGTCATAAGTACAAATGATCAAGTACCATATCACTGATCAAACTCAAACTCAAACTCAAATTGATTATCATATCCAAATCACCGAATGAATGCATCATCAAGTATGATCATGAATGTATGATCAAATTATGAATTTAGTATCACTACAAATAGGATCATCAGATATAAGATCATCAACTACGTATCATGACTTGAATGTGAAATGCAATATGCAATTCATCAATCAATGTACCTCAATGTCAAATGTATTTCTTGAATGTCAAATGCTCATTCTATCATGGAAGTCATGCTATCATGATCATGAAGAAGATGTATCCAATGTATCAAAGAACCAAAATCAAATGACCAAACTATCATGTATCAAATTGCATATCAAACTGATTACTGCCATATATGTCTAAAATTCAAGTATCATTTACCAAGTAATGATTTCCATGGATTTTTTAAAGTCAAGTATCTCAAGTAATGACCATGGAGCCCATTAGTGTTGTGACAGATCAAGGAAAATAAAGTCAAGAGCAACAAAAAAATGTATCTTATTTACTAAAAAGAGATTACATTTGCCGATATGCATATTCTTTTTTTAAGTTACTTTTGTTCTTGTAGAATGAATTGGGAATTGGTTTATTTATTCACTTCTAGGAAAACCCTAATTAGCATCCAATTTTTTTTCTTTAGTATCCTCTTTTAAGATTATTTCTCATCTCATGAAATCATTTGGTTGCATTTTCAATTTTTATATTACTAAACTTTTGAAAATAAGCTACTAGCTAAAGGGTTGCAGTTCAATTGGTTGAGTACAATTAATGAGGATGATGCCACTCTTAAGCATTTAGATGGGCTATGTGATTCTAATTCAGTTAGTACTCATTAAAAATTGAAGTATATTTTAAATATTCTCTTTTACATCGCAATAAATTAAACACATGCACTAAACCAACTCATAATAATTCATAAAAAGGATGACTCTTTTAATTTGAATTTTAAATATTAAGTTATGGTACTAAAAGTCTCTTCATTAGCCATAGACCCAAAAAAATCCTCTTCATTAGCTACTAGATCTCAACCTTCCTTTATGGCTCTTGACGATGGGAGTGCTAAAGGAAAATGGCATGTTCCCACTAGTGTGCCTCCAGACATTGAGCATGCATTATTGTTTAATATTATTTAATATAATTAAGGCATGTAATTTTAAATATATATTTTCTATTTATTAAATATATATATATATATGATATTTATTTTTAAATAAATTTAATTTTAATATATCCTTATTATTTTATTTCAAATAATGTCTATTAAGATTTTTATATTTTTATATATTTAATTTAATGGTGATCGCAGTGGAAAAATCTGGTAAGGAGCATCAAGGACCTTTGGTAGTTGATAGGGATCTGGCTTCGAAGCAAGTTTCCTAAGCAGAAATCATTGGTGGGGGTCGTGATGTATCAATTAATGGCCATGTGGATCCCAGGCTCACCATTCCGGGCAAAGTTTCATACCCTAAGTGGGGCGACATTCCATTTGACAAGTCTGATTTTGCATATTTGGCTCATGAGGATCACATTCTGTAGTGGTTTTACAAGACAGGCTAGTGGAGGAATCTAGATTTTGATAAACAATGACCTTCCTCACCATATTTTTATCAGTTTTCTTCTCAGAATCATCATAGGAAAGGGATTCATTTTCCACCAAGTAAAGCCCCAATTTATGAAGGATTACTGGGGCCACCTCCTGCAGGGTAGAAGTTAGGGTTTCCACCTCGGGGAGGTCGTCGATTAAACTGTATTCCACAACTTGCATTTGATATTTTCCATGGGACTCCTCCTGAGTTTTCTCTAGATCTACAGTTGCCTCTGCAAACTTTGGTGGATAATGGTGGCACTTTTCAGGATCCTAGGGCTCCCTTCATTCCAAATAGGTTGTGTCATGTTTTTTTCTTTGCTATTTCATAGGTATCCCATGTTTTAGGTAAGCATGCTTGTGTTCATGATAGTTCGGCCATGCTTGATGTTAATAAGGTCATTCTCCCTGATCATATGATTCAAAATATTGTTACCTTTTTACATACCAATGCCCTCATTGGTAAGCTTTATTCTTATGTTTCCTTTCTGGTTTTTTCAGTGTGGGCTTAGAAAACATGGTAAGGTTTAATGGATTTATTTCTTTCTAACAAAGACTCTTTATTTTTTTACTGTTATTTTCCATTCAGACAAGGATAGGAATATTGTACATAAATCTAAGGGTTGGTTCTGCAAAGGAATAACTATTTATACTATGGCCTGGGTTCTGCATTTTCAACCTAGTTCCACTCCTATTTTGTTTATGCCCTTCTGGATTTATTTGCCAAGGTTGCCTTTAGAATATAGAGATCCAGATACTGTATAATTTTTAGCTTATAAGTTGGGTATTTTTATTCACCATGATCTTATACCGTTTGAGCTGGTCCATCTTCTTGTTAGGGTATGTTTGTTAGTTAAACTTTTGAAGCCTCTTCTGTCGTCTATTTCAACTACTTCTAAGTATAGAAATTGGTCTCAATAGATTTGTATTCTTGATGAAACTACTATAGATCTACATTATAATCTTTTAGGGTATTTTAATTTCCAATGCCAAGGATCTTCAGTAAAATCAACAAAAGTATGCCCTGATCATTCTTCAAATTTCCATGATTGTGCTTTATTCGGTAAACCTATAATGGATAATTCCTCTTTTGTATTTCTTGACAAAACCTCTGATATGAGTCCCAATGGTTTTTATGTTCCGGAGTCTTCTGTGGACTCGTATGTGAAGGATTCTTTCATGTTTATTCTTTATCACTGTGAAGTTATTCAAAGTTTCCATGACCTTTTTTGAAATTTCCTTCCTTATTCAATTCATGTGGTGTTATAACATATATGATTCGTTATTTTTTGTCCAATTTAGAGTGTTTATGGTACAATTCTACCATCTCAATTAAGTCAGATATATGGGCTATCCCTGGTGGATTTTCGATTGTCTATTTCCCTTCACCTCCCTGTACCTTGTCCCTGTATTTTCAGCTAGTTATTTCTCTTGGTGTTTCTAAGTTAGTGGGTCTTCTTGATCTTTCCTTAGTTCCTTATTATGTTCAACCCAGTAATGACTTTATTATTCACAATTTGATGTTTAATGATCAACATTTTTCTAGTGGCTAAACCTTTTTCTTCCCCTTGCCTGTGTGAAGATGTGCTTCATTTAATAGCAAATAACCTTTTAGTTTATGTGGCATCAAAGATGATTGATGAAATTGCACTTGAATAACTTGCTCCCTCTCTTTTTTTGGCCTCTTTTTCTCAAGATTTAGATACTCAGACGGTTACTACTTCCTCTCAGAAGGATCCTCTGGATTTTGATTTTTCTTAGAAATTGGCTCAAGATCAATATCCTTCTAATTATTTTCCTGTGTATGGTACTATAACCCCTAAAAAGAGGGGTCGTAAGCCTTTGGCTATTAAGATTAGGGAAGAGATAGATGTTGGTATTCAATCCACCATCATGGATAAATTTTCTTCCTAGGTCAAGACTAGGAGGGCTTCTCACTCTCCTAGATACTCATGAAAATTATCTCTTGGAGTGTCAGGGGATTGAATGCCCTTGACAAAAGGGAAAGAATAAAAAACTTTTTGGAATCTTCTCAGGCTGATATTATTATTATTCAAGAAACAAAGTTATCTTTGGAAGCTTATAATGAACACTTTTCTAAGTGGTCTTTTGGGAATCAACTCATTTTTCTTCTTTGTGGGCTTCGAGTGGTTTGTTAATGCTTTGGAATCCTAAGTCCATTAAAGAATAAATCATTCTACATGACTCTAACTTGTAGCTTCTAGGTTTTGATTGGTATGATTTTAAGTTTGTACTTTTTAATGTTTATGGTTTGGTTTATCCTTGTGATAATCTTGATCTTTGCATTTCTTATCTCTCATGACCTTGGGCTTCAGAATTTTGATATTAATTTAGAGATTATTTCAATTGTTGATTCTGATCATTTTCCTATTTCATTCACTTTAGATAAAAATGGTGTTGGATTTTTCCATAGGCCTTCTTTCAAGTTTGAACAAATGTGGTTTACCCATCCTCATTTCCTTTTTCTTCTTCGACAATGGTGGGTCTCTTTCCCCTTTTGCAAAGGCACTTGGATGTTTCAGTTCTATAAGAAATTGCAATTTGTTAAGTCCAAGATTATAGTTTGGAACAAAGAAGTCTTTAAGAATATCTTTCATGAGAAAATTGAGGTTGGAAAACAACTTGAATCTAATAATGATCACATTATTAAGTTTGGTTTAGACCCTTCTGATCTTGATAAATAAAAGTCACTTCAATATTATTGGGATCTCCTTTGCTCTAGGGAGGAAATCTATTGGAGGCGGAAATATCGGGAGCTTTGGTTGAAGCATGGGGATAAGAATATGAAGTATTTCCATTCTTTAGTCAAAATTAAAAGGGTTTCCTCCTCAATTTTTAGTATTAAATCTTTTAGTTCAGGTTTGACTATAACTAATGCTGAGAAGAATCGGGATGAGGGAGTTGTATTTTTAAAAAACATGTTAGCTCCATTAAGTTCTTCTGTAGCAAGTGTTGATAGCATAGATTTCCTTCTATATTTTATCCCAAGTCTTATTTCACAATCAGATAATGATTATTTGATGCAACCTTTTACCTTAGAAGAACTAAACATTGTAGTTTTCTCCATGGCACCAGATAAATCTTTGGGTCCTAATGGTTTTACTCTCTTATTCTTTCAAAAATGTTGGGATGTGATTATTTTTTATTTACTTTTAGCTTTGGAAGAGTCCAGAAGGGAGGGCTTTGTTCTTAAACAATTTAACATTACTCATATTGGCCTCATACCTAAGGTTAATGATCCCAAAACCTTTGTTGATTTCAGACCTATTTCCCTGTGTAACTCAATCTATAAAATTTTCACTAGGGATATTTATTTGAGACTTAAGGCATTAATTCCTATCATCATTTCCCCCCAACAAGGTGGTTTTTTCCCTGGAAGAGAAACTTTTGATGGAGCCCTGATTTCTCATGAAGTTATGCATTCTATTGTGTCTTATAATATTCCATCTTTTATCATCAAGCTTGATATGATGAAGGCATATGATAAGGTGAATTGGTTTTTTTTGTTGAAAGTTCTTCAAAGATTTGGTTTCTCAGAGAGGTGGTGTAAATAGATCAAGAATTTTATTTCAGAAGCTTCTTTCTCAATTTTAATTAATGGTGCCCCTTCAGGTTTTTTCTCTGCTACTCAAGGGGTTCGGCAGGGGGATCATCTTTCCCCTTTCTTGTTCATTATCATGGTAGAAGCTCTCACTAGATCAATTCAAGTCCATCATTCCTTAGATCTCTAGAAAGGAGTGCATATTCCTTCCACCCAGATTTTTGTTACCCATAATACGTTTGTAGATGAAACTTTGCTTTTTGGTAAGTCAATTGTCCAAGAAGCTAAGAATATTAGGAAAATTTTGGATCTCTACTCCTCTAGGTTGGGTCAGGTTATCAATCCATTAAAGTCCAAAATCTTTATTTTTTATACTCCCAAGATTATTCAAGAAAAGATTGTGTCTTGCTTAGGCTTCTATTTGGATTCCCTTCCTTCTACCTATCTAGGAATTCCTTTTTTTATGGGCCAAATTAAACCTTCTTATTGAAGTAATATCATCACTAGACTTAAAGGTAGAATCTCTACATGGAAGGCCAAATGGCTATCATTATCTGGTAGAATCCTACCTGTTAAAACTATATTGGCAGCTATCCCTAGTTACTATATTTATGTTCTTCAAGCTCCTAAATCAGTGATTACTCAAATAGAAAAAATTATTAAGTCCTTTTTATGGAAAGCCAACATGTATGAAGAAAAAAAGATTCCTCTAGTTTCCATGAAAAAGTTATCTTAGTAAAGATGAGGGTGGTGCTGGCTTATTTGATATTGTAACAAGGAATAAAGCATTCGATGGTAAAATGGTTTGGAATATGTATTTCAAGTCTTCATCCTTGTGGTGTCACATTCTATAGGCCAAGTATCTTGACTCTACTAATTTGTCAAGGATCTTCACAATTTATAACCCCCCAATTGGATCAGTTATTTGGAATTCCATGATGTCTTCTAGGGATGTGGTTTCAGATTATATTTCATGCCAAGTTCACTGTGGTGATGAGATTCTTTTTTCAAGTGATTCATGGAATGGTCAGCCTCCCCTTAGTTTGATAGTATCTTTCCAAGGTTCTATGGACTTCTTCATTTTTCATTAAGGATTCAAACTAGTTGATTACATTGATTGTGTCGATATCATTTCTCATAGAGTCCAGTGGAAGAATCCTTCTTTTTGCCTCTTTCTTGTTTACAGATTCTTACTTTTACTAAAATTCTTGAATCTTGAGTTGTTTATCTATCCCCTACCAAAGATAAGATATTATGGTGTCCCTCTAAATCAAGCATTTATTCAATTAAAGAAGGTTACAAGGTTATTCAATATATTGATAGTCAGTCCTTATCTCAAAGGGCTTATTCCTTTTGTTGGGATAGTTCAATTATTCCTAAGGAAGGTGTTTTTTCCTGGCTTTCTCTTCAGCATAGAATTCTCACCAGTTATAGATTATCTTGTTTGCAGATTTTCCCCCATTTTCCCTGTGTTCTATGTGGTAATTTTGTTGAAAATGTAGATGATCTTTTTATTCATTGTGATTTTGCATCCCATTGTTGGTATTTTTGTGATGAATAAGTTGTCAATTGAATTTCTTTTACATTTTTCACTCTAGGACTTGTTCCAATCTTGGCCAACATTGTTCTCTTCATCTCTTTTTACTGGTATTTGGTTGATCATCCCCTCTACTATTATCTGGTCGATTTAGTGGTAACGTAATAAGCGTATCTTTAGAAAAATTACTTCAGATGTGTCTCATGTACTCACTATTATTAAAAAATCCATCTTGGAACAAGTTAATTCTTGTGCAATCACATTTTAATCCCAAGGATCAAGTAACTTTTGGGGATAATATTGTTATCTCTAATTGGAAAATGATTTTGATCCCTTCTTCTCCAATTTTTCCTAGAATCAGAAAATCTTATATTGATAGGAAAAATATTAAATGGCATCCCCTTGATTTGGATTTCTACAAATTAAACTTTGATGGCTCTTCTAGGGGTAATCCAGGTGACTCAAGGATAGGATTTTTTTTGCATGATCATCTTGGACAAATCATTACTCTCAAATCATTATCTATTCTGCCAGGTTCCAATAACATGGTTGAAGCCCAAGATTTGTTTGAAGGCTTGGTTTTGGCAAAAAAGTTGAAAGTTCCTAATATTCATATTAAGGGTGATTCTGCTCTTATCATCAATGCTTGCAAGTTTAAATCTATTGTTAATTGGAGTATTAAATATGTTCTTGAGAAAATCTGGACTTTGCTTGATTTTTTTTGACAAATTGATGATCTCTCATGTGTATAGAGAAGGTAACTCTCTGGCATATTTATTGGCTAATATAGGTTGTTCCAATTTAGAAATTGATTCCTTAGTGAATTCATGTGATCTTGAGAGGTATCCTCTTCTCATTGATATTATTCAGAAAGAATCTGCTACTTAATTGCCTCTTTTGTCATACTCCTACACACATGACTATATTTATTTGAATTCATAATCACGTACATTGCTTGTTTTACATCTTGTGTTAATTTTGGTGTATTTGGTTATGCAGTAAATTGAATAGGTATATGTGTGAAAGTAGGTTACACACATGTATATATTTAAAGGAATTCAAAAGTAAATACACAGTCTCATTATGTACACAATTTGTTGTACTTGGTTATGCGGTAATTTGAATATCTGCATGTGTGTAGGATGATTTCCTATTTCTTATTTCCACTTCCATTATTATTTTTTATCTCCTCAGTTTTGGTTTCGGCTGTTGATTAGGGTTTCTTTATAAGGATTGTATGTTTCTTTATTGTTTATTTTGGCAAGTGTTCTTTCTTAATTCTCTTTGTGCTTGCCATGTCACTCTAATGTGTTTTCTTTTGGGTTCACCATGTTCTTTTTTCTTGGGGATCGATCGATTTTAGTTTTATGCTATTATCTTCATGGGTTTATTCATGTCATTATGGCTTTTATACTTTGGTTGTGTTTTGGGATTTTGTAGAGATTGGGCAAGTTTGCGGGTGTCACTCTTTGGTACTATGTCTCATGTGAGCTTTCCATTCTCATTCTCTATCACAGACATGAGCTTTAATTACATTTACTTAGCCATGTGTGTTGTGTCCTCCTCTATTTTTATCATTTCTACTGCAGGTTGTCTTCTATTTGCAATATATCCCAAAGTTGTTATTGTTGGGCTTAGTAGTTATGTTATTCATGGCTCGTCTGGATCATCACTCTTCCCATTTTTTATATCTGGGTTTTTCGATGGAAGGATGTTTTTCTGAAAGTCCCTTCATATGGAATTATATCCTCATAATTATAGGATCTTGCTTGAGGTAGAAGAGTGGGAACATCTAGTTCTTGGACATACTAACGATGACTGCTTAGTAGTTATGTTTGTCTTTGATTGTATCCATATTCGGAGGGTTATCAGAAGGATTGTGGGTGAAGATGTCTTATTCCCACAAGGAAAGCATATGATCTTTCCATCTCAAATTCTGTCTATTTTTCTATCTAATTCCTTTGATCTTTTGCAATTACCTTTTCATCTTGAAATTATTGCTAACAAGTTTGTCAAAATGGAGTTTCTGGGTTCCCATAAATTGTTTAAGGCATTGCAAAAGTATGACTTGTGGAATGTGGCTGCTTTGGTTGGTAATTTGTTTCATTTCCATGATTTTCTCAATAACCACGCAATGTTCTCTGTTTATGCGAGCATTAAGAATGCTTTGGAGCATCATAATTTTTGTCTTGTGAGATCATCCCTGCAGCTTTATGGACATCATTTGAGTATGAATTTTGTTAACAACATCTAGTCCATGTTGTATGCACTACTGGATCTTCTTGATTTTGATGTGAATTATGTAGCTCCTATCATCATCTCTGATCCTCTGTTGCAACTGGGTCCTGATTCTACTCATGACACTGATGTTAAAGATCCTATGGTTCTGGATGATTTGGATCTTCATTTTGGTTTGGTTGGTTCCTCTTAGGTCTTCATACAAATTTAACAATTTGATGAGTTCTTTATCTCCTTTGGAATTGGCCTCAGTCTTGTTGGCACTTTTTGCTTTGGAGGATTACTTTCGCATCATGGTCTCCTTTGATCATCTCTACTTTAAAGCTCTATCTTCTTCATCCTTGGGTTGGTTTTGTAACACTGATAAAATTTGTTAATAGTTGTTCTTCTTGGGTGGGTTTAGGTGTTAGATCTTTTTGGGTTCTTCTTTATTAAACATGGAACAATTGTATCTTCTTGGATGGGTTTCCTCTTTGTATCTAGCTTTATCTTTCTGGGGGGTTTCTTCACTTCTTCTCCTGATGTTATGAGGTTGTGAACATAGTTTTTCTTCTTGGTTCTTTTCACCGAGAGCTCTTTTCGAACTAGTGTACAATATTTATGATATTAATAAAAATATATTAAGTGGCTCCTCCCACCTTGCTTATAAAAAAATCATTTAGACTATATTAAAAAAATTAAATCCACTCAATACATGAGTTGTGAAGAAACACTCTTTAGTCTTACCAATAAAAGGTAGATTTATATGGACATAAATTCTTGGTGGTATGCACATTGTAGTGCCCACCCATAGTTTTATTTTTAGTTTTATATGGCCAAACTCCTTTATGTCACTTTTATGTGTGCGTTGATATTTCATTTATATTATGATTTTACATGTACGACACTACATGGTGATTTTAATAAATGGATGATTATGGTTGTTATATTGATGCAATTAGATAATGTTAGTTATGATGATGATTTACATGTTTTAAAATGATGCTTATGACTACGATTATACTTACCCCATACTTGCATGTGTATAGTGATCATGTATACTTTTACTTTCCTATATGACGTGTTTGATATGGTTGAGGAACGGAGTCGTTACTTGCTTGTGGGATCCACATGATGTCTCGATCCCCACCATTGCTTGTTATATATATATATATATATATATATATATATATATATATATATATATATATATATATATATATATATATATATATATATATATATATATATATATATATATATATATATATATATATATATATATATATATATATATATATATATATATATATATATATATATATATATATATATATATATATAAACTACAACTGATTGAATATCTTGAGGGAGAATTTGACAACTGATTGGATATCTAAAAGATAGTGATTGATGATCATCGAGCTACTAATGCGTATGTGAGACATTAAATCAATTAATTTATTGTCATTGATCTCAACTAGTTTTGACTATACTTATCATGATGGTTACAAACATCTTAAGAAGGAAATAATGGTGAAGGAATGAGATATCTA
Organism: Chamaecyparis obtusa; assembly: GCA_027943335.1. Lineage (NCBI taxonomy): Eukaryota > Viridiplantae > Streptophyta > Pinopsida > Cupressales > Cupressaceae > Chamaecyparis > Chamaecyparis obtusa. Next base: position 1,092,940 of record BSBK01003732.1, on the reverse strand, counting down.
CATAAAGATGAGATGGATGAGAAAGATATGGATATGCTATTCATTGGGTAACTTATTGTTGAGCCTATGACATTATGTTAATGATTTGATTGTATTATATGAATCTATTTTGGATTGAAGATCAAGAATGAACAAGTTTATGTGGCCGTAAATGAGGAATTTGGTATACACTGAGTTGGAACAATGTACACCAAGAAAGTGTAGTGTGTACCAATTACAATGTTAACCGAGCTAGTTATCACCGACACATTATGGTATTGATTGAGTGAAAGAAATAAATGGAACTTATGACTTTCGACTAACGATGATGAGCTCAACAATTATTGATGATTTTGAGGTTAAAGATAATGTTTATTATAATGATCAAAAGGCTGACAAAATTAAAGGATGATCAGATGAAGGACAATGAAATGTGTTAATGACACAACTATCGAGGAAGGTAAAAGTGGCAAAATCTATGGATGAAAATAAAACGGTTTATGATGTCTATATAAAGAGACAAGAGATTCATTATTGAGTCTGCTACAAAAGAATTCATGTGAAAAGATTGAATTCATGTAAAGCTGATCAAACTGGTTGAAGACAGAACAGATCAAATCTGCAGAGAACATCAAGTGTCAGAGAAAGTAATTACCAAGCAAAATAGAGTTGGAGGAAACAAAGAGATTGAATTGATTATTGATCAGAGATATTTTTGAGCTTAACATAGATCTGAAAATTTGCAAAATAAGTTGTATTTGAATCAGATCATTATTGTAACAATTTAACCATTACTACAGATAAATCTCTTAACCGAGTGGGACTTAACAGTCTTTATATTTCAATATGACATTCAATGAATGTTGATTTTTTTCTTGTTGACCCCATAGTGAATGTTTGGTCAAGAGAGAACTATTAGTGATAAATCCTCTAACCAGGTCACACCTCATAGTGTGTTTTGTAACCTTTAACAGGGTTGGCTCTTAATTGAGCTCACTTCAAAAGTGTGAATTATTTTGGGTTACTAGTCCCAGGTAGTTTTTCCCCTAACAGGGTTTCCACATTAAAAATAAAAGTGTTATATGTGTGTGGATGTGATGAAATGTTATTTTACTTTACACATTACAATAATTAGATTGATCGGTAAACACGATATTTAATTTATTGGTAATTGGTAGATGAATAGAAAGGCATAGTTGATATATTACCAAGTTGATTAATTGATTTAAAAGTTTTTTTATATACATCTGGTTGTATTTGGGACTGTAGGATAACTAGACTTAACTGAGTCACCCCCCCCCATCTCAATTATCTAAAAATTGGTATTAGAGCATAGAGTGCTTGAAAGGAAAGTTTCAAGGACTTAAGCTAAAGTTCACAAAATGTATAAGAGAGAGGTACCAATGTTGAATAAAGACAACTTCTTGACATGGAAAAATAGAATGAAATTGTATTTATCAAGAATAGGTAAGTCTGCAACATACTACTTGGAAAATGAGTTTATCTTACCCACTGGACCTTTGAGTGTTGATTAGATGATAGAAAGACATGAAAATAATGCTACGATGATAGAGCTTGCTTCTTCCTTATCAGATGTCGAATTTGAAGATGTTAAGACATGTACAACTACTAAATAGCTGTGGGACAAGTCACTAATACATTTGGGGTGAAATTGCGACGGCCATTTGCGACGGCAGGCAAATGTCATGTGGTTTTGCTCTTTTTTTTTCAAATATAGCCCGACACCGTCGCAATTTGCGACGACAATACATTTGTCACTGTCACAATTGCGACGTTGTCGGGATATAAGCACAAAATTTAAAAGGAACGTTGTCATGTGTGTTTTCAACAGCGCCGTAACCCTCCGCGAAATCACATTAGGATATAAGGGCAAAAAAAACAAGAACGTTCTCATTTGTGTTTTCAATAGCGTCGTAACCCTCCGTGAAATCACATCGGGATATAAGGGCAAAAAAAACAAGAATGTTGTCATTTGTGTTTTCAACAGCACCGTAACCCTCCGCGAAATCACAGCTACAATTTCTGAGTACGTTGGTTTTATTTTTCTTTTGTCATTATTATGTAATCTGGTATTCAGCTGTTAGAGAGCTAAAATACCTAGAAATGAGGACATATCTATGTTGAATTTATTGTTAGCGGCTTTGGTTATTTAGAAGTTTAATTTTATTTATTCATCTTTCAAGCACAAATGTTTTATGGACCGTAACGTCTTCATTGTTTCGGGTATGCAGTGAAACAGCCCTAACTTGCAATTGCGATGTTGTCGGGATATAAGGGCCAAAAAAAAAAGGAACGTTGTCATTTGTGTTTTCAACAGCGTGGTAACCCTCCGCGAAATCACATCGGGATATAAGGGCAAAAAAAACAAGAACGTTGTCATTTGTGTTTTCAACAGCGCCGAGAGAGATTCCCTCCGCGAAATCATAGCTACAATTTCTGAGTACGTTGGGTTTATTTTTCTTTTGTCATTATTATGTAATCTGGTATTCAGCTGTTAGAGAGCTAAAATACCCAGAAATGAGGACATATCTATGTTGAATTTATTGTTAGCGGCTTTGGTTATTTAGAAGTTTAATTTTATTTGTTCATCTTTCAAGCACAAACATTTTGTGGACTGTAATGTCTTCATTGTTTCGGGTATGCAATGAAACAGCCCTAACTTGCGACTACCTTCACGGTACTTGTGTACATTATCATGTTGTCTTTACACTGACTGTCCTCATTCAAGTGGCAATTACACAAGGGACAGTCACTGTGAGATGTCCTCATTTGTGACAAGGACAGTCACACTTAGGACATCTCATAGTGATATTCCCTTGTGTAATTTCCACTTGAATGTATTTCTATTGAACCACATTAATGCTTTTCTTCTTCAACAAATGAGGACAGTCACTGTAAAGACAACATGATAATGTACACAATTACCAAAAAATGATCTTGTTAATTGATGTAACACTTTGTCTTGCTCACTCCCTATCCTTCACTAGGGTCTCTTTAGGCCAATGTTTTGACTTGATAGGGTACTTAACTATCCCTACACTCTTTAGGTATCTCTACCCAAGATCCCACTCCTTCAACTAGTGCACACCAACAAGAAATACAACGAACTCTGCTCAATACCAATCTAGCTACTAGGACACTCCTAGTCTTGTCTTCACAAATTGAAACACATTCAACTAGAACTTTACTCCATGGAGAGGCTGGCCACTAGGACCTCTATTGGTTTCAATATTACTCCTTCACCTATACTTTTCATCAGTACTTCAATCCGGTTCATCAAACCATGCATGCCAATTGCACCCAAAAATAGGCTGCTAGCAATTAGGCCTTTGTCAAGCCTTTTTGTTTATATTAAGCCACCTAAAGGGCTTAGGATTCAGATGCCCTTTATTGAGAACTCCAAGATATCTAAGGTCTTCTCCTCCTAGATTTTTTGTACACCAACTGCTACAGCCATGCCTGAAAACAAGTATTTTGACACAACTTGGACAGTCTGACTAAGAGTTTGTTTTCTTAGCAGCCAAAGAAACTCACCCAATCTTCTAATTTGACTTGGGGCTTCTTTAGATGTGTGTCTACCTCTCCATGAGATTTTAGTTGAAGCAACCAATGCATTCAACTTGTTGTAATCTTCTTGTAATGATTTGTCATCCCTAACTGTGCTCAACTGACTCACCTAGGACATCATTGCAAACATAGAAAATGAGCTTCCCAGGGCCCCTCCTTCCAAACATATAGTACATGGAGTATCCTCACCCATTCCAAGAGCCCGTACAAAATTGACAATGGAATGATGAGCTAAGACTCCATTTGTTCAACCTGCCTGGTTCAAACCAATGATAGGGTACTTAACAAAAGAATTAACAAACTAGTTGGAATGCTTCAAAACTCAAAAAAAACACAACACAGAATAAAAAAACAACTTGTACTAACTTTTCCAATAGACACTGCGAGCTATCTAATCCATTAATCAACTGAAAACAAAGAAACAAAAAAATCAAGAATTCACTAAAACCGTGTTACTCTACAAATCTTCTTAATTCCAAATGTTTTTCCCCCCAACCTTTTGCACAGATCGATGGAGGCCTCTTATAGTTGATCTGATGCCTAATTCAATGGTTTCATATAGTTACATAACCATCTTACTCGAAAATGCTCCCTTGCACAAATGTTGTCAATGTTGTGAATGACAACATTGACAACTTGTTACAACCTTTGGGATTTTGGTTCAAAACTTATTGTTCAAACACCATAAGACCCTAACCATGACTTAGTTAGGCTATTTAGACCTCACATAGGCCACTTCTACACTTCTTTGCCCAATTTGACCCCTAAATGCTTCATTCCCACTTTTGCCACAATATTGGTAACTTGGGTACAAATTGGCACTTGCCTTCACAAAGGTCACACATGAGGACATCTCACAGTGATCGATTGTCCCTTGTGTAATTGCCACTTGAATGTATTGCTATTGAACCACATTAATGCTTTTCTTCTTCAACAAATGAGGACAGTCACTCTAAAGACAACATGATAATGTACACTCACTGTAAGGACAGTCACAAATGAGGACATCTCACAGTGACTGTCCCTTGTGTAATTTCCGCTTGAATGTATTGCTATTGAACCACATTAATGCTTTTCTTCTTCAACAAATGAGGACAGTCACTCTAAAGACAACATGATAATGTACACTCACTGTAAGGATAGTCACAAATGAGGACATCTCACAGTGACTGTCCCTTGTGTAATTGCTGCTTGAATTACACAAGGGACAGTCATTGTGAGATGTCCTCATTTGTGACAAGGACAGTCACACATGAGGACATCTCATAGTGATTGTCCCTTGTGTAATTGCCACTTGAATGTATTGCTATTGAACCACATTAATGCTTTTCTTCTTCAACAAATGAGGACAGTCACTCTAAAGACAACATGATAATGTACACTCACTGTAAGGACAGTCACAAATGAGGACATCTCACAGTGACTGTCCCTTGTGTAATTTCTGCTTGAATTACATAAGGGACAGTCATTGTGAGATGTCCTCATTTGTGACAAGGATAGTCACACATGAGGACATCTCACAGTGATTGTCCCTTGTGTAATTGTCACTTGAATGTATTGCTATTGAACCACATTAATGCTTTTCTTCTTCAACAAATGAGGACAGTCACTCTAAAGACAACATGATAATGTACACTCACTGTAAGGACAGTCACAAATGAGGACATGTCACAGTGACTGTCCCTTGTGTAATTGCCGCTTGAATTACACAAGGGACAGTCATTGTGAGATGTCCTCATTTGTGACAAGGACAGTCACACATGAGGACATCTCACAGTGATTGTCTGTAATGTCCCCTTTTTGGCTAACTTGGAAAACAGGAACAATTACTCCACTTCTCAGACTTACTCTATCAGATACTTACAATTAAACTAAGTAATGGAGGTTACTTAAGATATCAACCGCTATTTCAGATTCAATCACAATATGTGCGCAAGATGATATTGATACCAATATGTTTAATAGCACTGTCGGATATAATGATATGAAATATGCTATGAATATGATGTTTCCTATCACTTATAGTGATAGTATAATGATGGTATGTCTGATATAAACAATATCAATATACAATCAATAAGTATTGCTTACAGCAATGTATTTGTTGTGTCTGATATGATGATGTAATTATGCAAATGTGTAATATCGCTATGAGTGATATGTTGCTATTTCAGATTCTGAATTATATGCTTGCAACTTCAAATATTGATGCTGTTTCTGACTATCCTTTCTATCTGTGCAATCATGGTGTTGTCTCTGATCTGCAATGATAAACTTGAAACCAAACTGCCAAAGGCAGATGCTCTATTGAGTATATCCAAATATGGATAAGTAAATAAAGTTCTAATGATGCCTTGAGTGACTGACGAGAATGCATTCTTATATTGTCTTTAACAAATGAAGAGATGCTATGAATGAGACGTGTCTTGTTTCTTCCTCCATGTCCCTTTGTTAAGCACACCTTTCCATAATCCGACAGTTCACATAATATTATTTCATTATTTTCTGATCATAGATAACTCCCAGATTGACTCAATATCAAATCTTTTTATGAAGGTAATCTTCCCTAATTGGTAGTGCAACCAGTAGTTAACATCCATTGTGTTTGTATTAGTTTGGTCTAACTATCATTAGTATTTAGTCAATCGATATTAACTCTTGCCTTATCCCATATTGTTATGATGATATCCAATCTTTCTACTCTGATATAAGTCGATATCATTTTCTGATAATTGTCCATTTATTGGTTGATTGCTGGTAATGGAGTTTGATCTTCAAATTGACTTCCATTCCTGTTAATACTTAAGGATACATTGTACTTATTATCCATGACTGATGCCTCATTCATCAATAGCTTGTGATATAATCACTGATGCTTTTGTGTTTCTACAAGATGTGGTTTATCTCAGACAATCGATAATCTTTCAATCCTTTAGTCGATATCCTCCTATGTGGTGTCTATTGATATAGATAGTAGAATTCAATCTAGTTTATGTTATTGTCATGATAACATAGGAAGTGATGGTGCATATTTGCTAGCGGGTCTTCATGTTTGATATTGCTTTATCGGATATGTCATTGTCTAAACTTGTGCAATTAATGATTATTTATAATATATGAATGGTTATCCTTCTTGCTTATCAATACATCTTCTGAAACACATAGCGACCTATCCCTTATTCATATCATGTTGATCTTGACTTCATAGTATTTGGTTCATTAATCATCCTCTCATGGTATCGATGTGTAATGACTAGTGATTGTTGTATCACTTCTTCGTTCCTCATCGTGATAGATAATGCAGATGTTTAATGTAGATGTATATCGATTACAGATATTCGATATTGCTTTAAACGTTATTATTATTATTATTATTAATGTTATTGTTATTATTAAATATTATAATTAATGATGTTAGTAATATTAATAATATTGTAATAAATATTATTATAGTGATAACATATTGTTTTATATTGAGAGGTTTATTAATATTATTTATATATTAAAATTATTATATCAATAATTGATTTAATATTATTACTTAATATATTATTATAATATAATATATATAATTTATTAATAATTATTTATTATTAATTTATATTATAATTATAATCATAATTATATTATTTATTAATATTTTAATATTATTTAATTAACATATTACTTATTATGCTAACTATATATTATTATTATCTTTTGATAATAATTATATATTATTGTTATATACTGTTAATAATAGATTATTATATATCATCTAATCATTTTATTATTATACTAAGTTCAATATGTCACGGCTCATGACATTGTCCCTTGTGTAATTGCCACTTGAATGTATTGCTATTGAACCACATTAATGCTTTTCTTCTTCAATAAATGAGGACAGTCACTCTAAAGACAACATGATAATGTACACTCATTGTAAGGACAGTCACAAATGAGGACATCTCACAGTGACTGTCCCTTGTGTAATTGCCACTTGAATTACACAAGGGACAGTCATTGTGAGATGTCCTCATTTGTGACAAGGACAGTCACACATGAGGACATCTCACAGTGATTGTCCCTTGTGTAATTGCCACTTGAATGTATTGCTATTCAACCACATTAATGCTTTTCTTCTTCAACAAATGAGGACAGTCACTCTAAAGACACCATGATAATGTACACTCACTGTAAGGACAGTCACAAATGAGGACATCTCATAGTGACTGTCCCTTGTGTAATTGCCACTTGAATGTATTGCTATTCAGCCACATTAATGCTTTTCTTCTTCAACAAATGAGGATAGTCACTCTAAGGACAACATGATAATGTACACTCACTGTAAGTGTACATTATCATGTTGTATTACAAATGGACCTTATGTTGGTCGGGATATAAGTGCAAAAAAAAAAAGGAACGTTGTCATTTGTGTTTTCAACAGCGCCGAGAGAGATTCCCTCCGCAAAATCAAGCGGGTTATCATTTGTGTTTTGAACAAAGCGGGTTGTCATTTGTGTTTTGAACAGCACCGAGAGAGATTCCCTCCACGAAATCAAGCGGGTTGTCATTTGTGTTTTCAACAGCGCCGAGAGAGATTCCCTCTTCAAAATCACAGCTACAATTTCTGAGTACGTTGGGTTTATTTTTCTTTTGTCATTATTATTTAATCTGGTATTCAGCTGTTAGAGAGCTAAAATACCCAGAAATGAGGACATATCTGTGTTGAATTTATTGTTAGCGGCTTTGGTTATTTAGAATGCTTCCCCACAATACTTAATTACACAAGGGACAGTCACTGTGAGATGTCCTCATTTGTGACAAGGACAGTCACACATGAGGACATCTCACAGTGACTGTCCCTTGTGTAATTGCCACTTGAATGTATTGCTATTCAACCACATTTATGGGCCCGTTTGGACCACGACACACAGTAGCATCTACAGAGAAGAATATCCCAGGTGTAACAAGTTGTAAGAATATACCAACAGTTCTAAGAAGTTCCCTAGCACGTAGTAGCATCTACAGAGAAGAATATACAACATGAGGGCAGCCACTGTAAAGACAACATGATAATGTACACTCATTGTATGTGTACATTATCATGTTGTCTTTACAGTGACTGACCTCATTCAAGTGGCAATTACACAAGGGACAGTCACTGTGAGATGTCCTCATTTGTGACAAGGACAGTCACACATGAGGATATCTCACAGTGACTGTCCCTTGTGTAAGCCACTTGAATTTATTGCTATTCAAACACATTTATGGGCCCGTTTGGACCACGGCACACAGTAGCATCTACAGAGAAGAATATCCCAGGTGTAACAAGTTGTAATAATATACCAACAGTTCTAAGACGTTCCCTAGCACATAGTAGCATCTTCTAATTGTCTATACCACTTCACAAGGTATTGTTTGCACACATTGTTTTTGGTTCTTTTGATGACCCTTGTTTTGAAATTGCTATTAGGCCTTGTAGCTTATATGTTTTGATTGCTGGAGAGCTTCTAAAGCTAAGCAAGAAGACCATTGCACGAGTTATAGCCGCGCGCTCAGGTTTGAAAATTGTATATTTTTTAATCTAATGTATATTTTAATCCTTTTGCCATGTCATGTAATATGTCTTGCCTTGTAGCTTATATGTTTTGAAATTGCTGTTAGGCCTTGTAGCTTATATGTTTTGATTGCTAGAGAGCTTCTAGAGCTAAGCAAGAAGGCCTTGTAGCTTATATGTTTTGTGTACTTTTGACAATTTTGCTTAGTCACTGAAAGTTGTAGACCGAAGTTTTCATAGCCCAATTTTTGCTTCCTGTGAAGAACGATCATGTCAGATAATATAAGTGAAGAACAAAATAGGGAGACAATCGCTAGATTGTGGTCTAACTTGAAAAGAAAAGGTGATGGAAAATGTTATTGTCCCTGCAAAATTTGTAAGGGCTTAAACCGTAGAAGATTGCTAATCAAAACAGTTAAGAGACATTGTAGGGAGAATGGTCACATTGAAGGGGGGCATGACTATCATCCACTGGTAAGTTGTTCATTATATCATTTTAACAATTTATATACATATGAAATCACTTGATGATGAGTTGAAGATCATGGTTTATTTATGTTAATCAATTTTATATAGGTTGATCTCCCCAGGGAAGTACATGATATGGAGGAACATGGGGGTGTGAATATCCAAGGTGAAGATAATGATCCCATGGAAGATGACGATCATGCGCCAGAAAACACAATTGAAGATGATGGTATAAATACATTGATCCATGACACATTTAGTCCAAGCGGATCTGATCATGATGATGATGATAGCCTTGATGTACCTCTACTTGAGAAGGCATACGAGCCCCTATACAAAGACTCCCAAACAACTCTTCTCTCTGCTGTATTGTTGTTGTTGAACTTGAAGGTTATGAATGGTTTATCCAACATAACAATGTCACGTATGTTAAGGTATGTCATATATGTCTTTATAGTTAACAAAGGGTGAATAATGTACCACTAATATTGTTTATATTAACAACTTATATTTTTTGTTGTAGATTGATAGGCCAGTTTTTGTTACCACCATCAAATATTCTACCTCGCTCATATCGAGAATTATCTGCTATTATGAAAGATATTGGAATGGAGTATCAAGCAATACATGCTTGTCCCAATGATCATATTATATATTATAAAGAACATGAATTTGCAACACAATGCCCTGTATGTCATACGAGTAGATATCGAATAGATCGAATAACAAAAAAGGTGCCTCACAAGGTTCTTCGTTACATCCCCATTATTCCACGGATGCAACAATTATTCAGGTGTACTAGCTTGGCACAATTTATGGATTACCATGCACGCAATAGAAGTCGAGATGACATTATTCGAATCCCTGCGGATGGTTCGGCATTTATGCACATAGAGGAAAAGTGGCAACACTTCAAAGAAGAACCTCGTAATCTCAGGCTTTCATTGGCAGCGGATGGTGTCAATCCATTTGGAGAGATGAGATCTGTTTGCTCGGTGTGGCCTGTTTTTGTTATCAACAATAACATTCCTCCGTGGATGTCAATAAAGAGGGAGCACATTATGTTGGCAATGATTGTTCCAGGTATTTTATCATTTGATAGTTATTAATTTACATGTACTTACAAATCTTACAGTAAAATGGTCACAATAATTATGTAATGTTACTGTTCATTCAAGTAGGTAAATATCAAGTTAAAGATATGAATGTATATATTGAGCCTCTTATTGACGAGTTGGTGGAGTTATGGAACGGTGTCACTATGTATGACGTGTCTAGACCAATAGGACAAAGACAATTTCAATTCCATGCAATACTTGTATGGACAATACATGATGCCCTAGGGCTAACACATTTTTGTGGTATGTTATAGTGAATTCAAGTTGCGCATGATAATTCTAATTATAAAAATCAACATATTTAATAATCCAATTATATCATTATCTTGTAGGTCTTCAAACAAAGGGAAAATTTGCATGTCCAGTTTGTGGTCCAAAGATGAAATCTCGTCATTCAAAAAGTTTAGGAAAGCATGTGTTTGATGAGTACAGACACTTCCTCCACAGGAATCATAAGTATCGAAGTATGGAAAAACATCTTTTCAATGGGAAAGAAGAGACTACATCAAAGCCACGAAGAATGACACCTCGCCTATGGAAGTTGGAATATAATAGAATTAATCGTCGAGGTAATGTCGTTCCACTTAATGGTTTATGTTTGTAATTTATATATTTCTATTGTGATTTTTGTTTACTAATTATGTAATTGATGATCGTGAAGGTCGTCAAGGCACTACTGACAACCTTCCAAAGGGACTAAAAAGCTATCCCAGACAATTTAGTAGGTTGCCCTACTACGAGGACCTACAAATTGTGCATTTGTTTGATCTTATGCATGTTGGAAAGAATATAACAGAGACATTGTGGAAAATACTGGATGGAAGGCGTGACAAAGAAAAAATTGTCAAAATTTGTAATGACATTCATGAATCCAATCATGCACTGAAGAATTTCATTCACTCAAATAGCAATAGAGATCAGATTAATATAAGTGCCCTTCCTTGGTTATTAACGGAGCAGCAAAGTGATGCCATAAAAGAAGTCATACGAAAAATTCAATTTCCCACAGGATTTGCTGGGAACATAAGCAATCTCATATCAAAGAAAAGTGAATTTGGGCCAGGGCTCAAAATGCATGATTGGCATACTTTCATCAAGGTAAGTTATGTTCTTCTGTATTTACAATATATTCATAAACTACGTGTACTATTCATTATGTTATGTTAGAAAATAATGAAATGATTGGTTTATAATTACTGCAGTACGTGCTACCTCTATCTCTCCCAGAGCACTTCAACAATAACATCAAACAAGTGATATATGATCTTGGAAAATACATGAGGTAAGCAGTAATATCTGTTCAATTTGTTGTATATATTTATTATATTCGCGATTTGTTTTTCTTGCTATGTAATCTATTGTATATTATTTTGTAAAGTCTCGTATTTATATATTTTTTGTGACTTGAATCTCTTAATGTAGGTGGTTGTCATCTAAAGAAATCCATAAAGAAGATATAAACTATTGGAAGAGAAGAATTCCTCATTTATTGTGTGAAATGCAAAAGTGTCTACCTCCAACTTTTTTCAATGCACAAGAACACTACCTCATACACCAAGTTGAGGAGATTGAATTGTGTGGACCTGCACACACTAGGTCAATGTGGATGGTTGAGAGGCACTTGAAATCTTTGAAGGCTTTGGTTCGACAAAGAGCACATCCTGAGGGTTCTATGGTAGAGGGATACATGGTATACGAGACTATGGTGTACATTACTGAATATCTTCCTAAGTTTGCTTCAAATATCCATGTAGATCGCATTTGGGATCTCGACCCTTTTAAAAAATTCAAAGGGGAGTACTTGATGGGGAAAGGTAGATTGAGGAAAGTGACAGGTAATAAATTATAAGATGTTATTGTAATAAATTATTTCTTAATCTTCAAAATAAATCGGTTGTAAGTCGTCTATTTTTTTTTTGTACAGTTGCTCGAGAGTGGGATGCACTACATTTGTATATTGCAAACAATCTTGATTGGATGACAGTATGGATTGAACGATGTCAACATTCTGGTCACACATTAACATGGGAAGGTGTATCTTCATTGGTTAAAGAAGCTCATCGTAATGGAGATTCTAATGTTACGCAAAGGGAAATAGATTTAGCATATGGTTTAAGAGATTTCCAGGTACGTACAAAATTATTAATCACCCGTATGTTTATCAACTCACGATATAATAATTTTGACATGTTTCACATATTATTGCAGGTTAAACACCACAAGGGTATGTTCTGTAATGGTCAAAAATTTCGCGTCAAAGTGTTGGATGACACGAAGAAAACTTGTGATTCTGGAATAACTGCAGTCTTTCAAGTGACTAATATTTCATCTAGAAATGACTTAGATCCTCAAGAGTCTAAAAATCAATACTATGGCATTTTGGATGATATATTTGAGTGCGACTTTAGTTCCTTCAAATTAGTACTCTTCGTTGTCAAATGGTACAGGCTACGACTTAATCCAAATGATCCTAATAGAACTGTTATTGAACATGATAATGGATTTACAATGGTTAATACAAGGTCGTTTGAGCCAGTTGGGGATGAGCCCTATGTTCTTCCAAGCCAATGTGAACAGGTATTTTACTCAGAGGTTTCACATAAACCAGGTTGGTCATTTGTTGTTAGACATGAACCGAGAGGAAGGCCGATAAAGTATAATGCGATGGAAGAAGAAGATACCGAAGAAGTAGAAGATGATGTAGATGATGATCATGATCAACAATTATTAGATGATGTTCCTGAGACAAATTTTCATGAAGAAGAAGAAGAAGATGATGCTGCTACTGATGATGATGATGAAGATGATGTTGATGTTGATGATGATGATGTTGATGATGACGACAACGACGACGATGACGAGTATGATGATGATGACGACGATGACGAGGATGATGATGATGATGATGATGATGATGATGATGATGAGGAGGATGATGATGATGAAATTTAAAGGTATGCCATCAATCCTTAATGTATTTAATATTCATTTCTTGATAGAAATATATTTGTCTTAAATGGTTACATAGTTTATTCATTATCTATTTAAAAGCTATAAGTGTTATAATGTGTACATTTTAATGTTTTTAATTTTTATGTGATGCTTATGATGGATGTGATTATGATTATGATGTGATTATGCTCACGATAATTGAATTACATTTGCAGGAAATTGAACCCCTTTCAAGAGCATCCCGCACAGTCTCATGGATCGACAGGTATAAGTCAATACACCTTATAGAAAGTCTATTTAATACACTTATCAATAGTAAGATTGATGTCTTCTAAGATCTCTCCCATTTGCAGGTACCAGCAAATAGGTATTTGTCAGAAGTGTCTTCCTCGAGTGAGGGAAATATAGGAATAGAAGAGGAAAGTGAGACATGCAGTTTATCTAGAATAGGGAGATTAACTAGAGGTCAAAGGACTAGAAGGAAATTCAATAAACACATGAAATTTTTCCTTGCTCAAGGGGGGTCATGTTCTTATGATGATGAGACGAAAGGTGACATCGAGGTGCCCTTGAGGTACCAACATCTACAGAAACATTGGGTACCCAAGGAACTTCCTCCAATAAACATTGATTTTTGTGTTAATGAGAGGATATATCGCATAGCACCATCATCATTACATGGTTTGGGCCTATTTTCTATGGATGGCATAAAGGTGTCTTACAACAAAGTTTCTGAATTGATGGAGTATGTTGGACCATGTTACGATTACAAAAGTTGGATGCATATTGTTCAATATAAAAAAAGTATGCGTAGGTATGCACTCTCAGAAAATTATATACAACAGCAAGACAATAATCAAAGTAAAAGTGTGGCTATATACATTGATGGAAGGCCAAAAGCAACAGGGAATATTGCGGGTTTTATAAATAGTACATGACCTGGGTCAACTATAAAGCAACCCAATTGCATATTTGAGGCGCGTGAGGGAAATCGTGTATTCATCTGTGCGATAAAATCAATACGTGCAGGGGAAGAGCTGCTTATTGATTACAATTTGAACCGCATAGATACAAACGAGGCTACTATCATGGGGGTGGTACATACTATTAAACCAACTTCTAATCAATGACTCCAACATACCATTTAGTTATTAAATTTTTGGCTAACATTTTTATACTTGATCTTTGACACAGGGGCACAATATGGAGCAACTGCCCGAAGGTGATGGTGATGATATTCCTAGCTCATCTACACATGAGCAGGTAAAATTCATTGTAATTGTGCAAACTAGATAGAAGCAAAATGTTATTTTTTTTAATGTTATTTTCTTCATTGTTTTGGAGTAATTTTGATAATACTAATACTATTGTTGTCACAGAGGGCCGGTGGTCGGAGAGAGGGAAAGCAACCTGCAGTCCCTCAGGAGTCCCCCCTTGTGGACCCTTTTTTTATTGATTTAGCAGAGACCGATGACCCGATCGGTTCCATTAAAAAGCTGCTAAAGAAAATTGGGAAAGAACTTCTACGTTTGGTATCCATACATCCTCAGACTCAGGAAATAAAAGACAGGGCAGCTGAGTTGTTGCGCACTTTTGAAAACTTTAAAGTAAGTATTAATGAAATTTTTAATTATTACAAGAGTTCAATAATGGTTTTTATGTTATGCTCTTTTATGACATTAATTAAAATATGGATGCATTGTCTTTACAGAGTTATTTGCGTAATTTTGAACCCCATTCCCATGATGAGGCTGGTATTGCAAGTGGTTCAGGTAGATCACATGTTCCATTCCCCACTTGTGTTTTCCACTGAATATATATAGGAATGATCATAATCATTGACAATACATGCTCGAACAATCTTTTTTTTTAATGCTCTAACAATCTTGTCCATGCTAGTCCACGCATTCTATATTTATGCATGCTCTAACAATTTTATTCTTCAGCTCCTTTCCATGATGATATGACAACGCCGCCTCCATCCAGGACAGCCACAAATGTCTTGCCGACTGCCATGTCAACAACACACAGCCTAAATGCACCAACTGTTGCACCATCTACTGGTACACAAATCCCTCTTTTTCTCTCTTTTGTTATGTGTTTAAGTGTTATGTGTTTACGATGTAGATCCCTTGATTGTGTTTGTGCCATGGGTGCTCTGCACCAATTTATTTCCCTTGAAGTATTATTTCTTGGAGGCATTTGATAATGGTTTTCATTTTTTGCAATAGGAGATGCAACAAGTCCCGATGCAACATCATTTCCTGGATGTTCCCGTGTTCCTAGTACGGGAACGGTGAAGGATTGCATATTGATCATCAGCGACGATGAAGGCGTTCCCTTAAAAGTATCCAAACTTCTAGGTACTTTAAAGTTATTATTATTCTATAGTGATATAATAGTAATTTAGTTTTTGATCACTCTTCATCGACTAATGATCCCATGATTATTTTGTAGGGAATGATATTTTTTGGCGAAAACTTGGTGACGAGTGTTTGCGGATATTCGGGCCCACCATACGTACATGGTGGAACATCATATCCTAACTAAAACCCCAAACCACTATTTTGATTTCATATCATTGCTAGAATAGTTTTCCTTTTCATCAATTTCTTGAACTATATTAAAGGTAGCTTCTCTTCATTTATGAGTCTAACATGTTTTTTTTAACTTAAAAGGTGGAATAACCAAGATAAAAAGTTGAAGGATGATCTTGTACATAGTATGACCCAGCTTTTTGGACCTCGTGCATTCGAGAGAAACAAGCTCCTTGAAAGAGCTGGTTTATGTTTGAAGTATATTAGGGACCAGTACAGGAAATATTTAGAGGTTAACCCAAGGCACGAGCGTCCGCCTTGTGTTCTTGAGGCTGAGTGGCAAGGTTTGATTTTGGATGGAAAGTATAAAGCCGACATGAAAAAAGGAATTACGCCAGTAGAGAGTAGAGCAAGGTATGTGATACTTTTGAGAATGTAATTATGTACTAATTAACCTCTAAATTTTTCCTATACTGGTCTCTAACATATTTCAAACTTTTCATAGATTGCCTGACACATCAAAGGCAACAAAGGCAAGATTAGAAAAGCACGGGACACACAAGCTCGGCTCTGGTGGTTTTTCCAAACTTCAAGCACGAGTTGTAAGTATTAGTAAATGAAAACTTGTATCAATTTTTTTATATATTGCAAGGAAATTTTTTTTGATCAAACAATGCAAGTAAAATTCACCATACCAAGAAAAAATGTAGGGGTCAGAGTTCAATAGATGCCTCACAGAAGAGGACAAGAGAATTGGCTTCCAACAAGGCTATAGAGCTGTGGCTGAACGGCTACGAGCTGAAATCAGTGTGCAAGGTTCAAATAATGATGCATCTGAGCCACAGGTAAATAAGCTAAATGAAATTTATTTCAAATTGAATACTTTACCAATTAGTCTATTTGATGTTAAGTTCTAATATAAAGTGAGTATATCTGTTTTAAGAAAGCAATGATAATAATGTGTAGGATATTGGAATGCAGCCTGACAATCCTTCTACACAATCTATGCATAATGAAGGTTCGCATGATGTGCATCCTAGTGGTGGAGGTATACATTTGCTATTAAAATTTTTATATGTAATTACAATTGGTGTTTGGATTAATGTAACATTTTGTATAGCAACTGTAGAGGATCGAGGGGTCGGTGCTCATGAGCATGTTGAGGTTGAGTCTAGACAAAATGATGTGGCCAGATCAGGTAATTAAAGAGCGCCACAGTTATGTTCTTTAAAATAATTAAATACTTGTAACAATTATAATTAAATATTTTAAATTTAACTCTTTTATTTGTTATTGTAGAGGACCCCCCTTTGCAGCAGCATAGGAATTTGAGATCATCAAGAACAAAGAACAAAACAACTGATGAGGGGGGTATTGATGATAACACTGATGCTCCTCTTAGAGCTTACATAGAAAAAAAAATTAGAAAGAGAAAAAAGAAATGATTGTCATCTAAATACCTTAATTGATAATGACTGAATTTTATGTCTCAATGAATTTAATTATGTGTTAATGAATGTTCATGAATTATGTGTTTATTTTCATATTGATGAATGTTGTGTGTTAACGAATCTAATGTGTTAATGAATGTTATCATGTGATATTGATTGAATGTTACATTTTATTAATAATTGAAAGAATGAATGAATGTTAGATGTTAACGGGGAATGTAGAGTGATGTTAGGGGGAGGGGGGTGGGGCCAAATGAGCTTCCACCTTCACGTGGTTGGCCCTGTTTAGTAGAGAATATTAAACTATATTCTCAAAACAAAGTGAAGCTCAATAAGATACTAAATGAGTCAAAATGGTTATCAAGGTCCTCTATCCATAAGATACTTGTAGTCAAAATGGTTATTAATAAGATACTTGTAGTCAAAATGGTTATCTAGGTCCTCTACCCATTCCATAAGTTCTTCACCATTCAAACTTCCTCCATAACAAGGAATGTGCTCTAGGTTAGTCATGAAGCCTAGCATGGACTCTCTGTCAGATAGAGCCACTATTTCAGAGCCTTTTTTGTGCATTTCCTTCAAGCACTGTACAGTGTACGGATGTGAAAGGGAGGGCAGACTAGTGTGGAAGTTAGAGTATTTATATCTTATGCTTTGAGAGTTTATTTGGTAGATTCAAGACACCTTATATCAAAGTTATTCCTTTTTCTTATCTGTTGTTCTGTCAAACCCTCATTTTTTGGGTTATTGCATTCAAATGGCCTTAACTTGCAAATAAACCATAGGATATCCTCTGTTCTTTGTAAAATGCAAGTTAAGGGGGTTTATTTTCATATTTTAAAAGCTTTGGAACAGGATACTAAGCCAGAGAATTTCAAGAGCAAGCCCTAGGTCAAGAATCTCAATGTTCTTGACTAGGAGTTGATGGATTATGCAAGATCAGAGGGTAGCGGCAAGTAAAGGACCTCAAACCTTGTTGAATCTAGATCTTTAGAGCATGGTGGACATCTTCAAACTCTGATCTTGGTTTCATGCACCCATTTTCAATGCCTTGTTTTGGAACCCACACCCAAAGGCATGCATTAGGTCTGCGGACTCAATAAGGACATTGATATGCTGGAGTGGAGTCAAGGTCTGGGAGTTGGAGGATTGTTAGAACATCAAAAAGGGTACTCAAAAAACATATAAGTTCATAAGGTCCTTTGTCAAATTGAAGAGTTATTGCTGTAGAACAGGTTTTGGAGACCTACTAGAGTCACTAGGTCTATTTGGACCCGTTTGGACCACGACACACAGTAGCATCTACAGAGAAGAAGTTTGGTATGCAATGGTCTTGAAACCTCCTGAGAAATTCTTGGTATGCATTTGTGTGGTGCAAAAGCTTCGTTGAAAGAGAAAAAGAAGAAAAGAATAGAAATGATTTTTTTTCTTTTTATGTCATATACTGTAACCAGCTACTTATAACTTGCAAAAATTATTATAACCATTTGAAATTGAAACTTAGTTTAATGTGAAACTGAGAACTGCTTTATTAGAGCTTTCTGTGATTTAGATTCAGACATCAAGAACATTGTTTGCCTAATATTGTGATTAATGTTTATTTATTAATATCTCATACTGACAAACAATTGATAATTGTAGGGAAAATGTCATTGGGGGTCTTTGAGGATCCACCAGAAGCCAAGGAGAAAATGTATTCAAATGCTAAAGATGGTGTAACAGTCCTTACAGCTGTTGAACCTTGCTGTGTAGATCATCTCCGATTCTCCAAGTTCAACAGTTTTGTGGTATTCCCTTGGATACTTCTAATGGTAAATTTCAGACATCAAGTTCTTTTCGTATGAAACTACTACATTTGTAATCTGTAGTTTTAAACTTTTAGTTTATAAATGTTCATCAGCTTTAGTTCGTATGCTACCATTTCAAGTATGATTAATGAAGTTACCTTTATCACAGGATGAAAGTGAGCAGTCAGCATACTGGTACGGAGCTGGCAGCATTGATATGGTGACTAGGGCATCGTTTAATGGTGGTATTGTGTTTTCCCGTATTTAGGGCATCGGCCTTTTGAAGCATTGCCTTCATCTTTCTTAAGTCTGAGTTTTAAGTTTGTTTATCTCTCTCGGCGCTGTTGAAAATACAAATGACAACGTTCTTGTTTGTTCTGCCCTTATATCCCGATGTGATTTCGCGGAGGGTTACGGCGCTGTTGAAAACACAAATGAAAACACAAATCCCTTGTGTAATTGCCACTTGAAGGAGGACAGTCACTGTAAAGACAACATGATAATGTACACTTACAGCCCGTGTACATTATCATGTTGTCTTTAGAGTGACTATCCTCATTTGTTGAAGAAGAAAAGCATTAATGTGGCTGAATAGCAATACATTCAAGTGGCAATCACACAAGGGACAGTCACTGTGAGATGTCCTCATTTGTGACTGTCCTTACAGTGAGTGTACATTATCATGTTGTCTTTAGAGTGACTGTCCTCATTTGTTGAAGAAGAAAAGCATTAATGTGGTTCAATAGCAATACATTCAAGTGGCAATTACACAAGGGACAATCGATCACTGTGAGATGTCCTCATGTGTGACTATCCTTGTCACAAATGACTATCCTTGTAAAGACAACATGATAATGTACACATACAATGAGTGTACATTATCATGTTGTCTTTACAGTGGCTGCCCTCATGTTGTATATTCTTCTCTGTAGATGCTACTATGTGCTAGGGAACTTCTTAGAACTGTTGGTATATTCTTACAACTTGTTACACCTGGGATATTCTTCTCTGTAGATGCTATTGTGTGCCGTGGTCCAAACAGGCCCATAAATGTGGTTGAATAGCAATACATTCAAGTGGCAATTACACAAGGGACAGTCACTGTGAGATGTCCTCATGTGTGACTGTCCTTGTCACAAATGAGGACATCTCACAGTGACTGTCCCTTGTGTAATTGCCACTTGAAGGAAAAAAGCATTAATGTGGTTCAATAGCAATGTATTCAAGTGGCAATTACACAAGGGATAATCACTCTGAGATTTCCTCATTTGTGACTATCCTTACAGTGAGTGTACATTATCATGTTGTCTTTACAGTGACTGTCCTCATTTGTTGAAGGAAAAAAGCATTAATGTGGTTCAATAGTGATGCAGAGTAGTCAGGGCTTTTAGAATATACAAATATACATCCTTAACTCTCATTCCACCAAGGAAGAAGGAATTCCAATGGTTGAAACGTGAGTTAAGGTCTTTACATCAGTCAAACCCTGAAAATGAGGGTTTGTAAACAATGCACAGAAAATTTGAAATAACTTAGATATAAAACAAAGAGAATCAATCAAACCAACTTCCAAAGCATCAGATGTCACTATTACAACTTCCAGGCAAATTTTATCATCCAACCACCATCCGTACAGCCGTACAGAGTTCGTTTTTCACCAGAAATGCACTAAAATAGGGTTATTTTTATTTTTTATGAAAGCAAAATGATTACAATACTGGTTCTTTGTCTGTCTTCGACCATTTGAAGCCTAAAATAGGCTCTCCAAACATTGGTTCAACCATCTAGGTGGTTAGAACAGTTTATCCAACAAATGTCAACTTTGCTAAGCAACTTTTAAAGTTGCATTACAACTTTGCAAACAACTTTGCCGAGAAGGTTAAAAATGTGTTGTGAAACTTTAGGAACCTTATTAAAGTTATTTTGGACCTTCAAACTTCTTAACAACATCTAAAAGACACCTAATAAACACTTACTATGCTCATTTCATCCAAGGACTCAAAAGATGCCCAAGGTTTATAAGTCACCAAGGGGTCTTGTGTCCAACAAGTGGATGTTTATAAGGAGATAAAATCAATCCTTAATATTTATTACAAACCAAGAAAACATCTAAAACTCCTATTCTAATTTATTGTCATTCAAAAAGACTCTGATTTGTCATTCAAAAAGACTCTGATTTGTCAATCAAAAGGACCTTTCACCAGTCAATCCTTCAAAGCTCCAAGGTGAAAATCTTATGTTCCAATTGATAGGATTTGACTCCTTGGCTTCATGGCAACTTCCTTCAATCATGGTGTCTTTGGCTTGCATTAGGGATGCCCCTGCATCAAATAGCAATGCATTCAAGTGGCAATTACACAAGGGACAGTACATGCCCATTAAAGTTGGTGTTTTGCTATCTAGCATGACAATGGAGACAACATACTCTGTGTCAATTTTACTGATCAAATTTCCCTCCACCAGGCAAAGCAACAATCTGGGTATGATAAGGTGAAATTTTGTAGTCCTTTTGGGTATGATAACAGTTCTAGTTTCCAATAAGATGGTTCATTTTTATAATCTAGCTTCAATTTCTCTTGTGAAAATCTTTTTTTCATTTTATGGGTGGTAAAATATAATTATTATGCTAGAGGTGTGTACTTATGGATGATAATGAAACAAAATGATAAGATTTAAGACTCTTGTTTTTTTTTTAAATAGCAATTTAAGTTTCCTTCTATTATAAATTACTGTTTTTCTATTTTTTAATGTATCTTTCCAAATCTTTTATATCAATTTTATTTATGAAATATAAATATATTAATAATGTTTTAGTGTTTTTAGGATTAGTTTATATCAATTCTATGTATCATCATTCGTCATTCAATTGTCAGTATTATTAATTTAGACTGTGCAATTGTAGAACTACTCGAATATGGGTTGGATGGATACTCAAGCAGGGGAACCCTCCTCAAATATCTCAAGCAGTGAACTTGGAAAAATGTGTCCTGAAGGAACCCTTTCCATCAGAGAGATAAAAGTACAAACAAGTAAAAGAAGCAGGCTCTGCAAATATGTTTTTGAGAAGAAAAATGATAGATTATTCGAGTATGGTTCATGAGGTATATCTAAAAAGACATTTTTTTTCTTATTATAATAAAAGAGGAAGTTGTGAATGTCAAAGTTGAGTGAAACAAAAATTATTTTCATCAAATTTTATTAGGCTTGCTTTTGGGAATAGTTTCTTACAATATTGCTATTAAGATTTTTATTGTGTAGTTTTTAGATTAGGTTTATAAAATTATATTTCATGAGTAGTGATTCATATTAATCAATTAACGATACTTTTGGAAGGTATTTTCAATGTGTCAAATTTTGATATTTTTACAAGAATTAGATTGTGTAATTTTTTTAATTAAAGTCATTGACTCATATTTCATAAATAATAGTTCTCATGAATCCATCTCTTATAAGATTGAATAGTCTATTTAGGAAGTATTTCTGATAGCATGTCAAATTATGATATTACTATTACCATTAGATTGCATGGCTTTGAAGTCAACCTCGTTGACCCATATTCTTTTCTGTAGATGCTACTATGTGCTAGGGAACTTCTTAGAACTGTTGGTATATTCTTACAACTTGTTACACCTGGGATATTCTTCTCTGTAGATGCTACTATGTGCCGCGGTCCAAACGGGCCCATAAATGTGGTTGAATAGCAATACATTCAAGTGTCAATTACACAAGGGACAGTCACTGTGAGATGTCCTCATGTGTGACTGTCCTTGTCACAAATGAGGACATCTCACAGTGACTGTCCCTTGTGTAATTTCCACTTGAATGAGGACAGTCACTGTAAAGACAACATGATAATGTACACTTACAGCCCGTGTACATTATCATGTTGTCTTTAGAGTGACTATCCTCATTTGTTGAAGAAGAAAAGCATTAATGTGGCTGAATAGCAATACATTCAAGTGGCAATCACACAAGGGACAGTCACTGTGAGATGTCCTCATTTGTGACTGTCCTTACAGTGAGTGTACATTATCATGTTGTCTTTAGAGTGAATGTCCTCATTTGTTGAAGAAGAAAAGCATTAATGTGGTTCAATAGCAATACATTCAAGTGGAAATTACACAAGGGACAATCGATCACTGTGAGATGTCCTCATGTGTGACTATCCTTGTCACAAATGAGGACATCTCACAATGACTGTCCCTTGTGTAATTCAAGTGGCAATTACACAAGGGACAGTCACTGTGAGATGTCCTCATTTGTGACTGTCCTTACAATGAGTGTACATTATCATGTTGTCTTTAGAGTGACTATCCTCATTTGTTGAAGAAGAAAAGCATTAATGTGGTTCAATAGCAATACATTCAAGTGGCAATTACACAAGGGACAATCGATCACTGTGAGATGTCCTCATGTGTGACTATCCTTGTCACAAATGAGGACATCTCACAATGACTGTCCCTTCTGTAATTGCCACTTGAATGAGGACAGTCACTGTAAAGACAACATGATAATGTACACATACAATGAGTGTACATTATCATGTTGTCTTTACAGTGGCTGCCCTCATGTTGTATATTCTTCTCTATAGATGCTACTATGTGCTAGGGAACTTCTTAGAACTGTTGGTATATTCTTACAACTTGTTACACCTGGGATATTCTTCTCTGTAGATGCTACTGTGTGCTGGGGTCCAAACGGGCCCATAAATGTGGTTGAATAGCAATACATTCAAGTGGAAATTACACAAGGGACAGTCACTGTGAGATGTCCTCATGTGTGACTGTTCTTGTCACAAATGAGGACATCTCACAGTGACTGTCCCTTGTGTAATTGCCACTTGAATGAGGACAGTCACTGTAAAGACAACATGATAATGTACACAAGTACCGTGAAGGTAGTTGCAAGTTACGGCTGTTTCATTGCATACCCGAAACAATGAAGATGTTACGGTCCACAAAATGTTTGTGCTTGAAAGATGAACAAATAAAATTAAACTTCTAAATAACCAGAGCCGCTAACAATAAATTCAACACAGATATGTCCTCATTTCTGGGTATTTTAGCTCTGTAACAGCTGAATACCAGATTACATAATAATGACAAAAGAAAAATAAACCCAACGTACTCAGAAATTGTAGCTGTGATTTCGCGGAGGGAATCTCTCTCGGCACTGTTGAAAATACAAATGACAACGTTTCTCTACATTATCATGTTGCCTTTACAGTGACTGTCCCTTGTGTAATTGCCACTTGAAGGAGGACAGTCACTGTAAAGACAACATGATAATGTACACTTACAGCCCGTGTACATTATCATGTTGTCTTTAGAGTGACTATCCTCATTTGTTGAAGAAGAAAAGCATTAATGTGGCTGAATAGCAATACATTCAAGTGGCAATCACACAAGGGACAGTCACTGTGAGATGTCCTCATTTGTGACTGTCCTTACAGTGAGTGTACATTATCATGTTGTCTTTAGAGTGACTGTCCTCATTTGTTGAAGAAGAAAAGCATTAATGTGGTTCAATAGCAATACATTCAAGTGGCAATTACACAAGGGACAATCGATCACTGTGAGATGTCCTCATGTGTGACTATCCTTGTCACAAATGAGGACATCTCACAATAACTGTCCCTTGTGTAATTCAAGTGGCAATTACACAAGGGACAGTCACTGTGAGATGTCCTCATTTGTGACTGTCCTTACAATGAGTGTACATTATCATGTTGTCTTTAGAGTGACTGTCCTCATTTGTTGAAGAAGAAAAGCATTAATGTGGTTCAATAGCAATACATTCAAGTGGCAATTACACAAGGGACAATCGATCACTGTGAGATGTCCTCATGTGTGACTATCCTTGTCACAAATGAGGACATCTCACAATGACTGTCCCTTCTGTAATTGCCACTTGAATGAGGACAGTCACTATAAAGACAACATGATAATGTACACATAAAATGAGTGTACATTATCATGTTGTCTTTACAGTGGCTGCCCTCATGTTGTATATTCTTCTCTGTAGATGCTACTATGTGCTAGGGAACTTCTTAGAACTATTGGTATATTCTTACAACTTGTTACACCTGGGATATTCTTCTCTGTAGATGCTACTGTGTGCTGGGGTCCAAACGGGCCCATAAATGTGGTTGAATAGCAATACATTCAAGTGGCAATTACACAAGGGACAGTCACTGTGAGATGTCCTCATGTGTGACTGTCCTTGTCACAAATGAGGACATCTCACAGTGACTGTCCCTTGTGTAATTGCCACTTGAATGAGGACAGTCACTGTAAAGACAACATGATAATGTACACAAGTACCGTGAAGGTAGTTGCAAGTTACGGCTGTTTCATTGCATACCCGAAACAATGAAGATGTTACGGTCCATAAAACGTTTGTGCTTGAAAGATGAACAAATAAAATTAAACTTCTAAATAACCAGAGCCGCTAACAATAAATTCAACACAGATATGTCCTCATTTCTGGGTATTTTAGCTCTGTAACAGCTGAATACCAGATTACATAATAATGGAAAAAGAAAAATAAACCCAACGTACTCAGAAATTGTAGCTGTGATTTCGCGGAGGGAATCTCTCTCGGCACTATTGAAAATACAAATGACAACGTTTCTCTACATTATCATGTTGCCTTTACAGTGACTGTCCCTTGTGTAATTGCCACTTGAAGGAGGACAGTCACTGTAAAGACAACATGATAATGTACACTTACAGCCCGTGTACATTATCATGTTGTCTTTAGAGTGACTATCCTCATTTGTTGAAGAAGAAAAGCATTAATGTGGCTGAATAGCAATACATTCAAGTGGCAATTACACAAGGGACAGTCACTGTGAGATGTCGTCATTTGTGACTATCCTTACAGTGAGTGTACATTATCATGTTGTCTTTAAAGTGACTGTCCTCATTTGTTGAAGGAAAAAAGCATTAATGTGGTTCATTAGCAATGTATTCCCAGCATCTGTACCTGCATCTCTCTTATATACTACAAGTTACTTGCCATCAGAAATTGCAGTTCCCTCACGTGACATTGATGGTGAAGTGTTCTTTTCAAAACCATCATCTGTGGTTACCAATGCTCCTGTTTTAGGCAATAAGTTTGTTGCATTCCATGAGCCATTGGTCAAGTTTCTTCTACGAGCTTCTGATGCCTCAAAATCTAAGCAGCGCCTACGCATGCCTCGTTGTGGTTGATTATCATTCTATACATGAATTATAATGAGTAATCAGTTTTGGGCCTTGGAATCTTGTATGTAACATGCACTTGCATTTCATGGCTAAATGAATCTATTTAAAAGCATCAACTTTTCTTACATGATGCTGGATACATAAGTAGAACAAGCGTATATCAAATTGGAAGCAATCAGAACTCCACAATGACATATTATTTAGAGTACTCTTCAGTTTAAGTAATAATGCATATATTGACACTGTAAAGACAACATGATAATTTTCACTCACTGTAAAGACAACATGATAATGTACACTCACTGTAAGGACAGTCACAAATGAGGACATCTCATAGTGACTGTCCCTAGTGTAATTGCCACTTGAATGTATTGCTATTCAGCCACATTAATGCTTTTCTTCTTCAACAAATGAGGATAGTCACTGTAAAGACAACATGATAATGTACACTCACAGTGAGTGTACATTATCATGTTGTCTTTACAGTGACTATCCTCATTTGTTGAAGAAGAAAAGCATTAATGTGGCTGAATAGCAATACATTCAAGTGGCAATTACACTAGGGACAGTCACTGTGAGATGTCCTCATTTGTGACTGTCCTTACAGTGAGTGTACATTATCATGTTGTCTTTACAGTGGCTGTCCTCATTTGTTGAAAGAAAAAAGCATTAATTTGGTTCATTAGCAATGTATTAAATTAATTTATTTTTTTTAATCCACCCACGGGCGTCGCAATTGCGATGGAAACCCGTCGCAATGCGATGCAGGCGCCCGTCGCAATTGCTTGGGAGGTCCGTCGCGATTGCAACGGCCCTCCGAAGCCATGCGACGGGGGGGCGATGGCCATGCCGCTTCTTAAATCTTAGTCACATTGCGACGGATATGTGTCGCAATTGCGACGGCTACCAATAGACGTCGCAATTTGCGACTAAAAAATAGTGACGTCTATGGGTGTTGCTATTGCGACACATAGCTGTCGCAATTGCGACACATAGCCATCGCAAAATGACCCCAAATGTATTAGTGAGTTACACTAGTTCATGGAGAAGATGTGAATGTGTTAAGGGCTAAAGTTGAAAGTCTTAGAGGAAATTTTGATGACATGAAAATGAAAGAAGGTGAGAACATATCTCAGTATAGTAACTGAGTCAAGGAGGTTGTGAATGCTATCCGAGGAGCAGGAGGTATTATTGATGAAGACACTATTGTAAGTAAAATTGCCAGAACCTTGTTACCTACCTATGCTATTAGAGTTTCTGCAATTCATGAAATAAGAGAAGCTCCTGGTAATAATGTTACACTTGATAGTCTAATCAGTAGATTGACTACATTTGAGTTGAACAACTTTGACAATAGTATTGTTCCTGTTGTTGAGTCTACATTTATGTCATCTTTGAAAATTGGTAAATCAAGCAGCAAACATAAGATAAGAAATGAAAGTGATAGTGAAAGTGAAGAGGATGAACTTGATGAACTTGATGAACTTGAAGCATTAATGGCTAGAATATTGCAAAAAGGTAAAGGAAGATATAGAGGAAAATTGCCTTTGGTATGTTTTAAATGTAAAGAGATTGGCCATATTGCTGCTAGATGTCCTAACAGGAAAGAAGATGAGAAAACTAATGAAAGATCTAATGCAAGGAAGTATAACAGAAGAGATAACTAAGAACACAGAGGAAATCGACAGTATGACATAAGAAGTAACCGAGATTACAAAGATGAAGGAAATAAGGCATGTTACCTTGTTGAAAATGATGATGATGACACTGAAACTGATACTAATGAAGACATTGAAGTGGTATTTGTGGCTTTGAAAGAAGATTCAGAAGAAGAAGAAAGCTATGTAGAAACAACACTTATTTCTAAAGTTAACAAGAATGATACTTGGATTATTGATAGTGGTTGTACACATCATATGACTAGTGATGAAGAGAAATTTGAATACCTTGAACATTATATGGAGGATTTGTTAAAATGGGAAATGATACACCTGGTCTAGTAAAAGGAAAAGGGTCTATATTGTTGAACAATAAGATCAAATGTGATAATACATATTGGATGAAAGGACTTAACTACAATATGTTGAGTGTAGCACAACTAAATGACACAGGTCACTAAGTTGCATTTGAAAATATAAAGGTGAAAATATATGATGAGACTAGAAAGTTGGTCAGTATTGGTGAACAATCTAAAGGTAATCTATTCTATCTTGACAATGTTGAAACTTCTTGTTTATTGGCTAAAAATGAAGATGTTTAGTTATGGCACAAGAGGTTATGTATGTAAATTTTGACAACATGGTTAAGATCAGTAAGAAAAGGAAAGTTAGAGGTTTACCAAGCATATCTAAACCTGACCATGTTATGTGAAAACAATATCAAATGGGGAAAATGTCAAAATCTAGTTTTAAGAGCAAACACTTTTCATCTAATGCCATTTTGGAATTGGTTCATACTAACTTGTGTGGTCCTATGAGAACTTAGAGCTATTATGGAGACATATATTTTATCTTATTTTTTTATGACATCTCTAGGATGATGATTGTCATGTTCTTGAAAAAAAAAATTGACGCTTTTAAGATGTTTAAATGGTATAAAGAAAACGTAGAAAAAAAATTTAGTAAAGAAATAAAATTCTTAAGATCAAATGGAGGTGATGAATTTATTTCTAATGAGTTCACTAACTTTTGTAATGAGCATGAAATCGAGAGAGGTTTCTGAACCGAGGACACCCCAGTAGAATGGGATTGCTAAAAGAAGAAATAGATCTATTATGGATTTTGCTAGAACACTAATGATTGAAAAAGATGTTGCATAGATGTACTGGAGAGAAGTTTTTAGTACTATTGTATACACATTGAACCGAGTTCAACTAAAGAAATAATCAAACAAGACACCCTATGAATTATGGTATGGTTACACACCTAATGTGAGCTATTTCAGAATATTTGAAAGTAGATGTTACATTCTAAAAGATGATAGAAATGGGAAATTTGATTGTAAAGGTGATGAAAGAATATTCTTAGGATATTCTACTAAGAGAAAAGCTTACAAATGTTTCAATAAGGCTACTAACAAAATGATTGAAAGTGCAAATGTGAGAGTTGATGAATTTGCTAAGAAGAATGATGAAGAAAGTAAAAAGGAATCAAAAGACTATGGTAGATTTTTTTACATTGAGGAATCTGACACTCTACCCAAGAAAAAGCCTAGCATTATCAAGCAATAGGGTAATGTTATCGAGCATTAGTCTTTACAGACTAAGAATCAACAAATTGTTACCTATGAAGATCATGATCATACACCGAGTGAAGAACATATTGAAGAACATAGAACTTAACTTGTACTTGCAAGATACGTAAGAAGACATCATCCACAAAATCAGATAATTGGAGATAAAAATGCTAGCATGATGACATGAAGTAAGTTGATAAACAATGCATGTTTAGTTTGTGAATTTGAACCTAAAACTGTTAAAGATGTACTTGAAAATGATGAATGGATTAAGGCTCTAAATGAAGAGATTGAGCAGATACAGAAAAATAAACATGTACATTGGTACCGAGATTGAGAGACAAAAATGTGATTGGAACCAAATGGATATTCAAAAAAAAATTGAATGAGAATGGAGTTGTTACAAGAAACAAAGCAAGACTAGTATGCAAAGGTTATGCACAAGAAGAGAGAATTGACTATGGAGAGACTTTTGCACATGTTGCTAGACTTGAAGGAGTTAGAATATTGCTTGCATATGCTGCTTACAAAGGATTTAAAGTTTATCAGATGGATGTTAAATATGCATTTTTGAATGAGATACTTGAAGAAGAGGTATGCATTGAACAACCTGAAGGTTTTGTTGATCGTAATCAAAGGAATATGGTATGTAAGTTTCACAAAGCATTATATGGACTAAAAAAAGCACCGAGAGCATGGTATGAAAGACTGCATTCCTATCTTATCAGTATTGGATTTGTTAGAACAAGTGACAACAACAATTTGTATTTGAAAGGTGAAACTGATGACAAGATTCTTATTGCTGAAATTTTTATTGATGATATCATATTTGGAGGACATGATAACCTATAAAACTCATTTGCTGATGAAATGAGAAAATAATTTGAAATGTCAATGTTTGGAGAGATTAAATTTTTTCTTGGCTTGCAAATATTACAACAGCATGAAGGCATATACATTACACAATCAAAGTACATAAAGAAAGTATTGAAGACATTCGGTATGGAGGACTCAAAACCATTCAGTACACCTATGGTCATCGAATGAAAATTGACAAAGGATGACAAGTCAACCAAGGTAAATCAAACCTTGTATAGATCAATGATTGGCAAATTGATGTATGTTGTGTATAGTAGACCAGATACTGCACATGCGGTTGAAATTGTAGAAAGATTTTCTACTAATACTAAAGAATCACATATGACTATTGTGAAAAGAATTTTGAGATACTTGAAGAACACTGAAAACTATGGTTTGTGGTACAAGAAAGAAGGCAATTTTGAACTGGAATTTTACACAGATGCGGATTGGGTTGGAAACATTGATGATAGAAAGAGAACTACTTGGGGAGCATTTTTTTGGGTGAAATATTGGTTACTTGGATAAGTAAGAAATAAGGATGCATTTCTCAGTCCATTGCAGAAGCAAAATATGTTGTTGTTACTACTAATTGTTCAAACATTGCATGGATAAAACAACTTTTGGAAGGTATGAATGAGTAGATCACTGACCCAATGATAATCTATTGTGATAACACTAGTGCAATTAATATTTCTAAGAATCCAGTGATGCATGCAAAGATAAAGCATATTTCTATTAAGCATCACTACTTGAGGGAACAAGTACAAGAAAAGCAAGTAAGATTGGAGTATGTGAAATCACAAGAGTAACTTGTTGATATATTCACTAAACCCTTACCTAATGACACATTTGAGTACTTGAGAAGTAGACTTGGGTTCCATCCCCTATCTATCAGTCACTAAGGTGATTTGGAGGTTGCATCAACCTATACTTTATCAGAATATCAAATGATTTTGATGCATGATGTTCACACTTTGGGTTTCCTAAGGCTATGAAAATTGAAAGATGGAAGACAAACTGAAATTGAATATCAATACATGCAAGGTACTTGATCTAAACCAAATAAAAAAGATAATATTTTGGCTATTGAAGAGATGATAACTTTCTTTTTAGCATTGTTGTCAAAGGGAAGAGAATATCATATGAAATACAAAGAGATATGATTAAACTAAATCTACAGGGAGAGAGACTACATGGAGAGTATTGATGTTGTGTAGTGATTAAACATATTAAATGTATAAGCTAGGGAGATCTTACTGAGTTACAGCATCTGCATACAGAGTTGTAAAATAGATGTTTGGTATTCTATGGCATATTTAATATTTTGTTTCCATAAATGTCAA
Organism: Chamaecyparis obtusa; assembly: GCA_027943335.1. Taxonomy (NCBI): domain Eukaryota; kingdom Viridiplantae; phylum Streptophyta; class Pinopsida; order Cupressales; family Cupressaceae; genus Chamaecyparis; species Chamaecyparis obtusa. The sequence goes on along the minus strand of BSBK01003732.1, from coordinate 1,060,875 downwards.
AGGGAGAGATTGATAAAGTACAACTGATTGAATATCTTGAGGGAGAGTTTGACAACTGATTGGATATTTGAAAGATAGTGATTGATGATCATCGAGCTACTAATACGTATGTGAGATATTAAATTAGTTAATGTATTGTCATGTATGCCAACTAGTTTTGACTATACTTATCATGATGGTTACAAACATCTTAAGAAAGAAATAATGGTAAAGGAATCAGATATCTACATAAAGATGAGATGGATGAGAAAGATATGGATATGGTATTCATTGGGTAACTTATTGATGAGCCTATGACATTATGTTAGTGATTTGATTGTATTACATGAATCTATTTTGGATTGAAGATTAAGAATGAACAAGTTTATGTGGTCGGTAAATGAGAAATTTGGTATACACCGAGTTGGAACAGTGTACACCAAGCAAGTGTAGTGTATACCAAGTACAATGTTAAGTGAGCTAGTTATCACCTACACATTATGGTATTGACCGAGTGAAAGAAATAAATGGAAATTATAACTGTTGACTAAAGATGATGAGCTAGACAATTGTTAATGATTTTGAGGTTAAAGATAATGTTTGTTATGATGATTAAACGATTGATAAAATTCAAGGATGATTGGATGGAGGACAATGAAATGTGTTAATGAGACAATTGTCAAGGAAGGTTAAAGTGCAAAATCAATGGTGAGGATTAAGAGGAAAAATTTATGAATGGAAATAAAATAGTTTATGATGTCTATATAAAGAGATAAGAGACTCATTATTGAGTCTGATGCAGAAGAATTTGTGTGAAAAGATTGAATTCATGCAAATTTGATCAACCAAGTTGAAGACAGAATTGAGAAAATCTGCAAAGAACATCGATCGTTAGAGAAAGGAATTACTGAGTATAACAGAGTTGGAGGAAACAAAGAGATTGAATTGATTATTGATCAGAGATATTTTTGAGCTTAGCATAGATATGAAAATCTACAAAATAAGTTGTATTTGAATTAGATCATTATTGTAACAGTTTAACCATTTCTACAGACAAATCTCTTAACCGAGTGGGACTCAACAGTCTTTATATTTTAATATGACATTCAATGAATGTTGATTATTTTCTTGTTGACCCCATAGTGAATGTTTGGTCAAGGGAGAACTGTTGGTGATAAATCCTCTAACCAGGTCACACCTCATAGTGTTTTTTGTAACCTTTAACAAGGTTGGCTCTTAACTGAGATCACTTCAGAAGAGTGAATTATTATGGGTTACCTATCCTAGGTGTTTTTTCCCCTAACAGAGTTTCCACATTAAAAATCAAAGTTTTATATGTGTATGGATGTGATGAAATGCTATTTTACTTTACATGTTACAATAATTGGATTGATCAGTAAAAATAGTATTTAATTTATAGGTAATCGGTAGATGAACAGAAAGGCACAGTTGATATATTGCCGAGTTGATTAATTGATTTAAAAATTTTGTTATATACATTTGGGAGTATTTGGGACTATAGGATAACTGGACTTAACTAATTCACCCCCCCTCTTAATTACATACACACACACATATGTATGCACATGATGGTCTTGTATGCAGGTTTACAGGTACCGGGCATCGACTTCCATGAATTGTCAGGATGAGTGTGCCCTATCGCTAGTTTCAATGGTAAAAGAGGGGACATAATATTTAGATCCAAATCCCAACCTAAGCCATTCTATTGTCTTAAAATAGTGGACAAGATTATGTTATTTTACCCTTTTCCAAACTCATCTAGGTGATGTGAGTTTATAGTCCATTCCTTGAGCATGGTTATGGTTCTTTAAGTTCAGTTGATTTTTGGTTATTGATGTGATTGCTATAATTAGATAATTTATTTAGATTAATTATGTAATTTAAATAAATTAGATTTTTACTATTTTAGCTATTTAAATGTGAGAGTATTTAATTAATTAAAAAATTATTTAAATGTAATTATTAAATTTAATGATTTTTAATTAAAAGGCTTATTGTGAAAATATAAATATTAATTAAATACATTCACTTTAGATTTATTTAGTTGTAAATTTAACTTTTCCAAATAAAAGGTATTTATTAATTGAGAAATTAAATAGCATGTAGAAAATTAAAGTAGACTAAATGTTATTATTTAAATTAATTAGAATGCATTAAGTTACACAATCAAAATTGAATAAATTAAATTAAAAGAATTAGTCAATTTTGAGTTAAGTGTTTTCAACAAGAGTAATTAGAAAATTAGACTTGAGTTCAGAACTAAAATTAAGAGAAATTAGGAATTGATGAAAATAATGCTCTCTATGGAGTTGAGTTCCAACCTTTCAATGTGTTAGGATTTGGTAACACTGAGAGGGGGGCGAATCAATGTTACAATACTTTAATGAATTCTTATAATTATTTACTTTCCTTCAGCAACAAATAAAGATTTAATAGAAAATGAAAAACCATGCAACAAAGACAAACATAGAAGAACTCATAACACCATATTTGTTTTCAAAGAAATCCTAGCCAAGGGAAAACCCTGGTTGTAATGGTACCCACAATATTCTGCACTATGAATCTTGAAACCCTATTAAGAGTTCTAGCCCTGTTAGGAGATGATTAATACAATATAGGAAGATTCTTGTTAGGGGATGTATACAATGAGATCCCTATTAAGGAATCGATCTTGTTAAAGGTCCTAGCCCTATTAAAGGAAAAGAAACCATGTTAAGGGTGTACAACAAGTGCAACATCACTTACAAAGAATATGTTGTCCTGAATACAAAGAGGTAACAAAGTATTCCTAGAAGAACTCCTCTTGTTCTGCTTCCTCTTGATCTTTGTTCTTCCCTTTAGATGTCTTCACAATTCACATCTAACATCCATACATCATCATACTTCATCGCACACTTTTACAAAAGTGTCTATATATATTTATACCCTACTAAGAGTATAATTACAAATCTAGTCGACATTACTCTAGCTAAACATCATATTAATTCAAGCGCAATTGCACATTTCAATAACATCCTTATTCAACTTCAAATCCAAGATGGAATCCAAAAATAAGTTTCCAAATGCTCACAAAGTCAGCCTCAATGATTGCTAACATGTTATGCTATGTTTATTGTCTTCGCATCCAATCAACTAAACATATCTCTCTAATCCATTAATAGTAACATGTGTGACCTCACACATGTTCTCATTGGTGTCCTGCAAGCATGCCATTAAGATCGCATGCTTTAATTCAACTTTTGTGAAGCTCGCTAAGCTTTTCTACCAGACTGGCTTATTGAAACAGTTTGTGGACTTCGGCATTTTTCCATTCAACAACTACATTAAAGTATATTCATCATATCCAATATGTGTGACCATAAAAATGATAAGTGTTACCATAAATAATAACATTCCATACATGTGCATGTGCTAACAACTTGCCAACAACCCCCCCCCCCCTTTGGAATTGATGGAAACACTTAGTGAAAAATGACTAAGTGCATCATCAAAATAAAAAGGTAAAAGGAAATATAATGACAAAAATTCAACACATAATCTTCAAAAATTTCCCTTTATTTATGTTTGGTGTACTTCATATTACACACAACTTTTCTCTCTTTCTCACTTCACTTTTGTCTCACTTCTCTCCCCATTACAATTGTTCACTCTTCCTTACATTTTGCTCTCTTCGTCACATTACATTTGGCATTTTTCACTCTATCTCTCCACCTTTGACATCAATGGAAAAGGGTAATAAAATGTCAAAATCATTTAACAAAACACAAAAAAGGATTTGAGTATATAAAATCATAGCTTAATTATCTGCAATACATCTCTGTACTTGGTCTTCAAAATATATATATCGGCATCCCAAGCTACTTTTATTACCTCTGCCACCTAAATCATTCCAATAAGACCGAGTGTGGCCTTGTCTATTGTCACTACATCAGTAGGCACTAGTTCCTAAAATGTTTTCAAGCCAAGTTGTAGGTCCTCATGGGTGCTCTCCAAAACACTGATCTTTGGAGTCAAAAAGTTCTTTAGTTCTATAAATCTTTTCTAAACTCTACCTTTCTCCATCTGTAAGGTATTAATTTTATCCATAATTTTGTTAACTTCCTTATTCATGTCCAAAATTTAATTATCTCCAAAATCTTTAGAGAGGTTTTACAAAGTATCTTCATCCTATGCTATAATATCTGATATACTCTTTGCATGCTCATGTGAAGTCATGCAAAGTCTATAGAGATCTTGTCCATCCTTAAGACAAGATTTTATTTCCCTTTCAATGGAAATCAATGTATTCAAAAGACTCTTGATCCCATCAAGAGTATCTTTCATCCTTAACCTCTTAAAATCATCAACTAATTTTATTCTTGTTGCTTCCCTTAATTTACCAAAACTTTGTTCTACTATACTTAGAACCTATAGGATCGTAGTATCTACAAGAGGTGTAATTAAAAACTTACTCAAGATTTATGTGGCCCACTAGATTATTTTTGTAGTCATGTCAGTCTTCTTTTCAAATATCTCCTTTGCCTTAGCAAAAACAAGTACTAACCATTGCATCAAATCTATTACATCCATGTCCTTTAGGTTAGTTGGAAATGATTGGGAACCACTTGACAACAAACTAGGTATAGAAAAAGGAGTGATAGGTAGTAATCCTTTTGCACTAGGAGTGCTAAGTTCCTATTCCTCTCCCTTTTCTTTTTCCTTTTCCTTTTCTTCTTCCTTCTCTTTTTCTTCACCTTTCTCTTCTGCAACCTACTCTTTTTTAGGAGTTTTCTCCTTTTCATGCTCTTTTTTCAACTGATTATTCTTGAGAGATCTTGGGAGGCTCAAGATTCTCCACTATTATATCAATTTTGGCCAGTATTTTAGTCATATGGAATGGATCAAATGTATCCTACTCTGTGTTCAGTGAAATTCCAATATTGTCAATATGAAAATCTAGTAAGGTAGTATCTACTACCTCTAATTCCTTAGGAACTGCAACTTCTTCTGCAAGTTTGGTAATTTTAGGCTCAGTAGAGATGATCATTGGGTTTGGAGTCCTTGTAGACTTTCCAAGATAGGTCACTCCTCAAGGAGTAGTTGGGTATTTCTTTCTCAACCTCTTCATACTTGTGGGACATAAACTTGATGATTCTAGCTTTGGTTCTTAATTTTGGCCTTAACTTGTCAAGCCAATTCACCATCTTATTCCATGTCATGGTAGGAATATTTTGTAGAAGGATATCTTGTCTCATCTTTGTGTCTTCATCCAAGGCTCTCTTTTTCCTTTCTTCCAATCTTTCAAATAACTTTTTTCTTATTTGACTCTCTATTCAAATTAAATTCTTCTTGAAGGCAAGCATATGTTCCACAACTATTTCCTTTATCTTACTTTTATTTTCCTCATTATATCTCTCATAGTATTTTTCAATAGAGACTTGTTTTCCTTCATTTATTGATCTTCTCTCCAATAATCTTAATAGAGGTTTGAACAAATACCTTTGTGTTTTCTGACCTTTGTTTTTCTTTGCCTCTGTTTCTTTCTTCTTGTTTGCTTCAAGTTCTCTCAAGTTAGCCTCTTAGAGTTTTCTATCTTTCTCATCCTCTTCTTCCTTCTTCTTTTGTTCCTCGGCCTTTTCTATATCCTCTATTTCCATTACATGGACTTCTTCTTGTGTATGTTCTTATGTCACCTTTTGTTGTTTACCCTTTCTTTGTGAGGATGGAGGAGCTTAGGTTTGGTTGCCTTCTTCATTAGGTTGATTTATGCTTGAAATAATTTTAATTGTTTATTCATAGCACCTATTGGATTATCCTCTTCCTTATCTTTCTTAAGTTGGTCAACATCGTAATCATGTGGAATTTTCATCCCTGCTTGGGCTAAATTAAGGAGATATCTTTCCCTATTTCTTTCTATTAGTTTATTCATAACTTCAAGTAATTCGATGTCTTGAGCTGCCCTATTGACTTAATTTGTCTTCGAGTATTTCTTTAGGCTGTTAATTTGCATGGTTAATGTTTTCTTGATTTTCATTATTTCCCCCATGGACGTAATCATGAAATATAGAGTTTCTATCCATTAGATCAATTCTCTTTTCAAAAAGGTTTGGGAGACTATCCCCTTGGTCGTGATTTATGAAAGAGTTTTGAGATTCAAATTCGGGGACCTCTTTTGCAATGCAAGTGCCATCTTCTTGTAAAGATAGTTTGAGTCTATGAGATCATGTAGAAACCGACATTCAACAAAGGTTTGATTTAGAATTGTTCTCCCCAAATTTGGTGATTTGTTCATTTTATGAAGATATTTAAAAGTATAAGATGATTTTTCAAAATGGATATCTCTTACTTGTTCTATGTATTCTTCAAATAAATCAATCACAAATACACTTGTTTTTTTTAAACCCTCTACATAAAAAGTGTTTGAATATGTAAGGACGTTATCATGGGTTTTTCACGAAAATCACTTCAAGCAATCTACCTAATTGACAAGTTGGTTTGTAAGCATGGCTTTACAAGGTAGGCTTTTCTAAGTTAACAAGGTATTTAATCAAGATTTCATTCAAAATGGACATTAAGTTTTATCCCCCAAAATTAGGAGGCTTCCCACCACCAGTATATTAGAGTTTTGTGCAATCCTGAAGGACTACTCGAGGAACTTTGAAAGCTTAATATCTTTTTGTCACACACCCCATTAAGGATGCATGCATTTCATTTTATAGTGGGTTGGATTTTTGCGGCAAAGGCAAATGTATCCTACTTTGGGTTGTCCCTCTCACCGGCTTCATTAAGGAAAATCTCAGGAGGCGAGCCCACTAAAGATCTAGCATGTTCATGTGTAAAGCAATAAAATGGATTTAAGAGATAGGTTTTGGGAATTTGATTCACCAAAAGGTGAAGAGCATATCCCTATCTATTCTTATCTCCCAAGAACTATTAACAATGTTTAATTTTCCAAACCCACTAACTAATGGGAATTGAGTATTTCTACTCTTTTCCACAAACAAGGGGTTGTTTGATTAAATGCTTGATTTTATCCTTTATGCTATTTTTACTTACTAGATTTTAGCAAAAATCATAAGGCCACAATTTAAACAAACATTGAACAAGTTTAAGCTTACCTTGATTTGTAGCTAGCAAAGGCTAGGGGCATTTTTAATTGATTTTGTCATGTTTTTGACTCACCTAGTGGCGAGCATTCCTTTTTCTTTGCCTCCTCTCCAACAAGTTAGTCAACACAAACAAGAAAAATGAAGAAAATAAGTAGAAATTAAAATTTAAGCCTTATTTATCAAATTTGAAACAAATTGATTAAGGCAAGTAGATCCAATTTAATGAGGCAAATTTTGATTTGTATGCTTCTACAACTTTCAAATATTACTCATATACCTCACTTTCTTGGTGTGAATTTTCCGAAACCAGCTTGATGTTAGCTATGCTCTCCTTTTTAATTCATTTGGCCAAGGCTTTACGCTCACTTTTAAATCTAGTCTCTGGATTCTTGATTTTTTTATGACCTGTCATCCTGCAGACATAGACAAATAATTTTTCGAAAGTTAGATTCTGCAAATTTGTAATTTAATTGAAAGCGTGGCAGAACTAAATGAAAGCATTGCTAAAAAGATTAAATGTGCTACAAAATAAATCAAAAGGGTAGAGACAGAGATTGAACGCGCTATTTAAACTGGCAAATGCACGTAAAGGAAACTTCACATGTGTTGTAGAAGAATTTGAAAGTGCTTGGTAGTCAGGGCACACATGTTGAAATAAGGCAATACAAGATAATAGAAGAATTAAACGCGATGTTTGATTGTGTAAAGGTGCACAAATTTGTCTTGGATGCACCATTTTAGACCTTACACGCACTACAGGAAGTAGTGTACGCACTATAGAAACTGTTAAACACACTGCAGAACCTAAAAAATAGAGAAAAACACAAGGATTTGCAAGAAAAATATAATTTCTCTGAATTAAAAATTAATGAGGCCTAAAGCCCCATAGTGGGCGCCATTTTGTATGCTATAAAAAGCATCTTCATAGGGTTAGTATTGCAAATAAATGAAAATAAGAACTAAATTACCACAAATAGCAATCTAATTTAAGCAACTAATTGACAATTAAGCACTCTATGGATCTCTATTTAGGTTTTCTCACTAGTACATTTGAGGCCAAATTTCAACGGCAATTTGTCAAAACTGTGACACATATGTCTGTTAGTATTTTTGCATTGCAAATTGCAATGGAAGTGATAACCGTCGGTATTCCGACATCCCTACCCATCAGAATTGGCCACATAAATAACAATTTTACTATGTGACCGATCTGCCAAAAAATTCTTCTTACGACATTTCTTCAGTTGGAAAGGCGATGAATATTCAGTAGATCTCCGATAGGAGTACCTGTCAGAGATATAGCCGTCATGTTGCACCCATTTGTCAAAATGGGGTCCCGCCAATGATTACCTGTGGAATGTCTGATGATAAGGAATCAAGTTTCGACACAAGTAGTTGTCGAAGGAATAGCTCTTCTGTCAGAAAAGGATTACTACATGTCAAAAAATTGAATGATTAGCATAGTAAAAATAACAAAGCTCAAGAGACAATCATAATTGGTCTCTGTCTTTGGTCCATATATTGGCAAAACATTTTACATTTTGTTAGCTCATCAAATGAAGGGATTTGAAAGAATTTAATAGAATATTTTCATGATAACGTATATTATTTAAGTTGACGTTGCACGAATTTATTGACTCCGCACACTTGTATATTACGAGCACAGCCATAAAGAAGCATGTCCTCCCACGGCCTACATTACTCAAGCCACAGGAGGGGATGCTTCTTTATGGTTGTGCTCAATGTATACAAGTGCACGAAGTAGATAAATTTGTTCACCGTCAAACTAAAATAATATACGTTATACATAAAAATATCATCCATTAAATTCTTTCAAATCACCGCATTTGATGAGCTAATAAAATGTAAAATGTTTTGTCAGTATATGGACCAAGGATAGAGACCAACTATGATGGTCTCTTGAGCTCTGCTATCTTTAGTCCTAGCTATTGGGTAAGGGCTAGAAGACTTATACATGTCGATCGTTGAGAATAATCACCGCCTTGCCTTTATGTACACTACACAGTATCCAATATAAGAGAAAGCAGAAAATATGAATGGATAAAAGAAATGAAAGATACAATAAAATTATCTTGTTGTTTACCTTCTCATAATTGATCCCAGTCTCGCAAAAGTAATTTTATACAATCACTAGCACATTTCATGCATGGATGAGAAACAGTATCCAAAGTTTCTAGATTCTGAGAAGAGGTATGAGTGGATGCCAAAAAGGGGATATTTGTGAAGGTTTTATAGATGCAGTACTGAATCATCATCTCTGCACTAGTACTCAATCTGGAAACCCTCTCTATAAAATCTCCACATCTAATAAATCTCCACAAAAATCTCTTCTGGCCTCCACTGCATATACGTCTTCTCAGTATCTAAAAACTCTCTAGCATTGATTCCCATCATTTTTCACCATCTTCATGGACTGAGACCTTAAATTATTGAGCTTCTCTTTGTTTCAAGGATAGATTAACATTCTCTACTTAATAGGGCCAACCACGTGAAGGTGGAAGCTCATCTGGCCCCTCCTAGGAGCCTCTTATGACCCTTTATGACATTTTAAGACCTCTAAGATGTGTATTCTTCGGGGTCGTAAAGGGTCATAAAGGGTCATAAGGGGTCCTGGGATACAACAACTAAGAAACATAAATGTAGGCATCATGGTCACAAGTTTTTGAAGATAACATAATTGAGTGGTATACCAAGATGATGCAAAGCAACCACTACTCCTCTGGAACCGAAGGAGTATTAGTTGTTTTGGGTCTTTTGGGTATACAACTCAATTATCTTGTATACCTAGATGATGAAGAGAAACTCTTGCACCTTTGATTCCAAGTTGACTACATCTTTTGCTCATGAATACAAGGTCCTCCAACACAAATGTATTCAATTTAGAATTGGAGGTGCAGAAGTTTCTCTCCATTGCTTGGGTATACAACTCAATTATGTTGTCTCCAAAAAATTGTGACCATGATGCCTACAATTATGTTTCTCATCTATTGTGAAATCTAAATTTATGTTTCTCAATTGTCGTGTTTATGTGCATATTTTTATGTGTTTGGGAAGAAATCTTTCTAGCTTGGGCCTGGATCTTTTAGCAATTAGCTTCATAATAATGTAGATGACAAATGAGCAATTAGCTTCCCAAGAAAAATCTCATAAATGAACTATGTGTACCCCAATTCTTGTGCCCTCTATGCATACCCAAATGATATATTTGAAACAATAAGGGTAAGGCTTAAAGAAGTTAATTTTGCATCACTAGACAGATCTGTATATTTTATCCATAATGACCAAACTTCAAAGGATCCAAGCCTAGGCTAGAAAGATGTCTTCCCATTATGTTTAAGCCATATTCCTTGTTCTTATCAAACTTCCTTGGTACGGTAGGCGTGCTCTTTGCAGTACTCTTCTTCAACTTGTGTTCGACGATAAGCATCTTCTTCTTCTTCCTAATTGCAGCCAAAGCTTCCTTTTCATCAGGATTCAACTCCACTTCCCCCATCTCATCATCCTCATCACCCTCAGCTGCCATCCTACACCATTCTTCCCTCTCTAATTCTTCAAGCCTCTGCAAGATATCTGGATCAATAAAGTCTGCAACATTGTGTCCATCCATGATCTCAAGAATACCATCTTCTTTCCACTCTTCATTTGCAAAAATATACCACAATCTTAAGACTCGTTACTCTTCAAATTCTCTTGTTTCCTTCAGACCTCCAAACATGTGTACTGTGAGATTTCCTCCAAAAAATGGACTTGTGATTATTTTCACAATAGTACATGTGTTGGAAGGAAAGCTCATAGTACTACTTAGGCCAATCTGAATGTTCATCACCTATGCATATAAGAGTTGATCATAGAAGGTATATGCATAGGTGAACAACATGCATATTTGACCAAGCAATACTGGGAGCTAGACCCAACAATAAATAGATTTATGGTTATTTTCACAATAGTACATGTGTTGCTGGGTAAGCTCCTAGTAGCACTCAGGAAAATATGCATGTTCATCACCTGTGCATATGAAGTGGCTCTAATGGCAGATACAATCACAAAACTCTGCATACTCCTTATTTTGTTCTGGGTTGATATTGTCAGACATGGTCTTTTTTGAATGGAATGACTCGTTACTTGTACATTGACTAGAATCTTGGTGGAAGACGGATGATTTGTTTGCAACCTAAAAATACACACACACTAAACAACCATTTTTTTAACTCTAATTTTCTCAACACAAAGGGACATTTATCATAGCCATAAAAACATGATTGTTTTAAAATGGAATACACCAAGGAGTACCATCAGAAATATTGACCATTTACAATCATGAATAGTTAACCTAAATCAAATAGCTCATTTTTTTATCAGCATGTGTAGTCTCTGTGTATATGAAAAATGAATGAAATATATATCAAGCTGAAATAAAATAGTGAACAAAAAATCAAATTCAAGGCCTAATTTATCAAGAGCAACAAACATTAGGATGAAAGAAAAATCATTAAGACTATAGAAGAATCATTAAGACTAGAAAATTAAGTTCTAGAAAAATCATTATGACTATAGAAAAATCATTTAGACTAGAAAATCAAGTTCTACAAATGGACAGTTCTGGTGCTTTGCCATTACAACAATTGAGCATTCATCATTTGGTACTTCTTGGCGTAATCCATTTAAGTTTTTCAGTTTTCATTTTTATGTGCATGTTCTTTATGTATTTGACTTCTCTCCCTCACAAGGGATATGCCGATAGATAATTGATTTGAAAGTATAATGATTTGATAGTCTTTTTTCAGGATAGGCGTAATCATCCCGCCAACCTTAATTAGCAACATTTGTGATATATGTCAAGTACTTATAATCAATATGCCCAACAAATAGAGACTTAGTAGTAAAAGAATAAGGTTGCACATCCACATCCATCCAAGTGCAGCAACCTTCAAAGATTTGCAGCGGTAAAGAGAATCCCCATATTTTATCAGCCTAACATAGTCTGTGGCCACTTTGGCAATGAGAACCTCAAAATAGAGAAAAGAAACTTAGTGAAACCAGTCTATGTCATTGTTTGTGAGGGTAAAGTCATGATAAGTGCTCAAACCTCTCCAAACATGTAAGATTGTCTTTAAATAGTTTATTGATCTCTTCTAAACATTAACCAAATCAAACCTACATTTGAATCCATACACAATAACCCAAAATGAAGGGTTTTGTATCCTTTAATGAATCTCAGTCAGTGGTAACGCATGGACAATCAAACCACTAGTCTCCAAAGCATTCAATAAGTGAATATGAATGTTTTAAAACTACCCCCAACAATTCTTAAACATACTTTATTGTTTAAGAATTGTTGGGACTGGTCCTTTGGCGTGTATTAAACAGAATATGAATTTTCAGCATATTATTATCATTCTATTTCTTTGTTGTAAATATGTCATTGGTTCAATTTTAATCTATTGGTGTCATGCCCTAGCCCATGCTTTATCTCCATTATTTGATGTTATTCACTATTTTGAAATGTTGACTGTGGTTATCAAATGGAAAAAGTAGAAAAAAAAAAATTACACGAAAAGAAATTTACAAAACCGAACCAATAGCATGTTTACAACAAAGAAATAGAATTATAATAATATGATGAACCAATGGCATGTTTACAACAAAGAAATAGAATGATAATAATATTCTGAAAATTCTATTCTGTTTAATACACACCAAAGGACCAGTTGTATGAAGTTGTCAATCACATAGCATTTCACTATTGTATGAGTGGATTGTGCAGGAACAGTTAACATTAAAAAAGGAGAAAACTCCTCAACACATCTTGGAAACCATTGAATTCAATGATAAATTAAACCTAACACCAGCACTATTCCTTCCATTCACTTCTACCAAGAATAAAGCATTTAATCCATTCAACATTACATATAATCATTAGACAGTTACATTTGCTGACTCTGTAGAGGAACAGTCACGACCAAAATGATCAAAAGTACTTTCACCCTTCCACAAGCTATTCTAAACTTCAAGTAAAATGAGAAATATGCTATATCAAATCATTCATATTCATAGTAACCATTCAAAGGATAATGATTTGACAATCTTTTTTCAGGATAGGCGTAATCATCCCGCCAACCTTAATTAGCAACATTTGTGATATATGTCAAGTACTTATAATCAATATGCCCAACAAATAGAGACTTAGTAGTAAAAGCATGTCCTTTGGTTTATTAGTTTAATCTAGTTTAAGAATGGTTTGTTTCATGTTTGAATGTACCATTGAATGAAGCTTGGCTATATTAAGTACAATCTTAAGACTCACAACTCTTCAAATTCTCTTGTTTCCTTCAAACCTCCAAACATCTGTACTATGAGTAGCCCTCCAACAAATGGATTTGTGATGATTTTCACAATATTACATGTGTTGGAGGACTACTCAAAGTACTGCTTAGGAAAATCTGAATGTTCATCACCTGTGCATATAAGAGTTGATCATAGAAGGTATATGCACAGGTGAAAAACATGCATATTTGACCAAGCAATACTAGGAGCTAGACCCAGCATCAAATAGATTTGTGGTGATTTTCACAATAGTACATGTGTTGTTGGGTAAGCTCCCAATAGCGCTCAGGCAAATATGCATGTTCATCACCTATGCATATGAAGTGGCTCTAACAGAAGATACAATCACTAAATTTTGCATACTCCTTATTTCGTTCTGGGTTGATATTGTCAGACATGGTCTTTCTTGAATGGAATGACTAGTTACTTGTACATTGACTAGAATTTTGGTGGAAGAAGGATGATTTGTTTGCAACCATTTTTTCAACTCTAATTTTCTCAACACAAGGGGACATTTATCATAGCCATAGAAACATGATTATTTTAAAATGGAATACATCAAGGAGTAGCATCAGAAATATTGACTATTTATAATCATGAATAGTTAACCTTAATCAAATAGCTCATTTTTTTATCAGCATGTGTAGTCTCTGTGTATATGAAAAATGAATGAAATATCAAGCTAAAATAAAACAGTGAACAAAAATTCAAATGCAAGGCCTAATTTATCAAGAGAAACAAACATTAGGACGAAATAAAAATTGTTAAGACTAGAAAAATCATTAAGACTAGAAAATTAAGTTCTAGAAAAATCATTACGACTTTAGAAAAATCATTTAGACTAGAAAATCAAGTCCTAGAAATGGACGGTTCTGATGCTTTTCCATTACAACAATTGAGCATTCATCATTTGGTACTTCTTGGTGTATTCCATTTAAGTTTTTTAGCTATCATGTTTATGTGCATGTTCTTTATGTGTTTGGCTTCTCTCCCTTGCAAGGGATATGTCAATAGGTAATTGATTTGAAAGCATAATGATTTGACAGTCTTTTTTTAGGATAGGTGTAATCATCCTGCTAACCTTAATTAGCAACATTTATGATATATGTCAAGTACTTAGAATCAGTATGCCCAAAAATCAGAGAATTAGTAGTAAAAGCATAAGGTTGCACATCCACATCTACCCTAGTAAGTATTAGAGCCTTTCAAATTTGTAAACAACATAAACTTTGAAAATCAAATTGATATTTCATTAAAACCTATGTTCTTGATCAAGTTCTTAAAGATTAAAGCATGAAACCATCAAGTTCTTCACCTATGTTCTTCATGGTTGGGGAATTTGTGATGGAGTTATATGTAACCTTTGGAAGTCATTGTACGATAGACTTTGTGTGCTATAAATGTGTCACACTTCTATGGATCATTACATGCAAGGAAACTCAAGAATGAGCCCTCACTAAATCGATCCATAGCTCCCTAGGCATGGAGTGCAAGGGTTTTTAAGAATGCTCTCAACTAGACCTATTTAGCCTATAACCTTGCTAGTAAACCATGCAATGGGAGATTCAATGAAGACAAGGGCAAAAATGTCAATATCCTCAAGAAACAAGAATGAAAATGCAATCCAATGCTATGCTAGAAATGGAAATGCAAGCTAAGCTATGGAAGGAAATATGCAAGTGTTACAACCCAAGCTAATTAATCTATGTGAGCTAATCTAGAGCATAGAAATGAAGCTAATCTAAGAAAGCATAAATATGAAGCTAAGCTAAGAATGCAAGAATGAGATGTAGAATGCAAGAATGAAATGTAGATGCTAAGAATGCTCCAAATCTTCAAAAGCTCCAAAGTGACCTAGAAAACCTACAGCATAACATTAGCATAAAAACCTAAGATATGAAAATGAAGAAGAGAGATCTTCTTTTATGGGAAATGAAAAGGAATGGACCATGGAGATTAAGAGGCAAAAGATTTAATCAATGGTGGAGCTTAAAAGAGGAGCAATCCATGTGCACAAGTATCCTCCAATGAGAAAATAGGAGTTGACTTTTGTGTCCATATGAGACAAAAAGTTTTTTTTCCCTTTTTATAAAATAAGAATAATACTTTATTTGTGCAACTTAGGATAAGAGGAAAAGTGGGGGCTTTTATTTATTAAAAGGGGAGAGAATTCCTTTTAAATAAATAAAAACTTAGGATAAGATGGTTAGCCCATAGAAAATAATCAAATAAATGATAGAACTAGGATTTGATCAAGAATAAACAATTTATGATTTAGCAAAAGGGGCTAATAGTCTAGGTGACCATTTTTAGGTGTATACAGACTTAAGCCTGGAGTGTACGATAGGAAAAGAGATTCAATAAAAATAGAAGTTTAAATCTACAAGTCCATTGTGTTATGCATTGTTGAAAGGCTTCTTTACTTATTGTTTTGGTTTCTAAATTCAAAGATGGAATAGTAAGCAATCTCCAAGCATTCATTTCATTGTTGAATTTATTGTGAGCACTTTAAAATTGTGTTCCTTACATTTTGACTGGTAAAACCAGTGACTATTCCAAGTAATGTTTTTAATCCTTTGAAGTTTCTCATGATCCTGATGTAAGTTGATTGGATTAAGAAATTTGGGGATCCAATAGGACTTTAGGGGAGTTCAATAAATGTTTTGGAAGACTTAGAGAAACTATTAGCATGATTGTTCCTTCATCTACAACGAGTTAGACTGAATTTGCTAAGTTTTTCCTTTGTTTTGAAGAGTTTTGTAATCTATTTTGTAAAAAAATTTAACACGAAAAAATTTACAAAATTGAACCAATGGCATGTTTACAACAAAGAAATAGAATGATAATAATATGCTAAAAATTATATTCTGTTTAATACATGCCAAAGGACCAGTTATATGAAATTGTCAATCACATAGTATTTCAGTGTTGTATGAGTGGATTGTGTAGAAACAGTTAACATTAAACAAGGA
The DNA here is from genome assembly GCA_027943335.1 of Chamaecyparis obtusa. Lineage (NCBI taxonomy): Eukaryota > Viridiplantae > Streptophyta > Pinopsida > Cupressales > Cupressaceae > Chamaecyparis > Chamaecyparis obtusa. The sequence goes on along the minus strand of BSBK01003732.1, from coordinate 1,044,470 downwards.
GAAAACTCCTCAACACATCTTGGAAACCATTGAATTCAATAATAAATGAAACCTAGCACCAAAAATATTCCTTCCATTCACTTCTACCAAGAATAAAGCATTTAATCCATTCAACTTTACATATAATCATTAGATAGTTACATTTCCTGACTGTGTAGAGGAACAATCACAACCAAAATGATCAAAAGTACTTTCACCCTTGCACAAGCTATTCCAAACTTCAAGTAAAAATAGAAATATGCTATATCAAATCATTCATATTTATAGTAACCATTCAAAGGATCATTTTGTCAATGAACCCTTTGACTGTAACCCTATGACAGAGAAAGGAAACCTCAAAATATAGAAAGGAAACTTAGTAAAACCAGTCTATGCCATTGTTTGTGAGGGTACAGTCATGATAAGTGCCTCTCAAACCTCTCCAAACATGTAAGAATGTCTTTAAATACTTTATTGATCTCTTCTAAACATTAACGCATGGACAATCAAATGAGTAGTCTCCAAAGCATTCAATAAGTGAATATGAATGTTTGAAAACTTTCCTCTCAACTTCCCCAACCACTCCTAATTGGTTAGAGGGATTAGTTGAGTGTTTAGACACTAAAACTTCTTAAACATACTTTATCTGATATGATGAATTGTAATATCAAAAAATGTGAACCCAAACATTTCAAAATAGTGAATTGATATCCTTGAGCACAAGCACCAATAACATCAAATAATGGAGATAAAACACGGGCTAGGGCATGACACCAGTAGGATGCGGACATTTTAGTGAGCATTCATGATCAAATAAAATGCAATTCATTTGAAATTTGTGGTCGAATATGATGCCAGAGGCTCAAAAGACATTGCCTGTCAAAGATACCAATCAAAGATGAAGAAATCACATACCTTCTCTTGCGCTCAGCTTGCACGAAGGAAGATTTGATAGCCAAATCTTCCTTGTACCACATGAAGAACATGCCATTGGTTCAGTTTAGCATGTTATTATCATATCAGATAAAGTATGTTTAAGAATTGTTGGTAAGGATAGGAATAGTGGAGATTCTAGAAATATCCCTCTAACCGATTAGGAGTGGTTGGGGAAGTTGAGAGGAAAGTTTTCAAACATTCATATTCACTTATTGAATGCTTTGGAGGCTACTGGTTTTATTTTCCACACGTTACCAGTGACTGATATTCATTAAAGGATTTCCATGTGTTATCATTGTATTGTGTATTTCCAATATGTTTGGATGCAGAGTAGACCATGAGAATGAAGGATCACTCACTAATTGTATGATAACCCAATTCTGAGGGGTCACTGGTTGAGGGGACAGTCAAGGTCTTGATGTTGATAGTGTTCATTGAGGGAAGGGGGATTGTAAAAGACTTGTTATCATTATATTATGTATTTCCAATATGTTTGGATGCAGGGCAAAACAGGAGAATGAAGGATCACTCACTGATTGCATGATAACCTAGTTTTGAAGGGTCACTGGTTGAGGGGACAGTCAAGGTCCAGATGTTGATAGTGTTCCTTGAGGGAAGGGGGATTGTGAAAGACTTTTTATCATTGTATTGTGTATGTCCAATATGTTTGGATGCAGGGCAGACCAGGAGAATGAAGGATCACTCACTGATTGCATGATAACCCAGTTTTGAAGGGTCACTAGTTGAGGGGACAGTCAAGTTCTGGATGTTGATAGTGTTCCTTGAGGGAAGGGGGATTGTGAAAGGATTTTTATCATTGTATTGTGTATTTCCAATATGTTTGGATGTAGGGTAGACTAGGAGAATGAAGGATCACTCACTAATTGCATGATAACCCAGTTTTGAAGGGTCGCTAGTTGAGGGGACAGTCAAGGTCCAAATGACTGGGTCATTCGAGGACCCTATTTCTTTGTATTAATTTCTATTCAAATTGGATGCATGGATTTCTTGTGAATTATCAGCTGCTATGTATCCTGCAACTGCATCCATAAATCTGCATATACTTCTCTAAGGTTGTAAGCCACTTAGGGATCAAAATAGAGAAACTAACTCACAATCGTTCTTTGTCCTATTTCCTTTTAACAAAGTCTCAACTATCAATGATATAAAAATACATTTGATGCCCTAAGATATCAATACAAATGGTGCCTAGCTAGAAGCTCACAGGTTGTCCATTTGATACCCACAGTCAACATTTCAAAAAAATGGTTATCCTTAAGAACAAGCACCAATAACATCAAATAATGGAGTTAAAGCACTAAATCAACATCATTCTTTTTCCTATTTCCTTTTAACAAAGTCTCAACTATCAATGATATAACAATACATTTGATGCCCTAAGCTATCAATACAAATGGTAGCTAGCTAGAACCTCGCGGGTTGTCCATTTGATAACCATAGTCAACATTTCAAAAAAATGGATATCCTTGTGCACAAGCACCAATAACATCAAATAATGGAGTTAAAGCATGGGCTAGGGCACGCCACCAGTAACATCAAATAATAGAGATAAAGCATCAGGTAGGGCATGACACCAGTAGAATGCAGTCATTTCAGAGAGCATTCATGATCAAATAAAATGCAATGCATATGAAATTTGTAGTCGAATATGATGCCAGAGGCTTGAAAGATGAAGAAATCACATACCTTCTCTTGTGTGCACCCAGCTTGTTTTCTCCCACTCCTTTCCCATGCCAATCGAAATAAAAATGATTTGGCGCTTCACTTTTTTTTTATGTATACCTAAAACTATCAAAATTCTGATGGTCATTTTAAAACCCATCAGAATACCGACATCATGGGGGCCTATTTCTAAAAAAAATAACAAATTCATTAAAAAAAATTTACCCGTCAGAAGTGTCTGTCGAAATTTGGCCCAAAATGTTGTAGTGGCTAATGAAAAGCTCTCAGCAAGCTTCCATCAGTGACAATCCTAAAATGAGAATGAATGATAAAGCAACTAAAAAGTTCAATTCCAAATGAAATTAGCCTTAATTAGTCCTAGATTTTCCTTTCTAGCTATAAATTGCAAGAGGTTTGATGCTATTCTCAGATTTATGGATAATAATTGATTGATTTATGCCTTGCTTTTATAGATTTGGCAAGGGTAGAGGTTGAAGTTGAGTTGATCATGGTTGAATTGAGGTTTAGTCCATGGTTCCACCTTTGGAGACCATTTAAATAAATTGTCCTCAAAGCTTGGGACAAGGAGACAAAATGGGTGGACAAGATTCTCTCACCTTATGTGTGATGGAGATTCAATTTGAGCTTGATCCATGTGAGCTTGATCCTTAAATCCTATTGGTTGATGTATTTTCTCCCATTTGGTGGTTGAGGAAAAATTAAGATTTAATAATTGAATTTATTTAATATGTTTAGCCATGTGTACCCCTTGAATGGGTTGATTTGATTTAAATGAACTATGCAATTAATTAGATTAATTGCACAATAAATTGATTTATCATGATTTATTTGATTTAAATTGATTTTATGGCTTTTGATTTTCAATTGAATTTGTATTATGGCTTGATTGCAATTTTGCTTTGATTTTAGCTTCATTTGATTTTATTGCCTTGATTTTTCCTTGGTTGCTTACATGAATTAATCTTGTCCATTTTCAGGTGATTACAAGTCATATATGACTGAATCACCTGTAGAAACAAAAGACCACTAGACCTTGCCCCAGAGTGCCCTCATTCAAAGTGCACCATGATATAAAGGATTGTGGTGACCGTGAGGAGAGGAACAACAATAAGCCGTAAAAGATAAACAAGATCCAAAGGACAAAATCCAAGACCAAAGTCAAAAATTCATAAAACATATTTTTCCAAGGAGAAGGATTGATTGTTTGATTGATGGGGGGAAAGGATTAGGTCACACATGAGGAAGGATACATCCTGCAAGGACCCATTTGATGAGGAGAATGTAGTGTTGTTGTTGGGAAATGATGAATTAAGGATAATCATGTAATCAAGGATAGTCGACAAAATATGTTGCTGAAGTACAAGGTGTAATACCCCAAAAATGGTCTATAAGTTCATTAATCTTCTATATCGACACATCGAACAAAATCGACATCGAAGTCCTAACCCAAGGCACATCTAAACATCATCGAATCCTAATTGATTATCATAAATTATGCATCGGGGAATATTCCTAGTAATATTCCTATTTATCAATAATTATCTTTAATTTAATGATTATTTGGTGATAAATCTATTTATCTTAAAGTTTGATTAATTGAATATTCTCAATATTTAATTAATTAGATTTTCTGCCACTTAATTGTTTAATTGAAGTTAATTATATTTATTCCTAAATTGTATTATTTAATTTTGACAATAAATCCAAAATCCTATGAATAATTGATTAAATTCTTATTTAATTAATTAAAGCAAGTTGTTAATTTTTAATGATATCATTTTTTAATAAAAGTTTGATTAAATGATTGATTAACTCATAAATCAATTGTTTTATTTCAAAAATTAGTTAAGTTGAGAATAAATCACTTTATTTATTTATTAATTCATAATTATCCATGTGCACAATCAAAGAGCAGTTAAACTCCAAATCAGAAAATTAATGCAAGTTATTGAATTTTTAGAACTCAACATCATTTTTGAGTTCAAAAGTTGATCTAAACTTCTAATTTGAGTTAAAAAGTTGTTTTCGCATCATTTGCATGTTTTTGTGAATTAAATTTTCAGATAACTCAAAAATCAAGCTGAGTTAATTTGAGTGATTTATGGCTTTCTTTCATGCACCTCCAAAGCCCTAGATTTCTATAAATTAAGGCTTTAGCTATTCACAAATCATCCACAAGAATTGCATAATCACGCTGAAGAATTTCTATCTGGAGAATCAAAGCTTATTGCGAATCAAGGCTATTGTGAGATCAATTTGGTTTTTACATTCATTTAGATTCATTTTCATATCATTGTTAGATTAATTGCATATCAATTTCATATCAGTTCATCATAGATTTCATATCATTTTTCATCTTATTGCATCCAAAATCCAAAAAAATAGATTAATTGCATTCATATTTCAGATCAATTACATTAAAATCCTTCATTTTGGTGTCGTCAAGGTCACTGATCTCGATAATAATCTGAGAACATCATACTCGCACCATTAGAAGGCAGTAAATCACTTGGTTAGTTTAGCTTTCAATTCATTACATGATTTCAATTTTTGCTAACCTCTAATGTTTTACTAAAGTGTTGTGTCTACAGAATAGGTATAAAATTCACTCACATTTCTGGCGCCCACCGTGGGGCCCTAAAATAGGTTTCCAATTCAATTCTATCAATTTCTATCTTTTTCTCCTCAGTTTCTATGCAAAACTATGATTTTTAATTTATATACGTACAATCTTCGTACGAGTTTCTGACAAAAGTCATTTCGCACTGTACCCACTATCATACGATAGTCTATCGGATTGAGGATCATGTCGTGCAGTACACACTATCGTTTGAAAGTTCAACTATCATTTCACAGCACACCCAGTGTCGTACGAGTTTCTGGACTATCGTTTGGGAGCACACCCAGTGTTGTACGAGTTTCAGACTGTCGTCTGGTAACAGACCCACTATCGTACAAGTTTCAGCATCAGATTTACATTGTCGTTTCATTTTTCAGGGTAGTTTGTCATATTTGGTTTTCAGATTTCGACTAACAGCTAATCTTAACAATTGAAATTCTCTATTTTTTATTGACTCCTAGTTTTGATTGGAAAAAGCGCAAGAATTGCTAAAAATAGGTAAAAATATACTAAGCGTGTTGCGAGGATTCCAGGTATTCTCCTTAATTTGATAACATTTCAATTTGGATCCTAAAATGAATCTCTCATGTGTTTGGCTTGAGTGTTTTCTTTGCATGCTTTTCTTCAAATTTGCATAATTGAATACTAGGTTGTAACACCTTAAGTATTGATAAGCAGTCTTAGGATATTTTTGATTGATCTTATTAGCGAAATTGGGATATTGGACTCAGTTATTCTTAATCACCCCTTGTTTCACCCCATGGTTGCAAGGTCAACACCATATTTAGGGGAGGGGTCTACTTAGAAAGAGCGTTAATTATTCGACCAGTTCTTTCCCATTTTGTGCTTTTCGGATCTCATTAGTATTCTAGGGTGTGGACTTGCTTTTAAATTTGTGTGAGGAGTTAAATGCACCACTTTGTGGACTCACCTCACATTTATTTGGAGCATTAAGTGTACCACCTTTTTGTGCTTTTGAATGCTTTTGGATAGATTTGCTTTCTGATATATCTGTGAAAACATAGTAATTAGGCCCTATGAACACTATTTGTGGTTCTTGAGAGATTGGATTCCTGGTGAAATCCTTCTTGATGATGGAATCCTTGTAGGTAGGGAGGATACTTAGTTTGTCTCACGTTCTACTTGGTTTGTGCATCTTCCCTTATTGATTGATACATTCTCTCTCCGAAGAGGTTGATAGATCACGTGGGGTTGATATCATAGACCTTGGTGAGATAATCTTTATCTTAGCGTGTCGAATTTATCTTCCTACTTTGTCTGGGTTAAAAGTGAAAAGGTGTCAAACCCTTGGATCTAGAGCCAAGTCCCCTTGTGGTATATTATTGTGAGTCACCTTTAGAGAGGGTTAACCGTAGCAGACACTCCCTTCACAAGGAAAACTGCATTGACGAAACCTCGAGCGGTAATAGCCATTTTCGTCATGGTAGTGACAGCCACTATATAAATGTCCTTGTGGAAGAAATCTTCATAGGTGTGGTTCATTGTTGGGTTGTTAGATCTCCCTAGTAGCTCCTGATTGATTAAATTCTTGAACTATGTCAAAACCCTGGTGCACTGGGATTGGAGTTCACCCCTTTGGATCATAAAAGTTGCAGAGTCAAACCATTATTAAAAATCCTAGCGAGGCCAAATTTTCATTTTATAGGGTATATGTGCATTATTGCAAAATATTTTTGGAACATACACAATTAGCACTTCAGAGGATTAGAATGAATAAAATCACTTGATTGTTCATGCGCAAGATTGTTTTTGCCCTTGTTCATTATTTTCAGACATGCTTAAAATCACTTGCTTGCTATTTTGCGTGCTTTTTTATCTATCTGGTTATTGAAAATGAACAAATCTGTTACAATCCTCAAATCTGGACATTGAAATTTGCAAACAATCTGAAACTGAAAACCCTAAATTTGTAAAATTTGAAGTGAAATTCCTTTCTGGAGTCAAAAGTCATCTCAGGAGGTCAGAAAGTCATATGATTTTTTGTCAAATGTCATTTCATCATTGCCCAACTGTCGTATGGTAAGGAACCCAGTGTCGTACGAGTATTTCTGCTAGTCAAATTCAAAAAGCCAAATCCTGCTAGCAACTGTCGTACGAGCTTTTCAACTATCGTTTCATAGCATACCCATTATCTATGAGTTTTGCAATTATCATATGAGCTTTTCAACTGTCATTTCATAACATACCCACTGTCGTACGAGTCTGCAAAGTGTCATTTGGGAAATTTTTGAAAATTGTCAGAATTGCCAGATATTTAGCTTTTTCAGCCTATTTCCAAAATCTGTCAAACAAATCACTGTGTCAGGAATAGAGAAGTAGCTATTGATAATCCTATCATTATCCCAAAGTGGCCTTTTGAATTTGATTCAGCCTTCTATTTAATCAATTTGAGTCCTTTTCATCTTGTGTCAAAACCTTGTCATAACTATCAATCTTCAATCAATCATCAAAATGACTAAGTGTTGTGGTATCTTGTCCGCTATCTTTTGGGCAATCTACCCATACATCCAAGGCATAGTATCCTTCACCCACATCTAATCAAATCTTCAAATCAATCAAACCTTAACAAGGTTGCATCATCTGATCATCTTGATTCAGTTCATTCTTTGGTTATCTGGATCTTATTCTTTTGTTTCATTCAAAGTTAATGGTGGAAACTAGAGCTTCCTCTCACAAGAAATTAGGAGAATCATCTCATACCTTACCTTTGACTCATATCTAGGATCCAACTCTTGAACATCTCTACAATTCTGGTCTTTACGAAGATGACAGTCTTAGCAACTTTTGATTGAAATCTGGTTACATTCTTCCTCCATCAATTCAAGGAGTCAATCAACAAACACTACATCAATCTATTTCAGGGAGTCTTAAAACTCCTAACATGTCTCAAAGAATCAGTACACATGAGGAAGAAATTATGATCACAACTATGATGAAGCAGATACACGTTATGCAAGTCAAGCTTAACAAACTAGAGAAAGAAAAGGAACCTAAAGAGTTCTCCATGGAAGCTCTATGCCCTTTTCCATTTGATAAAGACTTGTACATATCACCATGCCCTCAGACAGAATGTGAGCAATGTGACAACCCTTATGATACCTCTTCCACGGAGAGTGACACATCCATCTTCGGAGACTATGATGACTATGATGATGGATAATATAATGATACTTATGACACCTCTGTTCCTAAGAATCCTCCTCGTCATGTGTTCCTGCTTACTAAAAATGGTCAATCACATTGGATAGATCGTGAGGGTGATCCATATGATTTTGATTTTGAAAGAGACTTTGATGACTTCTATGAACAATACCTAGATGACACGTCTACTTCTATTGAGATATATAAAATGTACCATGCTGATTTGAAACGTCAATACTATAAGAATCTCTCCTCTAAGAACTCTCATGCTGAAAATAAAGATTACACTCCTGAGCAAGATCATGTTAATGTTGAACCTTTATCTTTTGATGGTTCCCTTCCATCCCCTACTTCCTCCAATACCCATACATTTCCTAAAGCTCCCAAGCCTATCAAATCTTTCACAGAACCTTCATTTGATACAAGCCATGATACTTTTCATACAATTCCCTATAGTTATCCTCAAGGGCTACCTCTTAAAGAAAGTAAAGCTAACCTTCACTTGGATAAACCTAAAGAGCCTAAGCCTTTATATGCTATAATGCCTACTTCAGCTAATCCTCCACCATCTCTTCCAAAGTCTTCCATACAATCCCAACATGCTTCCTTGTCCTTAGAAGTGGCTCCATGTCAAGAGGACTCTAAAAATGATAAAGAAAATAACGTAAAGAAAGATCAAGATCAAGAACCCTCCATGTCATCCAATCCTTTTCATGATGTCTCTTATCCACTTCAGAGTTCTTTTGATCCTGCACACCCTTTTTCATGCATTCCACCATGTCTTAAGTCTTCTCCTAAGAAAGATCACGTTACTACTTACACCGTTGAGCTTATTGAAAATCAAAATAACCTTACTACACTTGCACTTTCCAAAGATGATACTTCCATTAAGGTTGGTAAAGATGGTGTTGTTACTTCTAATGTTAAGCTTATTGAAAATCAAGAAAAAAATTGTACACTTGTGCTATCCAAAGATCCTTGTCAAGATCAAAGTCTTCCATCTTCTTATTCTACCACTCCATGTTTGTTTCCACTTTCTACTCTTCCTAAGTCTTTGCAAGCTTTGAACAATCCTATCAAAGAAGTTTCTCATATTCAAGATGTCCATGATTCTATTGAAAATTCTAATGCTCACTCTAAAGATGTTAATATCCTTGGTTGTCACATAGATGATGATGAACTTATTGATTATCCTTTTGCATTTTCCATGTCCATCCTTGGACCTCCTCCATCAATACTAAGGGCTTCACATCTGCCTTCCATCTTGGGTCCTTATGTCCCTTTACTTTCCCCTCCTAACTCTCCTAATTCACCATCCATCTTGGGTCTTTACATCCCTCCATCTCCCATCTTTCCTCAAGATCAACATAGATGCATACCCTTGAATCATTTTCATTCACACACCCATCTAAACCAGTCATATCCTCCTTCTTCCACAAGTCCCAAGTCCTTTGGAAGTAACTTGAATGTTCAATACAAGAAAAAGAAGCAATACAAGAATCCATCAAAAAAAGAAGATCACCATGTCTCCTCTAATTGACATGGAGGAGTAAAGTCAAAAAAGATATCTAAGAAAAAAATTACAAGACAAGTATGGGCTCCAAAATCTATCATTGAAGATATTCTCTCTAAATCATCAAAAAAAAATGAAAAGCCTACGGCTATATGGATTCCAAAATCTCTTTTGAAAAAGTATGATGTTGAGCAACAAGTGAAGTTGACATTCAAGCTTCCAAAGACTTCCACTTCATTTTCTTCCAAAAACATTCTTCCATTCCATGCACCTAAACCACAACCTCTGCTATCCATTCGCCATATTCCTTCACGTATTTCTTCATTCATGTTTTCTCCATCCTCTCACCACCCTTCAAGGTGTATGTTGATGTTGATCTTTCCTTCCTTTCCATCTACCCTTTCACAATCCTTTCATTCATTATCCTTCTACCTTCTATCCTTTTTCCTCATTTGTCTATTCTTCCTATCTTCCAACCTCACTCGCTTTACATAAAACCTTATCCTCCATTTTTCTCTGTCATCTCTCTTTTCCTATCAGCATCTTTGAGCACATCATTTTGAATCCTTTGCATATCATGGTTTATCCTTTCAAGGAACATTATCTAAAAAGCTTGCCTTCTTCCAAAAAGAGAAAAAAGAGAAATGAAAAAAAAAAAAAATTTGAAAATGTGCCTTTGTGAAAACCTGGAAACAGGCACCTTGGTAGCAAAAGTAAAGAGAAATAAATTCATCCTATGGTGAAAACCACTTCCTTGTGGCACCTTGGATAAGTACCATGATGAAAACCTGGCAATTAGGCGTCATGTGTAGTTCTTCTACATATTTCATCCATTCCATCTTCTCTCTTTGATCTTGACAATGTTGATATATACACAAATATTTGGCTATCTTGTGAGCTATTTTACAGTGATCTTGCTTTCATTCCCTTCCTGTTTAGCCTTCATATCCATTTTCCTCCATTCATTCTATCATTTCGCCATCCTTTTCCCCTTTGGTCTTGATCTAATAACAAAAAAAAAAAAAAAAGAGTAAAACACGATGCTTTGAAACCTCTTGACATGTCTACTCCTTTGGACTACATCCTTTCCTTCTTTGGAATTAGGCTTTTGTGACTTATCCTATGCTGGCCTTTCATTGCTTGTCCAAATGCACTTTACATGAAAATTTTTCCCTAACTTGGGTATTCTTGAGAAGTTTTCCCTGAGGATTTCTTCCCTTCATTCTCCTTCATTCGCTTGTCTTCCATCTCTTCCACCAATTTGCTAATCCCTCTTGTTCTCCACCTTGCTAGACATTGGGACTGCATGATATCATCTTGCTTGGGAGTTTGCAATGGAAAAAGATGCTATCAAGTATACCAAGTATCAGAACAAGTATCAGAACTAGTATCAAAACCAATATCAGAACAAGTATCAGAACCAGTATCAGAACAAGTATCAGAACCAGTATCAGAACAAGTATCAGAACCAGTATCAGAACCAGTATCAGAACCAGTATCAAAACTAGTATCAGAATAAGTATCAAAAATCCCACTGGGGCTACACCTTTCACTTTAGTTTATGGGTCTGAAGCGGTACTACCTATTGAGGTTGAAATCCCATCACTAAGAATCAGAATGCATGGTCTAGTAACTGATGATGACTACAGAGTGTCTAGGTTGCAAGAATTTGAACTACTAGATGAGTGCCGACAAGCAGTGTATGATCATCTTAGAGTATATCAGAAGAGAATGTCTAGAGGTTACAACAAGAAAGTCAGACACAGAGAATTTCAGGTTGGTGATCTAGTCTTGAGAGAAAATCCTAAAAATCAATCACATCGAGAACGCAGGGGGAAGTTTGAATCCAACTGGCTGGGTCCCTTTGTTATCACTACTACTTTTGGCTCTGGTGCCTATCAACTCTCAATGACTGAAGGAGAACAACTCTGAGAACCAATCAACCTTCTCCATCTGAAGAAATTCTATGCCTAAAGCATTCATTCTATGGTAAAATGTCCTAAAAAAATCTTTAAAATTGGAAAAAGTCCTGAAAAAAATGAACATCTTGGTGAAAACCTAGCAATAGGCACCTTGATGATTCACAAAAAAAAATATATATATCAAAAGTACAAAAAAAATTGAAAAAATAAAAAATACAAAAAAATGAGAAAAAGAAAAAGTGCCTTGGTGAAAACTTGGAAACAGGCGCCTTGGTAGCAAAAATAGAATCTCTGCCAAGATGGTGAAAACCTGGCAAATAGGTGCCACTTGTTTCAAAACACTCCATCTATCAGCGCCATCTTGGTCTTTCCCAGCTTTCAGTCTTGCTTTAGTTTGTACATATCTCCCAGTCTGTTTTCAATAAGTTGGTTTGTACACCAATCAGCTCAAGCGTCTGTATCCTATCAACGCTTAACACTTGGGGGCAATCAATGTCATATCCTATGGTCTCCAGTATACTTTTGACATATCATATTCAGTTAGAGTTCTTTGAAGCTTCATTTGAGTCGGTCAGTCAGTCTCGTCTCTAGGAAGGATTTTGCATCTACAACAATGCAATCAAACATCAAACACAAACTGAAACAATCTATGCTTTTTCATGCTTTTATCTCCTTGTATGCTTACTGATTCACATTGAGATTTTTGCATATTGTGTCTCTTTGAGCTCTTCAATGATGTCCTTTACAGGATTTAGAGAGTGATGACTAGGGGCATAATCTTTTCTTTGTCTTCTGCTTGTATGTGAAAATCTAACAACTTTGGAAATTCTGGATTGAAATGGTGTCCGACTGTAAGAGCCTCTATCTCGAATTGGATGGCCATGTGTACCTCAACCATTGATACCTAGAAAATTCAAGGAGGTTTGATCTAACTATTATCTTTTGAGTGAGTTATTTCTCTTACTGTGAAGTGTGATCTTACCTAAGGATGTGAACGATAAAGGGTCACTACGGGTAATTCACATTGGATTTTCAATGATCTCTTGACTGTTTGATGTGTTTTTACTGCAAGGCATATTTAGGTCATCATGACATTTATGTTTTGATGCTTATACAAATTTTTATATCAAAATGGACATGATATTCAGGTCATCCTAGCATTTATGCCTTGGTGCTTATATCAAATCTGACATTCCAAAAACAAAATCAATATTCATATATCCATGGTTGTCATAATCAGTGGGTGTTGTATTGATTCCCACACATACAAATTGATATTCATATGTCTATGGTTTCATAGCTAGTGGGCATTTTATTGATTTATTTGGTTACCTAAAAGTTCAATGATGATAACAAATCGACGCATGATTAGTGACTAGGTCCTAGGTCTTAGGTTGCATTTCATACTGCATGTCTCTTTGCATTTTTGCATGTCTGCATGATCTCAAAAATGTTTGGAAACACTTCAAAGCTTAAAAAATTCTTCATATCGATTCTTCATATCTAACAAGAGCTAAGTCTCACTTGAAGGTCTCTTCGTTGAACCACAAGCAATAAATCTCCTGGGTTAAATATCCTCTTGACATAAGACTGAGTACTTGTCTTCATCAACCTGCAAAAACATATCATGTGTATCGCTGCATTTACATCTCATATCATTACCATTTGTTGCATTACATTACATCCAGTGCATAAGCATAAAACATACATACATCTTCTTATAATCAATTACATTTGCATAACATCCATACATATGAAAGAAATCATTGCATTGCATTGATCCATACATACATTCTACACTAATCATAGCATAAGCATAGCATGATATCATCATAAATCGAAACATGACAAGTACAAAAGAAGTCATGATCCAAAATGTCAATCTCATATATATCATCAACTTGAAATGTGTCAGGGGTACACTACTGGCACAATGTACAAAAGAATGAGCTCCAGAGAGCTATCAGAGTTAGAAAAGTATATCAGTGATAAAAAAGAATAGAGTATATCAAAACATGAGAACAAGAATCAACTATCGGCACGCTCCTTGGTATCTGGTGGAGGAGGTGGTGGTGCATCTGGTATGGCCTCTACTCTCGATTCCCTAGCTCCCTCTGAGGCTGCCATGTAATCTGAATAAGTGGGTACTCTCTGCGCAGCAGGGACAATAGCATAGTATGCAGACACATAATATGAAGCCCATGAGGTCTGATGGGTCACCTTTGTCTGTAATCTCTGAACCTCTGAGTGAAAATCTACACGAACCTCTGTGCACTGCCTATCTGCCTCTAGATACCTCTCCTCCCACATAACACTCTGTACCTTTAGGTCCCAGACCTAAGCTCTGAGACATTTGATAGTCTCTGATGAAGTAAGAGGAACAGTAGGATCTACCTTAGCTGTTGGCATCTTTGTGTCCTGTGCTGGCCGCTCTGGCTGCTGGTCAGTGGTATCTACTCTATGCGCCTTACGGCATCTAACCTCAGCTCCTAGATCAAAGGTGGTATCTACTTGTAAGGAATCTACATCACCACCTACAAACTACTCAGCTGCTAAAACCTCATCTGCAGAACCAACACTACCCAAAGTACCCCTCTCACCCCTGGTTCATCTCTATGAACCTGTGGATGTACCTATTGTAGAAGTAGAAGGATGAGGGGGCCTCATATGTCCTGATGGTCTCTGAAGTGGAGCCATCACTCTCTGTCTGGGTGGTGTAGGATGCACTACCTGCGGTCTCGGACCCTATCCCATAGGAACACCTGTAACATCCATCACCTCCTCCATGGAGGGTATCAACTCAGTGGGATCTGAAAATCTATGAATGGGATGATCAGAAAGCCAAGAAATGTATCCATTTGTGACCCCTGCATCAACAACCTCTGGATAGTAGTCCCAGTCTCTACCTATGATAGCACTGTACTCCTCTGAACATAAAGAATAGGTGAGCCTCTGTGTCCATCCCAGCCCAATCTCACAAACAATGCAAGCATATGTAGTATACTCCTGTGGGGCATCCTGTCTGCGTCCATACTAATGCCACACTCTAGTAATCAAGAATCTCTCCAAAACAATGGGAGACTGGCCAATAAGTACCCGACTCTGAAAAAGAAAACTATACTGCTCCCTCGTAGTAGGCCACGCCTCTATCTGCAAGTAGGGTCTCCAATGCACAAAGGTCATATCATCCAAACATCGTCTGAAATACTCAGTATGACCCATGCAGACCTGTGTGACATAACTAGCATACGTATATATCACTGGCTCCTGTGGTTGCTGTTGTGTCTAGAAAACCGGTCTCAACATTGGGATATGCTCCCATGCCCATATCTGTAATACAAGAGCTCCAAAAGCGAAGCTCTTGCAATCCTGATACATGACCTCGTGCATCTCTGAAAACATGTGGGCCAACAAGCACTGACCCTAGGCAAGCTTAGTGGGAGTGGCCATAAGAAGGGCTACCATCGGAGCCCATCCCATCAAAAAGTCATTCTACTGATAGCCTGGCATGATGAGCTACTGATCATCCCAGTAATAATGCACTCTAAATGGTGCGTCTGACCATATCTCTGTACAAGGGTCTCCTAGGAAATGGACCCCGTCAACTGTGTATTATCCCCAAACAGACGCCTAAAGGCATGAAGACTAGTCTGGCCATAACTCACATACTCAGGACACTGACTGCTATGGAATGGAATGCGTAGTATCCTATAAATATCCTCTGGAGTCATAGTCATCTCTCCAATCGGTAAATGAAACGTTTGTGTCTCAGAGTGGAATCTCTCAATAAGTGCACTCAACAGGCCATGGTTTACCCTAATATCAGGTAAATAGATCAAATACTCGAACCCACATGCAACAAGATGAACCCTCATAGGGTCAGGAAGTGAGACACATAATCTTTGGGTCACCGGGTATGAATGTCGGACATGAACATTTGGATATGTGACCTATATCATACAAAAATAGGGAATTCTATCAAAAATTGGGTTCAATAAAAGGCTAATAGTATAGAAATTGGACAGTTGGGTACTTCAGAAGGTAGGTTAAGAAGTCAGCTATCAGCATCAAAAATCAGAAAAGTCAAAATTTGGCCCTAAATATCAGTTTTAAGCCCTCTATTTTTCATATGACATTCCAGACTAGCTCTGAAAGTCATACGACACTCCACAAGAGACCATACGACAATCCATGGTCATACGACACTGGATTCAGTATCATACGAGTTTCCAGGGACCCAATGAAATGTCGTACGACACACAGGTCCCCTTCATACGACACTGGGTTATGCATGAAACGACAAAGCAAATGCAAAGGGAATGTCGTACAAGTCTGGGATGGGACTCGTATGAGTTTTCAAACATGCGAAATTCAAAACTAAAAATGCGTATGAAAAAAATTACAAAATGCTATAAAACATGAAAAATTTGCATTTTCAGAGGGGCACAAAGGTCCACCTACCGAATGTCCATACTGTCGGGGTCTCTGGTATCTCCAGCTACGCTCAAATCGATGCGAACTTCCAGGAACCTTCAGATCTCACTGTTCTACCATTTTCTTGCTTAGAGGGCTCCACAAGGTCTCCAAAGTCAAATGGTTGAAATGAATTGAAAATGACCCTTCTGGCCTTTATATAGCATTTGACCTAATTTTCAAAAGTGCTTCATTTTCCATGAAAATTGCACCCTTGGCTAAATTCGACGTTCTGAATCCATTTTCGGGATCAAAATTCAAATCTGAGATTATTTATTATGTCAAAATCATGATTTAAAATTTTTGGGCCCAAGACGGTCTACTGCTTGCATAATCAACCTTCAATCATAGTAGAAATCCATTTTTCAACTTAACTGATTATCTTATATCAAACTATCAAAATTTTAACTTGGTCAGCCATGGTCAAGTCATGGTTTCACCTAGTCAAACTTGGTCTTTTGGACCTCCAAACGATGCAGAACGCATTCTTGAATGTGTTTAACCACTTCTCAAATCAATTAGCATGCTTCTAAACTATTCAACACTGACTTCTCTTGTTAGATTTCAATTTTAATCCTGAAGGGCGCATGGTATTGCACATCATTCAAAGTCTGTAATCTAAAGCTGAAATCATATCTTTCCTCAGTAATCAAGACAACAACCACGTCTAGTTGTTGATTCATCAAAAGACCTCATCGCTCGAGGCAAATCAATCATCACTCGGGGCATATCAAATTCATCGAGATCCATATCAATCTGGTATTCTCTTAATCTTGTAAATTGTATTAGTTTTTGCAACTATCGATTCAATTATGTTATTTCCTTGGTTCTTCGGTAACTAAAGCATTCAGATGTGATACCTACATGATTCTTCTAAAGACAATCAAATCTGGAATCGGTCACTCACTTCTTCGCAATCATAAGGTTCGGAATCAGGCGTTTTGATGCTTTTGTTTCATTGGTTCATCGCTGTTATAGTTAACATTATCTTTGGTCATTCAGGACCTATTATCTTCATATCAATTTCAATCAACTTTTGTCTCATATCAATTATCAATTTTGAATCAGTTTCATATCTTTATCAAACACAGACTATCTTTGAACCACTGCGCTTCGCACAGCAATTCAAAGAGGGGCAAAATGTAATACCCCAAAAATGGGCTATAAGTTTATTAATCTTCTATATCGACACATCGAACGAAATCGACATCAAAGTCCTAACCCAAGGCATATCTAAACATCATCGAATCCTAATTAATTATCATAAATTCTGCATCAGGGAATATTCCTAGTAATATTCCTATTTATCAATAATTATCTTTAATTTAATGATTATTTGGCGATAAATCTATTTATCTTAAAGTTTGATTAATTGAATATTCTCAATATTTAATTAATTAGATTTTCTACCACTTAATTATTTAATTGAAGTTAATTATATTTATTCCTAAATTGTATTATTTAATTTTGACAATAAATCCAAAATCCTATGAATAATTGATTAAATTCTTATTTAATTAATTAAAGCAAGTTGTCAATTTTTAATGATATTATTTTTGAATAAAAAATTTGATTAAATGATTGATTAACTCATAAATCAATTGTTTTATTTCAAAAATCAGTTAAGTTGAGAATAAATCACTTTATTTATTTATTAATTCATAATTATCCATGTGCACAATCAAAGAGCAGTTAAACTCCAAATTAGAAAATTAATGCAAGTTATTGACTTTTTGGAACTCAACATCATTTTTGAGTTCAAAAGTTTATCTAAACTTCTAATTTGAGTTAAAAAGCTATTTTCGCATCATTTGCATATTTTTGTGAATTAAATTTTCAGATAACTCAAAAATCAAGCTGAGTTAATTTGAGTGATTTATGGCTTTCTTTCATGCACCTCCAAAGCCCTGGATTTCTATAAATTAAGGCTTTAGCTCTTCACAAATCATCCACAAGAATTGCATAATCACGCTGAAGAATTGCTATCTGGAGAATCAAAGCTTATTGAGAATCAAGGCTATTGTGAGATCAATTTGGTTTTTACATTCATTTAGATTCATTTTCATATCATTGTTAGATTAATTGCATATCAATTTCATATTTGTTCATCATAGATTTCATATCATTTTTCATCTTATTGCATCTAAAATCCAAAAAAATAGATTAATTGCATTCATATTTCAGATCAATTGCATTAAAATCCTTCATTTAGGTGTCGTCAAGGTCACTGATCTCGATAACAATCTGAGAACATCATACTCGCACCTATTAGAAGGTAGTAAATCACCTAGTTAGTTGAGCTTTCAATTCATTGCATGATTTCAATTTTTGCTAACCTCTAATGTTTTACTAAAGTGTTGTGTCTACAGAATAGGTACAAAATTCACACACACACAAGGCTGGGTGGGACAAGTTATCTAATCAAAGCTACCATGAGACTGATGAGGATATGTACAACAAGATGTGATGATATGTACAATGGATATTTATAGAAGCTTTTGGATTAGGATAGGAGGATCTCTCTATATAGGATATATACATGATAAGCTCAAGATTTGGGATAAGATCTTTGTTAGTGCTTAAGATTATAGGTATTGATGCACAGAAATTAGAAAATTCTAATACTTAACTCTTATAGTCTCAATAGATGCACCTACCAATATCAAACACTAAGGTATTAAGGATTTAGAACCTTCTTCACTTTGAGCTTCAGACTCAAGTGGGTGTACGTATTAGATTCAATTCTTTAAAGAATCACAACAATGATCTACCTACTTGACACATATAAGAACATTTATTTCATTCAACAAAACTTAAGAAAAATTGTTATTTTATATTGTTGATGGTGAGAAATGTAAATCAGGTAAAGACCAGTGCCAAATCCTAGGGCATCAGATTCAAAATCATACATCTATAGGAAATCCCTTAAATCAAATATCCCCAAAACCTAGATAATATGCCTTGCAAATTATCCTCTCATTCTCATACATTGTCATCAGATTCCTACACAAATTATGAATTCCTTGAGACCTCACTTAAGATTTACCCTTCCCTTGAAAGAAACTTAAGATTAACCCCACTATCTACCTTGTAGATGGTGTATCAAAAATGCCTAACAAATTTAATACACAAAGAAATCAAGATTCATACATGAAGACAACAAAAATATGTAAAGAAGTTTCAGTATACTTTCATTAATATTTTCTTGTATCAATCCATTTAAAGACTAAGATTCTTAGAATCCAAACACTAATGAAAAACTCTCCTTACAATAAGTATTTCACCACCTCCTACAAAATAGAAAACTTTCTATATATACACTAGCCATCTTGGAATCCTCAGAGAAAGGATGCAACAAGCTTCAGATGGCTAGGATAGTGACTTACACTAGAATACAAAATACATTGCATTTTGAATAGAAAAGGGGAAATGGCACCAGAAATATGTTTCTACTTATAGTGAATCCTCTCAAGTGGCACCTTTATCTATAGATATTCAAAGTAACTATTGAAAGTTGTTCTATGAATGATGACCGCCTACTGGCTAACATACATCATCCCTTTTATGATAGTTACCCTCCATGTGCTCAAGGATCAAGTGCCATGTTGAAATTCACTCTTCTTCCATTGCCTCTATGTCAATGGCAATTGGCTTCTTCTTCTTTAGTTTAGTGCTTTTGTCCCATGTTGCAACTTCCTCCTCGGTTGGCCAAGTGTATATCTTAAAGTTCTCCAGCAAATTTACCTATGTGTCCCATCTAGAATCAATAATGGCCTTAGTATCAACAAAAAATATGGTGCACTCATTTTTAACTTTAAAAATGTCATCCAAAATATTGTTGAACCTGTCTATGTCTAAGGAGCCATCATCATTTAGGAAGGCCTCCTGCCTAGTCACCAACTGATTCACACTTGATTTCCAATCCTCAATTTCTATGATGTTACCATCATCTTTTTAAATTGGAGGGATAAATTTGTTGAAATTAGGACCAAACATTTCCATCTTATTTTTGACCTGATTCACCTTTCCTTTGAAAAAGGCCCAAGTTGTACTAATTAACTCATTTTTTTCTCCCACTTCTACAACTGACTCTGGGATGTCAGGCCTATGTGATTGCAACAGTTCAAGCTTCTCAAAAAGGGCATCTCTACCAGACCATATGCTAAATAATGACTCCAAGGTGGCCATGACATCTTTTATGCTTTCATTGGTCTTTTGCAACATAGTGTATGAATCATGGACTGAGTCCATTTTTCCTTTAATTACTTCACATCTATGTCGTATAAAGTCAGAGAGGGCCTTGAGGGTTATATCCAACCTATCCTTATCTAATTTATCTGCTCCATCATAAGGTACTTCTGCAACTGATTGTACTGCAGCCTCAATTTGTAAGACTGAAGGAGAAACTTCTTGAGATGCTTCTTCAAGCTTAGCCTTTATTTCTTCAAGCTCATCCTCCAGGGCCTTGATTTTCATCAGTCCCTTCTCTTTGTTTTTTCCAAAACAATGGCCTCATCAAATAATTTTCCACACCTATTGGATAGTTGAGCAGTCTTAGCCTCATTTAGGTGGGAAAAATGAGTCACTACTTTTAACACTTCAAGATCACTAGTGTTTTGAACTGTCCAGATGATCTTGTTTCCTTCCATATTTTCTTCTATGCTGACGAGGGAGGGATTTTGAGTCCTAGGAGCAAGAGACCACATTGCTAAGGCTTGATACTTAGGTTAACCAGACCCTCTTATCATTTCTCCTATATAGGCATCATATGACAAACTACCCTCTGGTTGTTTCCTTATTTGGTCTTATGATGAAAGCAGAGGTTAAGTCCCAACCTCGCACCAATAACATTCCACTGGACTTAACCAGTTTCCTAGCTTCCTCAACAAAGATAGTCTATGATTCAGGATCATAAGCAGCTAAGGCCTTCAATGTTTCATCATCTGGATCAGTGCCCTCAATCAATTGACTATCTACCTCTCATTGTTTCATACATATCAAAAAGCTTTTAAATTCTTGACTTTTGATGAACTGATCATCACTGAGCAGTTCTTCTTGATATGTCTCACATTCATCTTTACATAATAGGAGGGGCAATTCCACCTCTTCTTGTGTGGCCACCCTTTTTCGTTCTCTGATGTTCTTCCTCATATGGTGATAATAGGACCTATCACTAGGCACTAAGGCTACAACCCTATCAGTCTCTCTCCTTTGCTTCTTCCCTTTTGAAGGCTCTCCTTCCTCAAGTTTTTTATTTTTCTAAGGAGGATCAGGTGCATCTTTTATCTCAAGAGCATCCTGATCTAAATCAATAATAGGAGGCTCATTTATTTGGGGAGGGCTATCCTCTTCATAGGAGCCCTCACTACCCTCCTCATACTCTGAAGAGGAGTAAGCCTTTTTCACATCCAACTTCTCTTCAAGCTAGGCTTCCAACTAGTTGGAGAGAGTATCATATATCTCCACCATTTTGTCAATTTTGTTTAAGTAGGGGAAGTCTGGGAAAAATCCTCCAAAGGCAATTCCAACCTTTCTGATTTAAGCTTCCAAATTCAACAAGTCATAGAATTTGGTGATCTTCTTCCTAATATCATCCTCATCCAGCATGTTTCTAATTACATCTTCATCATCATATCCCTCATGGTCTCTAATAGTACCAATGTGGGGGATGAGAAACTTTCTGGCATTCTTGATGAAGTCTTCAGAATCCACATACCTATATATAGTAGAGGCTATCTTGAAATGATTCATCCACATGCTGATTTGTGGCAATGCTCTTTTTCCAATCAGAAAACTTGGCAATTTGAATTGTCGAGGAGTGAAAGTTCCCTTCTTATGTGGAGCCAGGTGCTCTTTGTCGGTCCATATCAACTGCCAAATGAATTCCAACAAGGCAACCCATTGTGGCACATATTTTGGAAGTATGCGAGGGGGTTGTGGGAAACTATAGACTCTAATCAATGTGTAGGTCTGACCCAAATAGAAATCACCCCAGTTATTGCCCATTTGCCAATTGTTTAAAAATTATTTAGGCCTGAGAAGCCTAAGCACTCTAACATAAAGCCTTTTGATATTTTTCCCCATTAAATTTAGGATTGGATGGACTACCCAATTGTGGAAACCATAGAATTCATTCTCATTGGAGGTGTAATTACACACTCTCAACCAAATTTGTACTGGATTTGGCTCCTCCATTGTTATGGGTCTTAGCATGTGCACATGAACTTGATTGGCTTCTTTCCCTCTCTAATGCTCACCAAACCCTCATGCATTCTATCAATTACATATTGAATGTAATCATAGTCTGTATTGGCATGTGAGTTCTGAATATCTAGGATCATCATCATTAGATCAATTGGCAGCCTTTCTTCATCTCCATCTATTCCCAGAACTCGACACAATCCATATGCAAGATATTTCATATAGAAGTGGAGGGCCTTAAACTCATAAGGAGCTTTCATGTGTGTAGGGAGAGGGGCAACATACTTTCCATTCCTAGGCATATGACGGGCAACCTGGGTTTTTACAAGCTCTACTTGGCTTGCATACTTCTCCTTTTCCTTTTTTAGATCAATCTCAGTAGAAGATGAGGAATACAAACTGAAAGCCTTCATAAAGGACCCCCTATCAAGAGTAACTAGGGCTGATTGGTCACTTTTCCTAATTGTTTTAGACACGATCATAATTTCTAGCTAATTCAAACATGAGGTCAATATCTAGAAAAACATCAAGAAATATAAGCTTGGCCAAACCTAATGTCCATGCATTGCAGATGGGGATAGGTCTATATCGATTATTATATAAATAATTGAATAACATAAAGTTAGAGAAAGGAGGGGTATTAGCATCCCTACAATTTGACATGTCATTGGTGAAGACTTCATCACTCACCTTCTTGTTTTGATTTGAACCAGGGAGCAACATGACGGATTCTTCAGAAAAGTTTGTCTTTCCCTTTTGCTCATCTCCCTGTTCCTTCACTCCCTCATTGGACGAGGCTCGGCTAGACTCAGGTTGACTCATTTTGCAATTTTTGATGAATACTTGGCTCTCCAAATCTGCTCTACTCAATTACACACTACAAAGGCTTCAACTTCACAACTTGCTCTCTGAAAACTAATAAGTGTAAATGCATGAATGTCCTATCTATATATTATTGATCAATGAATGTGTAAAGATTTTGCCAAAATTGTAGAAAATGTATCCCAAGTCACTTCAACATTCACTTCTACATAACACCAAATTCAAATCAAAGCTAGTCATAAGGTAAGATGTTGACAGGTTTCATTTAAAACTTGGAAAGAAAGCAAAAAGTCAATGATCACTATTTTATGCTTTAAAGCCCTCGAATACTGACAAAACCCTCACTTAAGATATGATTGGCTAGCTTTTTTACTTTTTCCATCTCGGCATAGTATCTTTCCACGTCAGAACAACTCTTTTTCCTTTATCATTTATGAGAACTTAACCAGGCTCTATTTGGAGATTTAGCGACTAAAGACGCCTCATGATCTTAGAATACTTTACTTAATTGTGGTTAAATCTCAAGAATGGGCGACTAAAGATTTCATGAAATCTCTCAACCTTTAACTTAACCTTAGTCCCATCATGAGATTTAGTGACTAAATGCATTCACGTAATCTCCAGATCTCCTCTTTAACCTCAGTTGTATTGAGAGATTCAACGAACACTACATCTTCCGATCTCTAAGTGATTTACTTAACTCAAACTTCATCATGAGATTCAACGAACACCTTTATCTCCAAGTCACTAGATATCCTTCTTAACCTTGGTTCAATCTTGAGAATAAATGCCATCTGTTGATCTTCATTAACATCCACGGCCCTCGCTAAATCGTCGAATACTAAGTCACTAACCACTAGCTTTATGCAATTAAGAAAATACCTTATTCGCTAAATCGCCAAACAAATTACCTTAACTGTCAATCATTTAGAGAATACATGACTAAAAAAACTATCATTTTCTTATAACCTTGTCATTAGCTCGCCAGATGTTTCAAACTTAACCACTGGGATTTCAAGATTAGGAGAAAGCTTCTTTCGCTAGATCGATGAATGTTAACTTACTAACCCTCAAAATCAAGTGATCATGAGATAATTATTGTGCTGAATCTCTGAATCCTTCACTAACTGCAACCTTTAACCTGATATTTAATAACAACTGATGATCAATGATTGCATCAATGGTCCTTACTGAATTGTCAAATACTACAAAACTTCACCGCTACTTTGAGAGAATGGGAGATAGTCATTGCGCTGAATCGCTAGATATTTAGTGAGAACCGCTAGGAATCATGAGATCTGGTGAATACCTTATTCACTAAATCACTAGATAAAATCACTAACCACCCATCATTTAGAGAATACGCAACAACATAAAACAAGATAAAGTCTTAACCGCATCGCCCATTCACAGAATCAAATAAGACTTGTCATTTTTATTATGAGATTCAACGACTGAAAGGGATAAAGAATAATCACATTCTTACTTGAGAACTTAAGTGACTAGAAAAGTAACATGAAAACATAAGATCTAGGGCACACTTAAGAACACTTTCAAAGATAAAACCCTACCAAAGATAGACAAGACCTAGGGCAAGGACATGCAGGCAATTTTTTTGCACATGGTGAACTTGAGACTCAGACCCCTTTTGGAAAATTTCTTGCAAACATGTAAATAAATGAGACACATGCATGATTTGGATGTCAATAAGACAAGAAATGACACTTCTCGAAAAACCTAGAATTTACTCAAACAATCTTGATTATTGTATTGGATAGGCTTGAGGATAGAACACCTTGGGATGGATGAGCTGGAGGTGGGGATGGGGATTGGATAAAGAGGATTGGGATAGGGATGGGGATGTGGAGTTTGATAGATAATGACTTGGTCCACTATGTATTGCACTTGTGTCCAAGATTTCACCAACGTACTTGTCCCAGGTGCTTGAATTGCCAAGTTTTCACCTTTCGACAATTATTTTTCTTTTCTTTTTATTGTATTTTTTTGTATTTTCCAATTTTTATGGATTTTATGGATTTTATAGGATATGGTTCAAGCATAGAACAACTTTAGATGTATGATGTTGATAGGATTATTTAGGGGCTCACCTTCTAGTGTTGATAGCTGATAATCTCCAAAGTTGAAGCATGTTGTGACAATGTAGGGACCCAACCAAGTAGGTTCAAACTTGCCTTATTTATCTCGATGTGCTTGCACTTTCTAGTTTTCTTTGAGGACCATGTCGTCCACTTGGAATTTTCTTGGATGGACCTTCTTGTTATAGCTCCTTTTAAGTCAATTTTGGTAGACAACCAGGTGATCATATGCTTGCTGCCTCTTTTCATCTAGCAGGTCTAGCTGTGTGAGGCATGCCATTTGTGGTGTAGTTCTTCATGGATACACGCAATAAAGGTAGCTCAACCTCAATGGGTAAGATAGCTTTGACACCATATACAAGGGAGTATGGGGTGGTGTCTGTGGGAGTGCGATAAGAAGTATGATAGGCCTAGAGGGCGAGATTTATTTGGAGATGCCAGTCACGACCAGAATCATTGACAACCTTCTTGAGGATTTTTAGGATGGTTTTATTAGTTGCCTCAGCTTGGTTGTTTCCTTGAGGGAAGTATGGGCTGGAAAATGATGGTGGATGTGGAGTCTAGCACATAGATCATCCACATGCTAGTTTTCAAAAGGTGTTCCATGATCTGTGAAGATGGTGGAAGGGATGTCAAAGCGGTAGATGATATGGTAAAGGATGAACTTGGATATTTGAACGCCAGTAGTAAGGATGAGTGGAATTGCTTCAACCCACTTTTTAAAGTATTCTATGGTTTTTATAATATATTTGTGTCTATCAGAGGAAAGGGGAGTGATCAAGATGACGAGGTCGAAGCCCCAACATGAAAATGGTCAAGGTGGTTCAATGGGCTGCAAGTCTTGAGCCAGAGCATGAATCAGATTGGCATGTTGCTGACATGGTAAGCATTTCTTGAAAAATTCACAAGCATCATGATCCATTGTTGGCCAGTAATACCCAACTCTAAGAAATTGTTTTGCTAGGACCATGCCACTCATGTGACCACCGCAAATTCCAACATGAACCTTTTGTAAAGCTAGAATGACCTCATCCAAATCTAAACACCTAGGGATGATGTTATGATATCCTCGATGATAAAGGGTGTTAGCTAGAAGAGTGTAGCGGGATGCTCTATGAATTAGGTTCTAGTGTTGGGTGTTTGTGAGGTGGGGGGATATGATACCATTTTAAAGATATGTGTGAATGTTGTGGTACCATGGGGTCTGAGGACCAACCAAGATGTACACCATTTCTAAATCAGTGTTCTCATAAGAAGGCATGTGTAGCTGTTCAACTAAGAATTCATATTGTGATGAGTGTCGAGGGATTTCTAGCAAGGATTTGATGGTTGCCATTGCGTCGGTTGCTTTGTTTTGTAGCCTTGGTAAATGTGTGAACTATAAGCTTAGGAAGTGCTCTTTCAATATATCCACCAATTCCTTGTAGGGTAGAAGCTTGTCGTTCTTCATCTAATATTCATCCAGGACTTGCTTGATTATCAGCTAAGAATCTCTAAACACTTGCAGTTCTATGATGTTCCACTATGTAGTTGTTTTGAGGCCTGAGATGAGTGCCTCATACTTTGCTATGTTGTTGGTGCAAGGGAATCCTATTTTGAATGATTTAGGGATGTAGTCACCTTGAGGAGTTACAAATAGGATTCTTGCCCCTGATCCATGTGATGTGTAGGAACCATCAAAGTATAGCTTCCATATTTGTTGGTCTTCAATCATGCATAGATGTTCATCAGGAAATTCCATAATTAGTGGATATACATCTAACAGGGGTGCTTCTGCTAGCTAATTGGCCTTTGATTGCTTTCCTGTCTATGTACTAGATATTGAACTTGCTTAGAAACATGACCCATTTCACCATTCGGCATGTTAGTGTTGTCCTTGATAGAAGATACTTAAGCAGGTCCACCTTTGAGATGAGCTTGATGGTATGTCTAAGCATATAATGATTAAGTTTTTGAGTGGCAAAGACCAATGTGAGGCATGCTTTTTCCATTGGTGAATAATTGAGCTCATATACAACAAGAGTTTGACTAATGTAATAGATTGCTCTTTCCTTGTTGTTGTCATTAATTAGTTGTGCTAATAGTTCCCCCAGTGTTGTAGTGGTTGCAGAGATGTATAAGATTAGAGGGAATCTTGGAACTAGCAATACAAGGATAGGAGAGTTGGCCAGATATTATTTTAGCTTCTCAAAGATTCTTTGGAAGATGGAATCCCATTTGAAGCTTGTGTCTTTGCGTAGTAGATGCATGAAAGGTTGGCACTTGTCTGCCAGCTATGATATGAAATGAAGCACTAATTGAAGTTTACCTTGTAGGCTTCTAAGCTATTTGAGTGTTTTGGGAGGAGGCATTTTCGTGATGGCTTTGACCTTTTTAGGATCAATCTCTATGTCGCGTCATGATAAAATGAAGCCTAACATCTTGCTAGATGTAACACCAAAGACACACTTCTTTGGATTTAGCTTTAGGCCATAATGATGGAGGTGATCAAACACACACTTGAGGATGTTGAGGTGTTCCAATAGTGTCTTGGACTTTTCAATGATGTCATCTACATAGTCTTCACTTATGTATCATATCATGAAAGATGGTTTTCATTGCTTGTTGATAGGTGGCCCCTGCATTCTTTAGCCTGAATGGCATCATATTGTAGCAGAAGGTACCCCATGGTGTTGTAAAGGTTGTTTTGTATTGCTCTTCCTCTACTATTTGGATCTAATTATACCCTGAGAAGCCATCCATGACTGACAACATCTCATGACATGTTGTGAGATCAATGATCATATCGATGTTGGGTAAGGGGAAATCATCTTTTAGACATGCTTTTTTCAAGTCCCTAAAGTCTGTGCATATTCTGATCTCTCCCGAAGGCTTAGTGATAGGCACCATGTTTGAGATCCATTCTGAATAGTCTATAGCTCTGATGATTTTGGCTTGTAGTAGCTTCTCTATTTCTGCCTTTACCAGTAGGAATAATTTTGGATGCTTTTTTCTTAGCTTTTTCTTGACTGGTTTTGCATTGGGATCCACTGCTAGATGAGGGAAAACAAGATTAGGATCAAGCCCAGGCATGTGTGCATATGACCATGTGAAGTTGATTGTAGCTTCTTGGAGAAGCACTGTGAAGGTTGGTTCTTCAGCTTTAGTCAGGGATGCTGCAATATATGTGATCCTTGGGCATTCTTCTTTTCCCAAATTCACTAGCTCTATTTCTTCAATGATGATGGATGATTGTTCTGGTTTGTAGTCCTGAATGGGGGGAAGAGGAAAGTCCTCATCTTCTAGTGCCTTAGAGAGGTTTTCACTAGAAGATACGCCCTTTATTTTTACTTTTTTAGAGTTAGAATGTGCCCCAGAGGGGTTTTCACAAAAGGACTCATTTTTCTTTTTTATTTTCAATTTTGTGGCTAAAGACTTCCTCTTCCCAAAAGTATCCTTTAGGGTTGAGCTTGCAGACATAAGTTGATTCTTGTTCTTGATCTGATTGTTGGCCTGATGCTCCCATGAATCTTAGGAGTTCTTCTGTGCTTTGGAACTCATCGATATGTGTTATGCTTGGTTGATCCCAGTCTATGAGTTCAGGATGGATGAGGGGAATTTCAATGACATTAATGGAAAGTTGATGCAGGACATAATTGTCCAGGAGGGTCTCATCGTCAAAAATGTCATCATAGGATTTCTTTTCTTTCTCTTCGAGGATATCTTCAATTTCTATGAGGTCATCTTGATTATTCAAGAGGGGAACACTGGGTGGATTAGTGCCCCCAGTTGTGGTATTAGGTCCTTGTACGTGCAGGAGAGGGGTATTAAAGCCAAGTCCTTGATGTTTGGGATTTTGTGAGGCCTCTATTGGATCTTTGTTGCCACTTTCTTCTAGTCCTAAACCACTGTTGTGATAATTACATTTCTTTGTAGCATATTTGTGCGATGAAGGATATTTATCTTTGAAGTAACTAAGGAGCTCAGTGTCAGGAGGTGGGGGATCTTTGTATAGCCACATGTTGAAGTCAAGGTCCATCTCTTGACTCTTTATGATTCCTTGGGAGATAAATGTTAATGGTCCCTACTGCTCGAGTACAGGATCTACTGGAGTAAGCTTGCTTTGGTGGATTGGGTGCCCTTGTGTATGTGGATCAAGCGGTAGGGCCCCTCCTGCAAATGCATCATTTAGGTTGTACTCACCACAGCCCTATTTGTTGATCTTGACAAAAGAGAGGGTGGAGGCTAGGATTTTTTCTAGATCTCTATGGGATCGGGGTGAACTAGA
Organism: Chamaecyparis obtusa; assembly: GCA_027943335.1. NCBI lineage: Eukaryota > Viridiplantae > Streptophyta > Pinopsida > Cupressales > Cupressaceae > Chamaecyparis > Chamaecyparis obtusa. The sequence goes on along the minus strand of BSBK01003732.1, from coordinate 1,014,775 downwards.
AATGGAAGTTCCAATGTCGATTCTAGGACAATAGGTGTAATGGGGGAATAATGATTCCAATGCATGATAGTATGTGAAGGGTTGAGGATCTGCATGGATAGTGATATATGTGCCTTGATACGAGAATTTGAGGCACTGGTGATAGGTAGATGGTACGACTTTGATAGAATGGATCCATGGTCGGCCAAGGAGGATGTTGTATAGTAGATCTAGATCAACAATGTGGAAAATGGTGTCTTGAATTGTTGGGCCTAATTTGATTGGCAAAATAATGGTACCTTCTGAGGTACGCTCCAAGTTATCATAGGCCTTGATAGTGATGGCATCATGTGATATGCCAACCTCTATGAATCCCACTTGCCAGATGAACTTTAGTGTACACAAATTTAGGGCTAAGCCATTATCTGTCATAACCCTTTTGATGGCCTAGTCTCTGACCATGATGGTGATACAAAGAGGGAGATTGTGATTGGGCTAGACATATGGTATGTCAAAAGGATTGAAGGAAAGAGAAAAGGATGTTGATAGGTGTCCCACAAGGTTCTCAAACTAGATGGTATTAATGTTTGTGGGTACATGTACTTCTCAAAGGGCTCAGTTGAGGATCTCTTGAAGGATGGGTGAAGTGCAGAGAAGGTTGAGGATGGAGATTTGGGAAGGTGTATTCCCAAGGTGTTCTTGAAGGTTATACTATGCATTATGTGTGGGCATTGGATTAGCACCAGGGATGGATATTTGGCCTCTGCGTGTGGTGACTGCACACTGACTATCTACTCCCTTGACATGGATGACATTGACAGTGGGTTCAACTTGGGATATGAATCCAATAAATTTGTCATAGTTGGTGTGGGTAGTAGTATAGCCTTTCTGGTTAGCATGGTCTCCTTGTATGCCTTTGCCTTGGTTCTACAGTGGAGGATTGGTATTGACTTGGTTCTTCCCAGCATTGTGTTAAGGGAACACATTTTGATAGATTTGCAGATTGGCATTAGGTGAAGGTTGATCTGGTGCATCCACTTGGATCTCCTTTCTACCAATGAGATCTTGGATGTAGTGCTTTAGTTTCATGCACCTAAGGGTAGCATGTCCTTTTACATAGTGATAGTCATAGTATTTGTTCTCTTTGTACCATGGTGACTTGGGAGTTACATCATCAAATGCCTGAGTTGGAGGGTAGGTAATCAGGTTGGCTTTAGCCATTCGATGGAAGATCACATCCAATGGTTCATCAAGAGGAGTGAAAAAACACTTTTGATTAGTCTGGACGTGAGGCTTGTTTTGAGTTGGGGTAACAGATATGGCATTAGCCTAATTTTCTTGGTTTTCTTATTGTTGATAGTGTTGTATAGGTTGTTGAATGATTGGGGGTTGTTGTTATTGAAATACAGGAGTTGGTGTAGGACTAACCACAATAATTTGGACATGTTTAGTGTCTATGGCTCCATCAGTGACATCATTCTTGTTCTTGTTCTAGTAGCAAGGTTTTTCATTACTAGGTTTGATATGTGAATCATCTTTGTAGTGTCGGATGGTGCCTTCATCTACGAGGCATCTTTCGATGTCTATCCCTTTGCCTTTGATGTCTTGATAGGTTTGGATGCAATTCATCCTCACGAAATGGGATAGCTTAGGATGCAAGTTATCAATAAATATTTTAGTGAGATGTTTCTCAAGTGGTTGATATGATAACCTTGTAGACACCTAAAAATCCTTTAGAAAATAAAGTATTTTTATTTTCTGAAAAATCTCTAATGACATCATCATTTATTAATTAATTAATTATTTAATTAATTTATTTATTTTTATGTCATTGAATCCCTTTATCTTAATTAAAAATATTTAATTAAGAAATCCCTCCCAAAAATGTTTAAATCTTATTTAAACATTATTCCCTTATTTATTAATTATTTAATTAATAAATTGACCAAAAATCCCAAGATAAATAATTTATTTATTTTTTGCCCAAAACTTGGCCAATTTCCTTAAGACCACTAACCTCTTCCAGAATCTTCTAATCCTTCTTTAATTTCAATTAAAGACTAATCCCATCATTCCTTAACCCTAATCCCAACTCAAGAATATTTAATTAAGATTAAATATTAATCCTAATCCTAATCCCCCCTAACCTTGTCACATTCCCTAACCAAGGTTAGCCAACTCCTAAGCTTAACCCAAATTCAACAAACTTCTAGAAACTTCTCTTACATGCATTAAGTGCATTTAAGGCCTCCTTATCCCTCTTACATGCATTTATCATGCATTTAAGAAGCCCCTCACCCCTTTCTTACACTCTTTGACCTTAGGCACATTTCCCAAATTGTGCACATCCCTCCCATCTTTCAACCCAATGCCCTTATGACATTTGTCACAAGGAGGTGGCCCTGAAATAGCACAATCCATGTGCTCCCCTTTGAATGAATCTTGGCCTCTCTTAAGGATTTTGATCCTGGCCACTCATTCTTCCTACCCAAGCCCTTAGGAAATCCTATAAATTCTCCCTCTTCCAAGAGCAATTCATTAGCTTAGTCTTTCATCTTCAATGCATTGTTATCATGCCCTTTTACTTCTAGCTTTAGCATAATCAATCCCAATTTAGCTTACTTTCAAGCATTTTAGCTCATCTTAGCATAGATTTAATGGATTAAACTAGTTTCTTCCATTGTTTTGCATAAGCACAGCATCATATCACATCTCTATTTGGTTAAAAACAATCTTAGTGTAAACATCATGTAGCTTAATCTTTATTTCAGCATCATTTGGATCCTTGAGGCCTTAGGGGCAAATCAGGTGTTCTATACCTGTTTTGTGCCACTTATGGGGTTCTCATGAGTCTCAATCCTTCCAAATCAGCATTAGGAACATGCTCCAAGTGCTTAGAGAGCACACCCACATCCCCTAAGCAAGAGAAAATCAAACAGTACTTGGGTGCACCTGTTTAAGCTCAATCTGAGGTGGCTTAGCTTAGAGTTTCTTTGTTTTGGATTGATTTCATGCTAGGTTAAAATCTAATGTTTTTTTGGCTTGAAGCTTTCAAAATAGGTATCCTCAAAAGCCTAGTCCACAAACCTCATGGTGAGGTTTTTTCATCATTGCAAGTAATCAGCTAGGCTCTCACCTCCTTTATGTTTTCAGTTGTAGAGGTCTAACAAGGATAACTCATTTTCAACATTATAGGCATATTGGGGTACAAACTTCTCAAAGAGTTATGCAAAGGTTGTGATTATCCCATAGGATATTTTGTAAAACCACTCAATAGAAGTCCCTCCCAAGCTCTTGGGGAAGAGGCGCATGAGGAAATTATCATTGTACGCCACTTATTGACAAGCCATGTAAAATTATTTAATTTGGCTAACTAGATCTCCTTTCCCTTGATTTATGTTGAACTTGGGAGTCTCAAAGTGCTTGGGAAAGGGGATTGTTATGATGGATCTATCAAAGGGATAGGGACAAACCTCCTCAAATTTGAAATCCTTGCTCTCTATTCTGGCTCTAAACTCCTTGAGAGTGTTCTTCATCTCTCCCCATTTGGCGTTGATCGACATTGGAGTGGGTACTCCCATTAGGAAAGGATCTGATGGTCTTGGTGAGTATAGATGGTTTTGTGGAGGATACTATGGAGTAGGGTATGGAGATTTCCCAACAAGGTAGGTGGATTGGAATGGATTTTGGGGTGATGGTTGATGGGGAGGATATTGTTGTTGAGGTGCGGGGGTGTATTGTCATGTAGGATATGGAGTTGTTTATTGTTGCTAGGGGATGATGGGATGTTGTTGTTGTTGTGCTAGGAAGTATTGCTTCTGTGGAGGAGGTTGGTGGAATGGTGTAACTTGCTGATAGGATGGTCCTTGATGCACTTGGCTTTGGGCTTGGCTAATGTAGGTGAGATGCATGCCTGTATTGCTTAGGGGTGGAATGGTTATTTGGAAGTTAGTCATAGGAAGCGATTGTGTGAGGTAGCTGGAAAGATGGGCAGAACTCTACTGTTATAGTGGTGGTATGGCTTGAGAAGTGGCAGGTGGTATGGATAGATAGTTGGTATATGCGGGAAAAGATGAAGCTGGCAAAGGTTGTGATGATTATTGTTGTGTTGCTTGAGGGAAAAAGGCTTGTGGGTTTGTAGGAGCATATATGTGTGATTGGGTTTTTATTCCCAAGGCGTGCATTTGGGCTTGGGTGAGGCCCCAATGAGAGCTTGTTTTTGTTGCAAGTTGTGATGCGGAGGATGTTGGGAATGCAAATGTGATGGCGGGAGTTTGGGATGCAGATGGTGGGTTCTGAGATCCCATGAAGGGAATTCCTTTTGTGAAAGCAATGTGTTGGGCTTGTGTGTTGGTGATATAGGGCGGAGGAGGAATGTATGTATAACGAGTGTGTTAGATGATGGGTGGAATGAATGCTTGGGTGAAAGCTTGCTAAGAAGTGGGAGGAGGAACTTTTGTTGCCCCCAGGAAAGATGGTGCTGATGTGGAAGCTTGCTGGGTGAGAGAGGGAAACAAATGTGTTACCCTAGGAAAGGATCATACTGATGTGGAAGCTTGCTAAGTGAAAGAGAGGAATGATTGCGTTGCCCCTAGGAAAGATGGTGCTGATGAGGATGCTTAGCTCATGGAAGCTGGAGGTTGAGTTTGTGTGAAGCTTTGTGCTTGAGTGACGACTTGAGATGTTGTTGATGATGGAGGTGTCCCTATGATAGAAAAAGGATTGGATTGTGTTGTTGTTTGCACCGTGGGTTGTGTGGAACTAGCTTGTAGGAGATGGGGGATAGGTGAGGCTACTTGAGATATTTGTTGGCTAAGGTCATGGATTTGTGGGATGATGGGAGAATAAGCTTCAATGAGAATATGTATGGGCTTTGAGGGGCTCAAGTTTTGAAGATGTGGTGGGATAGGAGTACCCTCTTGTGTAAAGCTTTCCAATATAGCCCGACGATTCTAGTCGATGATTGCACTTACCATTTATGCATGCCCTGGATGGTGCATAAATCCTTCCATGGAGAATGAAGTGGGAGTTTTAGTTGGATCTTCCCATACATTCTTGATCTGTGGGGGTTGTGGATCATAGGTCACCATCGTGCTGTTAGGATCATTTGGATCAAGTGAACTAGTGGCTAATTTGTGATCCATATTCCTTCTCTTCTTGGATTGCGTCTCGGCAGGCATGAAATACAGATCTAAGGATAAAGATGCTGTGATGGGTGAATGCAATATGCTTATAAGAAAACTCTAAGGATGGTGGATAGGATAAGCCTATGAAAACCTAAGGATATGATGCAAGGATTTGGACGATGTTGGATCAATAGAAGGATGTTGGGATGTTGATTGTTTTTGGATGACAAAGATGGTGGAGGATTACTAAGTGTCGACAATGAGTTGTTGCTTCTTGATGTAGGATCAAAGAGGATAGGATTGTCAACCTAAGATAGAATGTTGATCTTTGGAAGATGAGATCCTTTCCATTGTATGACAATCTCTTGCTCGAGATGATGAGGCCTACAAAGAAAAGTATAAGATGCCCTAGACAATGTTTAGTCAAAGGGTAATGCTGAGGTGATTTTGATTTAGGATAAGGATTAAGAAGACTCAAAAGATATGACACTAAGTGGATGGCTTAGATAACTGGATTTGGTTAAAGGATTATGTATTCTCATTTGGATAAGGATGATGGAGGATGACCTAAATGATGCTATTTCTAGATGATAACCTAATATGCAAGGATGATCTCTGATACAACCTAGGAAGATGATCTATAGTGCAATCTAGGATGAATAATGATGCAAGGATGCAACTAAGGTTGATTTAGGATGTAAGGATGCTGAGATAGGATACAAAATTTTGAAAAAGATATGGATATCTGATGGGCCAAACTAGTGTTCACTCTTTAGGTTTACAAAGTGACAATTGACCTGGAATTGGGCTACAAATTATTTCACTCTTGCGTTGTAACCCACATTGACCAGTTTTTCCTGATACTTGGTTTTTGCTTGCATTGCTTTTAGGGAAGGTTAGTGATCTTTTAGGTCTCTTTCTACAATTTTCTTCTCCTGATAGACATGAGAATTGGGTAGCTTGGCTTTCTTATGTTTGATCGAATCAGACATAGCTTGGAAGGATTTTGGCAATTGGATTGTTTTAATCAATGCTTTGGGTATCTAATTTTGAGGACTCTTTTTGCAAGGATGTTTTGGATAACTTTGGTCAAGTTTCAGGCTTAGTTTGATTTCTCTAATGGCAAAGGACAAAAACTCAAAAATATGTTTCAAAAGAAATCCCAACAAAGGACAAAGAAACTTTGTGGGATACAAACAAATGATGACCAAGGATTTTTTATAACACTTCTTTCGAAATGTGAATGTTCTAACAGATGTTTTCACATATCTAAACTGAAAACACACCAAACAATAACTACCTAATGACATGCTAGTATCAAAATCTTTGTCCACAACTTGGTACCCCAAAGGGATACAGATGGTGAGCAATCTTAAGGTGATTTGGGAAACCACTTGGACTGATCCTTACACAAAGATTTTGATACCTTCGGGAGTAGATCAAGAAGCCTCTGATTTCAGAGGGGTCTGATTTGATTCGTGGTGTCCTCCCAATCAGTTTGTACGCACGTGAATCACTTAAGATCTTAGTTGACCATGCCAAAATAGTAGGGATATTCACCTACCTTAGGCTACCATCAACACACATTGCCCGAGCTTGAGGGGATGAAGAGAGAGTTTTCTCAACGCTTAATTTCTATACCCATCAGGGAAGTATCAGTTTGAGGTCATTCTCCAAAGAGGAAGCACTTTTCTCTCTGGACAGGCCTTGCTAGAAGTAAAACAAATGAACTTTTCCTAGTTCAATTGTTTTACGTCACTTAGTTTAAATGGGATTTGTAGAATTTTGAAAGGACTCCTAAAAACACATCATGAAGAGTTTCCTTTTTTTCCAAATTAATTAAGTGTGTTTTATGCTAAGACCTTCAAGCACATATGTTTAGGATTGCAAATGTTCATTCCTTGAAACCAGAAAAGCTTCTGAAAAGTTTTGCAAGAGTTTTATTTTGAGCATTCAAGATTGATTTCTTTTAGGATCCCAAATTGAACTTGATTTTGATTTGAATTTGCTTTGATTTTCTCCTTGTGCACTCAAGATTGAATTTTATTTTAAGGACTCAAATTGAATTTTATTTTTATTTTGATTTGTTTCATTCCCTAGAGTCATTCAAGAGTATATTTTTCACTTTAAGCTTCAAAAAGAGAAATTGAGATTGCTTGTTCTTTCCCTTGATCATTCGAGATTGAGTTCTAGGGTTTCCCCTTTAAGACACAAAAGAAGTTTTGCAAATTGATACTTCTAAGAGGTTTCAATATTTTAAGGTTCGTTTTAGAACCAAAGTAAGTGTGAATTTTTCTATTTCATCTTTACTTATGCACTCAAGATTTTGTGTTTTTAGGGTTTAGTTTTAAGCCCAAAGAATGAAATATTCCTAGATTACCTTTGAGGATTGCTTAAAACCTTTAAACACTCAAGATTGTTATATGAAGTTCTTTTTAAGAAAATAAAAGCATGAAGATTGATTTTGATCACTTTAGGATGAGTTAGATTGAGTTTTTTAACCTTTAGGAAAAGATGCGGTTTCATTTGTTTTAAGCATTCAAGATTGGGTGAGAGTTCATTTTAAGCTTGAATTGAGATGCCTATGTTTCCTAAACTACCAAATGAGTTAGTAGGTCTTAGGACCTTGATTTTTTTATTATAAAAATTCTTTCCAAAGAGTATCTGCAAGAAACCAAGTTAGATACTGGAAATTTGAAGATTAGGAGCAAATAGGGAGGCCAAATGAGCCTAAAAACTCAAACAAAAACTAAGTTTAAGGCCTTATACATGCCCCTTGTTTCCCATATGAGTAAATAGGGAATTTTATTTTATGTTCTTTACTCGTACGAGTTAGGACCAAGGCTCATATGAGTATCCTTGACTCCTGAAACGAGCAAACAGGGCTACAAGGGCTATAGAAGGCCAGAAATGATATGCAGAAGTCCAATACAAGTAGTGGGAACCCCTATTATGAGTATACCTATGTTACAATACAATTCAACAGCCCCAAAATATTTTACTCATACTAGGATTATCAATGGGTAGTACGAGTTTTCCAGAAAAAGTAAGTTTTTGGCTCAAAAACCCCTAAAAATACAATTGTGAAGTGTGGTGGGGGTCCCACCAGGCATGCAAAAATGTGAGTGATTCAAAAATAACCAATCAGGAGCATGATGAAACATTAAAACATTATTCTAAACTAAACATGCATCAACATATAGAAAATATATTCGCAGGCCACCTCAGCTTGAGCTGAAACAGGAGCACCCTGTCACCATTTGATTTGCTCATATATGAGGGATGTGGGTGTGCTCTCGAAGCACAATGAGAATGTCCAAAATGATATTTAGGAAGGGTTAGGATCATTTTCAAGCAATGGATACCCCCATAATGGCACAAAATTAGGTATTGGAAACCTGATTTGCCCTTAGGGTTCCGAGGGTGCAAATGAAAATATACAGAATTTAGGTTATTGATGAGTATGCAAAGTTAATTATAACCAAAAGATAACTATGATATGATATGAAAATTATGTGAAAAGCATGAAATAAACTAATTTAATCCATTAGGCTAAGCTAAGATGTGAGTTAGAAAACATGAAAATGAAGTAAATCTAACAATACTAGATATGCTATTAAGATCCTAGATGAAAATGCTCATTATAACAATGCTTAATATGAAAGAGTGAGTTGGTATATATATTTATATATTTTGAGGAGAGGCTTGGGTTAGGAAGGGTAGTTAGGGTTTAGGACCAAGGGTTGGGGTTTAGGACCAAGGGGTAAGCCTTAGGGTCAAAGGGATAAGGATGAAGGGTTGCTCACACATGTGAGAAACACTAGGGAAGAGTGCTAGGGGACAAGGGTGGAAGAAGAGACATAGGATTTCATTAAGAGGTTGTAAGAGAAATTAATGAGGGTGTAAGGGCTCATTAATGAGCATGTAAGGCTCATTAATGAGGGTGTTGACCCAAAGTCAAAGGGAGAGGGTTTAGGCTAAGAGGGTTAGGAATCACCCCATAAGAAGGGTTAGGGAGTGATTAGCAATGAGAGGATAGGTTTAGGATTTTCTAGAAGATATGTAGGGTTTTAGGGATTTAAATAAATATTTAATTTATTTAAGGAGGGTTTGGGTTGGAAACTTTTTTTATTAAATTACTTTAATAAATAGGAGGGCATAATGTTCAAATTTGATTGAAACATTTTTGGACAAGGTTATTTAATTAAATGTCTTTAATTAAAATAGAGGAAGTGATAATAACAATAAAAATTAATTAATTAATGATGATGTCATCAAGACTTTTTTCAACTAAAGTATTTTTAATTGACAAGTGGATTTTTAGGTGTCTAAAATAATGACATCCTTAAATTCAATTAATGCATAACAAAATGCCAGTACTTTTGGGAAAAAGTAAATTAAACAAACAAGTGATCCACACTTTCAAATTCATCTTTGCAAAACACACATTGAAAGGGTTGTGATATGTTGAGATTTTACAATCTATCACTTGACAAAATTATCTTCTTGAGAGAAAGCCATACAAAGCAACCCTCTTTAGGAAGAATGACCTTATTCCAACAAAAGGAATATGCACAATGTTTGACATCGTGTTGTTCAATTAAGGAGAGTGCCTTGTATCCAACCTTAATACTATAATCTCCACTAGTAAATGGGGCCCAAAAAAAATCATCATCATAAGCACTAAAGATGAATTTTCTTTGAGACAAGATATTATAGAAGCATTATTTCTGATTTTGTGAAATTGGCAGATCAAAAGGGTCTTTCCATATAACTTTACTAGAAAAATTTCCCAATGCAAGAGCATAGTCTACCACATAAAGACCCCATCTTTCTTTAATAATATCAATGACATCCCTCAAATCATTTCAAAGAGTGAGTGGAGGCATACCCATTCAAGAGTCCTCCTAGAATTTTGCTGACAAACCATTATTCACTTCCCAAGTAACATAATTTGTTACAACCTCTCTAGAAGATATTAAAAAATTCCACATGGTTGAACTATTCTGAGGATTAGAAATTGTCACAATTATTTTTGAGTCCATTGTATCCAAGTACTTCTTATGCATAATTTTACACCATTTTGTATGATATTTTTTAATCATTTGTCAAACTAATTTAGGTCTAAAGGTGATATTTCTTTTGGACATATCATATAAACCTACCCCACCATAACTCTTGTCATGAATCATTTATTTAAGGGATATCAATGAATTTTTTTTTCATCTATCATATTACCATTCCAAATAAAGTCCCTAATTAATTTCTCAATTTATTTGATGATTCCAGCTCGAGATTTAAGCACAGACGTGGAGTAATTTTGGATAGTGGACAACATTGACTTCACTAGAAGTATTTTACTTGATAAGAATAGCCAACGATACTTCCAAGAGGCAATCCTATTTTTTATTTTATCCATAATTGATTTCCAATGCACAACTTTACTATCTCTAGCAAATAACAAAATGCCAAGGTATAAGGAGGGTAAAATTACTTGAGAAAACCCAAGAACATTGATCAATTTTCTAGATATAACTTCATTAATAGAAAATAAATACACTTTAGATTTTTGGTCATTGATTTTCTTCCCTGAAATTTATGTATAGAATTCTAAGGTTTTCTTGATCTCTCTTTCTTCCTTAATGTTAGCTCTCCCAAATAATTTATCATCGGCAAATAAGCAGTGGGTAATTGCAAAAGATGTATTATCTATTTTAACTCCAACCCATGTATTCTCTTCCTATTTTGACTTGATTTTCCTACTGAATGCCTCTACCATAATAATAAAGAGAGAGGGAGATAGTGGATCACCTTGGCAAACCCCTTGTGTGGATGGAAATAATCCCATCGGGTCACCATTTACAATGACTGAAAAGAAAGCCCCAAATATACATGCCTTAATCCATTTACACCATTTTGCATCAAGCTCAAATCTATGAGGGACCTTGAAGAGAAAAAACCAATGTACCTTATCATAATATTTCATCATATCTAGCTTAATCATCATAGCAGGGGTTTTATTTTAATGAATTGAGTTCAAAACCTCATGTGTTACTATAGCTCCTTCCATAGCTTCTTTACCTGGAACAAAACCTCCTTGCTCTGGAGATATAATTTTAGTTAAGATCTGTTGCAATCTTAAGTATATTGCCTTGGTAAGTATTTTGTACACTGTGTTGCACAATGAAATGGGTCTAAAATCCACAAACGTTCTTGGGTTTTTGACTTTAGGAATCAAGAAAATATTGGTAGCATTAAAATTCTTTAGCATAGATCCACTTCTTCAAGATTCCTCCAACGTTGCCAATAGATCAAAACTAATTACATCCCAACACTTCTGAAAAATCATAGCTATAAATCCATCCAAATTGGGAGCTTTATTCAGATGTAAGAAAAAAACTACATTATGTAACTCTTTCATGGAAAGGGGCAATAAGATTATTTTTATACTCCCAAGTTACTAATAGTGGAATGGCCTTTGATAACTCCTATTCCTTATCCTAAGAAGGGTAGATAAATCATTTGGGGCCAACAAATCTTCAAAAAAATTAACACCCTCCTCTTTTATACTCTGATAATTTTTTAATAAGTTACTTGTGGATGACTCTTCTATCTCAAAAATGGTGTTAGCAGCCCTCCGTTGTTCAACTGACATATGAAAAGAATTTGTGTTTTTATCCCCATCTATAAGCCACAACTCTCTAGACATCTGCCTCCAAAATTCTTCTTTTCTGCAATATAACTCTTCCCAATCCGCTTGCAGTTCTTTCTTCTTGACATGAGTTTCTGAGTCTAATCCATTTGCAATAATATATTCATAAATTTCTTGTAACTGCTTCCTCATAAGTTCCTTATTCCAATGTTTAATCTTACCCTTAACATATTGCATTTTTTGATGAAACTGATATATTTTAGTACCCTTACAATATGGTGTACTTACCCAACACTGTTGTAGAAAGGGTAGAAAATGTAGATGCCTAAACCGTGCATACTTTCGAATTTGAAAGAAGACTTATGTGAGGATTTTCTCTGAGAGTCTTTAGTAAAATTTAACACAATTGGATAATTATCAGAAGTTGTATATGCAAGTATCTCAGAGGAGAAAGAATACCCTATAAATATTACTATTATTATTATTATATAATAGTACTTTTAATATAATATTTATAAGAAATTTATATCTCGTAACTTATATTTATGATTTTATGTTCTATACAAGTGAACATTACTACCATGTTATCTAGGTAGTAGAAACCACTATAAATAACTAATTGGCTAAAAAAAAAATTTTAAAAGATCAAATACTAATTATAATTTTAAAATAGCAATATGAATAATAATATAATAATATTATTCATATGAATATTAATTCAATAATAATAATAATAAAATGTTATTATAATAATCTATTTAAAAAGGTGTAGTATAGCTAAAATGTTGTTTAGTGTTTAAAGTTTTCCAAAGCAAGATTTCAATAAAATAGTTGTGGATATTAAAAATGTAATGTTATATTTTTGGGAGAAACGAAGTCCCATAAATTAGGTCAGCCCAAAACAATGTAACCTTTGTAATACAAATTCATAGAAAATATTCAATTAATGCATACAACTCATATTGGTGGATTTCATTTTGAACTTACAATTTGTCATTAGTCATGATTATTGTAAGATGATTATACGCATTCTATTTTTGCATCTTTACAAGCTATAATGAGTGATAGAAGCAACTGAAAAAGTTTATATAAAACAAAGTTAGATTTTTTTTTTCATAAAGTTGTTCACGTGCTTTTACATAAGAAAAGCATATTATACTTCCTCTCTGCACACATTACTCAAGGCATTGAATACAAATTGATTCCACTATGTTCGAAAAAGTGCAAAAGTAGACGTACAAGAAATAATTATCACCTTCAAGTGGATTTGCTCCTTTGGAACAGTTGGTTTGTCTTCTTTGTTTTGTTATTTCATGTATATCTCTATCTATGTTATGGTTATGGATAGAAATATGTTGTTATGGATAGCCAATTTTGTTCTCTTCATTATTTTTGTTCCTTATTTCATTCTTACTCATTTTGCATAGGCCATTTTTCTACTTCATGTGTAAGTTTTTGTGATGGCTATGGCAGATATATGTTGTTTTTTTACTTTTCATCACTGACATGTTGTTATGAACAATTTGAATCATAGATAGAAGAATCGTCGAGTCCTTAACTAGTTTTAGAAACTCGTTGAGTATTTCTAGCTAACGAATTTTTCTGAGAATAACTCATAGATAGTTATCCCTGAGTTTTCTAGAAAAACTCATTGAAAACTTGGTGAGTCTAAGCTAAAAACTTGCTCATGTTTTGACAGCCCAACATTAAAACAAAAAATGTCATGTGTTTTATTCATTTTTTGTTTTGATCATTTTTGTTTGGTAGTGAGGGAAGAAAAGAGGCTTCCAAGCCCTTGGTAGCTGATTTCAATGGATTACAAGCAGATTCGAGTGGGTTTCAAGTAGATTTCAATCAGTTTTTCAAGAAAAATCACATTCCCAGGTAGGTCTGCTGTGTTTGTTTATATATTTTTTTAAAACATTCTATTTATTTTTCGTTGCATCTAAATAAATACAAAATCATTCCTACATAGTTAGAAATGATTTTGAGTCATTAGAACAAGATTCAACACTATTTTTGACAAGTTTTGTTGAGTCTCACTATTTTTTTTAAGAATATCTAGTTTTTTTTTTAATAAACCCTAAAAGTTTGTTTACTTTTTTTTAGACTTTGAATGATGTCTAAAAATATTGAAACTAATTTAGATCATTTATTTAATTATTTAACTAAAATATTTATTTTGTCTTTTCACTTTCTATGTGTAGATCAGTAGTTAACCATTAATGCGACATGAAAAATTCAAAGAATGATTGGCCACTAGAACTATTGCCCTTATGGATTTATAGGCACCCATCCTAAAGGTGCTATAAATAAGACACAGAGGTATGCTTATGAAGGACCGAAGCCTAGGAAGGTGATTTGCATAAAATGTGAGAGTAATTTTTGGAGGTATAAACCGCCTCAAATACCACCTTGCAGTCGTTGATAAGAATGATACTAAGAAATGTCTCAAACCACAGAAGAGATAAAAATATTTGTTAATGCCCTACTAGTAGATGGGGAAGAGAAAACACTGCAAAGGGAGAGGGGAAAATTAACTATGAGGGCAGCCATATCTAATCTCAAGGTGCACCAATTGACATTGAAGAAGAGGAAGTAGCAATTGAGAGTATAGTGAGCTCTCATCATGGCCTGTGTATCCACAAACTAAGCACCTTCTCTTTTTCCACCTCTGATTCCTCTAGTAGAGTGCCTGCTCCTTCATCACGATCAATGACACAACCTATATAAAATTATTTTGTGCACACGAACAAGGAACACACTTGGAGCACAACCATCATTGAAGGCCATTGGATGGAATAAGGAAGTACATGAGAAGATAGAAATTGTTGCCATTGATTTTTGGTTTTTCAACAACATCTCTTTGAATGTGGCATAGAGTCCTTATTGGCTCAATTTGGTGACCGTAATTATAGTTTGTACAAGGCCCCTTCTCGCAAGGATTTGGGTGGGAGATTAATAAATAGTCCACTTGATTTTATTTTTAAATTTTAATTATTTTCTTCTTTATTAAGTCAAAATTGTATACTAATACTTAATTTCACTTTGTTCTTGTAGTTTTCTAGCAAATGCAGTTGATAGGGCAAAAGAAGTTGTGGAGGAGCAAAAAATAGAGTGGAATAAATTTGGTTGCACCATTCTTTCTGATGGGTGGATAGATGGCAAAAACTAACTATTATTAATTTTTCTGTTGCTTGCAAGGACAATGTAGTATTCTTGAAATTGGTTGATTCCTCGAATAACGCATGAAAAATGTGCAAACATTGGCATTTATAATGTTGGAGAATGTTGTCATGGAAGTGGGAATAGAAAATATAAGGGAAAATCATTAGTAGATAATACAACAACATATGTGGCAATAGGTAGAATCCTCCAAGAAAGGCACCCCACTCTTTTTTGGACACCTTGTGCATCACATGTCCTTGACCTTCTTTTGGAGGACATAGAAAAACTTGATTGGGTGACTCCAGTTGTGGAAGATGAAAAATGAACCACAATATATCTACAATCACCCTTGTGTTCTACATTTGATGAGAGAGCACACTCATGGGAGAGATTTGGTGAGATCCAGTGTCACAGGGTTTGTAATGATTTTCTTGACATTGTAAAGCCTTAGTAGTGCATTGGCTTCTTTGAAACAAATGTTTGTGAGTCAAGCATGGCTAGACTCATCCTATTAAAAGAAGGATGAACAAGAGGTTGTTGTGACCATAGTCTTCGACAACCATATTGCACAAAAGGCTACAAAGATTGTGAAGGTAACTTCAAAACTTGATTTTTAAATTATTATTGATTCAAGTTTCTCATTATTAATTTGTAACTTGGTAACTTCATTAATTAATCTTTTTATAATTTTTTATTTTTCAATTGTAGTTGTCCAAGCCCTTGGTTAGATTTGTGTGCTTGGTAGATGGGGATAAAACCCCAATAGGATATCTTTATGAGGCCATGGGTAGGGCCAAGGAGTCTATAAAAAATTAATACAAGGAGGATATACTCAACTTTGATCCCAATTGGGAAATTATTGATAGGAGGTGGAACAATCAGCTCCACCAACCCATTCATACAATAGGGTACTTCCTCAACCCTTATTCCAGGTTAGGTGGTTCTTATTTAGATCCTAATAGAGAGGTTATGGAGGGTCACTCTATATGCATTTAGAGGATGATATCTGATGTTGAGGAGAGAGAGCTCATTGTGACTGAACTACAAATGTATGTGGAAGAAAAAGGTAAATTATTCTCTTCAGAGCTGGCAAAGAGAGCAAGAAGCACTCAAACCCCAAGTAAATCATTTGTCATTTGAATTTTGTATTTTGAGGTCTAAACTCTAAAGTAATTGATAAATTGATAAAATTATCTTTTCTCTTTTCTCTTTTCTTTCTAACTTCTCAAAATTTTATTTTGTAGAGGCTTGGTGACAAAGTTGGGGTAGAAATACCCCACGTCTCCAAAAAATTACCCTCAAAATTTTATGCAAGCCTTGTAGCACATCCCATTGTGAGCGCAATTGGATCTTATTTGAGGCCATCCACACAAAGAAGAGAAATAAGTTAGCCCAAAAATTCCTCAATGAGCTTGTATTTGTGCAATATAATCTTTGGTTGTGCATAAGAAAGGCACGGGAAGCAATAGTTGGCCCAATTGATTTGGAAAATATAGATCCTTATAGTGATTGGATGTCATAGGAGCAGCCTCCATTGTTTATAGAGGATGACATCACTGATTTGGAGAGGCAAGCTATGGAGGAGGAGGGGGTGGATTTGGTTTGACATTAGATGAAATTGAGGACGATGAGGAGGATGAGTCGGATGAGGATTCATTGCTAGTGCTAGGAGGAGATACATCCAGGATGTAGAGCAAGCCACACACGTCATTAGAGATATCAAGTGAGGAGGCATAGTCACGCCCAACACAGGATTCTAGGACTAGACCCTCCAGTTCTACCTCTCCCTTATTTGTTAGTAGAGTTGGGAAGAGTAAAATGTAATTGTAACAATGTATTTACTTTTAGTTTTATAGAAACTATTTACTATTTTCCTTCCAGCCATTAGCATTCCTCACAAGAATGTGATTTTGTACCCACTTTGAATTTAAATATATCTAGAATCAGATTTTTTCTTGTGTTCTCATTCATTGACTCATTGGATGCATCTTCTCATTTAATTTTGCAAAAAAATACATTTCTAATCAAATTTGAACAGGTTTTTCAATTCCAAAGTTTTTTGTTGAGTTTTTTCCTAAAATTGATTGAATTTTTCCCAAGTTTTTTTCAGGCCTTGGCGAGTTTTTTCCCAATCTGAGTTTTCCAACTATGGTTTGAATGATGTATCTCAATAGTTTATTAACTGTTTATTTATTATAATTTTTCTATACATTCTTTTAATGTAATTTTTTTTATCAAATTCAAAAAGGAAACATCTTGCTCTTGTAATGATTAGTTAAGTCTCTAAAGTTTAAACACTCCATGAAAACATGAATTATATCAAACAATCAATCATTTTACATTAAATCAAACCCAATAAAAATTATTACTCTATACAACACAGGTGCACACGAAACTAACATTCTTTCATTTTTTACTCTTCTTGTTTAAATTGAATAGAACAACCTTTTCCCCTTCACAAAGGCCACCGTGATGTTTCTCATCCTAAATCTTGGCATCCTCGTTGAGGCTCAAGATTGTTCACAGGCTTGATGCATAGATACCCTTTTACCACATCAACACTAAGGGTAAATAGTACAACCTCATTCAAATTATCAGAGGGTGATTTGAACCCCAAGGTAAACTGCACCATTCAAGCATAAAAACAATTTCACACACATGCCTAAATCCTTTTATAGTTCCTAAAACATCAAATAAAATAGAAAGGCTTTAAAAAGTACTAACCCTTTCTTGCTTCATCCCTAACCTTAACACTCCATAAAAATGTCTATTATACATTGCTATCAAATTCAACCTTCATTTCCAATCAATCAGACACCTTGAACATCATATAATCTTACTCATGATCACACAATATGAAATGTGAATACCTTCCATCAACTACAATAAAATTAGAGAAACATTACCAATAAATTAGAATTCCCTACAATATACACATTCATACCCATCTTTAAATATAATGTTAGAACAACAAGCTTGATTTGGATCACACTCATTAGTAGGTGCCATGACAACATACCTATTGATGTTGGCAAGATGTTAGTCAAGATTAGCCTCACAGTATCTCCCCATAAAGAAGCTTAAGGATAAGGGCCACTTCTATAAGGGGTTTAGGAAGTCTTCTACTGATCTCTCCTAATATACATAGAGTACTAATGCAACCATTTTATACAGGCTACACAAAATTAAGGCACATCTTCACTAAGAATGGAAGTGTGCTATGCAACATCTACTCCTCAACGGATGGATAAATTCTCATATGTTTGCACAAATAACAATCAATTTATAAAAGGAACGATGAATTAGCTAGTTCATCCCACTACCACAAAACATAAAACAAAAATGTAATCTATAATAGCTCATAGATATATAGAGCTTCAAATTATTTTCATGTAGGTTTAGAATAGGGTATGGGCATTCATCAAAGCTTAATAAAGGTGGATTTTTTCAAATATTATGGTTGGAAATGCTCTACTATGCAAAATGTGGAAGCACACACAAAAATCATGAATTGTTTTACAGAATGCCTCAAAGAGATGTTGTCTCATGGAATGTAGTGATCATAAGATTTAGAGAGATTTTTATCTGATATTAAAGTTATAAATTCTCTAGTAGACATGCATGCAAAATATGGAGACAAACAACAAAACCTTCGATTGTAGCTAATAATTTGCACTAAAATCCAAACTAAAATTGAAGTAAAACAAAAGAAGAACATAAGAATACAATTACCTGGTGTTTGTGCTCCCCAACTGCTCTCTTGGGTATTCAGTTAGTTCAGGTTCTGTATTGAATTAGTGCATTGTCACCATAATTATTTTCTTTATTCAATTACTATATCAAATCTTAATGCTAAAAGGTTATACTTGTCATGAATCTACCAATATGCTCATGCTATTCAGAGTAGGGATTTTCCTCACATGTAAGTTCTTATGTTAGCTGAAGAAAAATACCAGTAAATGATGATCAATTTTGCTAAACATAGTCAGACAATAATGAGGCATAAGAAGGGTAGTGAGAGTTGGAAATGTGACTTCTCCTAGAAAGTGTTTCCATAAATGCACATTATATGTAGGATGAATTGTTGTGGGGTGCAACATGGTTTCACAAAGAAACTAAAGATCACACTTACCTCAGCCACATTCCCATCAATGGAGAGACTTTGGGAGTTGATGAAAACGCCAATGAGTTTGGATGGGAAAATAAACAAGATGGAATAAACATTCTTGTATCTAAGGTGATTTGATTTCTTCCCCACTTCCCCCAATCTTGGTTTGTATTCTATATAGAGATATCACCAATAAGTTTCTAAATTTTTCTAGATTTGACTGCATGAAATTTGTTACATCAATGTTTTGGATCACATTTCATGATCTATCATCAGAATTTTCTTCTTTATACTATCTATTTTCTTCATTAGAATAATAGATCATAGAATGTGATCCAAAATGATGATGTGAAAAAGTTCACAGTATCAAATCCAAAAACATTCCAAATAATTATCATAAACTTTGGAAATTTCATGTCAAAACCCCATTTTTAATCTATTTTCACAGCATTTGAGAAGTTTCTGAGCACCTAACAAAAATTGCTTTAAATTTGGTATTTTCATTACATGTTTCCATGATTCGTACATTTTCTAAGATAACCATAACATACCATCTTGAGGTAAGCCAAAGATTAATTGGTACATGATTGTATCTCTCCAATTCAAAAAATCCAAATTTGGTGATTGAAGGCTTGTGAAAAGGGGATGCAAACCGTGACCTCATAACTTGAAATATCTTGAGCTCTTCATTAATGTATAAAACCATATTATATTCATGGATTATTATTAATCAGTACTTGCACCCAATCATAGTTAGTGGTAGCCCTTATTTTCAGATAGGGAATGTTGGTTTCTCCTATTCCAATTGCCACACTGGAAAATCTTAAATAATGAAAAATCTGGAAGAAGGTTTCCCTTATAGACAATCTTAGATCCACTTGTTAATCTAAGGATTGGTTCCATGGTAGATAGTAAATACTTCACATCATTTTGTGCTTCTAGCTTAATTTTATCCATACATTATGTTGAGAAGAATTTTCTTTGAAAGTTGATAGGAATGGAAGGAGAAACACCAAGGGAAAATATGTTCCTACATGATTGTAAAGGTCAGAGCCCCTACTAAACATTCATCGTTGCCAGGAAGGAAGAGGGAAAAATTTGAATCTCAGATTACTTTTTATAAAAATAAAAGTGTTGTTAATCTATACCTCAACTATCTGGAAGAAACCACAAACATAGCAACAAAAAATAGTTTAATAATGTTAAGAAATTGGGGTACCTAACCTTGGAGCTATTTTTGTAGTCTTGAAATTTGAATGAAGATTATTAATGGTCTGAATTATATGGAAATAATAGTTTGTGTTTAATTTCCGTGATGCCTAGGAGGACCTTACAAATACAAAAATTTAAAAATCTAAAACAAAATTTATTTCTATTTCAATTGTAACAAAACTTGTAGATTATTCAATCTTGGGAAGGAAACAAGGATAACATACAGTCACGACTTCTCTTTCTCATATGTGAAACATCAGGATGGTCAGGGTTTGAAATCCCTTTGACTCCAAGATATTGAATTTGAAGCTAATGTTGAGCTCCTTGGCGAAATGCATGAGATTTTCTCTGGCCAGGTGCATTTTGAAAGAGTCCCGAGTGCTCAGGGCCATGAGGCAGAGAAATGGGCAAGATCACATAGAAATGAAGCTCACTCGCCCGAGCCCAATTTCAAAGTCTATGATGCGAATTTGTATCTACACCCTTTAGTGCTTTGAGCAGGGCCTGATTGGCTGTGAAATTTGTAAACTATGCGAGGGGAAAAACTTCTAAGAAGCTCTTGTAAGCCCTAATTTTGTGAAAGATTTTGAATGGAGATGACAGAAGAGGAGAAAAAGCACTGCTGTTGTCGTCATTGGTCTCTCCTTCCGACCAACAAAATCCTTGGCTACCTCCCCTTCGTTTAGAAGAGGACAATATATCAATATGTCTTCGTCCTCTTGCTTTTTACAGGCACTACGCCATTGATTCTCCACAATGGGAAAGTGTCTTCTTCAATCATGTACATAAAAATGAATAAACTAATTAAAAAACACTACAAAAACATGTATCTAGAGAAAAAAAGAATGTACATCAATGTTAGCAGATGAGCATACAAAAATGCAACATATTCCATTCTACACAGGATACAGTTAAACAGGGTTTTCAATTAGTGAGCTAGTTGGTCGTGAATCCACAAATACGCATGCCCTAACACATTACATGATGTTTCCTTTGAAAAAATGAAAGAAAGGATTCAGAGTGGCCTTGACATTAAGACTATATTTCTAAGTTGTAAGAACTCTCTGTGCCTAATGGTGTTTTAGATACCCTGGGCTGCGGTTGAAGGCGGTAGAAGGCGGTGGAAGACAGAGCAAGGCACTCAAATAAATGCATTTGAGTTTTTGATGCATTTGGTTCCTACCATTCCACAAAAATGGTCTGCCATAATTGCAACATGGAGGCATCGGTCATGAAATGCCCCAAGTTTCTGCAATCATATTCACTGCAGTCACTTCCTCTCCACAATCCGCCCATATTGCCCCAAATATTTTAACCAATCACATGAATGATAAATTTGAATCTCAGAATACGTTTATAAAAATAAAAGTGTTGTTAATCTCTACCTCAACTATCTGGAAGAAATCGCAAATCTGGCAACAAAAAATAGTTTAAGAATATTAATAAATTAGGGTACCTAACCTTGGAGCTATTTTTGTAGTCTTGAAATTTGAATGAAGATTGTTAACGGTCTGAACTATATGGAAATGAAAAATAGAAGGTTTACACAAATTTTTTGAGCTGAAGGTTTACACACTCATGTGATGGGCTAATGCTCAAATCTAATAGAATCTTACTATAACTTTGTTATCATTATTCACGCAACATTAACCTTAGTAGAAACAACAATTTGGGTTTAATTACCCCAATCTTTTGGGGGACCTTACAATATAAAAGTTCAAAAATATGAAACCAAATTAATTTCTATTTCAATTGTAAAAAAACTTATAGATTATTCAATTTTGGGAAGGAAACAAGGAGAACATACGGTGCATGTCGACAAACATGTTGATAGTCACAGATATTCCCTCTCGTATGCATAGTATCAGAATAGTTTGGGTTTTTAATCCTTCTGACTCCAAGACATTGAATTGGAAGCTAATGTTGAGCTCCTTGGAAAAATGCATGAGATTTTCTTTGGCAAGCATTTTGAATGAGTCCCGAGTGCCCAAAGCCGTGAGGTGGAGCGACAAGGAGACCCCCATTTTGAGGGCAAGCTCCCATAGAAATGAATCCCACACGCTTGAGCCCAATTTTGAAGTCTATGATGTGAATTTGTATCTGCACCCTCCAGTGCTTTGAGAAGGACCTGATAGGCTATGAAATTTGTAAACTATACCAGGGGGAACTTCCGAGAAGCTCTTGTAAGCCCTAATTTTGTGAACGATTTTGACTGAAGATGGTGGTAGAGGAGAAAAAGAACTATTGTTGCTATCGTTGCTCTCTTCTTCCGATCAACAAAAGCCTTGGCTACCTCCATGTCATTTAGAAGAGGACAACATATCAATATGTCTTTGTTCTCTTGCTTTTTATAGGCACTACACCATTGATTCTCCATATTGGGAAAGTGTCTACTTCAATGATGTACATAAAAATGAATAAAATAAACTCAAGTTGTAAACTAACACCACTTCCTAACCCATATTGTTTCAAATGGACAAATATTTTTGTTGTGTGGGTTCAATCACTTACATGTGGTGTCGATTCAATCACTGCAAGGCATTTGTGCCATCCTTCAGCTCTTCTTTTCTGTGTAATCTAATGAATTGAAATAGAACAATTTTTTCTTCTATAATCTGACCAAGCAAAACCATTTTAATGCTCCGTCGGAAATGTTGGTTGAAAATTAGGGTCAAATGTACTAGTGTCATTGTCTACGACACTACCACTAAAGTTGATTATCTCATTCCCACTACCCTAGGTATCTACTAGAACATCTTCTTCATTGTCATACATGAGATATCACATTTGCCGCCTTCTTCAATAATCAGTGTAAGTTGTGAATCTTGTAGTTGTGATTATGTAGCTTCATCTTTTTGACCAAAAACATTACCAAAGTATGGAATTAAGGTTATGCATTTTGCTAGCCTATCTTGGCCTTCACCACATCCAAGAGTCTTACCCTTATTCATGTTTTACATCTCCAACAAAATAAAGGTTGCAAAAAACTATCTACTTGTTTAAGAAGCAATAATAGATGATAATATTTATTGGCCCTAGGGCCTAGGATCTAAATGTCTAAGGTCTCCCCACTCAATAAGAATGAACTAAAAATTGTAAACCGATTGATATGAATAATATTATAACACTTCAAAAAAATTATCACTTACCTTTAGATTCTCAACGAGTAGCAATAGTAGTTGGAAATGCAACAATGATTTTTCCTAGTTTGTAACTTGACTATTGATCTGAATTGAGAGCTTAAAACTAACCAAATTGTGTAAAAATAAATCTAATCTTTGATTGTATTTATACTAGTCCACATTTGGTGAATTCAGTGGGAATTTTAAATGGTATATAAATATTTGGCAATTCTCGCTTAATTTTAACATGTCTTATGTAAATGTAGGATGAATCAAACCTCGAAAAAACATATACATCATAATTTTCAAGGTGATTATGGACCATCCATTGAGATGGACTTATAATTGAATTGAAAAAATCACAACATTGACCGATAAATGGTATTGGCAACTATGATGGTGAATTAATAAACATTTCCAAAAATGCCAAGCAAATTGGGTCCTCATGCAAACAGAACTATTGATGGCTATTGGCAAATATGGTCGTGAATTAAGATATGCTTCTGAAATTGTAGGCAAAAATATTAAATAGACTATTGTGAAAACATAATTTTAATTGGAAAAATATTTAAATTAATATAGTTAATTAACTAAAATGATGGTTAGCTAAATTGCATTTGACTAAAATTTGATAAAATCGGGGCGATCTAGCCACCCCGTTCGGTCCAACTTATTCACAAAAATTGAAATCATGGATAAAAACTATTCGCTAATTAGGGAATGTTTTCCGCTAAAACTTTCCTTGTCCTAACTAGAAAACATAAGCTATGAACTTAAACATTTTAATAAATAGGGTTACCATTTGGGCTCCTAGCCTGACAAAATTAAAAAAATTAGACCGGTTAGGATTAAAATGTCCATTATAAATGATGCGATCCAGGGTCAACACTGTCTTCTTACAATTAGATTTCTTAAATTAATTATGAATACCTCATTCAAGTTTCCATTAGAACTAGAAATTAATAAATAAATTGATGTACTTTTGAGTGCCACTAAACTACCTTGGTACATTTTTTATGCAACTATAAAAATATTGGTTGAAACTACCAAGAAACTTTGATTGTTTCCTTCTTTTATTAGGTATGAATGATTGACCTCATTTAGCTATCTACCACGGTATGAGGGGAAAAAATTCAACTACACTTGTTGGGGCTTACTCCCCATATCATCAACCCTTTCTAGGTAAAGTTTATTAATTTGGTTAGAATAAATATTTGCACTTTAGGATCATGTTGCTAATATTGGTCTAGTAAAGACGTGCTACAATGTACATCAACACAACATACACAACTTAACAATTGCATGTGACAAATTTGCCATTAATAAAAAAAGTTATAAAATATTGCTCTTAATGTATCTTGTGTGCATAATATCAAAGCATACAAATTGTCAATCTACGCTTCAAGTGAAAACAAATTAACTAAATTTTTTATAGATGAATATAAATGACTCATTTTTTAATTTTTTTTCAAAAATAGAATTAATGAAGCGTAGACAACTAATACAATCAAGGTTATGAGTTCCTCTTAGATTAAATAAATAATTATTCAAAAAGAAAGCAAAGGAATAAGAACAAGAATATAATTGTTGACAAAATTAGCACATAAGATAATATTTCAAGAAACCAAACCACACTAAGCTTGTCAGATTTGAAGACTTACAAAAGACAATTGACATTACTTGTAAAAGGGAAATATAGGAAATATAAGAAGAGATGTTGATTTGAAATGCCTATAATATCAAAGAGAAAAACCTCATATGACAGTTAACCTTTTAACCTTTCACTCGAAGAAACCTCACAAAAAAATCATATTGAAACATTAGCATACTTTTTTAGTTTCTTTAAAAGATAACCATTTATGCAAAGTTGTTGCTCAGAAAACTAAATGTTGTAATATCTATTGTTGAAATATAGAAAAATGCATTAAAATGATTAGAATTTTCAAAAATATTTGGAAGGATGCAAAATCCAAAAAAATAAATAAATGAAAAAAAATAAAATTTTGATATCTTTTCATTTAGAAAACTACAATTTTATAAAATTAACCCCCAAAAAGTAACTTTCAAAAGTTCTAATAACATAATAATTAACCATATGAAAGCTCAGATTGTTCTTTTCACAATCTCCTCAATTTGGCTCTCTTATACTAATAGATATCTATAACATTGCAATTAATTAATTCATACCCTTGAGTAATCAGTAGCAAATAAACACATTCTAGGTAATCAATAGCAAGAATAAAGGAACATGAGATTGGTTAGTGGATCCCAGTCAAACAATGATAAACATGGGACAAATTGCTCTAATGAGGGTAAATGAGTTTCAAAACAAATATCCAGATTGTGAAGACATTAATATTGATTTTGTTTTAAATAACATCATAAAATGAGTTGTATTGGTGCTAAATATAAGATGATCAAACAAAAAATAAAGAATTTGTAATTTAACATTAAAGATCGTATAAACAAAAAAAAAATATACATTCTAATGGGTTGTGATAGCTTGAAATTTTTTAACATAATAGTCATTACAGTTGGCAAATACAAGCAAAATTTTTATCAATTAATATGGTAGTCTAGTGGAAGCAATCCTTTTTTATCTATGTCTACAACAAAAACACTCGTACAAATGTTGATAAAAATTATCTTCATTGCAATTGAATTCCTAACAAATGGTCTACAAGATTGCATTCTTACAACAATTGGCAATACAAAAACAAATAATATTAAAGATCTTCATAAAATTCTTTATCTAATCAATATTTTTGCTCGTCAATTAATTTTTAGACAATATGACAGGATCAGAGAAAAGATAAAATATTAATGAAATTAAAAAATTTATTTTTTAGGATTGGTACATTCTTCATAATTTCAGTTAGGATTTCTAGCTTGTTTATTTACATGCATAAATGAACAATTTGGTGGGAAATAAGTGAGGGAAAGGAATTTATGATCCTACTTGACATTATTTTCGTTACGCAATTGTTGTTCATTTTCAAGCTCCCCTTTTTCCCAAATCTATTTTCATTTGCTAACAAAAATAGGAAAAGATTCTAAATTGTCATTTTCTTACAATTTTTATTTTGAATGGAAAAACTCTATTGCTTAAATTTAAGCAAAAAATACTCTTAAGCAACAATATGGAGACATGGGGTTAGATTGTGGCTCCATGGAGGGGAACTTCCTAAAAACTTTCAGCGGTTGTTGTTGAGATTTTTAGGTTTATTTTAAAGTGAGGGTTCTATGAATCTCATAGTGTTGTTCAAGCTTAAATGTTTAAGCTTTGAAATTTATAGAAGTTGGTGGTCTCATGAATTTTGTTATTTAGTATATTCAATTTATGTGATTTAAAATTATACAAATAGAAAAATCAATTGATACAGATTGATTTTTTTTAGATGAGTGACAAGTGGTAGAAAAAAAACTTAAGTTGGTGGGGCAATTTCTAGCCCCCCACCTTTACCACCCGATATGCAACCCTTAAAAGTAGGGGCTGGTATTTTGAGGAAAAGATTATAATCAATCCTATAACATTTTTTATTTAACTTTCCTCTCCTTAAAATAGATCCTAAAGACCCCCTCATGAGAACCAACCTTATTTCCAATTTCCTCCGGTAAAATAGGGAGATATTCTAAATTGTCCTTTTCCCACAATTTTAAATTTGCATGAAAACACTTTGCCTAAAAATGCACTTAAATAGTTCTTGATGGAGACATGAGGTAAGGTGTGGAAAAAATTGATGAGCTAAAGAGGCTCTATAATGAATGGTTCATAAGGCACAACACTCGGTGAAGGTTTTACAAATGAGGTAGAAAGCTAAGTGGGCTTAACCTTGGAGGAAACTTGACATAGGAGCATCATACGAAAATTTGCAATCAACATGAACCAAAAAGATTTACATTTTATGCTTTGTTGTATTTATGACTTTTGGTGAATTTTTGGTGTTAAATAAGCCAAATATCTTATTAAAATATTTTGGCATGGCTTCAAATTCAAATTATTGGGTGTTACATTGTATGACAAAGAGTCTCCTAAAAATATTAGGCATCCAAAAGAGCATTTATGGATTTATAAGTTTGGGTGTCAAGAGGGGGTGCAAATGGTCTTACATTGACACCTTCTTTTTAGCATGTTGTAAGAACTCTTAATGGAGTTTCTAAAATGAAATTCAAATGAAAAATGAGTGAGAGTCTAATTTTGGCATATCATTTATGGGTCCCCAAATGAAATGAAATGCAAGGGTTGATATATACTTGTGGAATTCTAAATTCACGATTTAGTTGTTGTAGGTGTATTTTTTAGGAGAGAAAAGAAAAAGGAAGGCCACCATTTTGAGAAGGACATTGTTGTTGTAACCCACCATTGTTTGCAGGTCTATATTAGATTGCAACGTGGAGATGAGAAGCCAATAGATATGGCTCATTATTTTGTAAACTTGTTTCAAATAGTCAATAATAATCCCTCTAGTTTGTGGTATCAATTGATGTCCATATAATCTTTGTTTGCTGATTTCAAATCAGATTTCTAATAGTATTTTCAAAGTGTGTTTCAGGTGTTGTTAAGGGGTAGGACTCCCCTCCTTGCATCAAGACTCCATGGTTAAGTGCACTTGAGTTAGAGCAATATTGGAATGAGTGACCTCCCAAGAAGACCTGATGCATCATCCTTATGAGCAATACCTAGATGCAATGAGCACTAATTGTTCCATTCATTCTCATGAGAAATGGGTTCTTGTGAACCACTACTCATGAAATATGGGTCAATGAGTTTGACTATTGACTACATATTATCAAATATACCATGGTACTTAGATAAATTCCTTTCCCCCTTTTTAATATTTCCTTTCTATTTTAAAATTTTCCTCAAATCTTAATTAAATTAATTATTTAGCCGATAGACTATTTGTAGGAGCTTTGCTTCCTGAAAAATCATTTTCCTACCGAAAAATTGTTAGCCTCTCTAATTGTCTTTTTTATTCCAATAACTTGGATTGGATATGGATAAGATATCTCAAGCTTTATATTGCTATTTTTTTCTTGATTTATTCCTTGTATATCAATCACTACATTTAATCTTATTTGTTATTTAGAATGAAAGTAGGCTTTTCATATTTTTTCTATTTCTAAACTTCCGGATATTGTATTAGTTTTGCATGTGATATGGTTTTTCTTTATGGTTGTTTTAACTCAGTTGCAGCCAAATCATTTGGCAACATTCGACCTTATGTCATGCTTCAAAGGACATCCATACATGCCTGTAGCATATATTACCGGGCACATAGAGCTCTTCATCGCTGAAAACCTTTTTGTTATCTATGGACATGTTAGGAAAATAATTCCAAGCTTGAATCTTTGCCCATCCCGCCATCTTTGCATGATCCACAATTTCTTGGTTGAATTGAAGAACTTCTATCCACAATGAACAAGTTGATTCTCTAAAGTTCTATAAGCTTTGATGTTTTTCCTATTTCAAAGCCTATTTTCTTTGCATGTTCATCCATGGTTTTTTATAAGATTTGTTGGTTGCGTACATGGGATCTCTGCTACTTTGATAATAATGAGATTTTGTATATTATTGATTGTTTGAAAGAGCTAATCAAGTACAATGCATTCCAGTAAATTTCTATCTTCTATTTGAAACTTGCAATCAATAATAGCATGTATATATAATATTAAATGATACATGTGCAGGTTGTCCCCATGAAACTCGAAGCTCTCCTCTTATCACATCCTCATATTTTAGATGCAATCATTGTGCCGTAAGTTATCTTTTTAAATAAATAAGTTCTACAGTATAATTTTTTTTTATCTTACCAATTTATAGGTTAATCTACAAATATTTATCTTTTATTGTCGTTATATGGATCATATTCTACTTATATAGCTGAATAAAATTTAGATTTGGTATTTATTGTTTGTTGAGATTATGTGGTGAAAAATATTTAGACTTCCATATACTGTTGGCATAAGTGGTGAGAAAAAGTGGAAGCCATTGACATGAACATGATAAGATGTTATCAGCTTTGTGTTGCACAAGTAAAACAATACAAAAATATCTTTGTTTAGCATAGATGTAGGGGTTTGAATTTGATCTATAGTGGTTTATTTGACCTTAATTGGAGCTCTGTTTGTAGGCTGTCAACACCTTTGTGCAAGTCATATTGGGATGTTACTCATGTTGGACTACAACTGATTTGGAATCTGATTGAAGAATCTGTGATTAAAGATCACTGAGGAGTTGCTGATTAGATATGTAATATGATTAAATCAGTATTATGTTGTCATTGATGTCAACTAGTTTGATAACACTTATCTTGTAAGTTACTATACCAAGACATCTGAAGAAAGGTGAAAGAGATGAAGAATAGAGAAATCTACATGGGGAAAGATGTACATGACAGATGAGGATAAGGAACACATTGAGTAACTTGTTGATGAGTCTATTACTAGATGATATTGACTTTATTATGTTGCATTCATCTATGATGAAGTATAGAGCTGAAAGACACAAAGCAATGTTGTTGGTAAATGAAGCATTTCTAGTATACATCGACGGAGTGTAGTGTATACCGATCAAAGTATTAGCCAAGCAGTGTTCACCGATGCATTTCTTTGTTAACCGAGCATAACAAAATGAACTAAATGATTAGTTTAGCCGATAGGATTGATGAGCTTTAAAGTACCTCAATTTTAGTGATAACGGATAATGTTTGTTATGAAGATCGACGGCTAACAAAATTAAAGGAAAATCTAATGGAGTAGATTGAAATGTGTTATTGACACATCAGCCGAGAAAGTTTGAAGTGACAAAATCTATGAATATGGTTAAGCGGAAAAATATGATGGAGGAGAAGAAAATGATTTACTCTTCTATATAAGAGACTAGAATTTCATTATGGAATGATGCCGAAAGAAGTAGAAACTATAGGAATATCGTGTGAATAAGGTTTTCATGCATTCTGATCATACTGGTTAAGTAAGAACCGAGTTGCAGAACAATTACTGAGCTATAGAGAGTAATTACCGACGGATAGTAAGTTGATACAATATTGAATCTGAAGTGAAATATTGATCATAAGGATTTGTATGGACTGAATATTGATCTGCAATCTGCAATTGAAGTTGTATTAAAGCATATCATTTATTATTACATATTTAACCATTGTATACAGTCAAAATCTCTTAACCGAGTGGACTCTGAAAGTCTTATGATGTATCATTCATAGAATGAACATTGTTATCTTGTCAACCCGATAGTGAATGCTAGTTGGACGATAACTTCTAGTTTAAAATCCTCTAACAAGGTCACACTTGACAGTGTGTTTGTAAACCTTTAACAGGGTTGGGTCTTAACTGACCTCACTTCAGAAGAGTGAACAATTTTGGGTTGCCGGTCCCAGGTTGTTTTTCCCTTTACAGGGTTTCCACGTTAAATCTCTTGTGTTATGTGTTGATTGTGATATTTGTTTGTTATCATACTTTACATGTTACATGTTAGATTTGATTAGTAACTGTTATAGTATTAGACTGGTAATCGGTAAAAGCACAGACAGTGAAAGTAATTATTGTTTACCGAGGAGCAGAAATTGAAGAAGTTGTTTTGAATTATACATTTTGTTTTGGGACACTGGATAATTGATTCACCCCCCCTCTCAGTTATTCTAACAATTGGTATCAGAGCTGTGGTTGCTTAGAATAGAGTTTTAAGGACTTAAGCACAAAGGTCTCAAGATGTATAAGAGGGAAGTACCGAAGCTGAACAAAGAGAACTTCGCAGTATGGAAAAGTAGGATTAAGTTGCACATATCTGGAATTGGGAATTTTGCATTAGATCTGACGGAGAATGGCTACATACAACTGCCCACTGGTCCCTTAACTCTTGATCAACTGAAGGACAGGCATGAACAAAATATCACTATGATGGAACTTGTTGTTGCCTATACCGATGCCGAATTTGAAGACATCAAGGGTTGTGATATTGCTAAGAAGATGTGGGACAAGTTAAATTTGATATATAGTGGAGATCTGAATGTCAAAAGAGCCCGAGCTAAAAGCCTAAGAGGCAGATTTGATGATATGAGAATGAAAGAAGGTGAGAACATTGTACAATACTCAAATAGACTAAAAGAGGTGGTACATACTATTAGAGCATCTGATGGAGTGATTGATGATGAAATAGTGATAAGCAAGATTCTCATAACTTTGCTGCCAGTTTATGCAATCAGGATATCTGCAATTCATGAAACAAGAGCTACATCCAACCTTACTCTTAACACTCTGATTGGTAAAATTACAACCTTTGAATTAAACAACTTTGATAATAGTGTTGTTCCTTCTGTTGAATCCGCTTTCATGTCTTCTTTGAAGATTGGAAAGTCTAGCAGGAATAATAAGAATTATGATAGTGATAGTAATACCAATGATGAACTTGATGAGCTTGAAGCTATTATGGCCAGAAGATTGCCCAAAGGAAAAGGAAGGTATAGAGGTAAGCTACCTTTGGCATGTTTTAACTATAAAGAAGTCGGTCACATCACTGCTAGATGTCCTCAGAAGAAAGATGATGATAGATCTAAAGACCGATCTGAAGGAAAGCTATGGGAGAAGAGTCAATAGAGGCTACCAACACAACAATAGAGACAACCAAGATGATAAAGGAAAAAAGGTATGTTACATAGCCGAAGATATTGAAACTGAATCTGATTTTGATGATGACATAAAAGTTGTATTTGTTGCTATGAAAGATGACTCAGAGGAAGAAGAGAAACATGAAGAGATGACACTGATCTCTAAAGTAAGCAGAAATGATACATGGATCATAGACAGTGGCTGTACACATCATATGACCGGTGATGTAGAGAAGTTTGATCATCTTGTTGAATATAATGGAGGATCTGTGAGAATGGGAAATGATGCACCTTGTATGGTAAGAGGTAAAGGTTCATTGATGATCAATGACAGAATACAATGTGAAAATGCATACTGGGTAGATGGATTGAACTATAATCTATTAAGTGTGGCTTAGCTGAACAATTTAGGCCACCGACTGGCTTTTGAGAGCAAAAAGGTGAAGATCTATGATGATGAAGGAAGACTTGTTGGAACTGGTACACAATCCAGAGGTAATCTATTCTATCTTGATATGGATCAGTCTTCTTGTTTGTTAATAAAAGATGAAGATGCTTGGTTGTGGCACAAAAGGTTATGACATGTGAACTTTGACAACATGATCAAAATTACTAAAAAGAAAAGAGTTAGAGGATTTCCTAACTTGACAAAACCTGATCATGTCATGTGCCATGAATGTTAGAAAGGTAATATGACTAAGTCTAGTTTTAAAAGTAAAGACTACTCAACAAAGAAGATACTTGAGTTGGTTCATACCGACTTATGTGGTCCTATGAGAACTCAGAGTTGTTCTAGTGATAGACATTTTATTTTTTTTATGGATGACTATACTAGACTGATGACTGTTATGTTCCTGAAAGAGAAATTTGAAGCCTTTAAAATGTTTAAGTGGTATAAAGCTAAGGTAGAGAAAGAGATTGGAAAATAAATAAAATGCTTAAGATCTGATAGAGGAGGTGAATTTAACTGTGATGAATTTACTAATTTTTGTAATGAGCATAGAATTAAAAGACAGGTCTCTGCACCAAGGACACCTTAGTAAAATGGCATTGCTGAAAGAAGGAACAGGTCTATAATTGACTGTGCTAGAACATTGATGATACAGAAGAATGTTGCTCAGACATATTGGAGGGAAGTTGTTAGTATAGCTGTGTATGTTCTTAACCAAGTACAATTGAAGAAGGACACCAATCGAACACCTTATGAGCTATGGTTTGGACACAAACCTACTATAAGTTATTTTAGAATTTTTGGAAGTAAATGCTTTATTTTGAAAGATGAGAGAAATGACAAATTTGATTCTAAAGGAGATGAAGGGATATTTCTGGGATATTCCTCTACAAGTAAAGCATATAAATGTTTGAATAAGGTTACAAATAAGATAGTTGAAAGTACTAATGTTTGTGTTGATGAGTTTGATGACAAGAACACAAAGGAAAGTACAAAGGAACCAGAAGACTATGGTAGATTCACTTACATTGAAAATTTAGAGTATCTACCGACGCCGCAAGCTGTGACAACCAGTCAGCAGGGAAACAATACAGGACAACAGGGAACACAAACCAATGAACAAGATGGAGCTACCGAGCAAGGAAATGACCTTGAGTAGGATGAGCAAGAAAGGAGAAATCAAGTTTTGGCTAGTTTTGTCAGAAGACATCATCCTGAGACACAAATCATTGGAGACAGACATGCTGGAATGCAAACTAGAAGCAAAACAAGACAAGGTATATGTCTAGTTTGTGAATTTGAACCTAAAAATGTGAAAGTTGCATTAGAGAATAAAGAATGGGTTAATGCAATGAAGGAGGAAATAGAGAAAATAGAGAAGAACAAAACCTGGTCTTTAGTGCCCCAATCTAAAGATAAGAATGTTATCAGTACTAAGTGGATATTCAAGAATAAATTGAATGAAAATGGTAAAGTCACAAGAAATAAAGCTAGATTGGTCTGCAAGGGATATGCACAGAAAGAAGGCATTGACTATGGTGAAACATTTGCACCTGTTGCTAGATTGGAAGTAGTTAGAATGCTACTTGCATATGCTACACACAAGAAATTCAAAGTCTATCAAATGGATGTGAAGTCAGCATTTCTGAATGGTATACTTGAAGAAGAAGTCTACATCTAACAACCTGAAGTGTTTGTTGATCCTAACAATAAAGACATGGTATGTAGATTACATAAAGCTTTATATGGCTTGAAGCAAGCACCTAGAGCATGGTATGAAAGACTACATACTTACTTGTTAAGTATTGGATTTGTTAGAACAAGTGAAAACAACAATCTGTATATGAAAGGTGATACTGATGATACTATTATCATTGCTAAAATATTTGTTGATGATATTATTTTTGGAGGCTCAGATCTTGTATGCAAGACATTTGCTGATGAAATGCAAAAAGAATTTGAAATGTCTATATTCGGAGAGATTAAGTTCTTTCTTGGACTACAAGTGATTCAACAAAGTGATGGAATATTCATCACACAATCTAAATACATAAAGGAAGTACTGAAGACATTCAGCATGGAAGATACTAAACCTATGCGAACATTGATGGCTACTAGATGCAAATTGACAAAGGAGGATGAAACTACAGAGGTAAACCATACACTTTACCGATCCATGATTGGTAAGTTAATGTACGTAGTTCACAGTAGACTAGATATAGCACATGGTGTGGGTATTGTTGCAAGATTTTCTGCTAATCCTAGAGAATCACACATGATAGCTACAAAAAGGATCTTAAGATACCTGAAGAAAATAGAGAATTATGGATTATGATATCTTAAGGAAGGGAAGTTTGAACTGAAAGTTTACACCGATGCTAATTGGGCTGGAAATGTGGATGATAGAAAAAGCACCACCAGAGGAGCATTTTTCTTTGGTGAAAGACTTGTAACCTGGACAAGTAAAAAATAGGCTTGTATTTCTCAGTCTACAACTGAAGCAGAGTATGTTGTTGCTGCTACTAACTATTCAAACATTGCATATATCAAGCAAGTGTTGAAAGGGATGAATGAGGTAATCACTGACCTGGTGATTATATATTGTGACAACACTAGTGCTATTAATATTTCAAAGAATTCTGTGATGCACTCTAAGACAAAGC
This sequence comes from Chamaecyparis obtusa, assembly GCA_027943335.1. Lineage (NCBI taxonomy): Eukaryota > Viridiplantae > Streptophyta > Pinopsida > Cupressales > Cupressaceae > Chamaecyparis > Chamaecyparis obtusa. Next base: position 979,667 of record BSBK01003732.1, on the reverse strand, counting down.
ATATATCTATTAAGTATCATTACTTAAGAGAACAAGTGCAAGAGAAGAAAGTGAAGTTAGAATTTGTCACATCTAAAGAACAACTTGCAGATATTTTTACAAAGCCTCTATCGAAGGACACATTTGAATACTTGAGGACTAGACTTGGGGTCTGTCCCTTATCTATCGGTCACTAAAGGTGATCTGGTTGTTGCATCAACCTACTTTTATTAGAAGATCATTCATGTTGATGCAACATAGTTCACATTTTGAATCATGTTCAAGGTTGTGATTAAGTTTGGAGAACTTGAACCAATTAGGATATCAGTATACAGAGATATAGAGGAGGACATAATTGATTGTTTATTTATTTCTTTGGTATTGCTGTCAAAGGGAGAGATAAATAATATGAAACGGGACAAGCATCGATGAGAATTATCTAAGGGAGAGACAATTTGAATGAGACAAAGTATTGAAGATCAGTTACAGAGAACAGAAGCAGGAGCAGGAGAACTGAAAAGATCACAACTACAGAATGGTAAAGCTGTATTATCTAATGTTGTTTAGTAATGTAGTGATTAAACATATTAAGTCTATTTCGACTTACAACATTTTGTTCACAAAGTTGTAGAATATATGTTTGGTATGTGTATGGTACATTTCATATTACTTGAGTTGCCATCAATGCCAAAGAGAGAGATTGTTGGACTACAACTGATTTGGAATCTTATTGAAGAATCTATGATTAAAGATCACTAAGGAGTTGCTGATTAGATATGTAATATGATTAAATCAGTATTATGTTGTCATTGATTTCAACTAGTTTGACAACACTTATCTTGTAAGTTACTATACTGAGACATCTAAAGAAAGGTGAAAGAGATGAAGAACAGAAAAATCTACATGGGGAAAGATGTACATGACAGATGAGGATAAGGAACACATTGAGTAACTTGTTGATGAGTCTATTACTAGATGATATTGAATTTATTATGTTGCATTCATCTATGATGAAGTATAGAGCTGAAAGACAGAAAGCAGTATTGTTGGTAAATAAAACATTTCTAGTATACACCGATGGAGTGTGGTGTATATCAATCGAAGTATTAACCGAGTAGTGTTCGCTGACGCATTTCTTTGTTAACCGAGTGGAACAAAATGAACTAAATGATTAGTTTAGCCGATAGGATTGATGAGCTATAAAGTACCTCGATTTCAGTGATAACGGATAATGTTTGTTATGAAGATCGACGGCTAACAAAATTAAAGGAAAATCTAATGGAGCATATTGAAACGTGTTATTGACACATCAACCGAGAAAGTTTGAAGCGGCAAAATCGATGAATGTGGTTAAGCAGCAAAATCTGATGGAGGAGAAGAAAATGATTTACTCGTCTATATAAGAGACTAGAATTTCATTATGGAATGATGCCGGAAGAAGTAGAAACTACAAGAATATTGCGTGAATAAGGTTTTCATGCATTCTGATCATACTGGTTAAGTAAGAACCGAGCTGCAAAACAATTACCGAGCTACAAAGAGCAATTACCGACGGATAGTAAGTTGATACAATATTGAATCTGAAGTGAAATATTGATCAGAAGGATTTGTATGGACTGAATATTGATTTGTAATCTGCAATTGAAGTTGTATTAAAGCAGATCATTTACTGTTACATATTTAACCATTGTCTACAGTCAAAATCTCTTAACCGAGTGGACTCTGAAAGTCTTATGATATATCATTCATAGAATGAACATTATTATCCTGTCAACCCCATAGTGAATGTTGGTTGGATGATAACTTCTAGTCTAAAATCTTCTAACAAGGTCACACCTGACAGTGTGTTTGTAAACCTTTAACAGGGTTGGGTCTTAACCGACCTCACTTCAGAAGAGTGAACAATTTTGGGTTGCTGGTCCCAGGTGGTTTTTCCCTTTACAGGATTTCCACATTAAATCTCTTGTGTTATGTGTTGATTGTGATATTTGTTTGTTATCATACTTTACATGTTACATGTTAGATTTGATTAGTAAATGCTATAGTATTAGACTGGTAATTGGTAAAAGCACAGATAGTGAAAGTAATTATTGTTTACCGAGGAGCAAAAATTGAAGAAGTTGTTTTGAATTATACATTTTGTTTTGGGACACTGGATAACTAATTCAACCCCCCTCTCAGTTATTCTAACAACTCATGCATGTAAAATCTTCCTCTTTGTAGGCTTTGAGACTTTTCCTATTTCAAAGCCTGTTTTCTTTGCATGTCCTCGCTATGATATTTTTTAGAATGTTTGTTCTTAATGTCTATCTCAATAAGAATAATAAAATAGTTTAAATGTCTTCTGAAAATATATCTTTAATTTGATTTTAAATTTCAGTTAGGATAGTTATCTTTAGTAATTTTCTATAAATGAAAATATTTTTTCTTTAAAAGAAAATAAAAATATTTATAATTAATATAATACTGAAATAAAAATATATATTCTCTTTAGTTTTAGATCTTTTGAAAAAAATATTCAATTCAATTTTGAAAAAACATATCTTTAATTTGATTTTAAATTTTAGTTTTTAGTAATTTTCTATAAAAGAAAAGAAAAATATATTATTAATATAGCATTAATATATACATATAGATATTAACTTTAGTTTTAGATCTTTTGAAAAAAAAAATATTCAATTCAATTTTAAATGTTATTTTTGATAGTTATAGTAACTTTCTATAAAGAAAAATGTATTTTGAAAAAGTACATCTTTAATTTGATTTTAAATTTTAGTTAGTATAATACATCTACTATTTGGGAGCCGTCCCTTCTGGATTTTGATTGTGCCTTTATTAAGTGTGTTCAGACTATCTTCCTCCGACGTATCATCAGATGTCATCGGTCCACCTCTCATAGCATCATTCTGGCTGAGTTCGGGGCTCATCCCTTTAGATTGGGGGCCATCTTTGATCTAGTTTGGTTTATTCACCGCCTTTGTTGTTTTGCAGACTCCAATGACAGTCACAATAGATATTCCTACCTAGTCTATTGCTCTTTAGTGGCACTTGCCAAGTCGAACCCCTCCTCCAGAGCCCATTGTGGGTATGCCCAAGCCTCATCCCTTTTAGGTTCCATCGGGATTGTCATTGATCACCTCCCCCTCTATCAGTTCTCTCTTGACGCTCTGGCTCACCTCCTCCCTTCTAGACAAGAGTTGAACATACATGTCAAACTTGACATATACATGCAGTATATCACCACGACCTGGATCAACCCCCGGGGGGGGGGGGGGGGGGGGGGGGGTCTGCGCCTAAGGATGGCTTTTTATGCTGAGCACTTTCTAGACATTCGGGATGGATTATTGTTCATCCTAGATACTTATCTCAGCATTGGTACCATGCTCTTCGCATCACGCTAGGATCTTTCAGGGTTGGATCTCACCGCCTTCGGGCCTAGATAGACCATCACATTGACAGAGATGATCAGATTTGCAAGTTAGGTACCCTGGCTGAGATTGAGACTGAGACACTTCATCTTCCACTTTCCTACTTACTATGAGATTAGAGGGAGATTCTATTTCTTATTCAGAGGGTGCAGTTCCTTGACTGCTTTCTTTAGCTACATCAATCAGAGATGCTTGTCACTTTATCTTCGTGAGACTATACAGCTCTGCGAGCATACTCTACAACTTCTTTTCCCTTAGAGACTAATATGCAATCAGCTCATTACAACCTTATTCTCACTCTCATCTCCATTACGGGGGTGAAACGGCCTCACAATGCCTCCATTACCGGTCACTCTAGATTTGTGAGACCCCGCAATAACTTTACCCGTCAGCGACACATCTCCAACAGTTCATAGTGACGACCCAGGGTTCCTGCTCATTTGGATCATTATCCTTCAGTGTTGGATTTCTTTCTACTTGAAAATGATCCTTAGTCCTTCTCTTGTGTATGTTCTTCTTGCTTATTGTTTCTTGTTCTCTTCTTTCTTTTTTCACTCTTGCTTACTTTCTCAACCACTATTTGGTGGTCTGTTGGTTTGCTGTTCCTTTTGTTGTACCTTTCCAGTCCCTTAGACCCTTAACGAATTTGTTGGTCTCTTGTTGGACATTAATAAATTTATCTTATCTTATCTTATATATCTTTATAAATGAAAATATTTTTTCTTTAAAATAAAATAACATACACACATTACTTAATTATGTTTAGTAACTTTCTATAATTGAAGAACTTTTTAATATTAAAAATTGATTGAGTACACATTAATTAGTTATTCATTATACTATTAAATTAATTAAAAACTAATTTAAATTTACTATCTTAAAAATAGAATGTTAACATGTTTTATTGAACTTCAAAATTATACTACATAATATAATTGTGATATCATAGATATGTTATCTTTATTTTAATTTTAGTTTATTAATGAAAATGAAACACTTTTCATTAAAGCACTTTTTAATATTAAAAATTTATTACATTAATTAGTTATTCATTATACTATTAAATTATCTTAAAAATATAATATTAACATACTTTATTGAACTTCAAAATTATATTATGTAATATAATTGTGATCATCGAATTTTAGCCATGGACCACCTGCCTTGAAATGATGGAAGATAAAAGAATTTCAAGCTGATTTTGTTAATAGTTGAAGTGGAAATTGTCAAGGCCAGGGGCAAAAGTGAGGATCTCGATGCCATTGTTCTTGGTGTGCATCTGCACCAAAGATTTTGGAATAATAAACAATACATGAAGTATGATTATTAAAAGCAAAATCACCAAGTTAAATAATGTAAGCTAAAAAATGTCATTTACATAAAAATAAAATAAAAAATGAAATGAAATTGTTGGTCCTTTCCTCATTATAATTTGTAATTTGTTCTTTGTGTGAGAGAGAGTTTTGATGAATAGAGGCCTTTCCTATTAAAAATATTAAAGTACAATATTCACAAAAAAGAGTCGGGGAAAGAGTCACCCTGCAAGTCACTCGACACTTAGGCCGGAAACGTACAACTATTCATCAAAAAACTATATAAACGAGAAACCCTCAAGCTACAAGAACAGTAGCAGAAGAGGGAGGAGGATCTTTATTATCAGGATTGCCCTAGACATTAGGCCTAGGAGTCTGATTAGGAACGGCCCAGCCATCTTCTGGATCATCTTTTTCCAATTCTCCTTCCTCTCGCCTGGGCAAGATAGCCATCGCCAAGCGAGGGAACTTGTCTTGATTAGCAGGAATAGAGGCCGAAGGCCAAGCAAAAGCAACAACAGTGGAAGCAAGCACTGGAGGCCAACCAGAACCTGCATCCCTCCGAGGAGGAGGAGAAGCGGAGCGGTGGCGCCATTGACACAGAGTCCTAGAGTGTTTGGCAGAGGAACTCTGGCTACGACGTCAGCCCCTGGGTGGCGTATGGTCAGCTGAGAGAGAATCTGGAGGCACCCGAGCCACAGTACAAGGGGCATTGCCCCAGTGCTGGAGCAACTCCTGCAAATGGGCAACCTCAAGGGCCACTTTATCTGCTTGCACTTGAATCTGCATCATGACATTATTACAAAGACATGCCTTAGCATAAAGAGAGATATTAATGTCTAGAAAACTGTGAGAAAAAAGCACAGTGTTTCGATCTTTTCACAAAGTAAACAAAATTTCTAGCCTGAAAGTATGCCATATCTGGGTGTATTGGGAAGACATTCTGGGAGAGTCACCAAGAAGAGCCATGTGCCAAGAAAAAGGTTTAGGCCTAAAATGAGAAAAAAAGTCATGAATCCAACCCCAGTAGTTCTGGGCATGACAACATAACCAAAAAATGTGCATGAGCATCTCTGAGTGACCACAAAAAGGGCATTTAGGGTCAGGAACCCCCATATGCTGGAGCCTAGCTCCCAAAGGTAAGCCCTGGTATAACAAACACTAGAAAAAATGAGCAATTTTAGGCTCAGTGATAGAATCCCAAATAATACGAAATCGCCAGCCTCAATTCTTTTGAGAAGAAGAGAGATGCCAATGCTGGTTGAGAGAATCAATCATGGGCAAATGAGGCATAAGCCAAGAATACCCAAGCTTAGGCTTGTAACTGGTGAATGGTGTGGCAGGATACCATTTCTAGTCTTTCCACCACGGTCTGACCGACTGAATACCCAATTTATGTAGGAGGTGAGGCAAGATGGCAGAAACCAGTAAGTCAAAAGTCTGACGATCTGGGCGGATGAGCTGAAATTGAACTCGGAGATCATCCCAGGATCGGAGACTCATAGTGACTCTGGAAAAAAGGTCTTTCGGGGTTTGAATGCCACGATTGTGAAACCGAAGAGCACGAACCCCTTGAACTCTGGCAAGAGGAGTCCCCTGCTGAGCAAAGAGAGGAGACCACCAAATGTTCTGCTGGTTGAAAGAAAGACCATCTCGGAATCCATTCCCAGCCCACCGAAGCCAAGGCTTAACAGACTCCCAGGCTCTCCAAATACTTTTGGTGACAAAAGTACCCTAGATCTGGATAGACTCCCTCATAACCAGCAGGATCTGAAAGCCAATCCCCTTCCAAGCAGGCTTGTGAAGAGGAAAGCCTGAGGAAATGCAGTGCCGAAGCAAAATTTTCCAAGCTTCATTTCCCGTGAGACATCGCACAACCCATTTGGCACAAAGGGCGTGCCCTTATTTCTAAGTATCAATTAATCCAAGCCCACCAGAGATTTTTGGAAGGCAACAAAAATCCCAGGCAACTCTGTGGAAGCCCTGGTGATCAATATCGGAGGCCTAGAGAAAATCCCGAAGAAGTTTCTCGAGCCTTTTGTAGGAGGCTTTGGAGGGAGCCCAACAAGAGGAGTAATAAACATGCATGGCCGCTAGGAATTTGGAGCAAATTTGGAATTTTCCTGTGAGAGAGAGCGGCTTTGTGATCTAGTAGGTAAGCTTTTTTTCAATCTTAGCAATAACTGCATTCCATAGATCAGTAGGATTGCCTTGAAAAGAAAAGGGAATACCCAAAAAGCGGAAAATTTTCCCATGTTGAATCTTGGTCCAGCTAAACTGAGAAAGCCAGGGAGGCTCGGGAAGAGCCGACTATCTGTAATAGAGGGTTTTGTGTCACTGAATGGCTGAGCCAGAAGCCAGCCAAAAGATGTCTAAACATTGCAAGGTTGCCTTAATATTCTCTTCATCCTCTACCAGAGTGAGGAAGGAATCATTAGTGAAATGGCCATTGACTAGTTGTTGGGATGAATCCGACAAGTAGATTCCCCAAACGGTTCCCATGGAAATGGAGTGAGCAAGCAGGTAGCCAAAACCCTCAGCAGCCAACACATATAAAGCTGGAGCCAGAAGACAGCCCTACCAAATGGAATGAAAGAGCCCAAAGGTGGAAGATTGGCGGCCATTGATGGTAATGCAGGCAGAGGCATTATTGAAGAGCATCTGCACAGATTGAAGAAATCTGGGGCGAAAACCCATAGTGTGAAGCATCGCAAGTATAAAATGCCATTTAATACGATCATAAGCTTTAGCAAAATCAATTTTGAGAAAAAGGGCTTTCTGGTGAGACTTACGAGCCCATTCCATACCTTCCCAAACAACAATGATGTTGTTAAGAATAAATCTTGACTTAATAAACCCTGTTTGCTTAGGCCAGACGATCTGCGAAAGCATGTGTCGGATCTTGAGAGCCAACACTTTGGCAATGATCTTGTAGGAGACATTGAGCAAAGTGATGGGCCACCAGTTACAAATGTCCTCAGGATCCCTAGATTTGGGAATGAACTTGATATTCCCCTGGTTAATGATATCCCCAAGAGATTGGGTATGAAATGCTTCCAGGTAGACCTGGTGGAGATCAGGACCAATGGCATCCCAGAGGGCTTTGTAAAACTCACAAGGGAAGCCATCACAACCAGGGGCTTTATCATCAGCCATGGCGAACACAGCTTCATAAAGATCTTGTAAGGAAATCAGTTGATCATAGAAGACATGCTGGGTAGGGGAGACACACTGAGGCGCCACTGCAATGCATTCCGCAAGAGCTTTCTTGTTGGCAGGAGAGCGGCCCTGGGTAGCAAAGACCCATTCATAGTGATGAACAAAGGCTTGCAAAACATCAGGAAGCTCCGTGAGAAGGGTGTGCCCTTCTCGGATTCTAGTTATGCCTGTACTGGTATGCCGAGGACGGAGGGTAGTAAAAAATTCTTTCGAAACTTGGTCTCCAACCTTTAACCAGTGTAAATGAGCTTTGATCTGGGCTCCTCTGGCAGCATGGTTGTCAGCCACCTGCTTCTGATGGCATAACTTAGCAAGATTGAATTGCAGATCCTGATTGAAAGGGTCTTGGGCTAAGGCTTCGGTGGCAACACGCAAGGCTTTGGTGTTGACATCATAGGCTTTGTGACGACAGTTGGCCAATTGTCTGCCATAGATGCGCAAAAAATGAGCCGTACCCCTGATGGCGTCATTCCACCATTGAATCCATCCTATCAAGTGGGTGGGTCTAGGCTCAAGGTTCCAAACCCGATGATGTGGGCCACAATGAAAGAGAGTTTTAATAAATACTATTAAGAAATTGCAATAATAGATTACTCGTTTTAATTTGACTATTAAGAAACATTTAAAATGACTATTTTAAAATTAAAAAAAATTGCAAAAAATAACCAATTTTATTTAGCCATAAATGAAACCGTAAGTCCCTCCTCAAGATTTAAATGGTAGACGCCTCCCTCCATTTAGGGCTCCGAAACATCAAGGGAGTCCATGTTTTACTAATTGAGGAGTTGATGTGTCAAAGCACAGTTGGAATGTATCTGATCGGATGACAAAAGCATCGATAAACATATAAGAAATCAAAATTTAAGAGAACATCATATTATGAGACAATGGTCGCTAGGCATCAGGGAAAGAAATAAGTTGGGTTTACAGGCCTCAGTTTAAAAGGAAAGAATGGCTCTTAAAAATCCAGCTAAATGTAAGTTATCCAGTTTGTGGCACCTCTTAAAGGCTCTTCGATGCAAACCCAGAGGACATCCGTTAGCCTCAATGGGGTTTTCAGGGCTAAAAGCATTGGTACCTCCGTGGACTCAATCAATAGCATCTATGCAATATTATTTACCTGATACCCACAATCGTTTTCCCAATGTTTATTTTTCTGCATTTTCAACTAATGCTGCCATCCAGCCGTTCGGAGTGGGTAACCCCTGTAAAACTCAGGAGGGAGAAAGCAGCGTGGCAGTCTTGTCTGATTTGGATGAGGTGTGCAGGATAATATCGGAAAATTTGGATGCAGGTAAGGACATGGAGGCTGCCCTAGAAAAATGCGGTCTTCAGATGTCCACAGAACTAGTTGACAAAATTCTGGAGAGGTTCCGGTTTCAGGAAAAAGTTGCCTTCAGGTTTTTCACATGGGCCAGTCATCAAAATGGCTACAGGCATGAATCTCATACGTTTAATGAGATGATTGATATACTTTCTAGTACTAAGTTCAAGTCGAAGCAGTTTGCAATTATTTGTGACTTGTTAAAACTAATGAAGAGAAGCAGTAATCCTAGGTTACCCCTTGAGGCATTTGCCAAGGTCCTGAGGGATTATACAGAAAACCATATTATAACTCTCAGAAAATTTGCAAATAAGAAGAAAGGAAAGATCCAGGCCAATCCTGAAGTCAATGCATTGAACATGCTTCTGGATGCGCTTTGCAAGTGCTATTTAGTCTTTGAAGCCCAAGCCTTGTTTGATAAGTTGAGGGTCAAATTTAAACCAGATGACAAGACTTATTCCGTTCTTTTCTTTGGATGGTGCACTGTTCGGAAACCGTGTAAGGCTATGGAGATTTTGAATGAAATGATCAATGTGGGTCATGATCCTGATAATTTCACTTACAATACTTTGCTTGATGCATTATGTAAGGATGGGCATGTGGGAGAGGCCATGAATTTTTTTAATTTTATGAAAGCAAAAGGGTGCGCCCAGTCTGTACCTACTGCAAAGACTTACAGCATCCTGATTGTTGCATTTAGCCAGTTAGGAAGAATAGAGGAATCCTTGGGACTTCTTGGTGAGATGAGAGATAGTGGATGCCTTCCCGATGTCCCGACGTACACTGAAATAATTGAAGGATTTTGCAGTGCAGGAAAACTTGAGGAAGCCTTTAAGCTTTTAGATGAAATGAGAAACAAAGGATATCCTCCAGACATTGTTACTTATAATTGCTTTATGAAAGTGCTGTGCAGCCTTAAAAATGTAAATGAGGCCCTTAGACTTTTTGATAGAATAACAGATGTAGGTTGCCTGCCAAGTATTCATACATACAACATGTTGATAAAAATGTTCTGTGAGATGGGTCAACTGCATATGGCCTTCGACATATTCCATAATATGAATAAACCAGGGGTTTCTTCGCCTGATGCATTCACGTACTGTACTTTGATCAAAGGGCTCCTTGAAAATGGCAGGATAGAAGAGGCCTGCTCATGTTTGAAGGAAGCTGTACAGAAGAATTTGAGACTTCCATACCATGCCTATGATAACTTCTTGATGGAGCTTTCAAAAGCCGGTGACCTACGAAGGATTCAGTGGCTTTCAGGTTACATGAGACAATTTTATCATCATAGACAGTCCAGGCGTTTTCACAAGGCTCAAAGATGGAGGAAAGGAGGGGGCAAAAGATGACCTTTTACGCTCAATTTAAAAACTACCATGAAAAAATATCAATGTTTGTCCATCTATTTTTCCTTTTCCTACCAGGCTGCCAGCAATTCCAGGTGAAAGTACAACTCTATCTTGAGAACTCAGATATCTTGTTATGTAAACTACATCGTTTTTGTGCCTCAAGATCAGTAGTGATTTTCTTTTATCTTTTGAATGCTTCAAGTAGCATGTCTCCGAGGGGCAGTACCACACAACATGGTTATCCTTTTAGCTTAAATGCCAGGTCTAAGGGTGATCTATTCTACCAGAGTTGGGAGGGTGGACGGGTGCAAGCAGGAAGATCATGACTGACTATATTACCTGCGAGGTAGTGCGAAATATGGTGAGCTGCTATGCCTGTGATTAGTAGTGATTGTATTAACTGCTCACATTATTATGCTAATATACCATGGTCTCTCATGGGTGGTGGACCATTTTTCAGTGTTCTTGTAAAAATAATTCTCTTACTTGATTCATTGATTTAGAGAATTTCCATAAAACCCTCTTTTTTTTATGGATTCTTTGTGCCAAATGGGTACTTAAATGCTATGCAATCCTATAGTTGTCTTCAAAATGGCAGCCATTCCTAGACAACAAACTTGTAGGATTTTCTAACTCCAAAGAAATGAAAACTCAATGGTGAAATCTCTCTATGACTTCCTAGCATTTGAATTATACAACATATATCAACTCTTTAATTTGACGTTTCCACTTACTTGTAGGAACACATTAGTAATATGCATCATATTCATTCCCACAAGATATTGCTGTTATTGCCCATAATCATAGCCGGTTTTGCCTCGTGTTCTAAAATGAAGTTAATACATGTTGTAAGACTGATACGTAGACTATAGAAGTAGGAGATCCTGTGTTCATAGGTCAGTTTTGCCTTGTGTCCTAGAATCAAGTTAAAATATGTTGTATCACTGATATGTAGAACAGAGAAGCAGGAGTTCCTGTGTTCATGGGCTCTCATGACATATTGTAATGTGCACATCCTTTTCATAAAAAAGCAATCTAGCATTAAACACACATGTGATCAAGGTGTGGCAGACCTTGGACAACTACAAACAGTTAGCAAATAGAAGTAGGAGTTGTACTTTTCAAATTAGTAGTTCAAACAGTCAGATTTATTGTTGATGGAAGAGCCTGTTGCTTTATGGAGGATATAAAGATGAAGCAGAAGTAATAATCCAATCAAGGAAAATTGTCTGATTTATAAGACTTCACGATTTTCCATCTAGAAACTTCATAAAGCACCAATTAAAGGATTGACGGTGATAAGAAGGGTATATTGCAGAAACAAAGTGATCCACTATGTTTACAAGTGCTACTCATTCATTTACATGGTAAGGTTTTTGAACATGGAGCAGACAATCTTGATATTAATAACAACAATATAAGGATCGCAAACAGCAGATGGCAATATCAAACAATAAGACTATAAGCTTGCATTAAACAATCCAATGTAGATCAAATGCTCTTATGATTACATCAAGCAAGTATGAAGCAGCCATCCTTATATATGTTTATTGAAGCTCCATACAACAATGTATCATATTGAGTATCACTATAAGTAATCCATGGATCAATGATTACATCGAAGAACTATGGTATACTTAACAAACAGCACTTGTATATATCAAATGTGACCAATATGTTGCATTTAACATCAAGTGATTCATATCAAGATCATCCATAACCACTGAACAAGAAGGATCTAAGATCACATCGATGTTTCAATCAAAGATTAGATTAAACAGCAATCCTTATTGGTTTGAACTGGCAAATCAAATATGATATTCATATCGTCAATACTGCCTGCATATTCAGTTATCACACTAAGTAATGTTTACATCAATCAAGTAAAGATATACATATGAATCAGCAAGTAAACAAACATAATATCATTATCACCGCCAAGAAGTATATGTCAAATGATATTAATTAATCATTAATTAGTTATCTACTATGGGGTGCAATCAAACATAATGATAAGTAGGAGATATTTTCCACAGCAAGTCAAATTGTGATATTGCTACCAGGATTCAACTTTGTAGTTTTTTAGTCAAACTCATTGACCCATGTTTCATGAGTAGTTCACAAGAACCCATCTCTCATGAGAATGAATGTGTTAAAATTCAGAAATAATGAATTCTCAAAAGCCCAATAATCACCTGCATGCAAATAACCTGCCATGTACAAGAGAAAATCCTCAAACAAGAAAGTGATTTGAAAGCATGAAGCACAAATCGTATATTGTAATTTGTTATAATTACAAAGGGATCCATTACTTTTATAGAAAGCAATGATGCTAAAAATAGAAAAGCTAACTCAACCTTAAAAAGAAAACCCTAGGATGCATGCATAAAATAGAATTATTAAATGCAAACTAAAGCTTCCTAAATTTAGCTTACGTGAAAAAAAAAAAAAAATGTGACTTAATTAATTAATCAATATGATTAAATTAATTAAGTAAAATAACCTTTTTACTTAACACCTCCCCTAAGATAAATTTAGGGAGTAGCTAAAAAGCTAAGTGCATGAATGCAACTACATGCAAGAATGCAAACTTGGGCCCCAACAACTAGGCCTAATGAGGTACCCAATCACAATCAAATCTTTGTAAAGCGAAGGAAAAGGAGAAAACCTAGTGGGAAAAAACTCCTCTCCAAAACTAGATGGAAAAAGAAGGTACAAATGCAATGTCTCAAGAGACTCTCTCAAAACCATAAGTACAACCAACCCCCTAATGAGAGAGGATTGTGACTCCAAAGCCCCCTAGAATGATAGAAACCCTGTGTCGATGATCAGACCAATGTGGCTCCAATGTGGAAGAAACAAAGGCAACAGACAAAGAAGAGGAAACCCCTGAATGTGAGGCTTGAATGATGCTCTAAGAATGCATGAGAGTCCTATAATGGAATCTCCAATGAAGGTGGGATAACAGATCTGCTGAATCTGTCATTTGAGAGGAGATGAATGTCCTTTGATATGTCCTTAACAACTGCACTAGGTGGCTCGATGAATGGAGCTACAATGTTAGGCAAAGCTGGAGAGGAATCCTGCTGAACAGATGCAAACTCAACAGGAGGTGGAGGTGTAGAAGTCACAACACTAGTCTCAAGAACAACACATAAGTTCAAGTGACTTGACTTTACCTCAACAGGCTCTCATGAAGAAAGAGAGCGATTCTCCGACAGTGGAGATGGTGGACCAAAATGAGAGAAAGAGTACAAGAGCGAAGAATGATCAACTATCCCTATTGCAACAATATTGCCTGTCTCACTATCTCTGATGTGCATTGAATCTCGTATGAACTCAAATGTCTTCCTTGTTCCATTGTGAGTAATCTAATAGATAGAGAGAAGGTTAGTGGACAAAGATGAAACATAGTACATCATTGAATGAACCGTCATCAATGTCAATAGAACCTTTCCCACATACAATCATAACAATGTTGTTCCCCATCAAAATGTGTGGGGTAGGAGAAGCCTCAAAAGAAGAGAATAAATCTTGAGAAGATGCCATATGGTGTGAAGCACTTGAATCTAGTAGCCATCTAGAAGAGTGTGGACCAGCTTTTGCACATAATGCATGACCCTTTCCTCTATCCTGTCCATCTGTTTGGAATGATGATGAAGAAGAAGACTTGTGAGAAGTAGAAGGAATCTCAATGTTGCTCCTCATAAGAAGAGCTGTCAAATCTGAAACCTGTTTTGCGTATCCATCTATCTTCAACATAACAATGAGACTCATCATAATTGGGCTTTTTACAATAAGCACACTTAGGTCTTTCTATCTTCGAGTTTTACCCCTTAGGAGAAGGTGGGCCAGAGAGGTATTGATAACTAGAATCCTTCCTAGGTTCCGTTGTCTATGACTTCTGTTTTTGCTCTTGCTTCCCTAGAGATGTCTGAGCTACCAATGCTTGGTTCTGTGATCCTGGAAGAGCATCCAACTATGTGAGCTTGGACTGCTCACGTGTCAATCGATTGCAGAATACCTCAAAGGTAGACATGGAAAATTGTGGACCCAAAGCATCCATGGTGGAGTAGATTGTAGAAGAAAATATCTAAAATAGACCTCAAAGCTTAGAGAGAATTAAGTAGATACACTCGGTGTCAGTTTTATTCTTACCACAACCCTGTAACAATGATTGCAGTGATTTGAATTTCATTAAGAAATTCTCAATAGATGGAAAAGAATCAGGTGCCAAATACGTCAACTCTGCCTCAATCTGAAGTGCCTAAACTGATTGATGGTGCCAAAAAGATCATGAAACTTGGTCCACATGTCTCGAGGTGTAGTACAACCCTCGAGGTGAAACAAAAGACTATTTGAAATGTTCAAGGAAATCATCCCCATGGCCTCATCCATTTTGTTCCCGTACCAGATGATCTCAAACGGGCGAGTCAACTAAGGCTGAACCTCATCCAAACAGGACCATAACCCCCTTGACATGAGAAGGCGGGTCATATGTGCCTTCCAGGTGTGATAATTGTGCAGAGTAAGACGCTCAATAGAGGAAGGGTATGCCATGTGAACTAGAGGAAAGATACCCTCCACAATACAAGAACCCAAACCTTTGCACAAATATGAAAGATGGAAAGTGCAAAAAAGAAAAAAAAAACACTAATTTCTGATCTCTGTGTACTTGGTGAAAAATTTGATGAAATTGACTTCAAATCTGGAAAGAGCACTGAAACACCTTTCCAACGCCTATTCGTTTTCGAAAAACAGAATCTGGATGCACAAGTTGTGCCTCTGGGAAGGCAAAAAATCTCTGACTTTGACTGGCAAAAAACCCTGCAAAATGACAAAATCAGAAAATCCCACGTGCACCTCTGGATCGGGCTCGGAATCTGCTTTCCAACGATATCTTGTTTGCCTAATTTCGATACCGTATGAGCAAGTTATGAGCAAAAAACCACAAGTTGCTCTTTATGACAAAAGGGTAAAATTGGTTGACGGGTTGACAGCCATCAAATTTTGATTGTGGCTTCTGATGTCAGTGCTTGCACATGTAGGCATACTTTCTTACAGTTGCCAGCATACTTTTTAAAAAAGTATGCAATTTTTAAAAAAAAGTATGCAGCTTTTTTAAAAAAAGTTTTAAAAAAACTTTTGGAAACTAATTAAGTTTTTTTTGAAAAAACTTTACTAAAAAATCAAAATGCACTGATTTTTTGATTTTTGATTTTTTTGCTCGGAAATCGTGTTTGTATGGCCATAGACCAGGGGGGAAATTTTGCCCTAGATGCTTTGGTAACCGAAATAGGTCGAATTTTATTTCAAAATTCATCGAATCAACATTTTGATGCTGATGGCGAGGTCTATTTGGGCTCAAAACACTCTGAATTGCTGGGTACCCTCTGGAACAGAAAAAAACCTAGAACTTCAAACCCTTGTAAAATTGACCCCATATGTCCAATTTCAACAAAATAAAAGGTGATTTTGACTATCGCAAACCTTCTGAATATGATTGTGAGATACAAATTGCCCCAAGATGCATAAAAAACTCACTGTAAGAAAAAAATCTCAAAAAGACGAATATGAAGTGTTAGGTCTAGTGCTTTGATACTATGTTAAGATTCAAAAGTGGTGAATTCTCACAAGACCAATAATCACTTGCATGCAATAACCTGCCACGTACAAGAGAAAATCCTCAAAGAAGAAAGTCATTTGAAAGCATGAAGCAAAAATCGTATATTGTAATGTGTTATAATTACAAAGAGATCCATTGCTTTTATAGAAAGCAATGGTGCTAAAAATAGAAAAGCTAACTCAACCTTAAAAAAGAAAGCTCTACCCGATCAACATATCATCCGCATAGCGGAGATAATGTACAAAAGGAGGACAATATTGTTCCCGGCCTATAGATAAGTAGGGCTCCAGACAAAATTGGCCTATAGATAAGTAGGGGCCCCCTTTAGAATAGGGTGCATGCATAAAATAAAAGAATTATTAAATGCAAACTAAAGCTTCCTAAATTTAGCTTAAGTGGAAAAAGAAAAAAAGCGACTTAATTAATTAATCAATATGATTAAATTAATTAAGTTAAATAACCTTTTTACTCTAACAGAATGGAACACTTAGCACTCGTTGCATCTAGGTGATGCTCACAAAGGTGAAGCAATGTGGGCTTGCTGAAGGTTTTGCAAATGGGGGTGCAAGCAAAGTGGGCTTAACCTTGGAGGAAACTCCATGGTTAAGTGCGCTTGAGCTGGAGTAGTATTGGGATGGGTCACCTCCCGAGAAGTCCCAGTGCTTCACCTCTGTGAGCATCACCTAGATGCAATAAGTGCAATGTGTTCTATTCATTCTCATGAGAGATGGGTTCTTGTGAACCACTACTCATGAAACACGGGTCAATGAGTTTGACTCAAAACCTACATAGTTGAATCTTGATAGCAATATCACAATTTGACTTTCTGTGGAAAATATCTCCTACTTATCAATTGATGAGCTTAAGGGGCTTTCTAATTAATGGTTCATAAGGCACAACACTTGTTGAAGGTTTTGCAAATGGGGTTGTAAGTAGTGTGGGCTTAACCTTGGAGGAAACTCTGTGGTTAAGCGTGCTTGAGCTGGAATAGTATTGTGATGGGTGACCTCCTGGGAAGTCCTAGTCCTTCACCTCTGTGAGCATCACCTAGATGCGATGACTGCTAAGTGTTCATTCATTCTTATGAGAGATGGGTTCTTGTGAACCACCGCCCATGAAACATGCGTCAATGAGTTTGACTCAAAAACTACATAGTTGAGTTTTGATAGCAATATCACAAACATAATGAGTCAAGAGATACAACTAAGAGATGCAACCATTCATCCTTATGGCATATTAAAGAGACATTGATGCCATTTCAAAATCATTCATTCAGTTTATTATTCAATCATCATTCATTCAATTCTGCAGATTCAAGTGGAGATCATCTGCTAGCAGGTAGAAGATCAGATCACATATTCATAGAGAAGTCAATCAGAGACAGTGATCTAATGTCGCATAAGCATTAAGATATATATCTGGAATAGCAATAGCCTAAAATCAGATCATCTCCATTACAAATACCATATCAGACAAGCGATCAGAGTGAGTTGATAGCAGTAGCATAATTTGCATATACTATAAAGATGATATTAAGAACATATACTCTCTGATCCGTAACAAATACCATTGCATATACACCAAGTAATATCAGGAATAGCAGTCGGTAAATATTTCCGATCAGAATAGATAAGATTGCACTCATATTAAGGAGATATCAGAAATAGGCAATAGCAATATTGTTTACTCTTGATCAATTTATCATATCGATAACATTCATTATTATTCAACACTTGATAAGAGAGATTATTATATACTTCAAAGTCTCATATACATTCTTGATCAATATACTCCTTGTTCTTGCATATTGAAAGATATCTAGATCGATATAATTTTCACAACTAGACCGATCTTCTTGTTTAAGGCAATTGTATATAGAGTAATTATTGCCAATCAAGATAACTCCCATCTTTGGTTACTCTTGCACTTGCAATAAGTATATTGTTACTATCCAAGTTTATTTAGAGAACAAGTTTTAATAGAAAGAAGTCTCCTGCAATTGAAAATATAAAAAATTAGTCCCAAACCCTAAGGGATGTTATGAGGGGACATTACACATCCAATGATTTTTTAGTGAAACACGAGTTCAAAAGGTGATAATGTTATAATGAATTTTGATGTGAAATATTACATGGTTTACCAGAGTTAATTGTAGACATAATTAAAGTTACCATGTTAAAACATCAGCTTGTGCATTCCATTTAATCCGTTCATTGGAAAGCAGAGGAAAGGAAGACTGGTTTTATATTTTTATTTAGTTACACAATCTCTAGATTGTCTTAATCTGTGTGCTATTGATATCCCTTCTAAGCTATATCCAAGCTCTATATTATCTATGTAGAGGTTTTTTATGTTAATGTTTTTGTAGCTGCGAGAGATATCATTCTTCCTATTGTTCCTTCACGTTCGTGGAAGTCATATTTGGCATCTTCATGTGATGACTTGGCACCGCAATCGTTCTTGGATAGCTGGCAGAGTTTATCGACTTCTAGTGGAAATGTTGTGCCGGTGACTCATTTTCTAGAGTCGTCGTTTTTGTCTTGGCCACCGTTGGTTCTTTATTAGCTTCAAATCTTCATTATGGTCGGGCCTTTTATATTCCTTAGTATGATCGGGCTGGTGATTATTTTTATATCTTCGGTTTTTGAGTTGCCATTTTATTATTATTAAAAATGGTCATCGTTTCAAGTTTGAGTGTGTGATATAATGCAGCATCTATTTATTTCATCGTGAAACTGTTGATGCGTGTTTTATGACTCACCAAACAGTAGAAAAAAATACCGAGATATCTTATCCTCTCTTGAACAAAGTACCGCATATGCTAAGATTGCAAGAAGATCATATGGTAGCTCCAAGGTTCCTCGACTTGTGGATAAGGTCGGTGTTGATGTGATTTGCTGATGATCACAAGGGGCCTTACGTTTTCAATTCTTGGAATGACTTTATGTCATGATGAATGTATGTGATATCGAAAGATGTTGCAATGAAATACTATTGTTTTTGGATTTTACTGGATATGCGGAAATAAAAGGGGTTTAGGTTCAAAGATTTCTAATCTACTCTTAAGGGTTACGATAGCAAAGAAATTACTCTAATGGACGAGTTCCACAATTACCGAGTCCTGCTTCGCCAAGTCAAGCTACAACTACACGTGGATTGGTGCAATCTTCATTGTACGAATGATTGAATTTAGGCACATATGGATAGGGGTTTAGGCTAACCTTGCATGACGATTTAGAATCACTAAAACATCAAAAGTATGAACCAAAGGAACTCATCAAAATACCATCACAACACTTTATCTACTAAGCTTAATCTAATTGAGGGAATTATGAAAGCAAGCAATCATCAAGACACATTAAATTATCACCACACTCCAGTGGCAATTTTATTATCTCAATAGCTCTTAGGCAACAATCTCAAAATTCGCTCCGTACAAATGAGAAGAAGAGGCCTTTATATAGGTCCTCGAAAACAATGAATGACCCGGATCAAAACAATAACCAATGTCCCAGATTTTGCCACATCAGCCCTGATTAGGGTTAGGGCATAGGAAAGAGAATCCAAATTAATGCGAGGAGGAAACCACTACCGTAGTGGGTAATAAATGCCCACTACGCATGCATGCTCAAGAAGAGAGTGTGGTGTCATAAATAGCCACTACATATATACCCACTTTGCATTAAATGCATCTATCTTTGACCTTTGCATTTGAATTCTTTGAATCTACCCAATATGGCCTCCAACTCATCAATGCTAACACTCGGTGTTGATTCCTCCTTGAATTCCAGTGCCACCACTGCTCGTTTTGATTTCTTCAAGTTGTCCTCCCATTCCGGTAATAGATCTTGAGCCGTGTGCATGTGTCTTGAGAAGGCAGAGAGTTTCTCAAAATCATCCTTCGTGAAAGAGTTAAGTCTAAAGAACTCCAATTTTCCCTTCATGTTGTCCATCATTATCTCTTCTTCGGCCAACGTTTGTAACCACAGTGAGACAATGGTATTGGAGACCTCCTACTGGATATTCTCAGCTATCCCCTTCAATCGAGCTGACTCCTTAGTGAAATGTTCAAACATTTCCTTCGCCATGAGAACCGTGCCATACCATCGAGGGAAATCATACACTCCTTCCCTGATGACCTTGCCATCAACCAAGACTTGCCTAGGGGTTTCCATTAGTTCCTGCAAGTCAGAGATCACCTCATCTTGATAGATACGCTCATCCTCCCAAGTCTCCTCCATGCAACGAATTTGGGAAAGGATGGCTAGTGGCTTATCATGAATCTGAACTAATTCTTCAGCGTGACTGTAGGTCTCATTCTCGATCCCCTTAATCCAGACTTCTGCACCTTGCACAATTCTCCTAATCCTGTCGATGGCCTCAACCAATTCGGTTGGAATAGCTAGTGGGGGAACAAAAGATGGATCTTCTTCTCAAACCGGGTGAGGCAAGCTGTCGATGTATGCACATAAAGCCCTGATCTCTCCCTTCTACTTCTGATATTTTTCTTCCAGCTTCCTCATCTTATCCTTGATAGCCTGTGTCGAATCATCGAATTCCTCCATGACCTGTGCTCAAGAGGCCTGACCAAGATCAATTTCTGTTATGTGATACTCCTTAAGAGCAATTTGATCTTTGGTCTTGTCGATAGCTGGAGTTGCTAGCTGCAGAACTTTGGATCCTGATTCTCCTCTAACGACCTTCGTGAACTTCTTGGCTTTTCCCGTTTCTCCTGATCGGTCAATTCAATCCAGAATCTCCTGTAACTCAACTGCAGGGTCAACCTCCTCCTGGCTTCTATGAATCCTCTGCCTAAGCCATTATGGAATATCTGTGTTCTGGTCCCTCTGTACTGCTAACTGTTCTTGTCCTTGCACTGCTCTGGTATCGATCTCCTCGGCTCCAGGACTCTCTGCCATTGCCTCAGGAGCTAGTGCCTTTGTGGTGGGAATTTCTTCTTCTGCTGCTAGGGCCTCTGCTTCTACCTCAAGGATCTCCTCCTCAATTATCTTTTTGAAGAAGACATCGAGACTCTCCTCTGTTGTGACATCTTGTTCCCTGCTCCTTCCTAGCACAAACTTTTCATTGGCATTAATGCTCAATCTATCCTGTATTGGCCTAGTCATGCGTTGTTCTCCTTGCTGCGTTCTTCTTTCGCTTGCTTCTTCTTCATGCTTGACAAATGTTCCTATTTCCTGCACACTGGGAGTCCAGCTAGGCGAAGATGGTGCATTCTCAGACCTTAATCTTTTCTGCCGTGGTTCTTTGACATGAAGATCCAATCTCCTCCTCGTATGCATTTCTTGAGCCGCACCTTTCTCCTTCCTGTGCTCGGCACTTCCTGACGGGATGTCTCTTCCTTCTAGCCTTCCTCCTAATGGCTGCCTTGGTCTCTCATCTTGTAGCTGTGGATGACCTAACAAGTTGTATGTCCAATCCTCTTTTGGTATAGTCTTCTTGTCGAACTGTCGATCGACCCACCACTTCGTGAAGTCCAGGATTGGTTTTGTCAGTGCATCAAGATCCACAATCTCTTTTCTCTGCCATTTATAAGGATGAACGACTTTTTCCTTATTTGGGTTATACCCTCTTTGGAGCACATTTGGATCCTCTTCCATCTGATCAAGAACATGGACAATCTTGCATGCCCTGATTAGGTTCAATGGCAATCGGGAGCACATCCTCTTCCTAACCTCATTCTCATCAACCGCATTTGCCCAAAAGTCCTCAAGGTGCGCTCTGTGTTGATGCCTCATCCCTGCCACTACTCTAATCTTATTGTATGGATCAAAATCTGGCTCTCCTGGATATAGTGGTAGACAGAAGAAGTTCAACTCATCAGATGACCTCTTAGTTGTTGGTAGACAAGGTTACACTTCAACTGAATTACTTCTAATGGAAAGTGGGAATTCTAGTCCTAGTTTCTTCTTCTTCTTTAGGACTTTGTCATAAGCCATCAACTGTTGGGTGACTTCCAACAGGATCATTTTATCAGTAGGGTATCTCAGAAGTTTGTATGGCTGCTCAGAAAATCCCTACGGTCTGATATACAAGAAGGTGGGAAACTGAATGAACCATGCTCCAAATTCTTCCACCAACTTCATTGCCTCAATAGACAATCTCATATGCAATCCGTTTTGCAAGGTTCTTATGATGCGCATTACAAACACATCATTAACTCGAGTGTAATCATCTATGGCTTGTAGATGCAGCTGTGGATGATAGTCGTGTACCCTTAACTGTGGATTTCCACTTCCGAGGACTCCCTTGTACCTTAGTCCTTCATACCTCGTGTTTGGTGCCAGCATATATATCATGTATGAACTCATGAAGAACTTCTTTGTATGCTCTAAATTCCTTAGCTGCTCATCGAGATTGTCACTAATCAACCCAGCCCAATCGATGTGATTGAACTCCTCTACTATCTGTTGAACAAAGTACCACATCCATGATTCGAACAGGTAGGAGTGGGGTAAGCCAAATATTTTGTTGAGCATCATTATCAAATCGCTATATTCCTGGTGGAAATCCAGCTTCACAAGCTCCTTGGACAACTGGGAGTAGTGGGATTTGTTCCTCCTCATCCATTTGTTGTTAGTGATCTCCTCACAATGTTGAACTCCAACCATGTAAACTCTGTGTGCTTGCTCCTTTGTCTTCGAGATCAACCTCCGAGATGAAGGGATCCCAAAAGCTTCAGTGATGGCTGGCGGGGAGAGATCTGCAATGATATTCCCATCCGAGTCCTTAATCATTCTATCACTGGACAGGTAATGCTTTGCACATTCCACGATCAACTCTGCATGCTGGAAGGCAGGAGGGAATCTGGTTGCAGCTACAATTCCGTTGTTCACGATTCGGGCAGCCAGGTGTGTCGGGTGATGATCCGTTGTAGCCAAACATCCTCCTCTGGAATTTGCTCAAATCGAGCATCCAAGATTCGTGTCCTTCACTTCAATCCACTTCGAGACATTTTTGGACTCTGGGTAGAATTCTCTCTGTTCACTCTTTATCAATTGCCTCCTGCTTACACTAGTCCCTCTAGGCTCCGCCATCTGCAAAACAAAAAATAAACTTATAAGATCATGAAAGAAAACAAAAGAAACATTTTTGGACTTTGGGTAGAATTCTCTTTGTTCACTCTTTATCAATTTCAACTTGGATTTTATCTCCATCTTTTATTACAATTTTCAAATCCATCGAAGAAATAATTTTATTGTTTCAATCATTCCAATGACTACGAGCGTTCTCTCGTGATAATACTTCGAAGCATGACTTTTTCTTCTGAACTTTGGGATATCTTTACTTCGCACAATGGACATGATTTAATTTCCCAAAATAAAACTTTCTTAACTTCGTGGCTTTGCTTGAGCACATTCAAAATCTCCCTCTTGCAACTTTCCGTGACTTCGTGCAAAATGTGCCTTCATTTGAGTTTGGGCGCACTCCAACAATGGTAGCAGATTATTTCCTTCATCGCACATTTCGTGACTATGCTTCTTATGCGCTTGAAAAGACTCTTGGGCAGGATTTTGTGTTGGTGAAGGATTTTTTCCATTTCCCTTTATTTTAAAAATTTCGTGACTATAGTTCATTTGTGCTCGAGGAAGGATAGGAGTGGGATTTTTGATGAGTTGAGGATTTTGTCCCTTTCCAATACTCCGTGAGTCTAGGCCATTTGCGCTCGCGAGGAAAGCGGAGTGGGATTTTGCCTTGGTGAAGGATTCTTCCTCTTGGCACATTTCGTGACTGAGGTGGAAACACGCTTTGACCCATGGTTGAGTGCATTCTGGGCCATGTCAGAGACTTCCCATTTTAGCATTTGTCTTCCACCATGCTCTGCCTTTTGAAGCATGGATGGTCGCCCGAGACTGCTATTTCGAAACTACACTTCAATCCTTCTATTCGCACTGCTCTAGTGAAATCTCTTCAATTTATGACATTTGTGTTCAGTCACAGACAAATTTTTTGAATGACCCCTCCATTCTAAGCTTGACCATGATGTTCATGTACTGGGTGAATTCTTTGATGCCATCGTGGATTGCTTCTCTATCAGAATATGTCTCGGCACATTAGGAGTCTGTGTTTAGTTGCATTCTCAAAACTCCGTTTTAGGCATGGATCGAACATAACCCAAGGAGCTCACGAAGATATGTGCGGGGATCTTCTCACTTCATTCCTTCGGCCTTGTTTGCGGATATTTCTTTTGTCATCGCAGATGTGTTCATGATGGATGGTTTTGGGGGGGATTTTCTTCGATCTACCTATGTATCGTGATCCTTTGTGACAACGCTTCAACCGTGCTGGAGGTGCATTCATTGAATCGCAAGAGTATGACTGGTCTTGCATGATGCTTTGATTTTGGAAGTCACTTGGCTATATGTTTCGAGCATGCTTTGAACTTGGCCTTATGCAAGGAAATGTGCTTTGAGCACATACGAATACACACTGTGGGTTGTCTTTCTTATAGGGTTTCCTTGCCAAACTGGAGCTACACCTCAAGACTTTCTGTGGTCCATCATCTCTGCCAAGGATTCCTCTAATCATGCGATGTTGGCACTAAAGAGAACCTATAATACTATTACCAGAGCCATTGAGACGAAGCAACAAGGGCCAAGCTAGCGAAAAGAGAGGGGGTCCCATCATTGATGGGCGATGTGTGGAATATAGGTCACAACAGGAACCTTTCAGAATTATAATGCAGTGTTTATTTGTAATGTTCCCAACCACCATTCACAGGAAACACTATACCCGCCCAAACGCAACCTGGACACAACTCAGTCCAGATTGTACGAAGAGGAATTGGGAGTAGGAAGATCGTACGGTAGAAGACCGTACGCAATTGTTGCAGATCGTACAGAGGTGTTGCAGGCCGTAGGGTGTCAAGGAAGACCATACGGGGTTGTTGAGGATCGTACGAAGGTGCTGGATGTCATACGGTACCAATGAAGGAGGCCGTACGAAGTTGCTAGGAAGCCCGTACAGTGCTAAGTGTGAAGGTCATACGGTATGACAGAGGTAGCCGTACGGTGAGGATGAAGGCCGCACGATGTAGCAGAGAGCTTATTGATCTTATTGAAGATACTTCAGATTCACCAGACCCGATACAGTAGAGTAACAGAATAGGGTGAGGGTTGAATCCCACCGAAACTCTAAATACCAAATAGGGAGGGTCTCTCACCTCCGAAATGGCAGTCAGTAGAATCCCAATTGGAATTTGCAAATACAAATAAAATATCAAATCTCAACATATTAATCTCATCCTACACGCCGGGCATAAATACTCGTCGGGGAAACTCTTGAGGGTGCACAAATAGAGCCGACGGCAACAACTACTCCTACGCCAACAGATAAAATATGGGCTCGACATAAACTAAATCGATCGGGACCCAAATACAATAGTTTTTATTATTCATTTAATGACGGAGACATTACAGTCCTCCCGTCCCAATAATTGCTTGTCCTCAAGCAATTTCAGGCTAGGGTGTTCTAGAATCTCTTCACCTTCCTAGGTGGCGTCTTCAAAGGGTAGATCCTTCCAGCGCACAAGAAATTCCTTGACCGTGTGTGTCCTCAATCTTTTCTCTTGACTGTCGACGATTTCTGCTGGTTCCAATACTAATTTCCCTCCGTCGTCGAGGGGTGGCAGGTCTGTGGAGACCGTGACTTGTTGACCCACTACTTTCTTCAGGCAAGAAATGTGGAAGACGTTGTGGATTCGACTTCCCTCAGGTAGGTCCAATTCGTATGCAACCTCACCCACTCTCCGGGTCACACGGTAAGGTCCGTAGAAGTGCAGCCTCAGCTTCTCCTTCCCGGAAGCCTTCAGAGAGGACTGTCTGTACGGTTGAAGTCGGAGGTATACTAGATCCTCGACTTCAAAACTCCTCTCGATTCCGTGCTTGTCAGCATATATTTTCTGCTGATTCTAAGCCCGTTGGAGATTTTCCTTTAGGGATCTTAAAATATCTATTCCTTCTTGTAGCTAGTCTTTGGCCTTCGGCGCATGATTGTCACCTAGAGCTAAGTCCACAAATGAAGGAGGTTCATACCTGTACAAATCTTTGAAAGGTTCCATTCCAATGGACATGTGGTAGGTGGTATTGTAACAATACTCTTCCAGATGTAGCCATTTGACCCATGCCCTCTGTTGTGTAGAAACATATTTTTTGAGGTAATCTTCTAGCAATTTGTTCACAATCTCTGTTTGTCCGTCGGTTTGGGGGTGATAACTGGTGCTTGGCGACAACTCCGTCCCTGCTAGTCGAAACAATTCTTTCCAGAAATTATTGAGGAAGCGACTATCTCTGTCGCTGACTATGTTTCGAGGGAGTCCGTGTAGGCGGAACACCTCCCGGAAGAATAAGTCTGCCACCTGTGAGGTCGAAAACTTTGCTGAAACAGCAAAGAAATGTGCATACTTGGTTAATCTGTTAACCACCACAAAGATGCAGTCCTTCCCCTGCGCCCTAGGAAGCTCGGAGATGAAATCCATTGAGATGCTATCCCACTTTTTCTCCGGAATCGGTAATGGTTGAAGTAAACCCGCCGACAGAGTGTGTTCGGATTTATTTTGTTGACAGGTAGAGCATTCCCGGACGTACTGTAATATATCATTCTTTAGGCCTTTCCATAAAAACCTTTCCCTGATCTGTCTATAGGTCTTCAAGTATCCTTGATGCTCGGCTAGAGGCGAGTCGTGCATCTCTTTCATGATTTTCTTCAATTTGGATTCAGGTACCAGATAAATTCTGCCTTTGTAGAAAATAATATCATCAACCACCTTATACCCGTCGTCCTGTACTTCTTTGTCTAGAAGTTGGCATGTGAAAGTGTTCTTGGAGTATTTGACCAACAAATGTGCCCTCCAATCCGATGATATCTGAGATAAGGAACATATGGCCGGCTTTCTTGACAAAGTATCAGCCACTACATTATTTTTTCCTTTTACATACTCAATGTCAAAGTCGAAAGCCTGTACTTTACTTACCCATTTCTATTGTCGCTCATTCAATTCCCGCTGTTCCAGAAAATGTTTGAGGCTGTTGTGATCTATACAGATGACGAACTTGGCTCCAACGAGGTACTGCCAGAATTTTGTCAAGGCATGCATGATGGTGAGCATTTCTTTGTCGTATATGGAATATAACCTTTCGAAAGCAATTGGGTGGTAGTCCTGCATCAGCACGGCCCTGATACCCTCTTCAGAGGCGTCGCACTCCAGGATGAAAGGCCGAGTGAAATCTGGCAGTGCAAAAACCAGGCAAGAACTCATAGTCTTCTTGAATTTTTCAAAAAACTGATGTGCCCGTTCACTCCACTGGAAAGACCCCTTCTTTGTCAGATCGGTGAGTGGCGCGCTGAGTTGTGAGAACCCCTTGACGAACCGTCTATAGTAACTACACAACCCAAATAATCCACGTAGTTCTAAAAGAGTTTTCGTTGGTGCCCAATCCAAGATAGCCTGAATCTTATCTTGATGTACCTAAACTCCTCGGCTACTGACAATGTGCCCAAAATATAATATTTCTGTCATCCCGAATTCACATTTGGATCTTTTGGCGAACAAAAGTTGTGACTTCATAATCCCGAGTACTTCTTCCAAATGTCTTAAGTGCTCCTCCCATGTCTTGCTGTAGATCAGTATATCATCAAAGAATACCAACAGGAACTTGCGCAACTGTTTGTTAAAAATGTGATTCATGCAAGATTGGAATGTAGCTGGCACGTTGGTCAATCCGAATGGCATGACCAAAAATTCATAATGCCCATAATGGCAACGAAATGCTGTTTTCTCCACATCCTGTTCCCTCATGCGGATTTGGTGATACCCCGAACGGAGGTCTATTTTGGAGAAATAGACGGCGCTGTGTAACTCATCCAACAATTCATCAATCCTGGGAATTGGGTACCTGTTCTTGATGATCTTTTCGTTCAGCGTGCGGTAGTCTACACACATTCGCAACGTTCCATCCTTCTTTTTAACCAGCACTACCGATGATGCAAAAGGATTGGAACTCGGCTTGATCCAACCTTTGTCAAGAAGTTCCTGTATTGTTTTTTCAATCTCATCTTTTAGCTTCTTAGGGTGGTGGTATGGCACAATCATAACCGGTTTGGCGCCAGTCTCCATCTTAATGGTGTGTTCAAACCCCCGGTGTGGTGGTATGCCTGGTGGTATGTTGGCGAAGACTTGGTGATGTCTATCCAAAACCATTTGAAGCTCTTCATCCTAGTGGTCAGTTCTTTGTCCCTGTAAAGGTTTCGTTGAGGCAAAACAGTGTGCGGTCTAGATCACGTCGTCGTGTTTGAAGATTGCTTCCATCCGTCGGGCTGAAGCTTCCTTCGGTCCTCCATTCGACATTTCTCTTAGCACAATCTTTTTGCCGTTCACCTTGAAGAACTCCATTTGTTTGAAACTCTGTGTGTATTCATCCAATGTTTCCATCCACTGAATGCCCAGAATGATTTCCATGTCGTCCAAATTGACCACGAAGAAATCATCCGTCACTGTGTGGTTCCCCATGATGATGCTCAGTTGCGGAACCAAGTGGGTGCATTTTAACAGGTTTCCTCTTGCCACCTTGACGTCAAATCTCTGGTGTGCCTCTGTACACAAACTTTGCTGACTCACCAGCGATGAGTTAATGAAATTGAGTGTGGCTCCGCTGTCAAGCATGACCACAACCCATTGCCCTTGGAGGGTACCTCGGACTCGGAATACAGTACACCTTGGAGTTCCCACCAGAGTAGCAATGGTGCCTCCTCTCTTCAAGAGTGTGACCATTCTTTCTGTGCGATTGATGTTTACCTCACTAGAAGCTTGTTGTTCGTCCCCTTCGGCTTTCGGTGCCGGTTTCTCCTCGTCATCGGACAATACCTCAATGTAATGGATTTTTCCTTTGTCAAGGCATCGATGTCCCGGTACCCATGGCTCCTTACAGTTGAAACAAAGTTTCTTCCTTCTGAGTTCTTGCCTAGTTGCCTCATCCAACGAGGGCTTCCTAGGTGGGGGTCTGCTGTCTTTCTCCCTTTGAGCAAGAGGTGGTTTGGACTGTGATTACTATTTGGTGGAAGAAGAAGAGGATGTCGCCTTGTCGCATGCCTTCTTAATTGCCTCCGTGAGTGTGATGTGATTGAATCCCTTCACCCAGCCCTTCAAAGGTTTTGCCAACCCATCCATAAATAGTACCACCAAACGTCTTTCTGAAATATTTGTTACCAAGACAAACATTCTTTGAAATTCCGTTATGTAACCATCGATTGTGCCGGATTGCTTCAACTGAGCCAACTCTTTGAAATTCAGTTCTGGATCTCTTTCGTCAAAACGATCTATCAGTCTCTCAGTGAATTCGGCGTAGGAATTTATTTGATCGTGGCCAAGAGTAATCATGCCATGATGCCACCATTCGTGGGCTACCCCTTCTAGATGTAGTGCAGCAAATTTGATGGCCTCTCCTCTGGCATAGGGTTGAGTTGGAAATGTGTCTGCCTTTTGCACCCATGCTCGAGCTATGATGGATCCAGACCCATCAAAGGATGACAGGTTAACCTTGCCAATCTTCCGTCTGATATCGTCATTATGATAACCACACTTGTTTCCACCAAAATACCTCATTCTCAGCTCAGCATAATCTTTGTAGGATATGTCTCCTTCCATATTTGCGTTCCTCCAATCTTCCTAAAGTTGATCCTGCACTTCTTGGAAAGTTGGTTGCTCTCTGTGTTGCTTTTCCTCCCGTGGAGGGAAAGTTGGCATTGATGATTGAGAGCGTACGGTTTGGGGATTTGCCCTTCCTGAGACATAATTGTCACTTTGTTTAGCAGATATCTTGCCTTCAGCCAATTTTTGCAGTGTCTCTTCCATGAGGTGCTGAGTGTCATTTATCTGTGCTTGGTTCCTAGCGAGTTCTCTCAAAAGAGTCATGACTTCAACAATAGGATCTTGCGGGTCCGCCATTCTACCAACTGAGTAATATCTTCTCCTCTTCCTGGTATAAACTTTCATTCACTACCCACAAGCTGACAGAATCACTAGCTTTGATACCACTGTAATGTTCCCAACCACCGTTCACAGGAAACACTATACCCGCCCAAACGCAACCTAGCCACAACTCAGTCTAGATCGTACGAAGAGGAATTGGGAGCAGGAAGATCGTACGGTAGAAGACTGTACGCAATTGTTGCAGACCGTACGAAGGTGTTGCAGGCCGTACGGTGTCAAGGAAGAAGACCGTATGGGGTTGTTGAGGACCATACGGAGGTGCTGGATGTCGTATGGTGCCAATGAAGGAGGTTGTATGGAGTTGCTAGGCAAGCCGTACGGTGCTAAGTGTGAGGGTTGTACGGTATGACAAAGCTAGCTGTATGATGAGGATGAAGGCTGCACGATGTAGCAGAGAGCTTATTGATCTTATTGAAGATACTTCAGATTTGCCAGACCCGATACAGTAGAATAACAGAATAGGGTGAGGGTTGAATCCCACCGAAATTGTAAATACCAAATAGGGAGGGTCTCTCACCTCTGAAATGGTAGTCAACAGAATCCCAACCGGAATTCACAAATACAAATAAAATATCAAATCTCAACATATTAATTTCATCCTACACGCTGAGCATAAATACCCATCGGGGAAACTCCCGAGGGTGCGCAAATAGAGCCGACGACGACAACTACTATGCCAACAAATAAAGTATGGGCCCGAGATAAACTAAATCGATCAGGACCAAATACAATAGTTTTTATTATTCATTTAAGGACGAGGACATTACATTATTATTCTCATTGTGTGACCTTTCTAGGAGACTAGCGTATTTACTGTGATATTGTTTTTATGATATTCTCGTGTTTTGAGAATTCAAGGGTTGAGAGATTATCACAAATTTTGAGCATGATCAAATTAGATGACTGGTGAATCATTATCGTGCTGTGTTATTTTTGTAATTAGTTTACTTCATTTGAGAGGCCCAAATTCTTGCAAAGAATTATTGATTGATTAGTCTTGAAGACTTCAATCATAATCTGGAATCTTGTAATTATTTTGAGATTCTAAATAAAGGAATCATCTTTTGTGAGCTGGGTTGTTTCCCTTGAGCAAGAGGGTTTTTTCCAAGATAATTGTGCAGTGTTATCTGTTATTTGTGTGTTCTTGATTTCATTTGTTTCATATCTATATTTTGGTTCTAAAATTAACATGGTATCAGAGCGGGTCTAAGGAAACAATCCGAACCATAATAGAACAATTGAATTCTAGAAGAATCATGATGTCTAATGGGAGTCGAATATGCTATTCAAAATGAGGGATTCATATGAGAACGTGTAGCTGAAGAGTCTTGGAGGGTAGGATCTCTGATGAAGCTTCTTACTTGGATGGAGAGGATGTTGTGATATTCGTCTATGCTTACAATGTTTGGCATTCATGTCTGAGGATAGCAGATGTACTGATGTTCAATTTTTCATTCCTTGCCTGCACTATAACTGTGTGATGGCGAAAGGTCTATTGGTGGATTGTGAGGAAATTTAGGCAATAAAGAGACAAGTATTTGAATATTGATCATGAATTTTATGTAGTTAATTCATGTTATAATATTGAGAATAATGAATCTTGTATGCTTTTAGCATTGATTTGTATATTTTCTCTTGATGAATAGTTTGATTCTATGATCTATTGCTAATCTCTCTAAAAATGCTTCCAGGACGAATCGAGAAGCAACGGGATGATGAGAGATTACATGCAAAGTCATGCAGGCTATAGAAATGAACCTGTGAATGCTACTTGCAGATATGGGTTTGAATTGGTGACACATAACTTCATTTAAGATGAAGATCCTATACAGTTTGTTATTGTGATTAGTTTCTTTGAAGAGGAAGAAATGATTTTTGAAGGGAGACTATTCAACTGCAGAAATCAGATTCAGAGGGAGCTTGAGTGCCAGATGTAGAATGCCAAATCCTTTTGTTGAGGATCAACAAGCTCGTGTAGCAGTGACTGCTAAAGCTCCTTGTTTGGTCAACATTGGAATCAGCTCAATTTTGTTATGATAATCAGAGCAGTGAGAATGCTGCCCATGCTGAGAGGGAGTCTCCATTCAGAGGGAGTCTTACTATCCATCACAGGCAACCTTGGACAAGGAGGTCAAAAGGTTGATATTAGATTTAGAGGGAGTCTGACTTGGACGAGGAGGTCAAAAGGTTGATATCTGTCTCACAGAGAGCCACATCATCACGAAGATTTGTTAACGAGTTCTTCTCCGTGAGGGAGAAGTTCGAGGTGCAATCCCTTGTTAATGAGTTCTTCTCTGTGAGAGAAGTTCGAAGTGCAATCCCTTGTTAATGAGTTCTTTGTGAGAGAAGTTTGAGGTGAAATCCCTTGTTAATGAGTTCTCTGCGAGAGAAGTTTGAGGTGAAATCCCTTGTTAATGCATTCTTCTCTGCGAGAGAAGTTTGAGGTGAAAGCCCTTGTTCCACCCTCTAGGAGTAGCTATGGTGCATCCACCCTCTGGGAGTAGCCATAGTGGTAGTCATGTGTGAGACTCCATGACTTAGTTTTTTGTTTCACCCTCTGGTAGTAGCTATGGTGGATATTATTATACTGAGATAACAATTTTATGTTAAGAAAATCTGTGATGAGATTTTGTTATTGACATTTTTTGTTGCAGCTTCATTGTGCTTGTTAGGTTGAGACACACTATGACATTTGAATGATCTCTCTCTTGTTAAGAGGGAGTGTTAATGTTTTTATAGCTGCGAGAGATATCATTCTTCCCGTTGTTCCTTCACGTTCGTGAAAGTCATATCTGGCATCTTCATGTGATGACTTGGCATCGCAGTCGTTCATGGATAGCTGGCAGAGTTTATCGGCTTCTAGTGGAAATGTGCCAACGACTCATTTTCTGGACTCGTTGTTTTTATCTTGGCCAGTGTTGGTTCTTTATTAGCTCCGACTCTTCATTATGGTCGGGCCTTTTGTATTCCTCATTATGATTGGGCCGGTGATTATTTTTATATCTTCAGTTTTTGATTTGCCATTTTATTATTATTAAAAACGGTTATCGTTTCAAGTTTGAGCATGTGATATAATGCAGCGTCTATTTATCTCACTGTGGAACCTTTCAGAATTATGATGCAGTGTTTATTATTCTCATTGTGTGACCTTTCTGGGAGACTAGCGTATTTTCTGTGATATGGTTTTCTGATATTCTTGTGTTCTGAGAATTCAAGGGTTGAGAGATTATCACAAATTTTCAGCATGATCAAATTAGATGACTGGTGAATCAGTATCCTGCTGCGTTATTTTTTAATCAGTTTACTTCATTTGAGAGGCTCAGATTCTTGCAAAGAATTGTTGATTGATTAGTCTTGAAGACTTCAATCATAAGCTGGAATCGTGTAATTATTTTGAGATTCTAAATAAAGGAATCATCTTTTGTGGGCGAGGTTGTTTCCCTCGAGCAGGAGGGTTTTTCCCAGGATAACTGTGCAGTGTTATCTGTTATTTGTGTGTTCTTGATTTCATTTGTTTCATATCTATATTCTGGTTCTAAAATTAACATTTTACACCTAAACTGGGCCTTTGGTGGCTGTAGCATTCCATTCAAAGTTGAATGGACATGGATATGGATACAGTATGAGATAGAGATACGGTCATTTTTGAAGACCCTCAATATGGATATGGCTGGATACAACATTCATAAAAAAAATGTGCACATTTAATGCAATTTTCTAAGTTATTAGAGGAAATTTTCATTACTTTAAAAGCAACATAGACAAATAATTATACTTCATTTAACAATTAACAATATGCGAAAAATAGTAAAGTTGCATTGGAAGATGACCCAAAAATATGGGTCGCTGAAATAGAAAAATATTTCATTTGTTTTCCTCATTTGGTGTAGGTTTTGTTTTACGAAAAAATAAAAAAAATTGCATGATTGAATTTTTTTTAAAATTAAGTTTTGGAAGATTTACTTCAAATTTTAAAAAAATCAAATCACACAGTATCCAGCATAGTTGGAAAATCAAGGTTATTTGGGCATGTGTGGGTACGGTATCAGATGTGTATCTACATCGTATCAGATATGAGGATACACACGATTGGGGAGGGGTAGAGGTGTATCTGGCTACTCTGATTACATTTCCTTGTAAAATTGACAGCAGAAAGTAGCATTTTTTTAATGGTAGTTTTGTGGATAGCCATGCTGTTGCAGTCATGAAAGTTGGTGTTTGCATTTTGCAGTATTTGTCGGTGACTGTATCATTATAGTTTTATGTTGGACCTAATTTATCCAAAGCTTTGACCATGTCGGTAATGTAGACTAGTATCTGACCAGCTTTAACAAATTTAACTTTTTTTTAACATAGACGAAAGGTAGATTACACTATAATGTAATTATAACTGGTAGCTCAAGCACATGCATCTTCAGTCCAAGCCTTTCTTGAACTCCAAAATTCTTCATTTTTCTATTTTTCTCCAAAGTGCTAATGCAGGATTTAGATGCAGACCTACATAAGTGTTTGTCTTGTATATGGTTTGGATAATTAGTGTAGGCAGTGAAATTGAGGAGTGTACATTGTTCACTTGTAGATGAGTAGCTTCATGGATACTGTGATGTCCCTGTTTTTTATTTTCGATATTTCCTTGAAATTCTCCTTTTTTTGTACTAAATCCTCTTATAGACAGTTAGTTATTTCAGACTGAAATGAACGGTACAACTGCCACTGATTTACATCAAACAAAATTCACACGATAATGTAGCTGCTGGTTTTAGGGCAATTATAGAAGATGCCTGTAGTATCCACAATAGGGATAATGGAAAAACCACAATCTTTCCAAAAATAAGCAATAGGAAATTTCAAAACTTTAGATGCAAATGGCTAGCCCTTCAACCAACTCAAATCTATGCTTAGTGTTGAAATTATAGCATCATCAGATAAAGAATCAACAATGAGATATATCAGTTTACAACCTCACTATTAATTATCATGATCGAATAAATACTGTTTTCGATCTGCATGAATTAATATCATATTGGTTTCATTATCGATCGAGTAATGATCGATCAACATTGCTTACATTGCATATACATTGAATACCTTTATTATTGGCATATTAAACATACGTTAGTGACCACTTAACTAATGGTAAGTGACCGTTCATAAAACGGTATTCATAATACTGTTTAAGTGCCATCGATGAGGAGGCATGTCTTGAGCGGACATCTCCACTCAAGACATGCCCCCCAATACAAGTATATATGCAGACCTGATAAGGCAATATTGAGCAATTGAAATCAAACGTTCTCAGCCTTATTTGGACCTGCAAAACAGTCACCATTAGAATCATAAATCACATATATTGAGAAATATTAATTGCAATCTATCAACTATCAAATCTGAAAGGAGTACGATCTGCATTTACATGGTATCAGAGTCACGTTAAGGAGGATCCAAGCAGCGATCAAACTTGAGATATTCAGATTTCAATCTAAGCACATCACATTCCTTTATGGCGAGTGTAATCAGATTCAAAGATAGGCTAGAAGGAGGAAATAACTTCCAATCATGGAAGTTCAAGATTATGATGATATTAAAAGAGAATAAAGTTGAGTCATTTGTGAAAGAAAATAAAGCAAGACCGGAGAATGATCTTGAGAAGATGACATGGATTCAAGGAAATGAAAAGGCGATCAAACTTGAGATATTCAGATTTAAATCTAAGCACATCACATTCCTCTATGGTGAGTGTAATCAGATTCGAAGATAGGCTAGAAGGAGGAAATAACTTCCAATCATGGAAGTTCAAGATTATGATGATATTAAAAGAGAATAAAGTTGAGTCATTTGTGAAAGAAAATAAAACAGAACCGGAGAATGATCCTGAGAAGACGACATGGATTGAAGGAAATGAAAAGCCCATGAAAATCATAGTTGATGGAGTTAGAGATCATATCGTGCCAATCTTGACAAAACATGAGACCGCATAGCATATGTTTAAGTCACTTGAAAGCACATACAAAATAAATAATTCCAACAGGACCTTGGCTCTAAAGAGAGAAATCAAATCAATCATATAAGTATGAACAAAGGAGAATTTATCAACGCATACTTTATGAGAATATCTACACTAAGGGATCAGCTATCAACGCGGAGTATTGTTTGTACAAGGTATCAAGAGGAACTTGGTTTCCATATCTGCACTTGAAGACAATGGATATAGGGTTACCTTCATGGATAGTAAAGTGTGGGCATGGCCAAAGAACTCTACTATTAAGAAGGCTCAAACCATAGGTTATAGACAAGGATATCTATATAAATTATGTACTGAGCCAAATCTTGCCCTAATTCATGAAATTGCATACTTGAATGAAATATGGCATAAGGGATTAGGACACTTCCATTTCCGTGCCCTATCTTCTATGGAAAAACTAGTCACAGGCTTACCCAAACTCAAACAATATCATTTAGGGGCATGTAAGGGGTGTGCTTTACGGAAAAACACAAAAGGGTCTTTCCAAAGTAGTTCTAGTAAAACAAATGATGTATTAGAATTAGTCCACTCAGATTTATGTGGACCCATGTCTGTACCTTCTTTAGGGGGTTTCGTATATTATGTAATTTTTGTTGATGACTTCTCTAGAAAGACCTGGATCTATTTCCTCAAATGTAAAGAATATGAGGAGATACGTAGAAGGTTTAAGGAATTCAAATCTCTTACAGAAAACTCTTATGGGTGGAAAGTTAAAACATTAAGGATAGATAATGGGAGAGAATACACATTAGATCATTTTAAAGAATTTTGTAAAAATGTTGGGATTAAGAGAGAGTTCATTGTACCCTACAACCCTCAACAAAATGGGCTTGTTGAAAAGAAAAAATAGAACCATTGTAGAAGCTGCTAGGGCAATGTTACTTGATTAAAACATAGAAACATCACTTTGGGCAGAAGCCTCAAGTACTACTGTCTACATACAGAACAAATGTCCTCACTCCCATATTGATGACAAAACTCTTGAAGAAGCTTTCACTGGTGTAAAACCAGACATCAGTCACTTGAGGATATTTGGTTGTCCTGTCTACATTCATGTGCCCAAAGAGAAAAGAACTAAGCTAGAACCTTCTGGGAGAAAAGGTAGTTTTGTAGGCTATAGTGAAACCTCAAAAGCTTATAGAATATATGTGCCTGGTCAGAGACAGATTGAACTAAGCAGAGATGTGATTTTTGAGGAAGATAGCTTTTAAAAGAGCTAGAAATTCTATTGATTCAAAAATTCAAACTTCCCCCATAGACCTAGAAAAGGATCCTGCCCCTGAGATTCAGAGGGAGTACCCTGAGGAAGATATAAATGAAGAACAAATCACATCATTGGAAAATCCTAAGAAGAGACCACTTTGGGCTACTAAGACAATAAAGGAAGCAAAGACTTATGCAGCTCCGTCAAGGACTTTTAGAGAGAGTAAAAGACCTAAGAGATTCTCTAGTTATGTAGCTTTGATGAGTGAATTCATCAAATCAGAACCTGCTAATGTTACAAAAGCTCTCCATCACCAAGTATGGAAGGATGCCATGACAGAGGAGTATTAATCCATCTTGAAAAATGATGTGTGGGAGATAGTACCTAGGCCAAAAGAGAAATTTGTTGTTTCTTCCAAGTGGCTATTCAAAATCAAGCATGCTGCAGATGACAGTATAGAAAAACACAAAGCAAGATTTGTAGCCAAAGGTTTTTCACAAAGGGAGGGAATTGATTATGAAGAAACTTTTGCACTAGTTGCTTGCTATACCTTAGTCAGAGCAGTCCTAGCCATTGCAGTAACCAACAGATGGAAAGTCCATCAAATGTATGTAAAATCTACATTCTTAAATGGGACTATTGAAGAAGAGGTCTACTTAGAGCAACCTGAAGGATTCGAGATCCACAATGCAGAGTCACATGTGTGTAAATTAAAGAAAGCCCTATTTGGACTTAAGTAGGTTCCCGGAGCCTGGTATGAAAGAATTGACAGTTACCTCATGGGATTAGGTTTCTCGAAAAATGATGCAGACCAAAATCTCTACTTCAAGAAAAACAAAGGTGATATGTTAATATTGATATTATATGTTGATGATCTGTTGATTACAGGAGAGGATCACCTTATTGATTAGTGTAAGAAGGATCTAGCCTTAGAGTTTGATATGAAGGACTTAGGTCTATTACACTACTTCCTTGGATTAGAAGTCTGACAGAAATCAGATGGCATTATTCTGAATCAAGGGAAGTACACTCTTGATATATTGAAGAGATTTGGAATGATGAATTGTAGATCTATGTCATGTCCCATGGAAACAAATCTTCATAAATTGAAGGAAGCAACAACACATTCTCGGTTAGAAAATCCAACTCTATATAGGTAGATGATTGGATCTTTGATGTACTTGGTCAACACCAGACCAAATATTTGTTATGCAGTGAATGCTTTGAGTCAGTTTATGTGTGAGCCCAAGGAGATACATCTTGTTGTTGTGAAGCATATAATGAGGTACCTTCAAGGTACTCTTAATTATGGTCTCAAATATGGAAAGGTTGATTTAGATCTTCATGGATTCATAGATTCAGATTGGGCTGGAAGCGTGACCAATCGGAAAAGCACCTCAGGATGTTGCTTCAGTTTAGGATCGGCTATAATATTGTGGATAAGAAGAAAACAATCTTCAGTGGCTCAGAGTTCTACAGAAGCCGAATACATTGCAGCTTCTGATGAGAGCCAATTATAGCCTATTTAATTCCATATTTTAATCTATTTCATGTACTTTCCTACTCACTTTCCTATTCCATTTCCACTCCATTCCATCTCATTATTTCCATTTTTACGTTGCATATGGTTTAATATATATAAGTACTATTTAATGAGGTTTTGGGATTAAAATATGGAAAATGCATTATTGATTACTTTTACTAATATTTATAATTGCAGCATGTTCACATGTTCCTGTCACCTATTTCATACTTTCTTCCTGTCGCCTATTGAATAAAAACAATAACACTCTCTACCATTCATTGTCTGCCAATCATTGGAGGATATAATGCAATATGGAACCTTCTTGTTATGATATAATGACTTCTCACATAATACGTGAGGCTGCTATGCTTTTATGGACTCCGTAACTCCTTCTCCACCAACTATATTGCAAGCAATATTCTCAAGCTAGCCATGAATAGAATAATACCTTATATGGTGATTAAAATAAACAAGCTCATTTTAGACATTTAACAAAAACAACCAATCCCGTGCTGCAGGAAACTGAGTTGTTATTGCTGTTAAGGAAGTGAACTTGCCATTTCCATACCTCATGTGAAGACGAACTGCATTGATACAATTCTGGAAAAACCTTTTCAAGTCTATATTAGATGATGACAATGATGCTGGCTGGAATGATAACAAATCATTGTCTACTCTTCGCATGTATCTAAATGCTGGTATTATTTGTATGGTGATGGATGGCTTTTTACGTGGCAGGAACCAAACTTGTTCTTTCCTATTTTCTGCTGCAACTACCTACAGCCTGTAAATATGCTTGTACGTTGGCTACTATTCAGTTTCATTATCTCTATTTTGCTCTAAGTTGTTATAAGCTACATCTATATAAGCAGCAGGAGATAGAAGAAGGATATATATACGTACAACCCTGCAAAACATATAGAATTGTATAAGAACTGTTGTTATTCTGCAATATAAGTCCCATATTTATGTGCATGATTTCAAAGGTGTAAAACTATTAAGTTTTCTTCATCACCAGGCAGCTGAGGAGGCAGGGCCCACTCTGAAGTTACCCGGTGATTATTTTTTCATTTGCGTTTGGAGTGTGTTTGAGTTTGTTTCCATTTTTATTTTAATTAGCTTAGTATTAAATAGTATATATTTAATCATAGTAAATTAGTTTATATATTCAATATCTGTATTTGATTAGATAATAATATTACATATGAAATAGATTATAAGTTGATAATTTCTTAAAGAGTTGTAGTTATGTTAATTACAGATTAGTTTTTATTGAGTTATTTACATTTCTGATGTTCCTGTTGCCAGGAAGTGACAGTTCCTATCGCTGGGATTTACTTGGCTTTTCATAGATTCAATTTCGTGTGTTGTAGATGCACTCATAAACCCTCATTTCACAACTATCATCCCTTGATAGCATATTGCTCGGATACCTTTTGTAAGCTTACGCTCTCGGATTGACACGTATAGACCAGCAAGAAACTTCATTATAAATCATTAATTCTTCTTATTATTTGCCCCAGTGTTGGCCTATCAGCTTCCATGGCTGCAAGAGAAACAATATGGCTCAGAAATTGCTTGTGGGATTATTTGGTAGCCTCTGAAACCTACTATTATCCACTATGATAATCAGAGTTGTATTAAGCTTTCAGCAAATCCAGTATTTCATAATAGATCTAAGCATATCGAAATTCCTTATCACTATGTGAAAAACATGGTAGAAAGCAATGTAATCCAGTTGGAGTATATTAGTACAGGAGATCAAACAACAAACATACTTACCAAACCTCTCTCCAGAGTGAAAGTTGAACACTTCAGAAAGAGTCTTGGTATGATTGAAATGTAAGTGTTATATGTATCTATACTAATATATAAGATGTTTAATGTGTAAACTTCTTTTGTCATAGGTGTGACTCTATGACTTTATGGGCCCCACCCCCTATGTACATTTATGAAAGGTGATCTTTTAGATAATGAACACTTGTATTTGACACTATAAGTTGAGGATCTTATAATGTTTAGTAGAGTGCTATCATGTGACTTGATATCATTATTCATGGATTTGTCATGATTTGTTATGGTAGACATTATGTGACTTAATGTCAGTGCACATACCATAACTAGGATATATGAGGAGAATGCAATGTTCTTGAGTATATTATATCCTTTAGTATCATGAGATAGGTGATACTTCATATCACGAGATTAGGTGATAACTCTTATCATGAGTTAGGTGATATAGATCTCATCACGAGTTATGTGATGTTTCCTATCACGAGTTATGTGATAGCTATTAGTATGGTAATGTACTCTCAGAGTTCATTATAATATTCATATTCTTTATCTTCCCTAGGTAAGAGGGAGTGTTGAAATTGTAGCATCTTCAGATAAAGAATCAACAATGAGATATATCAATTTACCACCTCACTATTAATTATCATGATCGAATAAATAATGCTTTTGATCTGCATGAATTAATATCATATTGGTTTCATTATCGATCGAGTAATGATTGATCAACATTGCTTACATTGCATATACGTTGAATACCTTTATTATCGGCATATTAAACATATGTTAGTGACCACTTAACTAATGGTAAGTGACTGTTCATAAATTGGTATTCAGAATACTGTTTAAGTGCCATCGATGAGGAGGCACATCTTGAGCGGACATGCTCCACTCAAGACATGCCCCCTGATACAAGTATATATGCAGACCCGATAAGGCAATATTGAGCAATTGAAATCGAACATTCTCAGCCTTGTTTGGACCTGCAAAACAGTCTCCATTGGAACCATAAATCATATATATTCTAACTTTGAGTGAGAATAAGTAGGGTTTGGAACAAAATTTGGAATATATTCCATAGGAGGTCAAAGAAAAAAAGATCCCCTCTCATGAAGAACTTCCCATTTCTTTAGATGTAAACAAGTTTCAAGTAACTGTAATAGCAACAAGAGGATAGAGCTTTTGATAAGGAAGTGAAAGCACCAATAAACTAATTTGGGCATTTGAAAAAATGCACTAAAAAAATCCTACAAACTCTTAAAATTTGAGACTCGATGAAGTTGGAGTGGCAAGAGCAAGAAGTTAATACAAAGCAAGACAACAAACACATTGAAACAAAGAGTTACCTTGGGAAATCTCAAAGAAGTTAAGTTGAAGTATGTTGATCAAATCAAGATAGTGATGGACTGAGAACCAACTTTCTTTAAACAAGCTGAAAATGTTGAAGTGTGGAGGAAGGCTATGCAAAGTGAGAGTATGATGATTTGTGGCAAATGGAACTTGGGAGCTGGTTGATCCTTAAGTAGGTTGCAAACTGATTGGATGCAAATAGGTTTATCACAAGTACAAGGCTGATGGCTTACATGATAATTGCAAGGTGAGGCATGTTGCAAAGGGATATGCACAAAAGAAAGGTATGGATAATGAAGAAATCTTTGCACCTATAACAAAGTAGACCATCATTTTCACATCAATGGTATTG
Organism: Chamaecyparis obtusa; assembly: GCA_027943335.1. Lineage (NCBI taxonomy): Eukaryota > Viridiplantae > Streptophyta > Pinopsida > Cupressales > Cupressaceae > Chamaecyparis > Chamaecyparis obtusa. Next base: position 937,177 of record BSBK01003732.1, on the reverse strand, counting down.
TCAACACAAAATGATTGGAAAATTCATCAAATGGATGTTGAAATTGCATTCCTTAATGGTGATGTGAAAGAAACAATTTATATGACTCAGCCAAAAGATTTTGGAATGAAAGGATAGGAACACAATGCTTATGAACTTTTAAAGTTGTATGGTTTAAAGCAAGGACCTTTTTCTTGGTATTTAAAATTAACTAAACACCTAGTGAAGGTCAACTTCCAGCATTTTGAGTTTGATGATGCAAATTTTGGTAGCCGTCCCTCGGTTGCTACTAGTTTTTTTTCAAGAAACAACTTAATTGATCAAGCATCTTGTTCTAGCTTAGAAGTGTCAACTTCGTAATTTCTTCAATCACCATAGTGGTCACAACTATATGCCACCATAATATCCTTACACTTAAAGGTAGTAAGCTCTTGAGGTCAGCCCCCCCCCCCCTCGAGACCTAGAGTTAAGCCTCAAGAATTCATTCTTGATGACCTTGCCTACGTATCCCATCGAGGGAAATTAGAGGCTTCATAATTTTCCCTTGAAGGTTAGAGAGAGTTCATTCTCTCCTCCCATATGAGATCTTTGATCTCTTCTTTAAGTGACGACTATTATTAAGCTTTGTCCACTCATAATATGGCAATAACTACTTGTCATCAAGCAATGTACAAGCATACACAAGGGTTGTATTTTCATAACTTTCCAATTCCATAGAAAGGGACTTGAGCACACATCTTGTATACACTAGTTGACTAGCTCATAAATATCACATGTACACAATTATTAGCTCCAACATACGTCACATATACACAATGACTAGCTCCAACATGCATCACATACACACACTAACTAGCTCCACTATGCATCATATACATAGACACTAACATATACACAATGAGAGACTAACACATCAACAATAGCTATCACTTTCCCATAGTGCATCCCAAATAAAAGGAATGTTAGTTCTTTGCATAGTACATTGTGGGTCACATTCTTTCCCCTGATCTTTTGCACCAATGAGCAAGTGAGAATAGGATTTGATATATCCCACCCTACACCAAGTGTCTGTCCTCATCCCAACAAGGTTAAGTTTAGCATTTCTACATAAAGATATACCCATAATTATACTATGAGGTTGGTCCAAGTATTACCTACCTGCTCATCATTATAAACTCTCTTCCCTACAATCCATCGAACAACTGAGAAACCAAGGACATCCATTGTTGACATGAGGCTGGCCCCAAGGCCTACATGCTCGTGGTGGAATCCATCCTACTATCTATATGGTACAACTAGTAGTATGTTGACATGGTATGCTTCTTGACTAGTATTAATCTTTTGTTGCTCCTTGATTAGTGTCAATTTCAAGTGTACACATCTTGACCACAGTATATCTTGAGTGTTGATAAACTTATCCCTAAACAATTCATAGAATTTCCATTATCGATCACCTCAAATTGAGAATAGTAGCCTACACATTAGAGGTAACAACCTCTACCTATGCCCTTGTAGTGCCCTTACTCTGTCCGTAGCTATAAAAGTTAGCGCCTCTACCTTGCTCAACACTATAACTGTAAGAGTTGTTCCTAATTTAGAACAAGTATATGATTGATCTACTAGGAGCATACAAGCAAAGCCTTATAGGTCTGGGAGTAATTTTCACATGCACATAAAATCACTTGGAACCAACATAAGATGGCCTCTACTTAGTAGATAAACAAACTGACTATAAAGTAGTCAACCCATTCATTGTATTCAACTCACTATTAAAAAACAAATTATATATTAAATACAAGTTATCAGGTTTTCATATCTCTTTCATAACTGTCTAATACTCATTTTGACCTTGTTTGAAGCCTAGAGAAGAGATAAGGTCATATCGATTATGAACGACCCCACAACTTGGGAGTTATCCCCGCATACCCTCTCCCCCCCTACGGACTTGGGTTCACAAGGGCATCATTTACCTAAGGATCACCTATGTACCTACCTCCAGATGAATCAAAGTCACACGTAGTTCTCCTTGCAAGGTTTCTCTCAAAGGACTCTTATGCACATGTTCCCCATAAGAAATGTTCCATCAGTATTTCCTTTCCATTAATAACACCTAATAATAGTTAATAAATCATAAATAAGTTCATAATTTAGTAACTAGTACTATACCAATTCCCCTTTAAAGACATCGAGGTTTTGATTCAAAGTCATTTTGCTATTATTCATAAACCAATTTGAACATCCCAAGGTTGGTTTTATCGACCTAGAGGCTAACCTTATTACTCTACTTGAAATTACCTTAGCTCACACAAACCCACAAGAAAACACTAGAATTCAAAATATGCCTAGTAGATACAATATGGAGTTTCTTCTACCCAAGGGGTCAATAGATATCTTATAGTTATATAAAAGCCTTTATTGCCAATACCCAAGTACAATTTTAAAGTTATATAGCATATATTATTATTACACTCAACGAGGAGGATAAAATGACATTAAAGAAACTTATCACACCTATTGCCACCACAATAAGTTTTCCCATGTCCAACTAGAAAAGTTTATCAATCGCACATATCCCAATGTATAAGTACACAACCAATTAGAGTTTACCACAAGGTATGTAATGCTACATTATTAATGCCAACACATATGATAACTATTGCATTATTTTATGTGAAGGCTAATAAGATAGACATTTATATATATGACATCATCTTGTCAGCAAGGCCACATGAAAATCCTTAGACCTTAAAAGACATAACACCCTAGCTATAAACCTGCTTAAACATGATTGATACCATATCATCCTTATGATAATGACAGTATTGTATTTATCAAGTCATCGTCATATTGAGATCACACCCAATGATAGTAATAAAATCCTAATCCTTTCTATTTCATTTATCCTATGGTGCAACTTCATATTCTTGTGTTAATATAGTTCCTTAACCATATAATAAGATTCACAGTCACCACTTATATTGGATTATGATCTTCATGATCAGTATTAAGATCTCAAGAAATGCTATATAGTATGATTACAAATAATTTGTCTCTTAACCCAACTTCAACTATACGATCAAATTAAAAGATAACTTATTTAAATCGTGCAATAAAGTAGTGTAAATATATAGATTTGGTTACATTAATGATGACCTTATCAACTATATTATTAAGTTATTGAATGCCAAGGCTTGATTAAGTGACTATTGAACAAGTACAATGCCAATAAGAGGTTGAAAGGGTGTAGCATTCTAAGAAGCATATACAAAATTCCAATAGATGCAATTGAGGGATACTCCAATGATATCCTCATATGTCTAAGCCAACTAGATTGTAACAGTTTTGCTATTTACATAATATACCAAACATAAATAAATCCTCTATTTTCTTATATCTTGCTTAGTCTGCTACCAATGTTAGTAATATTAAGTAGCCTCTTTAATGTTAATGCATAATGATGGAACATTTTGTTATTACTTACAAAGGTGAATTCCAAGCACATTGATTTAATATGCTCACACATCAAAGGTCTATTAGTAATTTTAAAAGGAGAATTTTAGGTAGGGACAACTTCAATTTGGAAATCACATCCTAATCTATGATCCATAATCCATGATCCATGAGATGTAGTGTGATGAACCCCTGCAGGCTCTAACTTTGCCGAGCCACTGATTTCATTATGCAAATGATATATACGAATGATTTTTGAAATAAATATGCAATTCCTTGAATTTTTATTAAGCGTTGCCAGGCAAGATAGTAACTTTGCATAAAATATAATAATTTGAAAACAAACTGAGAGTATAGAAGAGACGCAATATATTATATTGACTATTGGATGTTTACAATTCTTCTATCAAATCACAAGCATACCAAGAATCGTCTGTTTACTAATTGTATAACATTCTGAAAATAAGAGTGCAGCTACAGAATTCTGATAATGAATTTGATCTACTCTTAATATTGTTTTCTCCACTTTAAAATCTTCACCAAATGACTTGTGGTGATATGGTGATAGGCTGCTCACCATACAAGAGGAATAAAGCAAATAGAGGAGGTGTTTCAGCCTGAAAATTCAATGCCTAGCTGAAATGCTCCACATGTGGCTAAGGTTTATTGCTGGTACGTCGTCAAAGAGACTGCTGTGTGTAAACAAACTCAGCCTTCAAACCCTCATGCATTCTCTGAATTTCTTCACCAATTTTGCACAAGTAGAACTTTTGGATGAAGCTCTCACAAAGGAAACCTTCAATGCAATATTTGACCACCTCAAGAAGCAAAAACAATGAAGATTGCATGATCTCCAATGCTGCAATTAAGAATTTCTTCTGAAATCCTTGTTTCTCATGCACACCACCCAAAGACAATGAAGCAAAGTAAAATATTCATCTAAGTTTGATTTGCTTGAGGATGCCTTATATACCTTTTCTAACATGGTATGATTTTTAAGTCTCCATAATATGCCTTTTAAATGACTTTTATATTCTCTTTGATGTAGACTTAGGGTAAGTCTAGGTATGGGTGCCCAAATAAAATAATCATTTAATGTACATTAATGAAGTATCTTGGCCCCATTCATTAAATAACTTTATATTTACCCTTTTAATAATTAATTATTAATAAAGTACTCATTATTAATAATTAAATAACATTAACTTGTGCAATTAAGCCCATTTCACTAAGCCACCTGAATGACATGACGACCACTGCATATGCCTTGCCAAAAATAGTAACTTTGCGAATAGTAACTTTGCCAAAAATAGTAAGTCCTTGAATATCTGCTCAACCCAAAGGTGCTAGGGATTGACACTGCAAACATAGCCCGTCCAAGTGCCCTTCTATAATTAGTAATCCCGACTTTCTTGAAATAGTCATGTACTATAAATAGTAAATGTGCCAAACTAAACCAAATGAAGAGCAATCCTGAACACTTATGACTTCCAAAATGGGAATAAGCCTTTTGCATTGCCAACTGGTACCCTCTAACCATCAACCTTAGCCTATGAGGGCCAATGATAGGCTAAACCAATCATAAACCATGGTGAGCTAAAATGGGGACATTACATGTAGAGACACCATGGAGCCAACTGATAATGTTTTGTAGTACACTTCAACCAGCTATATCTTAGTCCTACATAATTAAAGAACAAAACATAATATGTTATTTAAGGATTCGTGAACTTTTAGTAAATCACAACTCTATATCCCCAACATCATTCTAAGAATTATGGACATGTATCGGTCAAAAGTATCATAAGCTAAACAAATTATGTCATTTTAAAATGGCCTTATTCCAACTAAAACAAGGATGAGGTGTTGATGAAACCATTTAGCAATTATTCTTGATATTAATAAGGGCACTTTCAAATCAAATAATAGCATGAATCCATCTGAGAACAAGTAGGGGAGTACAAAAAGGGGTTACCTATGCTAGCCGCTACATGAAGTGTTTGTTTATCAAATTGATTTGTGCATGTAATGTCCAAGCATTCACCTTTAACCTTCACGTCTACGAGGGAAAATGCACCTTAAACATCTAACAAACTTTCCATTCTTGGTGCATTGATAGATGTCTATCGCTTGCCAATTGCATTTGCTTGAAAGTTTTTAAAGCATTTTCAATGAATCCAATTTTGCTCATATCTTGTAATCATTTCTTTCCATGAGACCACATTTCTTTTTGACATTTGGCAAACAATTCACATGGTTTGACTATGCTCCCACATTTTGCATACAGGTCTACTTGAGCAGCTGCAACTACCATGTTTTTCTACTAAAGGTCCTCTCTTCTTTATACCTTTTCCTATGTCCTAGGGTTTCATTTCTCTTAGTTCTTTGTTGCCATTAAGCTTCCTCCTGCTCAAGTTTCATGATTTTTTCATGCCCTCCATCCTAGCATTCCATCTCCCTCTTTTTTGCTGGCACTCCTCTACCTTCTCTGCCTTTTCTCTTTGCTAAAACTAAACTCTTCCCAACCCATCTATCCTTCTATCATTTTTATAATTATCCATTACTTATTTTTAAGCTTTCATTATGGCGTCAACATGGAGGATGCTATGAAAGGCTGTTGACTATGACATTTGCGCCCATCTTTAACCTTTTCCATGAAGTTTCTTGAAGCCTTTTCAATAAATTGCTTTCCATCGTATTCTATTCACACTTCTTCCATTCATATGAAAAGCTGGATGAAAATAATGGAGGGCAGGGATGCCATAGAATGTTGGGTAGGGGTACCATAGAATTTTAAATGTGAGGCCATCCCAAAGTTTATGTACGCCTTTCCTCAGAATTAAGATCTGTTTCTTTGTCATCATTCTCCCTTTTCATCATTGACCATAGGGATGTGACACAGTTTTGTTTGTGGAGAAAGTTGATGCTAACTATTGTCTATCTGGTTGTGTATGTCGATGATGTGTTCATCATAAGTAACTATGAAAATATATTGCAACTGTAAATGTTATCCTGGGAAAACCCTCCAATTTAGGGTGAAAAACCCAGCCCGCAAAAATATTGATTCTTTATTGAGTTCTTCAAACAACTACAATAATCTTCTGGCTTATGATTGAATACTTTGATCAGTCAATTAATAAGCTTTTTAATTCCTTGTACACAGATTGATCATAAAAGAAATATACGTATCTCACAGATACATCTGCAACATGAAAGTCTTACAAAACAAATATTGATCTTATGCAGATTGAATTTATGCACTAATCGGTGTTTTTTCAAAGAATCAACTTCAATAATTTTATCTCACAAATATATGTAAAACTCAGAGAACCGATATTCAAGACGTGATTACAAAGGTTGATGATACAACCCATATATGCCATCAAGTAATTTTTTTACTTCTTCCACTCATCTTGGATTGACTCTCCAAGAATTAAAGAGTCTCCCCCCCTGGCACACGAGGAGACATTCGTTATCATAGTAACCAACAACATGAATTCATTTCCGGTAGGATGAACCAACAACATCCAACAGTGTCCACGTTCATTATTAAACATGAGCCACCTCAATACATACTCGGTGGTATGTCATGCTAATTCAATGGTGAGGAAGGTAATAATAATATATGAAAGAAAGTAGCTCCCGAAAATGAACACAGTCGAACACCTTGACCACGATATGGAATAGTAACAAAACAAATGGAATATAAAACGAGAGACATACAAAGCTTGAATAGAAACAATAACAAATGAATGTTGACCCTCTTCCCAATAAGAACCAATGGAAAAGAAACCGTATCATCTTTGTAGATCCAGAACAAAAAACAGAGAAACATGAACATCACAGTTCATCATCACAAATATATTTATGTGAAAACTTAAAGTAGATCACCATAGGTACGAAGGATTTCTCTCGCTACTACCAAAACATTAACACTCCTTCTTAGCAAGAGAGAAATCTTCATATGTCATCATGACAAACACAAAAGACTGCACCCAAAATGTGTCAATAACAAAACCTTGTCATAGTTTTTCTCAACATGATATAGTCATCTTAGCATGACATTCACCATGGCTACTCCCAGAGGGTGAAAGAATACAAGAGCTACGTGATGGAGTCTCTCACATGACATCCACCATGGCTATTCACAGAGGGTGGATCAACCATGGCTACTCTTAGAGGGTGGAACAAGGGTTTTCACCTCAAACTTCTCTCACAGAGAAGAATGCATTAACAAGGGCTTGCACCTCAAACTTCTTTTGCAAAGAAGAATGCATTAACAAGGGTTTTCACCTCAAACTTCTTTTGCAAAGAAGATTGCATTAAAAAGGGCTTGCACTTCAAACTTCTTTCGCAAAGAAGAATTTGCACCTCAAACTTGTTTTGCAAAGAAGAATGCATTAACAAGGGATTGCACATCAAACTTCTTTTGCAAAGAAGAATGCATTAACAAGGGCTTGCACCTCAAACCTCTTTCGCAAAGAAGAATGCATGTAATGTCCTTTTTCAGGCTCTTAGGATTAGCCTATCATGTGACCCTCGTAGGCTGATGAGGATGGACAAAGGGTCTCTTTCAGTGGGCATCTACTTCAGGATTCAGTATGCTTTGGTTTGACTTTCATTTGGTGTCATTCAGACTTCATTTGCTATAGTTAAACCACGTTTACTATTTATAGTAAGCTTGATGTTGTTCAAGAAGGACCCTTTCTATTTTTGGAAAGTGCATTTGGTCACATGGGGAAATAATAAGTGTGACTCCCATTTCAAACGACATATTAAAAGGATAAGTATTTTGGTAGTTATTATTATTTTGGTGGCCAAATTATTATTAAATCATTAAATGACTTATTATAAAGTTATAATTTAACTTTATAATTTCACTTAAGTTGAGGGTTGAGTCATCATGGGAAGAGACCATTTATTTAATTAATTCATGGAAGCCTAAGCCAACGTATTAATTTAAAGTATTGGAGTAAATGAATTATTAAAAGGAAAAGTATATCTATTTATCCCACATTGGTAAGAATTGTGTTTGAGCTCTCACAAGAAAGAATAAAAAGGGACTTGAGAGCTCATTCTAAGATATCTATTGATCATTTGATAAAATTTAGTTGTGAAGAAGATGACTAGGGTTTGAGGACCGATTCCTCTCTTTTGGCAATTTGAATCAGCACTAATTGATGGTGAATTTTGCAAACTGAATTCTGAGAATACAATTTTGATTTTGGAAATTTATATTGCATCTATGAATGTAAATTTGGTGCTGAGGTATACCAAGTTTGGGAAGATTCAAACAAATTATATCTGAGATTTTGTTTTGACATTCAAATTTGATATTCTTTAAAGTTTTCTGTTGGAGGCTGTTTTAACTCCAAAACAAGGCTATCGTACGAAATTTGCTAGCTGCTATATGGATGTGATAGAGCCGTACATGTATGGAATTGTTTGAGAGGAGGTTGTTTGCCTACCAACTTTGGTTGCTGTTGGTTCAGTTAGTGCTCACCTTGGTGCGTAAGGAGTTCTTTCAGCAAGGAGGTGGCTTAAGGCTATTTGGTGGACACAAACAAAAGGCTGTGTTTCATCTTCAAGGAGCTGCGTTTTAATTTGGTGGTGATTGCATACTTGTTGATGTGAGTTTTGTACCACTACATAACATATAGCAATTGAAATACTTGATACAGCATACCAAACACTCAACCCTCTCTTGAAAAGTATATAAGAATACTCCAAGGTTCCTTACACCTGTGGATACTAACTCAGTTATATAAACGTGATTTGCTGGTAATCACTTCGGCGGGCTTACGTTGTTCTTTCGAGGATGTCAAATTCTTGATGATGATGATGGGACTTAGCTTTGCAATGTATACTCAATGATTTTCCAATTCATATCACTTTCAACTTTACTTCTCAAACTTCTCACTACTAAACTACTTGCTTTACTACTACTCCTATAGAATGGAAAGATTGGCAAATGGACGGGGATCAATCTAATGAAAGCTTGCCAGCGGCTCTACCTCCATAGATGCAATGATTCAAGGGGAATAAGACTAGATTACCACACAAGGCTCCTTAACAAGCTGCTAAGATGCTAGTGGCCTAGTATATAGATCCTTATCAAACATTTACCAATATCACCATACAACTAGCCATCTACTTCTATTCTAACAACATGAAATGAAATTCTACTTTAATTTGAGAGATGAGAAGAAACATGCAATACACCAAAATGATCATGTATATCCACCATGCAAGCCACAACAATGAGTATAGAACAATTTTGATAGTATTTTGGCAACAATTCTCCAACATAACTATCTTTTACAAATGAGAACAAATGGCCTTATATAGAAGCTCAAAATTACGACGAGTGGCCAAGATTAAGGGGCAAAATCAAGGGCCAAGATTAAACCTTACAAACTCTAATTAGGGTTACCATCTTTCAACCAATTACATGAGGGCACCAACTTTGTGGGCCAATGAGAAAATTACAATAATTTGTCAACCAATGAGAACACATGACACTTGGCAAGATTTAATTGCATGCACATGAAATTGCCACCTCATCAACATTATCTTATAAATTTATTTAGTCCTTGAGATGAGGTAAAACCTTAGATGCTTGAGCTTGTCCTTAGAAACTTTCTCATCGCCACTTGAACTTGCTTGTACCTGATGTCCTGACCTCGAAAGGGTGAGGTCTTCATGCACTTGGGGTAATCTTGCTTTGACCTCGGTGGCTTGCCTGGATGTGAACCTCTTTGCACTTTGAGAGCCTTGCTCTTGGCCACCGCCTTGAAATTAAACTTGACCTCCCAAAACCTTTTCATCTCGCCTTCCTTCTTCACTACCCTTGCCTTCTTTAACCTTCATGGCCTTCATGTTCTTCTTCAACCTATCTCTTAATTGTAACCAAACTTGCTTGCATCAAAAGCCAAGCCCTGCCTAGCTGAACTATGTCCACTGCTGGAGTATACTGAACTCTTCCTTATACAACTCTTCCCTTACTGATTCTTCCTGCCATAGAGGACTGGCCTCTCTCAACCTATCCCTCAATTGTAACCAAACTTGCTTGCATCAAAAGCCAAGCCCTGCCTAGCTGAACTATGTCCACTGCTGGAGTATACTGAACTCTTCCTTATACAACTCTTCCCTTACTGATTCTTCCTACCATAGAGGACTGGCCTCTCTCAACCTATCCCTCAATTGTATCATGTCAATGGTATCGATGTTAGTGTCTCGGACTTGCTTTAGTCTTAAGAAGAAAGTGGTCTTGGGCATCATAACTTCCTTGTCAACTATTTTGGTATTAGTCCCTTTAGATTCTTGCTTGTACTAGCATCCGCTATGGAGTGATTCATAGCAAGCAAGAAGAGGGGAAAAATCCAATCACAACGATCGAGTAATCAGCTTAAAGAACCAACTCACTCTCTCAACGGAGCTTGTCTCCGACACCCAAACAATCAAGTGACCAAAGGAATAATAACAATTAAAGAGAAAAGGCTAAAAAACTCAACTAAAACATAATAACTTCAATTAAAATCTGAGATCCTCTATGCAAATTCACAAGCCTCACACTCAGAATTTAGCCTTAAACTACCCCCCTTTAACATATTAGCTCATATACAAACATGGCCAAGCCTCAAACAAAACAAATTCTCCTCTTAAACTTCTCAAGTTCTGCTCTCCAACTTCACACACCAGATCTGACCCCATCAACCCTCACACATATCAAACTCTCCCTTCACTTCTCAAATCTGATTCTCCCCAGTGGATATCGCAAGTGCCAGCCCTGCCAATGAATCATGCTGCCTTTTCCTCCAAATGATATCGCTGTCTCCACACACCTCACTGTTCTCGGGCCTGCTGCAAATCGTAGCCATGCCTAGCAAATTCGGGCTTGAGACTGCCTATGATCAACTGATTTTCGGATATGCTAGGGCCTGCTACACACCAAGGATATCATTGGTCTCCCTTTCACAAACACTCAGGTTTGCTGATGAATTTCGGGCCTTCTTCTACAAATTCTTATCAAATTCGGGCCTGCTAGGGCCTGGACCGCTGTCTTATTCCAGATCGCTGCTCCTGGACTGCTCTGCTGTCTTGATTCGAGATTGCCCTAGACTGATTTTCGCATTCCTTGGGACTGATTTTCGCCACCTAATAAAATATTTTGCTGCTGCTTGGGACTCGGGCCTGCTGCCCTAGATGCCGCGACCTGCTCTTGAACTCGCACCCTCCTTGGAATCTCGCTGCTTGCCCTGCTCCCAACTGCGGATGCCTTGGCATTCGGATTTGATGTGGAGAGAGGGAGGAGACCCCTCCTCTCTTATAGGTGGCCTGGGGAGTCAATATGAGGGCCGACCCTCATACAAAGCTGCCGAAAATAATAAAAAAAATTAATTAATGCATTTTAAGGGACGACTTAGGATTAGGCAATTAAAATACACCAAAAATAATTCATGCTCCCAATTAATATTTTGAAAATCATCAATATTAATTGATTTTTTATTTAATTTTTTAATGGAATTTGATTTTTTAATTTTCTAAATTAAATCTAAGCCTAAAAATGATATATAATTAATGTTTGAAAATCAATTTTTAATAACCAAGGTTATTTTCTTTTTTATTTCTTAAATAAAAATCGATATATCTAGGCTTAGAATTTAATTTATTTAATCCCAAATTTTTATTTTTAATGCCAACTGATGAATTACCCAAATTTATCCTTGATGATCGAAATTATAACAATTTATTGCCCAAATTAAATGTTTTCAATGCAAAATTTAAATGACAAGCCAAATCTCTATACTTTCAAAGCGAAATTCAAATAAAGGCATCTAGATTTTTGAATTCAATAGGGTGATAAGCATAACTTACCTCAAACTTCATTTTGGCAATTTTGATCGAATTCAGGCCACTTAATTAACTCATCCAATCCCAAAATTTGCAAAGACTCCAAAAAGAAGACCAAAACAAAAATCAAATTCGAAAATCAAGCCAAGCATTTCAATTCCGACAATTTGTTTCAAAAAATCAACACTAGGCATCCAAGTCTAGTAAAATCGTCAAGTCAAGGGCAAAGATCCAAAAAAAGGCCAAGTCCAGTTCGAAAATGGGGGTCCCCAAAATTTGGGGCGATGTGTGAAAACCTCACAACAATACTGCTCATGGATGCTGCGCTCATTGGAGTCATGTTTTGAAATTAAGGTGCCTATGGTTACTTGTAATATTTGTAATGTTCATTGTTTGAAACATCCTTTCAATTAATAACAAATTGATGAACATATCAGTCAATTCGATTTGCTATTGTTTAAATTATTCTGTTGTAAAATTTAGAGTTATGCATTTATGAGTTTTTAATTGGAAAATACAAACAATTGCAAAAAGACAAACATATAAATTGGTTGTTTGAGCAAGGAGCTAGTTGGGCTCTTTACAATGTATTAACAAGGGTTTTCACCTCAAATATATCCGTCTCAGAGAAAAATGCATTAAAGCACATAAAGATCATTTGAATGTTGAGACTCCCTCTCAGCCAAGACTCCCTCTCAACAAGGGCAACATACTCACAACTTTGATTATCACAATAAATTAATTGACTCCAATGTTTGTTCAGACAAGAAGTTTTTGTAGTCACACTACTTCACGAGCTTGCCGATCCTCTGCAAAGAAGCACTCTCCCTTTGCCATACAAGCTCCCAATGAATCTTCAAGTACTTGCATCGACCTCCTAACCTCCTTGTACATGATTGCTTGCAATTCTTGGCTTAGAGGAATTATTTTCAATATTTCAATATACACATTTGAAACTTCTGTTATGCTACAATCCAGGACAGTCCTCCTTGACCTTATCCCAGATCATCCTATTCTGGGGCTACCAATTGAGATTGACTATGCAAATATTTTCTCTGTAGCTGAAGAGTCTCCCTCTGAATATTGTTTCTTCTTCTTCGAAGAAACAAATCACAATGACAAACTGTATAGGTTCTTCCTCTTTAATGATGTTATGTGACACCAATTCAGTCCCATGGCTGCAAGCAATGTCTCCATGTTCATTTCTACAACTTGCATGACTTTGCATGTAATCTCTCATCATCCTATTGCTTCTTGATCTGTCCTGCAACCAAGAGAGATTACTAATAATTCAAAGAATCAACCTATCTTGAAGATAAATTTACAGATCAATGCTAAGAGAATACACTATACCCAATGTTATAACATGAATTAATATTAACTACATACAATTCATGATCAATATTCAAAGATATAGTCATAAAATACTTATCTCTTAATTGCCTAAATTTCCTCACAATCCACCAAAGATCTTTCACCATCACAAAATTATAGTGTAGGCAGAGAGTGAAAAATTCGAACACTAGTACATCTACTATCCTCATAGACATGAATGCTAAACATTGAAGCATAGACGGGAATGACAACATCCTCCCTATTGATGTAAAAAAAATGGAAGCTTCTTCAGAAATTCTACCCTCCAAGGCTTCTTCAGCTACATGATCTCATAAGAATCCCTCATTTCTTGCATCTCTTAAATTCCCAAATTTCCTATTTTGATTTAGGATCTTTACTAGACCCGCTCTGATACCATGTTAAAGTTTTTAACCAAAATGCATAGAAATGCAATATACTAAAACTCAAACACACAAAAGAACAAAGAACACACAAAACTTATCCTGAGAAAACCCTCTACTTGAGGGTGAAAAACCTAGCCCATAAAAATATCGATCCTTTATTTAGTTCTTCAAACAACTAAATAATCTTCTTGCTTATGATTGAATACTCTGATTAGTCAATCAATAAGCTTTTTAATTCCTTGTACACAGATTGATCATTAAAAAATATATGTATCTCACAGATACAACTACAACATGAAAATCTTACAAAACAAATATTGATCTTATGCGGATAGAATTTATGCACTAATCAATGTTTTTTCAAAGAATCAACTTTAGTAATTTTATCTCACAAATATATGGAAAAGTCAGAGAACCGATATTCAAGACGTGATTACAAAGGTTGATGATACAACCCAAATATGCCGTCAAGTAATATTTTTACTTCTTCCTCTCATCTTGATAGACTCTCCAAGAATCGAAAAGTGCCCCCCCCCCCCCGGGGCACTTGAGGAGACAACCGTTATCATAGTAACCGACAACATCAATTCATTTATGATAGGATGAACCGAAAACATCCAACTGTGTCCACATTCGTTATTAAACATGAGCCACCTCAATAGATGGTGCCATGTCATTCTAACTCAATGGTGAGGAAGGTAATAAGAATATATGAAAGGAGATGCTCCCAAAAATGAACACAGTCGAACACCTTGACCATGATATGGAATAGTAACAGAATAGCTCGAACATAAAATGAGAGACATACAAAGTCTGTGTTGGATAATGATGCAAGCATGCAACTTGAAATAGAAATAGTAATGTCAAATATGAACTTGGTGTTTTTAAAAGAAACTTCTAAATTAGTTTTTAGTGCTTTTAGTAAATTTTAGTAAATGGAAATTAGATGTTTGAGAAGTTTCTTTATAGGTCATGTAGTGAACTGTTATGTTTTTAGAGGGTGCAACCTCTATAAAAGACTACCTACTTGTATAATTTATGTAGAGAGATCAAAATGTAGCCTCTATATTGAGGTGTGATGTAGTAGATATTGAATAAATAAAAGGTTTTATTGTGTTAAATTCAATTTTGTATTTTGTGTTAGGATTTTAAATCTACAAAGTGGTATCAGAGTTGGCTTGGGCCTAGCTCCCTCACAGGAGGGCCCAGGATCTAAGACTATGAGTGTGATCTTTTGAGACTCCCATGGGTATGTTTTGAGATTGCATCAATTATGATTGTTGATGAGGTTATAAAGTTATTAGTTGAAGCAAAAGCATGAAGAATTGACATGTGGAGATCTTAGCCTCAAAAGAGTGAGGTTATTGATGTTCGTTGTTGCACTAAGGGGTTCATGTGAAGAACCCACCTAAGGATGAGAACAAAAAAGTATGAAGATTGCTGAAGAAAGGGATGCATAAGACATGGTTAGGAGCCATGCCATTGATCTGAGCGAGAGGTGATTGAAGACAAGGTGTTATGAGATGACCTCGCCCACATTGCAAATGTGGTCTGCATATGGCATAAGTCTACATATGAGGTAGACAATGAAGTAATGCAACATGTGATGAGACCCTTGTGGCAAATTAATGGAAGCCAACAACAAAATGGTTGTTAAGTTGAGATTGAAGCCCAATTTTATTTAACTTTGGCATATATATTTCAGCAGTGTGCATTAACAATCAACAAGAAGAATTGTGTGCAGATTAACTGTCCCGAGTTTTCTCTTTGTTAGAGAAAAGAGGGGAAAAGATTGTGATCTCTCGAGAAGGAGAGAGATTGGTACTTCTATTTAGGAAGTCTTCCTTGTGGTCTATAAGACTTGGCAGAATAGTGATGATAATTTTGCAGAATGAGTTGCATAAATTCAGTTTGTGAGTCCGCTTAGCATCAAGGGGTAGTATGTTGGATAATGATGCAAGCGTGCAACTTGAAATAGAAATAGTAATGTCAAATACGAACTTGGTGTTTTTAGAAGAAACTTCTAAATTAGTTTTTAGTGCTTTTAGTAAATTTTAGTAAATGAAAATTAGATGTTTGAGAAGTTTCTTTATAGGTCATGTAGTGAACTGTTATGTTTTTAGAGGGTGCAACCTCTATAAAAGACTACCTTCTTGTATTATTTATGTAGAGAGATCAAAATGTAGCCTCTATATTGAGGTGTGATGTAGTAGATATTGAATAAATAAAAGGTTTTATTGTGTTAAATTCAATTTTGTATTTTGTGTTAAGATTTTAAATCTATAGTCTGGAAAGAAACAATAACAGATGAATGTTGAGCCTCTTCCCAATATGAACCAATGAAAAAGAAACGGTATCATCTTCGCAGCTCCAGAACAAAAAATAGAGAAACAAGAACATCACAGTCCATCATCACAAATATATTTATGAGAAAACTCAAAGCAAATCACCACAGGTATGAAGGATTTCTCTCGCTGCTACCAGAACATTAACATGAAGAAGGGTTTTGAAATGTCTGATTTGGGTCATCTACATTACTATCTATCTAGGAATTGATGTGATATAAAAGCCTAAGTACATCTTTATCTCACAACAGTCCATTTGAGTACTCTTGAACAAATTTAGAACAACATAATGTCAACATATTGCACATTGATGGAACATAATCTAAATTTGAAATAAGATGATACAACAACATTTGTAAATGCAACAAAATGCAAAAAATTTGTCAGTAGTTGATTTATGTGATAAATAGGAGGCCAGATGTCTTCTTTGTTGTTGAAGTCTTGTCTATTTCATACAACCACCAAGACAGAATCACTGGATGGCAACGATATGGACTAAAATACCGAAGGGTAACACACTTAAACTTGATGGTGGAAGATGGAAAGTCTACATCAGGTTATCTTTTGCACTGAGGTTTGACAGCTATTCTTAAAAGTTCAAGAAGTGGATAGTACTATCTCACTCCTCAACAGAAGCAGAGTATATGGCACCTTTAAAAGAAGCGAGAGAAATTCTGTGGCTTGAAAGGGTTCTGGATGAGGAGCATGAGAAACAACAATCATCAACCCCTATAATTGTTGATAACAATTCTACAATAAAGATGGCAAAGAACCTTGTCTTTCATGATTGAACGTAACACACTAACTCAAAGTTTCACTTGATTTGACATCACGTGAAAGACAATTTTGAGACAATAGAGTACAACTCAAGTGTTGTCTGACTGCAGACCAGCCGACAGATATTCCAACCAAAGCACTTGGATGAAAGAAGTTATAGAAGTTCAGAGAAATGCTCGGCCTGACAGAGACACCTTTGGATAAGGAGGAGGAATGTGACACCTAGGTTAGTCCTAAGGTGCAAATTTAGAATTCAGTTGTGGAATACATTGTTAGGTTTTCCAGTTATGTAGTCTTCAGTTTTGGAATGAACTGATGTAACATTTATGTAATGTATTATAAGCTACCTTTTTGATTGAAGTCATACTTTTCAAGTTAATGCAGTAAGTGTGATTCCTTCCGTGTTTTTCTTTAATTATAAATGAATCATTTTATTTTTCTATTTAAGGATTAAGTTATTCATTTGATATAGCTTATTTTATTAATAGTGTTTTACATTTGTAATTCGTAGATAATTTGCACCTTGCAGATACTAGCATGTCTCCTCCTTAACAAGTTACTCTTATGTTTTCCTTTCTATCTCTTTGTTTTGTAGTTACTGCCCTTGCACCATTTTGTGGCTATTATGTTAATGCTCACTAATGTATTTTTGGTCAAAACTTGATTGCATTTTGAGGAAATAGTTTAATAGGTTCATATGGGAAATAAGCTTTTTCTTGGATGACACTAATGTGCGGGGACTATAATCATTTGGGTAGTTATTTTATCTGTACATATGAAGTAGATTGGATTAGGAAAATATATGCTCATTTGAGTACTTATTTATTCTGTACATAAAAAATATATAGGATAATGAGAGTATATGAAACACGTTTTCACCATTAGATAGTTCTAATTCTATCTAAACTTGGTTTTGAGTCACCTTTCTTATCTGTACATCTCTGGAAGGATTGAATTTGTATTTGAGAAACTAGTTTAATATATTCATATAGGAAATTATCTATTTCTTAGGCCATTCTTAAAGATGACAGATATTTATTTGAGTAACGAGTTGATTTGTACCTATAAGGTAGAATGGAATATTTAATATATGTGACTAGATCACACCATCAAAACAACAAGTTTAAATTTGTGCATCACTATAAGGCCTTTGATCCTATTTTGATGAACTAGTTTATTATCTTCATGTGGAAAATACACTTTCCTTGGTCGACACTTAAAAGATGGTGTTTTGATATAACAACTAATGGAATGATTCTTTCTTCCTGACAGAGGTGAAAATAGTATTACCCACAAAGGCTCAAAAAACCTGTTAGGGTATGCGTGTTTCAACTTAGAGGTGTGTGAAATAGTGAATTTGTTTCTGTTCAAGGGGCTTCTGGTGTTTTGAATAAAATTGAGTTTATAATTGGTGTGTTAGAACATTCTTCAATAGTTTAACATTTGATTCATTTATAGGCATTCATATTCACACTTCAATGTTTGCAGTTTTAAATAAAACCAAGAGTGATTTGGCATTGAAGCTCATAAATAAATAAAATTTGGTTTATTCCTATGGTCGTCCCAAGTCAACTGATCACTTAAAAAAAATGCAAAGGATTGATAAGGGGAAGGAATAGAAGGAATTATAAAAGAAAGAGGAAGTGCGTTACGAGCTATCATCCCCTGCATAACATCCCAATGAAATGTGTTAGAAACCTTGTCATTGATGTCAAACTCAACTAGACATTCTCAAATAAATATTGAGTTGTATAACAAACATAAGGAATATGAAACATAGATGTCTACCTGTTGATGTGTGTTTTATGACTCACCAAACAGTAGAACAAAATACCGAGATATCTTATCCTCTTTTGAACAAAATCTCGTGTATGCCAAGATTGCGAGAAGATCATATGATGACTCCAAGTTTCCTTTTATGTTAGGTCTTGACTGTGGATAAGTTCAGTGGTTAATGTGATTGTTTGAATATCACAAGGGGCCAAACGATTTCATTTCATGAATAGATTTCAAATCATGCTTGATGGGAGCTATTGAAAGGTTTGCAATAAAACATTTTTTTTTGGGTTTTCAAAAATATGCAGAAATTAAAAGGATTAGGGTTCATAAATTCTATTCTACTCCTAAGGGTAATGACAACAACAAATAGTACTTTGATGGAAAAATTCCAAAAATTGAGTTCCGCTTCGCCAAGTTAAACTACAACTACGCGTGAACTAGTGCAATCTTCAAAGGTTATGGAAGATATTTTTAGCTGATAGGCTATATTATGTGAGGTTTCACTTGAAACTTGTCTGACGTTGGGAATATAGGTGGTAAGTAGTTGGATGGTTTTCAGTTTTCTAATCATTACACTTGCCAAAAATCCACTTGGACGCTTGCGACAGGGATAACAAATGCTATTGTCCAAAGTCTTCTTGCACATTAAGTGCTGCCCGATGGGAATAACTAAGTGATGTGAGTTAACAATTATTTGTACATTAATTTATGATGACCTGAGATTAATAGGTGTGGGGCCCAACCTCTGTATTTATTTTATTCAAGAAATAGCGTATAGATTGAATATGAAATAGACTCATACCCTGAACCATTGTTTCTTGATGCAATTCACATAGGGAACTTTTGGGGGTTTCCATGGAGGGATTGTGGAGAATCTCTAGGTGGCAGCATGGACAACGAGAATCCATGGATAGATCTTCCACCACCCCTTGTATATTTCCAACATATTTTTCCCCAAAATGGAGCAGCAATGACGAAATTGGTTGTAATCGTAGTATCTTCTTGAGTGTAGAAACTTTTCATGAGGGGGTAGTACGATGAGCATGAGTAGCCCCCACACAAATATTGCACATATGCCTCAACAATGCATTGTTCCTATTCATTGTTTCGAGATTTGAGAACCACCTCCTTCTCTCTAGGTAGAGACGAACAAATCATGTTTGAAATTTGTTGTTGCTTGCACTTAGACTCATCAACAATTTTGTCATCTCTTGCTCACATGGAGATGGACAAATTAGAGGCATATCACACTTAGACTCCTTAATAATTTCATCCAAGAAATTGGACTCCAACCATAGATTCTTCCCTGACATCGTGCACAAACATATTCACCTCGCAAAAATTCAAACCCTTGCCTCCTCGATTATCTATTGTCCCGTGCACACACATTTCATATGATGTCAATAATAACGAAGCCACTCTAGATTGTAGAAACCACTACCAGGGGCATTCATTATGCTTCACCATGCATGCCAATCAAATTTCCCCTAACTTCACATTGAACTCAGAATTGAGTAGAACATTATAACACATAATGTCTCAGTGAATGATTATATTCCTCCTATGACTTGTGAAGACATAACAACACAGAGGCACATAATAAAATCATACAGTGATTACGGGGTAAACATAAAATGGATTTGTTAGAAATGTCGTGGAGGTAAATAGGGAAATGTAATTGATAGGTGTAAATCCAAACTCAACAACCTTTGGTAGCATCCTCTCGGCTTGTGCCAAATTGGTGGGTTTAGGACATGGTATGGACTTCCATAATATCATAATCAAAAGTGGACATATGCCACACATTATAGTGATGAATTCCCTGATACACATGTATGCAAAAGGTGGACGACTACACAAGGCACTTGATTTGTTTAAAAAAATGCCTGAAAAAATGTGGTCTCATGGACTACAACTATCACATGATATGCACAAAAAGGGTTTGTTGAAAAGGCCTTGGAAATTTATAAGAAATGCAATCCAAATGTGTAAAGGCAAACTCCACAACCTTTGCCAACATCATCCCAGCCTATGGGAAAATGGGAGCTTTGGAATAAGGTCTAAAAATTCATCAAAGCATAATAGAAAACAACTTTTTCTCATATGATGTAATTGTAAATGCCCTAATAGACATGTATTCAAAATGTGGAAACATATAAAAGGTGTGTGAACTGTTTGACAAAATGCCTCAAAGAGATATCATCTCCTAGAATGCTATTGTTAGAAGATGTGTACAAAATGGCATATAGAAAGGATGACATCAACTGGACATGTCATTAGCAAAAATAAATATTATCTCATGCAATTGGGTGGGATAGATCTTCGACATCATTTATTTTAGGTAGGGGAGAAAATATTGAACCTTTGTCGAGGAATTACTGTATATTCATGTCACATCTTCACCATTTCCCACACATTAATACAATATGGTGTGAGTAAATGTAGTATCCCGTGAGTAAAATTAGGAATTATAAATAACTACTTATCAATGCCAACAAATATATAATAAATGGAAAAGAAAGAGCAAGGTACAAATGAGATTGAAAATAATGACATGTGGCTTTGAGAGAGCCTACACAAATAGTGATCTCATTGGATGCAATGATCTATTCACAAGGAACATAAAGCTATAAAATGCATGCATCCATGATGGGAATGAAGTCATACAAAATATGAAGTTGTATTGTTCATGAATTTTTCACTATAAATTTAATCATAAAAAATCATTATATTTTATGTTCAATACAATTGATTACATTTAAAGGATACAAGGAATTTGAGGAAAGTAAAAAATTACTAAGTAAAAGATATGACCATGTAATCACAATAATCATATATGAATTTAATATTTGAAAGATATACTTATTAAAGATCAAGATTGATATAATAATGAGAAATGAATTTTCATGTGGCTCTACAAAAATGACGTTTCTAGAGAAAATCTTAACATAAACAAATATAATATATATCTAGATATTTTCATAACATATAGAGCATAATTTGTGGAGTGTAAAATATTATAAACTTCTGTTTATAAAAGTTAGATTTTCTATCCTATTCTTTTTTAGAAGTCATAATATAGCTTCAATTTAAGATTATTGTGCATGCTATAATACATAAATAACTTCTTATAATGTATAGTAATATGTTATGTAAATGCGTGTTAGTTAAGAAAGTTAATTGAAATTTGAATTTAAAATCTTTAATAATCGGAACCATTTGGAGCCAAGCTTAGTATAAGAGTATGTTACTTATTAATATGTTAATGCATTAAGACATTTCCATTTAGATAGGCAAGAAACTAAATGAGAAATGTATGTTGTATTAATTTTACCATTACACTCTCTACTTTCATATGCATGTAAATCTAATATGATTGTACATTTGAAAATTTCATCCATGCAGTGCAATAATGAGGTTTGATAACATTTTTTTTAATGTAAGTTTATCATTATAGAATAATATAATTCTTCTTAGATAAGGTGTTGCGCTTCTATCTAGCACAAGATACTATATAAAATCTTAATCATAAAGAAACATTAGTGACAATATATGAATCCCTTTAAATTGGTTAGCTAAAAAGTATAGAAGGGAGGAAATAAAAATTGGTGCACAAATGATGATATTGATAAAAGCAATAATCTAATGGATTAATATGTAGGCGTATACACACACAAAAGGCACGACGCCCTAGTGTAATTTGAAACAAAAAGATAGCACTAGAAGAATGATAAATAAATTTCAACATAAAAATGATAATATAATGGTAAAAATGTTAATGGCATGATAATGCTTCTATGATCACAACATACTAAAGAATAAAGGTGATGAAGCAATTTATATCATAAGATAAATCTTTAATAAACATGAAATCATACATGAATGCATATATAAAGATCATGTGATATGTTATCATAAGATCAAATTGTGTAAGCATACTAATGATCATCGAATTGTAGGGCATAAAAATGATATCAACCATAAACATGTAATCACAAGGAAGATACGCATACCATAGCACGAAAGTGGCATCTAATTGTGAAATATATGAAATAGGAAAACATTACAAATCATGGAGAATTGTAAAATAACAACAAGCATGTGCAAAACCAAGAATGAGAGAGGACCCAATATTTGAGCATCCTAATTTTGTGTTTCCCAATATCTTATGTGGAACTTTCAAATCACTCCCAATTTTTTGAAACAACTTAGTTAAAAGTTTCACTACTTATAACTAAGGTTTTAGCACCATACCATCAAATATGATACCACACTTTTTAGATCTAATAAATACTTCTCATTCGATTATGAGTAGTAATCATCAACACTAACAACTTCAAAGTCACAACTATTGGTGCAATATCGTTAAAAATAATCGAGATTATTTTAACAAGTGCTATAACAACTATTGCTATATGTTCACCTATAGGGTTATTTCCCCTATTAATGTGTAATATAAAAAGTAGATGAATTTGAAGTACATAATTTAAAAGTTAATACAAGTCACTAGTAAATTTGACCCCAAATTTCGACGACAAATCATTGATTTTTCAACACCCAATCATTGAACAAACAACCAATATGGATGTCAAACTTTTTTTTGTCTTATTTTGGATGCCCTAAATTTTTGTGGTATATTTGACACCTACATAAAAAAAAAGCAGGTGCATAGTCCACAATTTTGAGCATCCTGATCGCCGATGAAGTTATCGGAGAGGCTTATAGCGAAAGTTTCATCGCGAGAATTTGTAGTTCGACAGAAGAAGAATGTGCCCATCCTGATGGGCGATAGAATCATCGATAAAATTTACATTGAAAATGGTTGTCATCGTCATAACTCATACCGAGAGTTCTATCAAGCATACAAAAGCATCAGCAAAAGAAAATATCAAGCTCTCTGATCCCTGATTGAAACTGTTGAGCATCATTTTTACATGAGACAACGGCTAGGAATTTACGTGAGAAAATTCCCCTCTTGGAAGAATGATATTAATCAATCTCAAGGTTCCTTTTGGGTTGGGTCTCAACCGCTTGGATAGCTCAACTGAAGATAAATGTGAATCTGTTCACGAGGAGGGCTTTGTTGGTTCATATCTCGAAAGGCTGCAAAACAAACTTTAAAACACAACAATACTTCTCTTTTTGGATTTTTTAGATCTTTAATGAAAAAAATGTTAATCTAATTAATCTACCGTAACTGATTCACAAGGAAGGTAAGAAGCAAGGTAACGAGAATTTGAAAGAAATCTGCTAAAAGAAACTAATGGACATAAATCAATATTACGTTGCTTTGCAAATTAAAATACCAAGAAGATGAGGAAAACCCACAAAACAGAGATCTGAATAAATCACAATCCAAGCCTAGTAGATGCAATCATCAATGAAAATAAACATAGACATATGATAAGCCAAAATTCATCAGATCATGAAGCCACCACAGATGTACGCACGTGAGACAAATTTATCTTTAGCACCGAAAAGAGAGATCTTCCCAATAATTCATCATGACAAAGCAATGAAGCAAAGGTAAACACCAGACTAAAAGAATTGCAAACCAAAATCACCATACGATCAATTGGCTCTTTGAAATAAACAAATAAGCAAACAACACATTCATAAATTTTGCAAAGATAGCAAAATAAATCACACCACGTTTGAAGCACCAACTGTATATATTGTATTGCAATAAAAATCTAACCTTTGTTACATGAATTTCATATAATTTATAGAGTTGTGCTCTCAATTTCATAGCTAGGGTTTCGACTGCATCTAAAACTTGAAAATAAAACTAAACTAAAGATTACATGAAGGAAACTAACCCTAAAACAAGTTAAAACTACTCTAGCACATAATTAAACCTCGTGCATTACAAATCTGGAGCAAATCATGCATAAAATAACTGAAAAACAAAAATGGAACTCATGCATGTTCTTCATGAAACTTGTGATCCTGCCCTTTATTCACAGTTATAACTCTCCTTCGTGGACCCAACTAGAAGATGCCCTCAAATCATGTAGAAATGACCGTTTGGAAGTGATCTTTTTGACTGAAAAAACAAGTTGGAGAAGACTGGAGTTAACGGTGGTCGTGCCCTAGAAATTTCGGATCTCGACCGTTACCTTGAAAAAATGAAGCTCCATAATTGACTAAGTGTTGGAACAACTTCTTCTCCTCTTTCAGACTTTTAGAGGCTGAAAATCTTATAGGGCTGAAATGCTGAAAATCTAGGTCTTCAAAAATGGCTAAGTGTGAAAAAATGTTTTCTCCCTCTATACAAAATTTGACTAAGTCAAAACTGGGTGCTTAATGGCTAGGAAGGACTTCTAGATGAGCCTTGCGGAACCTATCCATGATCTCCTGCACCTCTTCAAAATCAGCCATTTTGACCCCTTTAAGGTGTTCTAATTTCTTTTCCTGAGAAGTGAGCAATTCAACTGCAAGCCCCTTTATTTCCTCTTGAGATAGCATCTTCTGAATTTCTTACTTCTGATAGAACATCTACCGAAGATCTTCTTTTGTACTAACTCCTCTGAAGATATCCAGATATTGACTTATGATGACATTTACAGAATGCATTATTTTCTCATCATCTTCGTCATATAAGTCCAAGTCTAACCCTTCAAAAAACTTATGCATTTCCTCCACAAAAAGTAAACCTTTATTTCTCTTTTTATTCATTCTCTTTAGCACCTTCTCAAAAATGGTCAAAGCGCTAGTGATATCTCAAATCCACTCCTCAAAATTATCCAATTCTGACCCTTCATACACTTTGACCAAAACTTGGAAGCGCTGCTTCCTTATTATTATGAGGTCTTCTAGTGCTTTCTGCCATTTCAAGATTTTCTCCTCTAGGCCATCCTCCTCACTCATAATCTCAACCAAAAAAGTGATTCCTTGAAGAATACCTCTGAAAGGTCTCAAAATCTTCTTGAGAGCCACCCTAGCAAGCTCTTTGAAATATGTTTTCCAATCTGCACATGCCTGAACAAAAGAATGTGAGATATCTGTCGATATACTTACACCACCCCTTTTCTCCAAAATAGCCTGTAATGAGCCCTCAAGGTTACTAGGGTCAATGGGACCCGTTGTCTTAAGAATAAATTTATTCATTGCCTCATTTTGCTCCATCAATGCTTTTATTTTTTCTTCGTCTTTATCCATGAAGCCTAGAGCATGCTTCAGCCCAAGGGTAGCCAGAGTTTTACTCCCTTGTCTAGTTGGCTCTCCTAGGTCTACCTCCTCTAGTACATAATCATCTGGGGTGACTTCTACCATGCTAACATTCATTGCTGGGACAACCACCCGAGCCTTCCACCTACCCGCCTGATCTTGTTTTAGATATGAGAGAGTCCTCACTCGGGTACTAGATCCTGCTTGATGGAATTCTCACCCCAATGCCACCATATCTATATCATCATCAGTATATACCCTTGTTCTTGGTTGGATTTCCTTGGTGAACCAAGTGGACTTTGAAAATGCATTAAGGGGCTCATAAGGGGTAGCTAAACTCAAGATAGTAGCCAGATGCTCTATCTCTATTTCCTCATGACTCTCCCCCTCTCCTCCTTTTGTTTCTTGTTCTTCCCCTATGTTCTTCTCCTCTCCCATATTTATCTATTCCTCCTCTCCAACCTATTTATCTGATCCATCTTGTCCTTCTGACAGAATCTCACTAATCGCCTCTGTTTCCTTCTCTGGCTCTTGAGGCTCTTGTGCTAATGTTTCAGTTTGGAAAAGTGGTGGAGTAGGGGCTTGAGAAGGAGGGTTTTGCATGGGATGAGTAGAAGCAAGAGGGAGAGTGGGTGAAGGCATTGGTAGAGGAGGCAGAGTTGGCATGGGAACATGAATAGGTGGAGGTTGTGGTGGCAATGGAGTAGTTTGAACCAGAGGCGGAAGCGGAGTGGTAGATAGTGTTGGACACGGAGGCAGAGGTGGAGTTTGATGCACAGGTGGAGGTGGAGGTGGAACTGAATGTGAAGCTTGGGGGATTTGTGCTGCAATATCTTCCAAAGAGGTGACACCTACAAAAGAATCTCTTCCTGACTTTGTAGTCTCCTTTTGAATTTCAGCTGTGACCTCCTCAACTAACTCCTGAGAGTCTCGCAGAACTTCCTCTCCCATATTTCCAAGAGGACTAGTGAACTATGTAGGGAAGGAGTCAAAGGAAAAGGACTATCCCACAATTGGAGCCTGTTGCTCAGTCTCTTTGAAACCATGAAGTCCTTCAAAATCAGAGATGTCAAATTCATCATCTCCCAGAGCATCTAGATTTATCGGCTCTTCTTGGGTTCCTCCTTTGATGTCTTCTTGTTGACCTTCCTCCTATTCCCTCGTCTTCTTTAAGAACCTTGCAAACCAGGTTCTTCTTCCAAGAGGCACTTGATCCTGCTCATCTTCTTCTCCTTCTTCTTGGAGAGTGTCCATGTGGGTAGGTGTCGAGTCCTTCTTCCTCTTGTACACGTGCTCTTTTATCACCCCAGCTGGCCTAGGTCTAGTTATTTTGACTTTGGGCACCTTCTTTTGTGCACCTGGAGGTTCTGGAATGCTAAAAGGAGCATTTGGAGAGTGTCCATGTGGGTAGGTGTCGAGTCCTTCTTCCTCTTGTACACGTGCTCTTTTATCACCCCAGCTGGCCTAGGTCTAGTTATTTTGACTTTGGGCACCTTCTTTTGTGCACCTGGAGGTTCTGGAATGCTAAAAGGAGCATTTGGAGGTGCTATGCTTCCAATCATTCTAGTTTTGGGCTTCTTCGAGTGAGTAGCTAAGCCATATGTCATAGGGCACTCATGTCTGTACACCATTTCTGACTTCTATGGTGCAACCTCTTTAAACTGCGACATCAGTACCTATCCCCTTTCTTCTTCTTTTCCTTGGAGGGCTGAGCTAGTTATTGGTTCATTGGCACGGGATCCGTGGGAAATGGATGGGTGATCCATGCCTTAGTCACCTTGATGACGTGTCTAGCCTTGAAATTGATGTCATAATTTTCATCCCTATCAACTTCCACATTCAAAATGGCCCTGGTGTATAATTTATCCAAATTATAGATAGGATCCAAAACATCCTCAGAGTCAGCTTCCTTCACCTTTTGTGGTACCTGTAGCAGTAGAGTAGTCTGCACTAGCTCCAAACTCATCCGACAGTAGTCACAAATTCTAACCTCATAGTCATCAAAGCAGTTTATCCAATGGTCTTCAATGCGAGGCTCATGTACATAATGCCTTCCCATTATGTGGATGTATGTACCAATTGGGTCAAATCGGGTCCTTATGAGGTTGTAATTCTGCAATGGGAATTCATCCCATTCGAATGCCAGGGACTTACATATCTTCATGTCTTGGACACAATGAGGCCCTATGGAAATTGGGAAGTCCCAACAATGCTTCTTCTTGTGCCGGATATGCTCATGGGCATCTGACAATTGTGGGGCCATCTCCAACAAGATTATCCTATTTGATGGATATCTTGGCAGCTTCTTAGGAGCTAGGGTGCTTCCTGCCACCTGGATGTATGTAAAGGTCTTGAACTAAATATAGAATGCCCCAAGGGCCTTCACCTTAGAAGCAGCTTCTGTAGACATTCTTTTTGCATAGTCCCCTTCTATGGAGCGTATGATGGCGAACACAAGAATCTTTGATGATGCAAAATTCTAGACTGTCATGTGTGTAGTACTCCTTTTGAACTAGTTGCGAGTATACTGTGAATGGCCACACATTTTGATCACCCATAGCACCAACCTTAACCAATCCCAGGTACACTGCCCTTGCATCCAATAGGTACGCAACATAAGATGTCATGGAGAAGTGAGGATCATTTTTTATTGTGATCAACTATTGATCTAGGTTGTTGTTGAGAATGGTGGCCCAGTCGAACCTTGTTTACATGTCCTTTATCTTTTCAATGAGCAAGATCATCCATGGTTCCAATTGTATTGACTTTGGTAGTCCATACACCCAAATGATCATGGCGATGACTGCTTGGATGTCTTCTTTCATGTACTCTTCTCATATCTATCTTTTCCAATTTATTCCTGGGCAAAGGTTGTATGAGATACTCCTTGTTCACAATCTCATGGGATAATGAGATGTCTTTGTTATAAAAGTCCATTCCCTTTCCAATGGAGAAGCTATAAAACTTGTCTATCCCCTTGGGTAGGTGGAAGACATCTTCAATGTTGTTTGGTTGAAGATCCAGAACTACTTCACCCATGCTATTTTTGACCATTAGCTCATCTGGTATGTAGTGGTTTGCTAGAGTGATGATCAAGTTTGAAGAGAGGATGGATACTGGGTGTGCTGCTGCATTCACTAGAGAATAGTACACTAATTAAGTGTAGTCCTCTAACCTTCCCTCCAGTTGTGCACATTTCACCAGGTAGTCATTCCAACTGCTGTTCCCGATGTCAGTATCTATGATCTCTAAATGCAAATTCCCAACTTTGGAGGGTGCATGATAACCTTTGAATTGATACCTCATGGCTGGTGAATTGACCTTTTCTTCCATTTTTGCAAAGAACAAAAAGACATAGATAAACAATCATTAAATTAATAATCTAGGGGGAAATTGTGATGAAAATGAGACAACATCCATCAAACAAACCCTAGTTTAAAATGCTCTGGCAGCTAGTTTTGGCTTTTTGGACCTTTGGGGGTATCGGACCTCTGAAAGGCCGAAATGCCGAAAAGAGGCCATTAGACAGAATTTCAGACTCGATGATTCGAAGGTGTGAAGTTTTTGGGGTGCAAATCCTCCAAATTGCCGAGAAGACTTAGTCGATTTTCTTGAAGGAAGATCCCTCTGATGTTTTGGACTGTGAAAGTTTGAAAATTTTAGGGCCGAATGATCAAAAAAAGGGTTTGGGGTTTCAAGTTTGAAAATGAGCTCTAAAATGAGTCTGACCATGAACTTGAGGCTAAGGGGTCCAGGGGGACAACCTTGCGACCCTAAAGCTAGACAAGACCCACCAACAAGGATAAAACCCTAGCAAAAAATGCTAACTAAGAAAATGAAACAAAAACAAAACCTAAAATGAGAAAAGACAGAGGGAGAGAGATGAAGACACCAACCTCTAACATGCTGAAGGACGAAAAGCCAAAAAAAAAGTAGACAAAAGTAGCCGAGAAACTGAAGACCGAGAAAAAGTGCACCCAAAAGCTCTGAAAAAGATGATCGCAGGCAGAAAACAAGTGAGGAAGAAGAGAGACTCTCTGCCTTATATAGGCAACCAATGGGGGTGATGTCAGCCACCTCTGCCGATCGACCTTTTGGGCTTTCAGGGGTCTTAGACATCCGAAAGTCCGAAACACCGAAAGACTAGTTCCCTTCAGAGAATCAGACCTTTCGATGATTCAGACGCCCGAAAGGACAAAACCCCAGATATGGGCATACCTCAAGGTTCTTAGTTTTTTGGGCCTTTTGCACATTCGGGACTTTGAAAGTGCGAAAGTGCGAAAACAAAAACAAGACCAACAAAAAACATAACTAGACCAAAAGAAAAGAACTAGACAGACAAGCAAAAACCCCAGAACAAGCTAGCAGGAGGGGGGGCCCCTGAAGCCAAGTGGCTTAAAAGGGGAGTGTGGTTGTGGAACCACAATAGAAACATTGATGTATCTTTGGGTGATAAACCTATCCGAGGAAAAGGGAGATTGAGAATCCACAATTTTGAGCATCTCGATCGCCGATGAAGTTATCAAAGAGGCTTATAGAGATAGTTTCATCGAGAGAATTTGTAGTTCGATAGAAGAAGAATGTGCCTGTCCTGATGGCCGATAGAATGATCAATGAAATTTATGCTGATTACAATTATTGTCACTTACATCATCGACATAACTCATATCGAGATTTCTATCGGGCATACAAAAGCATCGACAAAAGAAAATGTCAAGCATTGCAATCCCCGATTGAAACATCATGATATATTCAAGTGATAAACCTATCAAAGGAAAATGGAGATTGGCAAGGAACAATTTTGAGCATCCCAATCACTGATGAAGGCTTATAATGATAGTGTCATCAAGAGAATTTGTAGTTCCGCAGAAGAAGAATGTGCCCATCCCGATGACCGATAGAATCATTGATGAAATTTATGTTGATTACAATTGTTGTCACTTACGTCGTTAGCATAAATCATACTGAGAGTTATATTAGGCATACAAAAGCATCGACAAAAGCAAACATCAAGCACTGTGATCCCCGATTGAAACATCGGGATATCTTCGGGCGATAAACCTATCAGAGGAAAAGGGAGATCGACAAGGAACAATTTTGAGCATCCCAATCATCGATGAAGGTATTGGAGAGGCTTACATCTAAATATAGACAAGAATTCAATGTTTTTTTGGTCCCTTGTACAACACTAGTGTGGAAAAATTCCTTGGTTATCGTCAAAATATCCACGAATTTTATTTTATTTTTTTTAAAAATAAACTTTTATTGTCTTATTTATGGATGGGCTAATGGATCAATTAAGAGGTGGGATGGGCTAATGCTTTGTTTATTGGATAATGGTTTAATATGATTTTAGATTGATACATTTACATTTCCTTGCAAGCATCTTGAAGTTTCATGAAGATTTGAAGCAACAGGTATAACTTTGTATTGATTGTTCCATAAGAGGGTTTTGTGCCATCAACATTTTGGGATTTGAAGTCTCCATTGAATGGATTGAGTCTCCCACCACTATGGCTTCTATTATTGGTGGGAGGAGTCATCATAATGTATTATTTCCTTGTATGATAGTGTTTTTTGCAGGGATATGCCAAGGTGGAGGAGAGACCACAAAGAATAGTGGCAAATTGCTGATTAAAGAGTGCACCAAGTTGCACCGAGTTGCACCAGTCATTGTTTGAGAAAATAATCTTAATGAGGAGGGTATTTTATGTTTGATCTTGTGTTGGGGAAACCTTAGAGATGTGTTAGATCCCTTGGGAGAATCTAGAGGATTTTGGAGGAGCTATTTCTAGAAAGCCCTAGCCTAATGACCGTAGGAATGAGGGTTTGATACCTTGGACGGTAGGTAAGTGTTAGAGACCCAAAAACTTGATAATACTTTATGTTTTTCCATGTACTAAGATTTTTTCATGGTTTGGGATCAAGGGAGCAAGACTTTATATGAGTTTCTTTGTATTTGGGTGCACTTTAGGCCTATTTGGGTGTTGCAAGTGTATTGAATCTGGGAGTTGGTCCAAAGGAGATTACCTTAGGTTTGGGGTATGTCTAGTAATAATGAAAAGGGCATATAAAACCATTGAGAGTTTCCCTAGTTGTTTGGGAAGTTTGTGAGTACAAGGAAGATTACTGGCTGAATAGAGCTACAAGGAGATTAGTCTCTTGGAGTGAGTTGTGAAGAAAAACTTTTTTGTATTTATATACAAAGTAAACATAATAGAAAAATAGAAACATGTTTATTTTAAAATGGAATACACCAAGGGGTACCATCATAAATATTGACCATTTACAATCATGAATAGTAAACCTAAATCAGATAGCTCATTTTTTATCAGCATGTGTAGTCTCACAATATCAGCAAATGTGTAGTCTCAGAACTATCCATTTCTCTATGTATATGAAAAATGAATGAAATATCAAGCTGAAATAAATCATTGAACAAAATAGTATTCCACATAGACTGAATCAAATATACCATCAAAATAAGGTGAACTCCACAATTGGAACAAACTCAGACATGGGAAAAGTCAAATTCAGGGCTGATTTATCAAGAACAATAAACACCGCGGAACCCCACAATTGAAAACATGACACCTAATAAATCTACAGCCTTACGATTACTGAGTAGAGCTGATTGGGGCATTCAATGTAGTTAATGCCTTGCATAATAGTTGCACACTACAAAACTTGATTGGGACAATGGAATTTACAAAGGAAAGGTGAGAGGATCAATCAAATAATCACAAAAACAAACACACTTTGTCAACACTGTTCAAAATCCTATCAACAAGCACATACATAGGAAATAAAAAAGGGACAAAAGACAAGAAATAAGAAAATTAGGACTATAAAAAAATCATTAAGACTATACAAAATCAAGTTCTAGAAATGGACAGTTTTGATGCTTTTCCATTACAACAATTAAGCATTCATCATTTGGTACTTCTTGGTGTATTCCATCTAAGTATTGTGGAAGCATTGCATGAGAGAAGAGGAGGATCTAGAAGCATTGTACAGATTGCGATTGAATAAGAAAGCATTATATCTTTCATTTGGATGTCTCTTTGCATGGTTTTTACATTGTTGTTGATTTGAACAAGTTCCAAATGTGTTGAAGAAGGTTTGAACATCAATTTATAAAAATTCTTCAATGCTTTGAAGACCTTTCCATATTACTGTCCTGTATACTTTAGTGTAACAGTCACAGTTTAGTTCTTTTTCTTACAAGTGTTTGATTTTATTTTTGAAGGAAGGCATTCCATGGAGTCTTAGGCCTGGAATCCATGGAATTATGTCTATCTAACATTGTACTATATCACACTAACCTTGTATAAGAAGAAAAGTGAATGACAGGGGTGCACACCTGTGGAATTGTGAAGAAAACTTGAAGAAAATGCATAAACCCTATTAGGTGAAAGTAAAATAGTTTTTTTTTTAACCTATGCAATATCTATATTAATCTATATGAACTATATTTGACATTAAATAGAAAATTTATTTTTCTCTCCATTTTTATAAATCAAAAGTCATTTTATAGTTCCTGAATTTTTCAAATTTGAAACCTAAATAATTGCAATCTATTTATAATTTTAGCATGCCATTTAAATTGAATGCTTGAAAACAAATTCAAACCATACCAATCGTTTAGTACAACATTTTAGAGAAAACAAGAAATCATGAAAGGCCCTACCTAGAAAATGAAGATCAATACAGATGTAAGTTGTGCCTGAAAGTATCTTGCCAATTCAACTGAGATTCAAACCCCAATTCTTGACACGTAGTGTGGAAAAAGAAAGGAAACCAATTCTCAACTATACCACACACAAAATCCCCAATAAGAAAGAAATCAATTTCAGAATTACCAAAAATGTACGTGCAACCAAATTTTCACAATTGAATGAAGAAGTGATTTCATTTTATAAAGTTCATCTGTTACTTACAAGGTGACATTATAAATGCCGAAAAACATGTACATAAACTAAATAATAAAATATTTTTATATATCATATAAATGTCGATAACATATGATTTTGACATAAGCTGCCAAAGTAAATAAAAAACAATTCAAATTAGGTAGGGGTCAACCAAAGAGCCTACCTAACACATATTGTTTAAGTGCCATGGTTATAAATTTCGTACTATGCCTTAGTCATATTAATGACTATACAATCTTGTTATAATATTGCGATGGGAAAAGTTCCCTCTCACACATAGTGGATACAAATATGTTTTATCACTTTTCCATCTACAAGTACCACTGTTATATACCATTGTTATGATACATAAATATACTCATGTTCACAAAGTCTGACCATTATCATTGCTATAGACCACTACCATGATAAACAAATATACTCATACGTTCACAAAGTACAACCATTTCCATTAAACCAAACAAGTATACCATTCTACATATACCAATGTCACCACTATCATTAAATACAAAAGTCACCAAATTGTTTCACCATACAAAAACCACCAAACTGTTTTACCATATGATCAATGATCAAAGCAACCAAACTCACTGAATGTATCAAGTATGGTTTTACCATATGATCAATGCAAGGTGAATGTGAGAACACTCCAAGGACATGGGGATGCATGTAATAATGTTTTTTTTGTAGGAGTATGATGTAGGGCACCAAAAGGACATCAAGGTACACAAGGGATAAGGAGGTACACTAAGGTCATCCATAGACCTCAAGGAGTTGTTGAAGACCAAATGAAGACCTTGAAGGGCCATTTGATATGCAAACAAAGTCATTGTAATCAGTTCATATGGTCATTAAACCATTTTGTGTAATGAATATTGAATAATGCTATGTAAGTGCCATGTAAGCACAAATGGTCATTGAGGGTTACAAGATTTCAATAGGTGGAAATTCATGAAATGTGATTATGTAATCATGGAATGGATGTAATAAGGCCATTTGGGTCTTAACATGACATAATAAGAGTCTTATGGGAAGATAGTGCAATAGTGAATTCCAAAAATTGTAAAATTGTCAAAATTGACAATGTAGGCCTAGAGGGTCAATTATGAATATCTTGGGTAGAATAGGAGTAATATGGGTTCCAATGAATTCTAAGGTCATTTCAAGACCATTAGAGGTGATAGGAAGGCAAGGAGTTAATAGGTTGACAACTTGTGTCAACCTTGACAACACTTTGTGTTTGCAAAATTGTAATTAAAATTGCAATAGTCAGTTATAATTGTACAAGGTTGGTCTTTAAGGAGTTTTGTGTGAGTTGGTCAATTTACTTTGAGAGGAAACAAGTTAAATATTATATTACAATATTCATTAAGACAACGTTCTTTCATTATAAAAAAAGGTTTATTACAATAATTTATATTTTTGTTTTTTGTTCATTTTTTTAAGGTAACGACTAAGAGAAGCATCAATGTCTATGTCATTTCCCTCCTCTACTACTTCTGATATCAACTCATGTCTCCTCCTCATGTATTGAGGAGCATGAGGCTAGCGCGTCAAAGAGGGGTCCACTGCAATAACAACCACATGGGTTAAATTCACAACATTTTATATTAGTGTTACAAGTATTTCATTAATTAAAAGAACAAAACAAAGATTTTCTTTATTGGACAGTGCCACATCATTTACAATATTTTTTTTTCATCCCCAAAGTCAACATGGTGATCACTCGTAACATCCTCCACTCATTCAACATGACGTTCTGCATGCTCTAAAATATACACAAAAATGGTTACACCAATTTCAATTTAAGATGTTAAATTGTATTAATAATTACATAATTAATTTTCATTAGAAAATGAATACCTCCATCACTGTGATGCACATCAAGGCCTTTGTCATGTGGTGCAGGTTCTGTGGTAGATTTAGAAGGCTGCATTGTAATGTCATGCACATTGTTATCATTTTTTTCTTTTTAAAACAAAAATAGTCAATTTATGTTCAAAATTAACATCAAATAGATTGTTGCTCAAGTATTCAATTTGAAATATTTTTCATTTGGCCTATTTACTTGTTGAACCGATGCAGGAGACTCTTGGGCTTGGCTACTTAAAGCTTGGTGTAGGCATTCAGCCACGCCTTTATAGTCTTCCTTAAAGGTAATTTTTTTACGTTCTTCCATGGCCTCTACATTAAATTTCGAGCCTTGCATTTTTGGCTTAATATTGTCAATTCTGCAGGTATTGTTTGACTAAACAAAATTGTTTACAATTTATAAAAAAATTGATCCAGAATTTCATTTACTGCTACTTACAATTCTTGCTTGAACTTTTAGATAACCACCAAAGCGAAGTTTGTGTTGCCCATTCTTTTGAAGTCTGGCCTTTGTAGCCTTTGATGTGTCCTACAACCTATGAAAATTTTAAAATATGTTAGATTATATAAATATAAAGATCACTAATTAGTGCATAATTATATTCTACTAGTTAATACTATCCCATACCTTCTTTTCTCATTTTCCAGTGGTGTAATTCCTCTTTGATTTTGTGCTTTCTCCTTTGCATCCAAAATGAATTCCCTCCACTGCATCTATGAAATAAAGGGAGGACTCTTTTACTTTGGGTTCTGCACTAGACTGTTTCTATATGAGTCCCTCACAATCTTAAGATGTTTACAAGCTCTATCAAGAACTTTCTTCTCGTAAAAAATGTTACTACCAAAGGCATTGTCTAAAGCTTTTATGAGATGATCTTTTTTTTTTATCTTGTAAATTCCACCTTTTATGAAAAAACAAAATTGTTAGATAAAAAAATAACAGAAGTTGCGTACCTTGAATATAATACAAGAAATGGATGAAAGGAAAAATATTCTAGCAATGATATAAAATAAAAATACTGTGATAGGGTTAGTTCACATATGATGTTCCACCTTATATGTATGGTGGGCCCAAATATCTCTAATGTCAACTCATTAAGCTTATCATAAAAAGAATCATTCCTTACAAAAACATCATGGGATCATCAATCCAAAATTTGTTATGAATAAGTAAATTATAATTAGAATAAAAATAATAATAATTTTAAAGTACTTGGAACCTTAAGACATTTTAAAGGAATCAATTTTTTATCTGACATCAACAATGATGTCCGCAACATTCTTGAACTAGGAGCATAGGTAGATCTAGGAAACAATGGTGAATTATCACCAACACTTGTATGATCTATATCCGTAGAAGGTGTATCTCGTACTGCACAAAATTAATCCACTATGAAATGCTCCCAAGATTAAAGTAAAAATTATCAAGTTATAATTAACACAAAACCAAATATAGAAAAACAAGGATTTACCAGCTATAGACTATGAAGGTGTGGATGCATGAATGCTCCTTGTTGCTGACATTGCAATTGGCAATCTCAGAGAGTTGATCCTCATAGGAGGAGGAGTCACATGCACTTGATGACCTAAACAATACATTGTTAGCAAAGACATCCTGAAATAATAAAAGTATGAGTAGTTTTCAATAAAGTTTGAGTGAAGATTTTCTTATAAATTTTGAATTAGTTGTAACTATACCTTTTCCTCTAGCTATATCTGCGATATCAGTACGTCTAATGAAAAATGTAGATTTATGTAAGTCCAATGAAGTTTATGAATGTTCCAAAGAAAAAATTCCTTGTAACCTATTAACTTAAGGATTATTTTACCTGAGGGAGCTGTACTAGTACTGGCCTCACCGTGATGTCCATGAGTAGTTTCTTGAGTACACATAAATCCTGTAAGAAGAACACATACATATATTTTAGTTCATGACATAAAAGAATATAAAATATAAAACTTTATTGAAATTTTGTTATAACTTAAGATTCATTACTGCTTACTTCATAATAACTTGCTTGCCGCATCAATTCCTCTTTCCTCACCAACGTCTCCTCGGTTGGATTTGGATCGACCAAAATGGAAAGAATTTTTGAACTAATTTTTTTTAATTTCTTCTTGACCATATTTATGGGGTTAGGGATATCTGCGACATCCTCATCCATATCTGACGCTATTTCCTCTGTTGCTACAGACACTTTTCTCTTTCTGTGAACATCAATTTGTGACATGAATATCAATAAAACTATGAGAATAACTCCAAAACCCTAAAGAAAGGAACATAATAATATAATATTTTTCTTCTATCTAATTTGTACAATTATAATAAGGCTTACCTTTGTTGAAGAATGGGTGGGAGTAACATCCCCACCTCTATCATGTGGTGGATCCATGTCGTCCTGTGACAAAGATTAAATATAAAAACTTCAGTGAAATGAAAGCAATAGACTTAGCAAAGAAATTTATTAATAAAATGGTATATTGGAGTCATAAATTGGAGGTTAGTTTAAATGGTATATAGTACTTACCACCCCCATGATAGTAACTTTGTTTGTATATATGCGATTCAAATGGTAATCTATTAGCAGTTCTTCCCTTGCACTTATTGATTTTATCGCACATACAAAAACATGTTTCCCTTCACATGCCTCGAATATGTAATTGGGTTGCTTATTAGTTGACCTAGGTCGCATAATATTTATAAAACCCGTAATATTCCCTATTTCTTTTGGTCTTCTATCAATGTACATAGTACATCTTTTACTTTGATCATTTTCTTTCCATTGTATAAATTTACTGACGATGCATACCTACAGATACTTTTTTTATATTGAACAATCCACATCTAATCATTGTAATTGTAACAAGGTCTGACATACTCCATCAATTCAACAACTTTGTTATAACATACCTTTATGCCATCCATGGAAAATCGACCCAAACCATGTAATGTCAATGGAGCTATGTGATATATCCTCTAGTTAACACAAAAATCAGTGTTAATTGGAGGTAGTTCCTTGGGTACCCATTCTTTCTGAAGATGTGTGTACCTCAAGGGAACCTTGATGTCACCTTTGGTCTCATCATCATAAGAACATGACCCCCCTTTAGCAAGGAAAGATTGCATGCATTTATTGAATTTTCTTCTAATATTTTGACCTCTAGTTGATCTCCCTATTTTAGGCCTACTACATGTGTAGTACCCCCATAGTTTGCTTTCAGTTTTTTAGTGCCATACTCTTTTAGGCCACAATGTATGTGTGTAGATCTTATTAATTTAGTGGATTGTTGATGATCTGAATTATGATTATGATTATGTTATGATGTCATATGATCTCATATTTAGATGTTAATGTTATTCTGATGCAATGTTTATGTTTCAGTTGGATTATGATGTAGTTACCCCATACTAGCATGTGTATGGTGTTCTTATGTATGTATCTATTTTATGTGCTTGTATGGTAGAGGGCGGAGGCGTAGTTACTTTCTTTGTCGAGATCCACACGATCGACCGTACCCTACCATTGTTTGCTATTTGTTGTATGTACATGCTTTGATTTGTGATGACAGGTTTGCAGGTACAGGGCATCATCTTCCCTGAATTGGTAGGAGTGAGCGTGCTCGAAAAATATACTCGTCTCAATGGTAAAGAGGGGAGGTAACAAATGGTCCCAAAAACCCTAAATCTAAGCCCAATTATCCTAATTATTGGATAAGTATCCATTGACCACCTTACTCAAATTTGTCAAGTGACAAAGTTCGTGGATTCCATCTCTGTGTTGGTATGTTTATTTGATGGTCCTATTTTATTGCTATTTGTCTGTGTGATTTTCTATAGTTATAAATTTAATATTATAATTGGAAAATAATATTAAATTTATTTCCTATGTTATTTTATGATCGTTAATTAATTAAAAATCAAATAATAGGATATTTGATATTAATTAATTAATTTTGTGAAAATATATTTGAAATTGTCCTTTAGTTATTAAATTAATATTTATAGCATGATTTAATGATGTTAGGAATTTTAAATTATTTAATAATAGATTTTATTATTAACATGTGCTTTATTTAGTATGAAAGTGATTGGTTTGGGAAAAGTGACAACTTGTCTTTAGGAGACTAAGTTGAGTTGTGCATAATTAAATTTATTTTATTTTATTAATTGGTATTTTCTCTCAACAAAAGAGAGAGAGTTGGATTAGAAGTTCTATGTGTGAGTCATCTAGGGTTTGCTTGATTGTTGGAGTTGAACCCCTAATAGGGGGATTTGACATTCATTTTGGTTAATCAATTTTGTGAGAGCAATTTTGGAGAGAGCTTTTGGGAGTTTTATGCTTTCTTTGTGTTCTTGAGCTTTTGGAGATTGTGCATGAATTCTGGGTGAAGATTGCTTGCTTTGGATTTGGGAATTTCTTGCACTGTGACTCAGAGCCTGCGGGTTGAGCTTTTCTGTTGACAGTTCTGAGATTGTATTCATCTCACAAGCATTCTATCTCAGTATCTAGCATTGGATTGAGGTAGGGTTTGATTTAATCTTCCTGTAATTTCATTTATAAAATTTTCATTATATAGATGTGCTTGATTTGATTTGAGGATGTAGATCTGTTCTCATTTATGCTTTCATTATGGGTATTAGAAAACCTTTGATTTATGCCCTTTATTTTATTTTGTGACTTGGCATAGTAGGGTTATGCCGCTGAAATTTTGGGGAAAAATTCATCCTAGGGCACCTAGTAAACAAAAAATTAAAATCTCTATAGTTAGTTCTATAGTATGAATGATTTAATTAAATGGGTTGTGAACAAAAAATCAATTAAGTGAAAATTTATCATTTTGGGTGAAAAATAGAACTCTTTGTCAAAAATGACAGTCAAAAACAAAAGAAATTACATAGTAAAATCTTTAGTTTACTATTAAATTTATTAGATAATTGTATGTGGTTGCAAACAAAAACATTGGTAAAAAAAAAATTAAGAGAGGACAAAAGAAAAACAATCATGTGTAAGATTTAGAATTTTCCAATTCTGGAAAATTCACCAGGCCTGTGTAAAACTCATTTTTGGAAACAGAGCCTATTAAAATATATTTGAGTTTTCAAAGTATATATATTTTTTTATTAACAAGTTTTTAATATATATATATATATATATATATATATATATATATATATATATATATATATATATATATTTTGTGTGTTTAAAAAATTAATAAAACAAAGTTAAAAAAAATGGAATGACTTTGGGGTGGGGACCACCTTCCCCCTATCCCCTTCCTCGCGCCCCCCTGTGTGGTGTAACCTGTTGCGCACGATAGTCTAGAACTGCTGCACGACAGTCTAGAGCTGCCACTGGCAGAGCTAAGCCTGCCGTGTGGGCAGGGGTGGTGGGTGGCTGTAGGCGCCCCCACGCATTTTGCTATAAAAAAAAACTCATTTTCTTTTTTATTATTAAAATTTTATTTACTTTTTTATTTTTTATTTAAAATGCATTGATTTATATGTTATTTAATAATATTAATAAATTATTATATATTTATATATATATATTTTGTTAAGGATTAAAATTTATTTTAATAAATAGTTTGTTAGTAAATGAATTTTATGGTGTTTATAATTTACTAGTAAGTTAATTTTATTAATATGATTTATAAAACATATTATATTAATAAAAATTTTATTATCATGTTTTGCTTAATATTATAATGGAGTTTCATTTAATAATGTTAATTTTTGTTACTGAAATTTCTTATTTAACATAAGTGCAATTTTGTTAGAAAATTTAAATCAAGGGTCATTAAAATCTATAGTTTTCATAATTTTGTATTAATCATTCGATTATAAGAATGTCATTTGTAGGGTGTTAAGATTTTAACCTTGCAACTCAATTATTGTCATTCATAGAACAATATTTCGGTTATTTTCTATCGAAATTGGGTATTTTTGTTAAGATGGATTCTATGACACTATTTAGGTAAATTGACTTATGATATTATTGGACATGATTATTGTGAATTTTTTTTTAGTAGACCCTTTTCTTGAATTCATTTATGATGAATATGGAACATATTGGATTATGGTTTTATTTTAGTTCAAATTGATGTGATTGTGTATTCTTCGTGTCTTCTTTTACATTATGGGATGTCAGGTTCTAGATGACCTAGGAGAATACAGAGGCTGGGGTATGTGTCAAGTAATCATGCTTTTCAGTTATGTCTGGTGTGTGTGCATTCTATCTGATTATCATTCCTGTTGGACCATTGGAATCATGATATACTATATTCTGTTTGTGGTATCTCTGTGACTATATCTAATTCTTTTGTGTGAATTTGGATATGAGGTTACGTAGTTGTATACTTGAATTGATCTAGGAGAGATCTATGAGCCTAGGGTAGTTTACCTAGATATGTGTTAGGAGGTGGCTTACAATAAGCACCGGGGCCCACAAGTGGCTGCCAAGATCACTTATTGTAGGTTATTGTAATCAAGTGAAAACCTAATATAACATTGAGAGATATTAAAATGAACCTAATAAGATAATTCCTCGCCCATGCTTGAGTGCTAGTATAGACTAAGGTGGGAATGGAGATGATGTTGGCCACCTTGAGAGGTGTGTTTAGCATAGTTAATGGCTTCATCTATATGAGAAGTCATTGATCCGTGTATGGTCACTTGAGTGCCGGGATCCAGAGAGATTACTAGGATGAGACTCAAGGGTTAGACATACATGTTGACACCTACCTATGCATAGTCTAGTTATCCTACATGGTCAGTTGCCTTTGGATTAGTGAGTCATACCTTTCACTACTTTTGTTGACCTTGAGTTAGTAAGCTTTCAGGATTCCTTTCCTAGTGGTATTTCCTGATTTGACTTGATTATCCATTTGGGGTCCGATGTTATCTCCTCAGCATAGTGGGGTAGACCTTTGTGGTTCTACATGGACGGGTGGTAGTGATTCTTTACCAATCGAGATTCGACGTCCTAGTGCCAGTGCTTGATGGTGTTTTGCAAATTGGATTCCTTATGTTACTTCATCTTTGATGTTCTTTGTTTATGTATTCTTTATTGTAAATCTTGAATTAGAGTATCGCATGTGATACCTAATATGGATATTGTAATTTAGTTGTTAGAGTGATTACTGCATACCCTGCGATATGTGTAGTGGATGTATGTTTATTAGGATTTATGATTATTCATGAGATGTAATCATTTTGATGTAATTGTTATATTTAATTTATGGAATCATTTGTTGATGTTATTTAATGAGTTATGTTAGAAAGTAATACTACATCATGGGACCCATTAGTTTTGTAACCTATGTATGCGATGTGCATTATGTGAGATGATGGTTAATGCATTCATGTGATTGTATATCTTAATTGTAAACTTTAGAAAAAAAAATTATTCACCTAAACTTAGTATCATGTTCTAGGTTAGTTTCTTTTGGGTTCCTTGGTGGGGCGTTACAACATGTCAAAGTTTCATCTTCTATTCCTGCATTTCCCTCACTCGAGGAAGATAGATCTGACAAGTACCTACTTGGTGGTTCCCGCAATCCATCAAATGAGATATATAGTGGGTAAGGAGCAAGATATTTTGCTAAACGAGGGTAATGTTGATGAAGTCGGCCCTAAAATTGATGTTGAGGGTAGTAGTGTTAAATCATGAGAAAGCAAGCAATTAATAAACTATTTCTGTAGGGTGTATTGACTTATATCTACTGATCCATGTCACTATGCATGATCCTCCTAAAATGGTTCAATCTCTTGCATATGTGAATCATTTATCTTAAGTTATCTAAAAATTACATGATATGTATGCTACAAATTACGTCGAAGACAACATGAACAATATGCATTCATCATAATCATTGTATATTTTATAATTCCTTGTCTTTAACCTTATGTGTGGAATGCAAGATCGTCAATAGAAGGGGTGATGATGTGTGTAGTCAATTGCCTGTTTCCACAAAGGGTGATAATCACACAAAATACATACATGTAATCAGCATAAATTAATTGAGCATCATAAGCAATACATTGGTAATTTCTTAAACAATAAATACATTAAATATACGAGTAATAATTGAAACACGTGTATCATAAATCACATATGTTGTAATCATTAGAATTGAACACAATGAATTAAATGTATATTTTTTAATTCCTTGTCTTTACCTTATGTGTGAAAAGAAAGATTGTCAACAGAAGGGGCAATGTCCATGTGTGTAGTCAAGTGTCTGTTTCCACAAAGGATGACAATCACATAACATATATACATGTAATAAGCACCAATTAATTGAGCATCATTAAATATATGAGCAATAATTGAAACACGTGTATCATAAATCACATATGTTGTAATCATTAGAATTAAACACAATGAATTAATTATACCATGTCATTAGAGTTGAATACATCAATAAATTAATATTAAATATATATACTAATCAATATAAATATATATAAATAATCAAATCACATACCTTGTACATTTCAATCATGTCATTGATCATATTCTTCTTCCATCTCATCATCATGACCACGACCACCACCACGACCATGACCATGACCACGACCACCACGACCACCACCACCACCACCATCATCATCATCATCACCACCACCACCACCACCACCATCTTCTTCTTCCATCACATTATACTTTACCAACTTTCCTATTGGATCATGTCTAACAAAAAATGACCAACCTAGTTTATGTGGAATCTCTAAGTAAAACAATTGCTCACATTGGCTTGGAAGAACACAGGGCTCATTTCCAACTGGCTCAAATGACCTTGTATTAATCATTGTAAATCCATTATCATGTTCAATAACAGTTCTATCATGATCATTTTGATTTAGTTGTAGCCTGTACCATTTGACGACAAATAGAACTAATTTTAAGGAGTTAAAGTCA
Source organism: Chamaecyparis obtusa (assembly GCA_027943335.1). Lineage (NCBI taxonomy): Eukaryota > Viridiplantae > Streptophyta > Pinopsida > Cupressales > Cupressaceae > Chamaecyparis > Chamaecyparis obtusa. The sequence goes on along the minus strand of BSBK01003732.1, from coordinate 892,355 downwards.
CACTCAAGTATACCATCCAAAATGCCATAGTATCAATTTTGAGATTGTTGAGGATGTATGTCACTTCTAGATGAAATATTAGTGACCTTGAAGACTACAATTATCCCAGAATCACAAGTTTTTTTCGTGTCATCCAACATTTTTGTGCAAAATTTGTGGCTATGATAGTACATAGCTTTGTGGTGCTTGACCTACAATTTTTCAAGTGTGTGAAAATTATTTGCATCGTGAGTTCATATTAAACATATGGGTCATGATGATTAATAAATTTTTACGCTACCTCTTAAACCATATGCTAGATCAATTACCATTGGCATAACATTGGAATCTCCATTATGATGAGTTTCTTTAACCAATGAAGCAACACTTTCACATGTTAATGAGCGACCATTTTATTGACATCATTCAATCCATACCAACATCTAATCAAGATTGTTTGCAATATACAAATGTAGTGCGTCCTACTCTTGACCAACTATATAAAAAAATAGACCAATTAGAAACAACTTATATTGATGAGTAATAAGAATTATTTAACTACAATAACATCTGTTGGAATTAGGGGAGATAGGTACTGAGAGGGGAGAGGTGAATCAATGCCTTCAAAAACTTCACTTGTAAACCTTTCAGATCTATAATTGTAAGCAGTGATAACCGACCAGAATAACTTGAATCTAATTGCATGAATCAATCATCCATTTAACTTATGTAAGTAAACAACATTAAATCAATATGACAATTACATAACACAAGTATTTTGATAACACAGAAACCCTTGTTAGAAGGTAAAAAATGTGATGGGGATGACACCCACAAATTCTTCACTACTGCAGATAGAAAAGGTTTGCCTGTTAGGGCTACAAGTTTTGATCACTTCTGGTGATCTTACCTTGTTAGGAGTAATATGTTAGATCAACTAGATCTACCTAGTTATAGGATTTTAGCAACACAAATGAAGTGTGCACTTGGTTAAGAGATTTACATAAGACTGTTAAGTCTACTCGGTTAAGAGATTTATCCAAAAACTCTATTACAATTGTCAGAAAGAAATAGGAAATTATCTACTAGTTGACAACTCAATTTTTTGAAATAGATCTATAAGTGCTCATAAAATATCACCTTAACTATGATGAATCTCTTCTCTTCTCTGCTCAGTAGCCTTCTTTGATTCTACTAATCTGATAACCTCTATACTCTATTTTGCTCTGTTAACTGATTGACTTGAAGTTAGGCAATAGCTTCAAGTGCTCATTGATTCATATATTGGTTCACACCAAAAATGATGTGAACACACAAATATCTAGTGTTCTATTTTTTCCGCTTTAACAAAATTAGGTTACAATACAAAATCATAACCCTAAGATCTACGGTGTAAGATATCCTAGATCAACTATTACAATAAGATATACATTACATTTAATGAGTATCTTTTACAATAAATGTTCCTCGATCTTGATAAACCATTTTACGATCCGTTGTAACCATTTGCATAGAAGAATGCACCATTTCTGATTACTATGCCATTTCTTGTGATACTGTGTAAACTGCTTGGTGTATACTGTGATGCTTGGTGTTTACTATCTGTCGGTGTCAGAGTCTGCTGATGCTTGGTAAATTGTATAGTACTCCGTGTGTAAGCTTTACCAACTAGTCTATCTTGCTTCTGGTTACCAACTAACTCAATGTAAGTGTTCGACCGATCTCTTTGATAGCCTTTGATACTAATGAAAACCTTGAATGCTCAATAGAGATTAACAATCTCCCCCTTTGGCATTAGTATCAAAACTCTTTAATGTATATAGACCAAGTTTTCGTAATACCTTATATCTCCGCCATATACATATCCACATCAAAAATTTCTAAATACTAAGTACTCCCCCTCGGTGCATGCTCCCGGTAATATGTAGTATACGTAGAACACATACTGATTTGGCATATACATATTTTCCCCCTTTTTGATAATAATGCCAAATACAGTATACTTACATCTTGTCAAAAATGTGTTGGTGGGTTTTCTTTACTGACTCTAAGAGGTTTTCCCACTCCTCTTTCAAGTTGGTAAGAGCAATATGCTCAAGACCAACTTGGGCATGCATGTCAAAGATATTTTCTAACACCGAAATCTCTGGTGTTGCAACTAGTAGCTCAACTTTGACAATATGTGCTTAAAATTTTTTTAGGTATGGAATGAGTTCGGTTTGCAACTCTGTGACCTAATCGATGATGTAATATTCTTGGTGTCTTAAATGTGCTATCGACCGCCGGAGTTTCTAAACTCAGTGAATATGCTTTGAGAAAGCATTTGGCTTGGTTAGAGATGCTGTTGTACTTAGCTTTATTTTAGCTTCTAGCCCTTTTATCTTTTCACTAACTTCTACAGTGAAGGTGTCTAAAGTACAAAGCTTAATCAAGATTTGACAAATTATCTGGGTGATAGATTTCATTTCAGTAATTACCTCAAATAATGTGACCTTCTGTAATGCCACTTCTAGGCTGATTTTCTTGGCTAATTTGGTCTGAATCCTTGATTCTACCCTTTCTTCAATCCTTTTGTTTGCTTCAATATCTGAGGCATTGATCTTCTTGGTGAGTGTGGGAAGTTAATCTATGATGGGAGTATTCTCATCAATGTTTACCTCAGGTACTACCTATTGTAGAATATCCCTCACATTAGTTAATAATTCTTTGCATTTGTGCTCTTGCTTCAACTTTTCTTGTGCTGCCTTCCTTGAACATAACTCCCCATATTTACTTAGTTCCTCAGGGCTTAGGGTCCTCGGGTCACATTCAGGTATAACTATCACTTCATCTATGGTGACCGACCCTTTTCCTTTCTTCTTTTTCTTCGGTGTGAGAGGTGACTTCTTCTTAATAACAACAATATTTTTATCTCCACTCTTCGGAGTATCCTTCTCAATTGACACATTTTCTTCCTTCTTCTGCTCCTCAGTGACAAATGTCTTAGTTGAATGAGTGGGAGCCTCAGATGTAGTGTCACGTGGGTTCACCTTGGTTGCCTTTGTTTCTTTTATTTCCTTGGTTTTTGTAGATGGTGCCTCTGTTTGGTTTGGCTCATTTGTATTTGTAGGTTGCTTAGGTTCCTATGTCCCTATTGTGTCTTTGTGTTGCTCGGGATGTGAGTCATCGGGTTGTACGTGTGAAATTATTTCAACTACTTTGGCAAGTACATGAAGCTTACCCAGTAGTGATGTGAATAGACATTCAGTGTCTCATGCTTCATCTTTATTAGGTGCAATATTCACATCCTCATCATCTTTATCATCAGGATCACCATTTGTGATGTCTTCAATGAGTACATCGTCATCAGTTTTCTTCTGCAGTTGGATCTCTACTCGATCTGGTGCATCCTGTGAAACACTTATCTCTTCCTTTTGGTTGGTGATATCAATTACCTTGGTAACTAATATACCAGTGTCCTTAGACTTCTTTCCTTTGTCATCATCAATGTAAATACCTTTACCTTTGGAGTTTTGTCTCTTTTTAGACAATTTTAGGAATGCTTCTTGCTCAGCTTTTTCTTCGGCTTTCAGAATTGACGTCCATAAGGAATCACTTATGATATCCATATTAGCCACTTTTTCATCCATTATCATCATGGCTTGGTTCTTGATTATAAATCTTGCTTGATATTTAGCCATGTATTCACTAACTTCTCCATAACTTAGGTGTGGGGCTGCCCGAACTAATGATCTCTCTCTTTTCCTTTTCTTGGTATCTAGTGCAATAGCCCATTTTTCATTTATTTTTCCATCCAATCCCTTTGGTAATGCACAGGAAAATTCCATTGGTACTTTCTTGAATTTTATCATCATCTGGATGACAACATGCTCTAACTTTGTTTGATCCTCAGTTGACATCTTGTCAAATCTGTCTATTCCTGGATCAGTAAGGTTCCATTCTTAATTATGTCTTCAATTATTTTATCTATTGTGCTGACCTTATTGTGAACCACCTTGAATTGATTAGTATCATCCTCAGTCTTAGTTTCCTCTAGATCTTCTTTATTTCTTATGAATTTTATCCTTTTCTTTGGTGCCTCAGCTATAGCCTTGTTCTTTCTCTTGATATATTTCTTTGTCGGTGTAGTTGCCTTCTTTTTTTTTACTTTCTCTGCTTCTTCCTTATTAGTTGGTGGTGCTGCAGTTGACGACCTTGTTTTCATACCTTCTTGTATTGGTAACTTCTTTTCTTGTTCAACATTGGTAGGAGGAACTGATGTGGGATCTTTTTATTTTTTTGACTTGGTCTCCTTGCTATCATAGGGCTTGTCAGCCAACTGTAACTGACCTTCAGTTGTAGCTTTAATCGGTGACTCCCTAGATGAGTTTGATACATCTCCATATCTTACTGTAAGATCTTTCTTCATTTTCTTTTCCCTTCTAGACATTTTCCCAATTTCTATGTCTGTAGTGATCCTTGATTTAGCCACTTCATATGTGTCGAACCTAGTGGCAGTGATGTCTATCAGTAATGCAAGCAGTACATTAATAGATTTCAAAGTGAAATCGTAGTTCATTTCATATCCCATCGGTGCCAGCCATTTTGTTCTAGGTTCAATAGCCTTTATCATTGAATAATCTCTACTAACTACAAAACATATATCATTCTCAAATTTGTCCACTAATTCCCTTGGAGCTCTACTCTTTTTATGCATTTTGGTATGAAATTCTTTGAAGTATGCATCAAATTCCACATTCAGATTCTTTCCTAAACTATTCATCATTTCACTAATTTGTGCAATTATCAGTTTGTCTATTTGCTAATTTACTTTACCGATACCAGGTACATACTTTTGTAGATAGAAAAATATACAGACAAGCAGTGATCCATAGTTACATGTATCAGACTTCTTTGTTTTGATTATCTTCATATTTTCTTGTAATTGATGTAGTAGAATTTCAACAAGATCTACCTGGTGATCTTTTACCATAATTTTGTGCGCCATGTCTACTATGCTGTAGGGTATGCCATTGAGTCTACTTGATTGAAATATTTTGTACCTAATTACATGTGCTACGAATTTGACCGCTGGGTCTTTGATTGTCAAAATTTTTAGTGCCCTTCCATCCCATTGAGCTCCAGTATTCTTTTCCACATCAGGACGAGATGAACTGTGAAAGGCTTTTGCCTTGTCAGTTGTAGGATACCCAGTAACCCTACTAACAATTTTCTTTGTGACCTCAATAGGTTTGTCCAACTAGAATTTTCCATCATGAAATCTACTCAACATGATTCTTATCCAGTCTGTACTGAATGATTGTGGGAAGTATGTGAAGCATGATAAACCTGATTCCGCAATCTTCTTGTATTCAAATTTTAATTTTCCATTCAGCCCACAAACTTGTTCATATGCAACAATAGTCTCAAAATCTCCTACTCTGATTTTGCAATGTATATAGTCTCTTATGTCTTCTGTCAATAAAACCCTATTCGGTATACTTGAAAAAGTGCCCATATTATCCGTTTGTGCTACGACCTTGGGGTGTGCTTTGAATTTAGCTTCAAAATTTTTTTCCCTAACAATTAGTTCTACTTCCTCAATATTTTGTGATTTGCTTGTAGACGATGTTGATGCCATAAATCGATTCTAGGGTTTCAACAAGCAGTAGGATAACAAGTGTTTGGTAGCAAATGAACTTACTCGGAGTCGTCGAAGAATGTTGTCTGTTTGATCTACAGTAGCTTTGAATCTTTCTGAAATATATTTAGCTCAAACTCTTCTTTGTGAAATCTCCATTCTTCGAAATCGCAATGTAACAATCAAATCTATTTCCATGTATTTATAGACTTTTCAATATTCCCGCTCAAACTTTCATGCAATAAATGTGTGACCTAACTTTAGGTATGAAACAACTGTCAACTCGGTGATGTCTATGATTTTATCTGATCGGTTAACATAGGATTTCTTCGTCGGTTTGCACTGTTGTCCTGTTAACCTTGTATAGTGATTATCGATGGGTAACCAACTCTCGGTCTTTCTTTTACTGACTATATAACATTGTTAGATCATAACACATAAACCATAATGCATCTTTATTAATGCAGATTTGGTATTTGTACATCATATATAAGGAACTGTATGTAAAATATGATCATTTTGAAATGTCAGTTCCATACATACCTTTGTTACCTTAAGTGGAGATACCGATGTCACCCAATCCAATGGATGAGGTTTCACCGACAATGTTACTTAACTCAAAATTCTCATTAGATGCCTTCTTCCACATAGTGTTCCTTAACTTCGTGATATCTGCAATAGTATATCCACTCTGAAATATATGGTTTTCATCTGGTGCTTGGTCTCTGCAGTTCTTGCTTAAACGATCGACCTTATGAAAGTGCATACAAGCCATGCTAGTGCTTGTCCAACTTCTTGATTGTCCAATCTGACTCTTTCTATAACAATTTGTTGCAATGTGCCCATACCGACCACATACAACATAGTTAGTCCATGTATTATAATCCCAAACATAAGAGTTACCTTGTCTCTTCGGTTGATATGGCATACATTGTGGTTTCTCCTTAGGTGTCCAGACTTGTTTCATTTTCACCTTACATTCTCGTGCAGTGTGTCCATGCTTGTTGCAGGTATAGCATATTTTCTCCATAGTAGTATTGTTAGCAATATCATTTTGTTTAGCTCTACTCTCATAAGTTGGATGTCCAAAATTTCCACAGTAGTAACAATATCCATTGAACTTAGGAGTGACAGGAGGTTTACCTTGAGCTTTGCTTCTACACACATTAGATGTATGTCCCAATTTTCCATAGTGATAACATGCCAACACTTTAGGTTTATGATTTTGACTGATGTTGACTTGTTTAGCTTGTTGAGATGATTCTCCTTCATCGGTGTAGCCTATACCAACTTTACTTCCAAATCTTCTCTGATTAGTCAAAAAGTCATCAATATTCTTAGAGCTATCCTCATCAAGTTTCTTCATTTCATTTTGCTGTTGTTGATTTTTCACTTCATTTCTCAGCTTCTCATTCTCTTCTTTGAGTCTTGCAACATCTTCTAGTCTTCTTGACAATTTTGCAATCACTCAGTTTACCTCTTGATTCACAGTCATCATTTGATCCTTTGTATCTCAGTGAGTCTTTGTATCTCACTCTCTTTAGCTTGAAGTTGTTCAGTCATCTATCTTTGGTCATCAATTGCCAAATTCCTTTCTTGCTTGGCTTGTCTTGCATTGTTCATTGTTTCTATCATTCTCACCATCTGAGATTCTTGATGATTTGTGGTGCTTTCAATTGATCAGTTAGATGTTGATTCTTTTTAGATAAATCAATGATTATGCTTTCAGATCCATCGAAGATGCTTCCAGAACTAGATCCAATATGTTTGAACATTTCATCAATAGGTTCTTCATGGTAACCAATCTCATTTTGTAGAATAGCTAGGTTCTTCCTCTCAACCAGTAATTTCTTCAGTCCTTCCTTAGCTTGTTTATACTGTTCCACAAACATCCACATTTGTATCTTCTAATTCTCGATAGTCTTATCAAGCTTGTATTTCTCCATGACTTAGATCTTTTACCCTTCAGTGGTTAAACTGTTCAACAAGAGAATTGAGATACTAATTGTTGGAATTAGGAGAGATAGGTACTAAGAGGGGAGGGGTGAATCAGTGCCTTCAAAAAATTCACTTGTAAACCTTTCAGATCTATAACTATAAGCAGTGATAACTGACCAAAATAACTTGAATCTAATTACATGAATCAATCATCCATTTAACTTATGTAAGTAAACAACATGAAATCAATATGAAAATCACATAACACAAGTATTTTGGTAACGCAGAAACCCTTGTTAGAGGGTAAAAACTATGGTGGGGATGACACCCACAAATTCTTCACTATTGCAAATAGAAAAGGTTTTCCTGTTAGAGCTACAAGTTTTGATCACTTCTGGTGATCTTACCCTGTTAGGAGTAATATGTTAGATCAACTAGATCTACCTAGTTATAGGATTTTAGCAACACAAATGAAGTGTGCACTCGGTTAAGAGATTTACATAAGACTTTTAAGTCTACTCGGTTAAGAGATTTATCCAAAAAATCTATTACAATTGTCAGAAAGCAATAGGAAATTATCTGCTAGTTGACAACTCAATTGTCTGAAACAGATCCATAAGTGCTCATAAAATATCACCTTAACTGTGATGAATCTCTTCTCTGAATCTTCTCGGTAGCCTTCTCTGATTCTGCTAATCTAATAACCTCTGTACTCTATTCTTCTCTATTAACTGATTGAATTGAAGTTAGGCAATAGCTTCAAGTGCTCATTGATTCATATATCAGTTCACACCAAAAATGATGTGAACACACAAATATATAGTGTTCTATTTTTGTCGCTTTAACAAAATTAGGTTACAATACAAAATCATAACTCTAAGATCTATGGTGTAAAATATCCTAGATCAACTATTACAATAATATATACATTACATTTAATGAGTATCTTTTATAATAAATGTTCCTCGATCTTGATAAACCATTTTATGATCCATTGTAACCATTTGCATAGAATAATGTGCCATTTCTGATTACTATGCCATTTCCTATGATCATCGATAAACATTGTGTAAATTGCTTGGTGTATACTGCGATGCTTGGTGTTTACTGTCTATTGGTGTTGGAGTCTGCTGATGCTCAGTAAATTGTATAGTACTCGGCATGTAAGCGTTACTAACTAGTCTGTCTTGCTTCTGGTTACCGACTAACTCAATGTAAGTGTCTGACCGATCTCTTTGATAGCCTTTGATACTAATGACAACCTTGAATGCTCAATAGAGATTAAGAACATCTTATAATTACCTCTCACTTTTCTCAATCTAAATTTCCCCATCAAGTACTCCCCTTCAAATTTGTTAATGGAGTTGGGATCCCAAATATGATCTACATGGATCTTTTCTGCAAACTTAGAAAGATATTCACTTATGTACACCATGGTATGGTATACCATATATCCCTCTACCATAGAACCCTCATGATGTGCTATCTATTGAACCAAGCCCTTCAAAAATTTAAAGTGTGTTCCAACCATCCACGTTGACTTAGTTTGTAAAGGTCCACACAATTCAATCTCCTCAACTTGATGTACAAGGTAGTGTTGTTGTGCATTAAAAAAAGTTGAAGGTAGACACTTGCATTTCACACATAAGATGAGGAATTTTTCTCTTCAAATATTTTATATCTTCTTTATTGATTTCTTTCGATGACAACTAGCTCATGTATTTTCCAAGATTGAATATATAACTTGTTTGACGCTGTTGTCGAGGTAGTGTGGGAGAGATAGAGGTAGAACATACTGCAATAATTGTAAAATGATCTTTTCAATATTTTATAAAATAATACAATGAAAACTACATGCATTATACAAATATATAGTGAATAAAGAATAACATGAATTACCTTAATAAATGTATGCCAATCGTGTGTTTTCATCCTTGGCCCAAATTCACTTTTCTTTGATATGAGATTGTTTATGTTCGCAACAAATCCTATGGGAAATCAAATTTTTTATATGAATTCTTTTATAGCATTGCTCTGCTGCTTTGACGATAACCAAGGAAGGGCACTTATGTCAATCTAGTCTCCATTGTTATTTGATCAAATGATATTTTTCATTGCATGGTTGGATTCTTCAATGTCACTACACATTTTGACAATTTTGTCTTTGTCATGCCTTCCATCCAATATTTTCCATAATGTTTTTGTTACATTCTTTCTAATATGCATAGCATCAAACAAATGCATGATTGAGAGTTGCTCGTAGCTCGACAACCTACTAAATTGTGTAGGATAAATTTTTAGTCCTTCTGGAAGTTGATCATTAATGCTTTGACGACCTTCACAAGAATCAATTACATTAGATGGAATGACATTACCTCGATAATTTATTCCATTGTATTCCAACTTCCATAGCAAGGTGTCATTCTCTGTGGCTTTGATGTAGTCTTTTCTTTCCCATTGAAAAGATGTTTTTCGATAATTTAGTACTTATGATTTCTGTGGAGAAAGTGTCTATAGTCATTGAACACCTGCTTTCGTAAACTTTTTGAATGATGAGATTTCATCTTTGGACCACAAACTAGACATGCAAGTTTTCCCTTTATCTGAATACCTACAAGATCACATATAATTAGATTAAATATGTTAATTTTGATAATTACAATTATCACGTGCAACTTAAGCATACAAAAAATGTGTTAGCACTATAACATACCAAAAAAGAGGTGTTAACAAGAGAACATACCACAAAAATGTGTTAGCCTAGGGGCATCATGTATTGTCCATACAATCATTGGATGGAGTTGAAATTTTCTTTGTCCTATTGGTCTAGAGATGTCATACATAGTGACCCCATTCCATAACATCAACAACTCATCGATAAGGGGCTCAATATATACATTCATATCTTTAACTTGGTACTTACCTAGTTGAATGAACAAGAACATTACATAATTATTATGACCATTTTGATGGGGTATTTATAATAAATTAATTTAGATAACTATTAAATGAAAAAATACTTGGAACAATCATTGCCAACATTATGAGCTCCCTCTTTATGGACATCCAAGGAGGAATGTTATTGTTGATAACAAAAATAGGCCACACCAAGTAAACATATCTTATCTCTCCAAATGGATTGACACCGTCTTCTATCAATGAAAGCTTCAGATTACAAGGTTATTTAAAGTGTGGTCAAGTTTCCTCTATTTCCTTAAATGTAGAACCATTCGTAGGCATTCATATAATGTCATCTCGAATTCTATTGTGTGCATGGTAATCCATAAATTGTTTCAAGCTAGTGCACCTGGATAATCATTATAGATGTGGAATAATGGGAATATACTAAAGAACCTTACAAGTCACCCTTTTTGTTATTTGATCTGATCAATATCTACTAATATGAAAATTATGGAATTCTATTGCAAATTCATGTTGTTTATGATATATAATATGATCATTCAGACATGCATATATTGTTTGATACTCCATTCTAATTTCTTTCATAATGGCAGATAATTCTCAGTATGAGTGAGGTAGAATGTTTGATGGTGGTAATAAACACTCACCTATCAACCTATGACAAAAAATATAATTTGTTAATATAAAGAATATTAATTGGTACATGATTCACCCTTTGTCAACTATAAGGAAATTACGACTAAAAAAGATGAAATACCTTAACATATGTGTGATTTCTACATTGGATAAACCATTCATAGCCGTCAAGTTCACCAAAAAAAAATACAGTGGCAAGAAGAGTTGTTTGGGAGCCTTTGTATAGGGGCTCTGTAAGGAAACTCAGGTTCAGAAATAGCTTCCTACACTAATCTCTAAAGGAAAGTATTGTGAAAATTCTTTTTTAAATCCTTACAATTTCAGATTTGTTAACTACTCTAACAAAGATATTGCACCATATACCATGCATACAGAAAATAGATAGAGAAGATTGAAACACATAAACACAAAGATATGCTGGTGGGGAAAAACCTTTCGGTAAAACAACCCCACCCCTCCAAAACCTGCACAATGTATTATCTTCAACACAAAGACTACAACACACTTGCAATGCAAGTTCTTTCAGGAGATGAGAGACTAGTAAAACTTATATCTCTCCCTTAGAAGCAACATCATATATATAGACTCCTTAGGACCCAACAAATACCCAAAAAAGGAGTTTGGCATCCAACCACCAAGACCCATGCACAAAGCCACATGTACACAACTGTTACATGCAATCCCAAGAATAGGCATCCATCCCTAGAATAGAATATGACAGCTTGTCATAGAATCTACCAAAAATAATGGTCACAAGAGAAGTGTAAGAGAATCTATCATACCAACCTATTTTTGGCATATTCTCTTACACACACCAACCACTTCTTCTTGGGCACTCAAATAGGCCCAAGTCATAAGATGCTCTTACACCTGTCATAGCACATTCCTTAAATAGTTCTTACACATCATAGGAATCCGTCATGACCATTTCAGTCATGATCTCCTTATGCACAAGATGCCAACACATCAACATGCCAACTAGACATGTACACTCACACTTAATTTCATTATTTGCAAAAAATATATTTACAAAACAAATAATAAGAATAGGAATTATCCAAGGTTGAGACACCTTATTCCTAATAGGCTCATATGCCTTCTCAAGTATAGGTACATCAAGGTCATCTTCATCACCATTATCAGTTGAGCCAGTACCATCATCTTGATCATCATGGTCAGCTATGCCAATACCATCATCTTCAATTGTGTTATCTACCACAAGATCATCTTCTTCCATGCGATCATTATCTTCTGCTTTGATATTCACACCTTCATGTTCCCCTAGCTAGAAATCCACATTCTCCAAATTGTCATGGTCCATAACATGAAACACAGGGTGGTTGATCTATATCAAAGTGATGACCTTAAATTAACCATGACCATAATGTCATCATCAATCAATTTCTTATGTATATAAATTGTTAAAATAATATATTGAAATGCATACTAATGGACGAAATTCATTTCCCCCTTCAATGTGACCATGTTGCCTACAATGTTGCTCAACTATTTTGATTAGATATCTTCGAGTCTTTAAGACCTTGCAAATTTTGCAGGGACAATAACATTTTTCATCACCTTTTCTTTTCAAGTTAGACAACAATCTAGCAATTGTCTCCTTATTTTGTTCTGGGTTGATATTGTCAGACATGGTCTTTCTTCATAGGAAAAAACTAGGGCTATAAATATACCAAAAAATCATCCGCTATACTATGAATTAAGATATTAATATTGTCATATATTAAATATAATAATACTAGCATTAATGTTATCATCTACCAAATATAAAAATACTAGCATTAGTAGTATATTGTATATAGCATCATTAGTACTTCTTTACTCCCTTTTGATTTACCATACTGCCAAATTGTGATAGTTAAACAAATCTCTTCTCAGTCAGTCATAAGAATGAACCAAAATAAAGTATTCCTTGTTCCCTATTCTTTGGGACACACTTAGGACAGTGATTTATTTATCTAGTTGGGCTAATATCCATTGTGTGTAGAGATAATTGAAGATGGAATTTAATTAGTTAAGGACAAGGTGGCAAGTTGATGCATGGTAAGGTGATGATAACTCAAAGTGTACACACAAAGATGTTTTGTGAAGTTATAAGTATGACCTTGAATTGAATGAATCATTACTTGTACATTGACTAGAATGTTGATGGAAGAAGGATGATTTGTTTGCAACCTGTAGATACAGTCACTGAACAACAATTTTTTCAACTCTAATTTTTTCAAATTGAAGATTTTTTGTTCACTTAGAATAGTAAACTTAACTTTTTTTTATTTATATACAAAGTAAACATGATAGAAAAATGGAAACTTGTTTATTTTTAAATGGACTACACTAAGGAGTACCATCAAAAATATTGACCATTTACAATCATGAACAGTAAACCTAAACTAGATAGGTCATTTTTGTATCAGAATGTGTAGTCTCGCAATATCAATAAATGTGTAGTCTCAGAACTGTCCATTTCTCTCTGTATATGAAAAATGAATGAAATATCAAGCTAAAATAAAGCATTAAAAAAATAGTATTCCACATAGACTGAATCAAAGATACCATTAAAAGAAGGTGAAATCCATAATTCGCACAAACTTGGATATGGGAAAAGTCAAATTCAGGGCCTGATTTATCAAGAACAACAAACAATGCAAAACCCCATAATTGCAATCATGAAACCTAATAAAAAACTACTGCCTTACAGTTATCGAGTAGGGCTAATTGGGACATTTAATGCAGTTAATGCCTTGGATAATAGTTGCACACTGAAAAACTTGATTGGGACAATGGAATTTACAAAGTAAGGAAATGTGAGAGGATCAATCAAATAATCATAAAAAGAAACATGCTTTTTCAACACTATTCAAAATCCTTTCACCAAGCACAAACATAGGAAATCAAAAAGGAACAAAAGACAAGAAATAAGAAAAATCATTAGGACTATAGAAAAATCATTAAGACTATACAAAATCAAGCTCTAGAAATGGATGGTTCTGATGCTTTTCCATTACAACAATTGGGCATTCATCATTTGGTACTTCTTGGTGTATTCCATCTAAGTATTGTGGAAGCCATTTCATGAGAGAAGAGGAGGATCTAAAAGCACTGTATGGACTGTGGCTGAATAAGAAAACATTATATTTATCATTTGGATGTCTCTTTGCATGGTTTTTACATTGTTGTTGATTTGAACAAGTTCCAAATGTGTTGAAGAGGGTTTGAACATCAATTTCTAAACATTTTTCAATGAAATAAAAACATAATGAAAATCATTAAGAGAACATTGAGAAATAATAAGAAAGCATGGGATTGAAAATTAAATTTATCTCTTTGGGCTAATAGAGATTTGCTCCTTATGAACTAGTCTATGGAAAAAAGGAAAGATTGCCATTGAGTAGTTACTTTGAGTTTTTCATGTGCAGATATAATGTGGGATGTTGATGGCTTTGTCTCATGGGAAACACTTAAGGGTCATCAATCTGAAGAATTGACACAATGTAAATCCAATGAAAAAATGGTCAAAAAACCAAAAACTACTTATATTGGCATAAGTTATCCCAATCAGGATAGGTCACAATAGCAATAGTCTGATAACAGAGAAAGAAGTGGTCATATTGTTGGGAAAAAAATTAACGATGGTCTTAGGAATTTTGGGTAGTGACATAACTCATATTGAGAGTTCTATTGGACATACAAAAGCATTGGTAAAAGAAAACATCATGCACTTTGATCCCCAATTGAAACTTCAGGATATCTTTGGGCGATAAACCTATCGGAGGAAAAGGGAGATCGAAAATGAATAGTTTTGAGCATCCCAATCACTGATGAAGTTATTAGAGAGGCTTATAGAGATAGTTTCATTAGGAGAACTAGTAGTTCAACAGAAGAATAATGTGCCCGTATATGAACAAGTGAAAAACATGCAGATTTGACCAAGCATTATTGGGAGATAGACCTTGAAATAAATGGACTTGTGATGATTTTCACAATAGTATATTTGTTGTAGGGTAAGCTCCCAATAGTGCTTAGGAAAATTTGCATGTTCATCACTTGTATATATACCTTCTCTATTCAACTCTTATATATAGGTGAAGGTTGTATATGTTGTGTGTGTTGCTTAGCATTGTGCCCTAGGTCCTCCACAGTTGCTTACACATATTATAAGGACCTTTGTTTATAGTTTGGGAAATTAAAATGTTGATAAGATGTGTTATTGATTTGAGAATGGAGTAAAATGATTGCATTTTGATTTGTTATTGTCTCCATGTCATTATTGTATTGTATCATTGACATTTAAGGAATAGGAATTCAGTTTAGTATCATTAATCCACATGATTTTTGAGGGTATGTAGAGTGTGGTGTGATAGAGAACCAAAGACAATGGTTCCAATTCAATGAAAAGAAAATATTCTTAAAAATAGTGTTCTCTGTCGTAAGGGTTACAGTCATTATAACTATGGCTTAAAAATTCCTTTGAAATGCTTTGTTGATTGGATAATGGTTTAGTATGATTTTATATTGATAAATTTACATTTTCTTGCAAGTATCTTGAAGTTTCATGAAGATTTGAAGAAATGAATATAAATTTGTATTGACTGTTCCATAAGAGGGTTTTGTGCAATCAACATTTGGGATTTGAAGCCTCCATTGAATGGATTGAATCTCCCACTCCTGTGGCTTCTATGATTGGTGGGAGGAGTCACTATAATGTATTATATCCTTGTATGATAGTGTTTGTTGTAGGGATATGCCAAGGTGGAGGAGAGACCACAAAGAATAGTGGAAAATTGCTGATTGAAGAGTGCACCGAGTTGTACCAATCATTGTTTGAGAAAATAATCTTAATGAGGAGGGTATTTTATGTTTGATCTTGTGTTAGGGGATCCTTGGAGATGTTTTAGATCTCTTGGGAGAATCTGGAGGAGTTTGGAGGAGCCATTTCTAGAAATCCCTAACCTAATGACCCTAGGAATGAGGGTTTGATACCTTGGATGCTTTGTTGATTGGAAAAAAGGAAACATGTTTATTTTTTAATGGAATGCACCAAGGAGTACCATTAGAAATATTAACCATTTAAAATCATTAACAATAAACCTAAATCAAATAGCTCATTTTTTATTAGCATATGTAGTCTCATAATATCAGCAAATGTGTAGTTTTAGAACTATCCATTTCTCTATGTATATGAAAAATGAATGAAATATAAAGCTGAAATAAATCATTGAAAAAAATAGTATTCCACATAAACTGAATCAAATATACGATCAAAAGAAGGTGAAATCCACAATTGGTACAAACTCAGACATGGGAAAAGTCAAATTTAGGGCCAGATTTATCAAGAATAACAAACAATGCAGAACCCCACAATCAAAAACATGAAACCTAATAAAAAATACTGCCTTACAGTTATTGAGTAGGGATAATTGGGGCATTTAATGTAGTTAATGCCTTGCATAACAGTTGCACACTGTAAAACTTGATTGGAACAATAGAATTTACAAAGTAAGGAAAGGTGAGAGGATCAATCAAATAATCACAAAAAGAAACACACTTTGTCAACACTATTCAAAATCCTATCACCAAGACCAGACACAGGAAATAAAAAAGGGACAAAAGACAAGAAATAAGAAAAATCATTAGGACTATAGAAAAATCATTAAGACTATACAAAATCAAGTTCTAGAAATGGATGGTTTTGATGCTTTTCCATTACAATAATTGAGCATTCATCATTTGGTAATTCTTTGTGTATTCCATTTAAGTATTATGGAAGCCATTGTATGGGAGAAGAGGAGGATCTACAAGCAGTGTACAAACTTTGGCTGAATAAGAAAGCATTATATCTGTCATTTGGATGTATCTTTGCAATATGATTTTTACATTGTTGTTTATTTGAACAAGTTCCAAATGTGCTGAAGAAGGTTTGAACATCAATTTCTAAAAATTCTTCAATTCTTTGAAGAACTTTCCATATTACTGTGCTGTATAGTTCAACGCATCAGTCACAATTTAGTTCTTTTTCTTATAACTATTTTGATTTTATTTTAGAAAGAAGGTATTCCATGGAGTCTTAGGCTCTGAATCCATGAAATGACATCTATGTAACATTTTATTCTATCACACTAACCTTGCACAAACAAAAAAGTGAATGATAGGGGTGCACACCAGTGGAATTATGAAGAA
The DNA here is from genome assembly GCA_027943335.1 of Chamaecyparis obtusa. Taxonomy (NCBI): domain Eukaryota; kingdom Viridiplantae; phylum Streptophyta; class Pinopsida; order Cupressales; family Cupressaceae; genus Chamaecyparis; species Chamaecyparis obtusa. The sequence goes on along the minus strand of BSBK01003732.1, from coordinate 875,065 downwards.
AACTTGAAGAAAATGCACAGACAAGTATTGCAGTGAGCAATCTAGCCAAACAAGGGGCACATTTTATGACTTGAAGTGTCAAGATAGGTCATACAAATGGTGAGTCCATCACCAATTTGGAGGGAAGGTGTTTGGAAGTTAGATATTTGAAAAACCTTAGATTTAAGGGTTTATAAGGAGTGATTTGGGGCTTTTGGTGTTGTAAAAGCCATAGGTTGAAATTGAGTTGATATTTATTCAATTAGGTTCATTTTATATAATAATGTTAAAGATTTGAGGTCTTGGGAATAAAACCATCTTATAGTTTCTTTGTTATTTGGACTCATTTCTTTGCATTGGTGAGGGTACAGTGCTAGGACAACATTATTTGGTCCAAAGGAATAGGGGGTAAGATTGGGATATCTTGAAGTACTTCAAAATGGGTGTCTAGAAGTATGAAGTACTTATCTTGTATTTTGGAAGGATTCAGAGTTATGTCATTTAGTGTGGTTGGAGGGAAATAAGCAGGACAATTATGCCTTTGAGGTAGTTTGGAGAGTTGGGTGTATTGGGTGTTGCCTAGTGTACACACTAAATAGTGCACTTCTCTAAGTCATTACTTCCAAGAGAATCCATGAATGGGAAACCTTGAGAAAGTGACCTAGAGCTCCCTAGGCATGGAGTCACAAGGATGTTGATGGTGCTCTCAGCTAGAGCTATTGAAGCATGCAACCTTGCTAGTAAACTACACAATGGGAGATTCAAAGAGACAAGGGAAAGAATGCTAATATCCTTAAGAATCAAGATGAGAATAAAGTGCAACTATGCTAAGAATGAAGATGCAAGTGAACTATGGAAATGAAAGTATTACAAATCCTTGCTAATTAAGCTATGCGAGCTAATCTAGAGCATAAATGAAACTAAGCTAGACGCCATGAAAGCTTAAGCTAAGAATGCAAGAATGAAAGCTAAATGCATGAAGATCTCCAAAAGCTCCAAAGTCTCCAAGAAGTCCTGCAACATAAGATTAGTATTCAAAGTTGGGATCCTAGAATGAGAAAAGAGCTCTCCTTTTAAAGGAATTGAAAAGGAATGGACCATGGAGATTAAGAGGCAAAAGATTTAATCAAGGGTGGAGCATGAAAGAGGAGCAATTCATGTGCACAAATATCCTCCAGTGAGAAAATAAGAGTTGAATTTTGTGTTCATATGAGACAAAAAGGCCTTTGCTTCTTTTTATAAAATAAAAATAATGCTTTATTTGTGCAACTTAGGATAAGAGGAAAGGTGGGGGCTTTTATTTAATAAAAGGGGAGTGAATTCCTTTTAAATAAATAAAGACTTAGGATAAAATGGTTAGCCCATGGAAAATAATAAAAAATGATAGAATAGGATTTGATCAAGGAAATTGATATAATTGAAAAATGTTGATTTTGAAGATATTGATTCAGGGGTTTGATAAATTGTTAAATGGGGGCCCAAACTCTAGGCGACCATTTTAGGGTGCATACATTTGCCCCTCTTTGACTAATGTGAGAATGATTTGGAATCACATGTGGTCAAAGAATGGAATTGAAATGTGAGATTGATTTGGGATCACAAAACAACCCAGATGTGTGTTCGACAGATGGGAACACATCAGGACAAAGATAAGCATAAGTTGACAAGGATAAGTTGAAAGACAAGACCAACACACCTGTGAATAGGAAATTGTCAAGTCTCAAATAAGAGATAAGAATCTCAAGTAAGGTTTGATTGATAAGCTGAATCAAGGGTTGAAGCTGATAGGTACTGCCCCCTTGGAATCAAAATCGAAATCAGGTAGAGGAGAAACAGTAAATTGATAAACTTGATCAAGTCACTAGAAATCATAATTGAAGGTGAAAGGTGATATGATAACCATCAAGTAGTGGAGATATGCCCCAATTTGACTTAGGTTTGACTGAGAAAGATATCAAAAAAAAGGAAGTCAAACCTCAGAGAGATGAAGCGAATGAAAATGAATGAAAGACTAGAAGTTTGAAAGAGATGGGGATGAAGAAATAAAGATTCCCCAACAAAGATTGAAGGATCAAGCCTCAAACGGTCAGCCAACTGCGCAGAAGAAGGGGAAAGTTTGAAATGAAATTTTGACTATCAAGACAAACTCAGATTTTGATTTCAATCTTGAAAATGGATCCAGGATGTCAAAATTAGCTAGGGGTGCAATTTTCACAAAATTCTAAGATGTTTTGAAAATTGGTCAAAAAGTCAAAATGCTATATAAGGGGCAAAAAGGGTCATTTTATATATGATGATAAGATTAACCCATTGTGATGATAGGAAAAGGATGTGATGTGAAAGACAAGGAGTGAAAGACATGATAGAGAAAAGGAAAGGTGAGTGCAGTTTACTGACAAGTCCATGAAAGATGAAGGAGAGCTCTCTCCATATGCAAGATGAAAAACTAATCTAACATGAACCTAAAAATGCAAGCTGCTATGAAAAGTGGTTTACTTGCAAGGTCACAAAGCTTTTAGACTCTAATATTCATCATCGAGCATTATTGGTAGCATCACAAGATCATACAATACACACTAGTATGACTATGTGAATCTTAATATGATCTATACCAGATAGATATGTGGGAATCCCACCTAGGCACCAAAGACATATAAGTCAAGATGACTAGTGCAGTGAGATTTCCTAATTTTAATATGGCAAGATTATGCTTGCATCGAGACACAAGAAAGTCAAGATGACTATAAGCATGCACTTGTGAAAAAATAGTCAAGGATAATACCTTGTAGACCCTAATGTCAAGTGGAACAAGCATAAATGCTAATGACAGTTAGAACCAACAAAATATACCCACAAGTAGAAAAAGAAATAAAACATGTCCTCATGCCCCCAGTCTTCTAGCTTAGTATCATCAAAAACTATTAGGGAGAGAACACTCATCAAAGAAATCATCATAGACAACACACAAAGAAATAAAGTAAAACAAGTCTCAGTGAGTCGAGTGTTTAAGTGCGTGTGTGTAGGTCATAGAGTCAAACTTTGAGTATCACATTTGCTAGTGGAAAATATCATATCATGCTAGACTGTGGGTAAGATATTTGATAAGTGTTGAGAAACACTTGACACTAGGGTAGTGTTGAAAAACACAGTTGGGGTTGGTGTTGAAAAACACCATTTGCAAGATGTCCTAAAGACCAACGCATCCTAGAGACCAAAGCTAACACAGTTATGCTCCCTAGACAAAGACAAAGACCAATTCCAAACCAAGGCAACAAGGTCAAGGCAAGATGGAGAAAGGCTAAGTGTCGAGGATGCATGCTAAGAAACAAGGGTGCAAAGGCCTCAAGTAGTGCTTGTTTCTAGGTTTTCACTACTTGGAGATTTTTCAGTTTTTTCAATTTTTTTGTATTTTTGCTACCAAGGCGCCTGTTTCCAAGTTTTCACCAAGGCACCTTTTTCTATTTTTTTAAATTTTTTGCATTTTTTGATTTTTTTGTATTTTTTCAGGACTTTATATGCTTTTTAGGATTTTTTCAGCATCATATATAGATTTTTTGGAATTTTTTCAGGATCAATAGATATATACAAAGGATGCCCCCAAACAGAATAGGCATCATGGATAGAACTTCTTTAGGTGCAAAACATTAATAGGATCAGGGAGCTATTCTCCCTCTGCAGTAGACAACAAATAAGCACCTGTTCCAAAAGCAACAATAATAATGTATGGTCCAAGCCAATTAGGTTCTAATTTTCCCTTTTTCTCTCTATGTTGTTGGTTCTTAGGGTTTTCTCGTAGGACAAGATCCCCCACTTGAAATTCTAATCTAGGGTGAACCTTCTTGTTGAATGCTTTGGACATATGCTTTTGGTAGACTCTCATGTGATCAAATGATGCTTTACACTTTTCATCTAGAAGTTCTAGTTCTTGGAGCCTCATGGCATGGTAGTCTTCATCTGTCACTAGGCCTCTAAGGGAAAATCTAAGAGAAGGAATCTCCACCTCTAAAGGTAACACTGTTTTAGCACCATAAGTAAGGGCAAAAGGAGTAGCCCCTGTTGGAGTATGAATACTTGTTCTATAGGCCCACAAGGCTGAATTTATCTGTAGATGCCAATCTCTACCATTCTTTTGAATTGTTCTATGGAGAATTTTAAGAATGGTCTTATTCGAAGCCTCTACTTGTCCATTTCCTTGCGGGAAGTCAATGGAGGACCAATGCTATTTTATCTTGAACTTCTTGCAGAGATGTTTAAGGTCCTTATTTTTAAACTAACCTCCATTTTCAGTGATTATTTCAGAAGGCACTCCATACCGACAGATGATATGGTTCAAAATAAATAGAGAAACTATCTTTCCTGAGGCAAATGAAAGTGGGACAACTTCTGCCCATTTGGTAAAGTAATCCGTAGCAGTGATAATGAATTTGTGTCCACCTGATGAGTTGGGATGAATCTCCCCAACAATATCAAAGGCCCAACACTGAAATGGCCAATGAGAAATAGAAGGAATAAGCTCCCTATTTGGAGCATGTATTAGGTTACCATGTTTCTGACACTTTTCACATGTTTTAGCAAAAGCTACTGCATCTATCTGCATTGTAGGCCAGTAGTACTCAACCCTAAGAAACCTTCAGGCCATGGAAAGACCATTGGAATGTCCTCCACAAATGCCCTCATGAATGTCTGCTAACGCTTGGTTGGACTCATCCTTTTCCAAGCACCTAAGAAGTGTCCCATCTAAACCCCTCATATATAGATCACCAGAGATAAGGGTGTGGTGAGAGACATTTTGGGTCAAGTTTCTTCATTCAGAACGGTTGAAGGTTTTGGGGATAATGCCATCATAGAGGTATGAGTAAATGGCACCATAGCGGGATGACTCATGGCCAAAAAGGGCACAAACAACTTGGATTTCTTGGGAGTCATAGATAGGGTAGCGTAGCTCTTCCACTAGGAATTCGAATCTGGACTCATGCTATTCTAGCTGAAGAAGTGAAGCCAATGTAGCCATAGCATCAGCTAATTTATTCTTTGCTCTAGGGATTTGTTGAAATGTAACATGATGCAGGAGCATCTTGGGTGTAAGAGAAATCTTCCATCACCCAAAAATATTTCTGTTTTCTTTTCAATAAGGGCTATCTTGTGCAGAGCTTCTATTTATGGAAACTTACTATTTTTAGTAAGTTGGTCATATGATCTCGGAATGTTGTGATTTCCAAGTTGGAGGTTCATCTTAGTCATTTTGCCTACCAGTTGAGTTTCATTGCCACATCATCAGTATTGGTGAAGTTATTGAGGTTTTTGGGTACAAAATCTTTCAGGTTAATTTTGAAGGTCTTAGAGGCTCCGAATCATGATCGACCCCCGGTTGACTGGCACTAGCGCATGTCAGGCACTATAGATCTCATCATGGCATTTCTAAAAGGTGGTTACGATAGAAAAAATGGAGCTACGGTTAAAAATTTATGGTGTCTAGAAGTTGGGCTACCTAAAAGCATGTTTTGTATTTCTTTTGAGCCAACCCTATTGTAAAAATTGTGAAAATAATATAATTCTAAGTTTGGTCGGCCCTAAAAGGCTAAATTTTTGGAACCTTCTCGGGCAGTGGAAATTGCCTATATAAGGAAGGCCTGTAGTGTTGTCCTAGGTAGTTTAGGATAGTTCAGAGTAGATCTGGGTAATAATTTGAGGCTTTGTCCTACATAATATTGTAAGGGAAATGCCCATGTGGCTTTGCATATTGTAATTCTGAAAGTTTGTAATTCCACATTTGTGGAGATAATAAGAAGCCCATTTTCTGTTCTTACATATTGTTGTTGTTTCTCTATTTTTGTTATGTGTTTGTGGTATTAAGGGGAGCACCATTCATCAAGTGGTATTAGAGAAGGAGTTCTTGAGTGTGTAAACAGATTGCCGATTGTAAGGCAGTTTGCACCAGGACCGTGGGTTAGGGTTTTTATGTAAATAGATCACTGATTGTGAGGCAGTTTGCACCAGGACCATGGTTAGGGTTTTAGCGAGAAGCATGAAAATGCCTCCACAAAAGGAATGTGGTGAAAGAGCTGGTGTTTTAACACCTGAGGTTAGGGAACTATAGAGACAAGTGTGAGCATTGCAAGAGGAGATTCGTAGAGGAATGAATCTTAATGTCAGAGATAAAAGCGAGGATGAAGCTACAGAAGGAAATTCAGAACAAGGAGAAGTTGAAGTTTTGAATCAAGAAGAAGAAAGACTTTTTTGGCCATTTCAAAGATCGGGAAGAGACCTAAGATCGAGGTTCTGACATTTTCAAGAAATCTTAACCCAGAGGAATTGATCAACTGGATCAATGAATGTGAAGAGTATTTCAAGTATGAAGATATCGAGGATCTTGATTGGGTCAAGTTTGCGAAGGCCAGACTGAAGGGTCATGCGAAGATCTGGTGGCAAGAGATTCAATTGGAGTGAAATCAAAGAGGAAAGGATAAAATCACAAGATGGGATCAGATGGTGGATAAATTGAAGTGATAGTTCATCCTTGTTGATTATGAGCTTGACCTACTGAGGAAGATGCAAAGTTTGAAGCAAGTAGGAAGATCTATTCAGGAGTATACAAAGGAGTTCTATCGAATCCTCATTAGAACAAGACATGCAGAAGCTGATAAGGAGAAAGTTTCCCATTACCTTAATGGGTTGAGGCTGAGCATTCAAGAGGAGTTGAATCTAGTTCAAATGAATAGTATTGAAGAGGCATACCAGTTTGCCCTAAAAGTAGAGGAAAAGATGAACAAGAAGTTTGAGAGCAGACAAAGCGGAAGAGGTCATGATGGAAGATCTAGTGGACGGTCATATGAAGATTGAAATGAAGATCCTGAAAAGTAGGATGAGGCCAGTAATAGTCAGAATTAGAGAGGAGACAATTTCAATCATTTCCAAGATTAGAACAATAGAGATCAGAGAGGAAGAGGAAGAGGACAAGGTTTAGGAAGAGGAGGCTTCTGTGGAACATGTTTTCACTGTGGAAAAGAAGGTCATAGGGCATTTGAATGTCCCCAACACAAAAGAGGGATGGATAGGAGGAATGAAGGCCAGGCTAGAGTTTCACATGTAGATGAAGATGCCAGATCCTCAAATTCTGAAGATGCTAAAAGAGGAGAAACACTGATTAATAGAAGAGTCCTGTTGAGTGGTGAGAATGAACCTGAGCAAAGGAGCTTGTTTTGCACTAGGTGCAAGTGTGAGGGTAAGTGTTGTGATGTGATTATTGCTTGTGGAAATACTGATAATTTGGTGTTAGAAGAGATGGTGACAAAGTTGAAGCTCAAGAGGTAGAAATATCCACATCCATATCGGGTTGCTTGGGTGCAAGATGACCACAAGGTCATGGTCAGTGGACAATGCCTACTAAAGTTCAAGATTGGCGGGTACCATGATGAGGTACTATGTGATATCATATCTATGGATGCATGTCATATGTTGTTGGATAGGTTGTGGTAGTTTGACAGATGTGTTGTACATGATGGTCATGCGAATACCTATTCCTTGACAAAGGATGGAGTGCGACATAAGCTAAAATCATTGAAGGAAACAAAAGAAAAGGTATGTGGTAATGCAAGAATAACTTTTGTTGATAGAGGAAATTTATTAGATGGTATGCAACATGAGCATATGTGTTTTACCTTAGTTCCAAGGCTAGGAAAGAGGAAGTAGAAGATGTACCTATAGAAATTGCAGAATTATTGAATGAGTTTCAGGATATTGTATCTGATAATGTGCCTAATGGATTACCACCAGTAAGAAAGATCAGTCATCAGATGGACTTGATTTTAGGAGCCAATTTTCCAAATAAGGTAGCACACAGAATGACACTAGTAGAAAGTGAAGAGTTGAAGACATAGTTGAAGTTTAGTTCATCACATCATCCACAGATTGTATATGGAAGTAGTCCAAGAAATGCATTTGAGTTGAGGAAGATAGATAAGGGAGAAATAAGTAGTGCTACAGCTGAAGATTTTGTAGAACATGTGAAGAACATCCATGAGGAGGTGAGGAAGCATATTACCAAAATGAATGCGCAGTATAAGGCTAAGGCAGATGACAAAATGAGGCATAAGGAATTTTCAGTTGGTACATATAACAAGCTGAAAATGAAGAAGTTTGGGCCATGTAAGATACTGACGAAGCATGATTTAGGAAATGCATATGAGGTAGAATTGCCTACTGAGTTGAATATTTCATCAGTATTTAATGTTTAAGATTTGACAGAGTATTGTGAAGGAGGTGTTGAAGATGAGGTTACAACAACATAGTGGAGTATTCCAGCAAGTAGTTCAGATATCAAGGAGATTGAAGACATACTAGATAGTCGTGTTGGCAGAAGCACAAGGAACAAGACATATGAAGAATATTTGGTCAAATGGAAAGAATGACCTATTGTAGATTCATCATGGCTAACAAAGGAGGAGGTTAACCATCTTGGTTTTCCTCTGTACACTTGAGTCATGACAGGGTCACTTCTCAAATAATCCCGGGTGTTTAATGCAGGAGCATCCTGGGTGTAAGAGCAATCTTGCATCACCCAAAAATATTTCTATTTGCTTTTCAATAAGGGCTATCTTGTGCAGAGCTTCTATTTATGGAAACTTACTATTTTTAGTAAGTTGGTCATATGATCTCGAAATGTTCTGATTTCACAGTTGGAGGTTCATCTTAGTCATTTCAGCCTACCAATTGAGTTTCATTGCCACATCATCAGTATTGGTGAAGTTATTGAGGTTTTTGGGTACAAAATCTTTTAGGTCAATTTTGAAGGCCTTAGAGGCTTCGGATCATGATCGACCCCCGACTGATTGGTGCTAGCACATGTCAAGCCCTGTAGATCTCGTCATGGTGTTTCTGAAAAGTGGTTACAATAGAAAAATGGAGCTACAGTTAAAAAGTTATGGCCTCCGAAAGTTGGGCTACCTAAAAACATGTTTTTCATTTCTTTTGAGCCAATCCTATTGTAAAAATTGTGAAAATAATATAATTCTAAGTTTGAACGGCCCTAAAAGGCTAAATTTCTGGAACCTTCTCGGGCGGTGGAAATTGCCTATATAAGGAAGGCCAATAGTGTTGTCTTAGGTAGTTCAGGGCAGTTCAAAGTAGATCTGGGTAATAATTCGAGGCTTTGTCCTACAAAATATTGTAAGGGAAATTCCCATGTGGCTTTGCATATTGTAATTCTGAAAGTTTGTAATTCCACATTTGTGGAGATAATAAGAAGCCCATTTTCTGTTCTTGCATATTGTTGTTGTTTCTCTATTTCTGTTATGTGTTTGTGGTATTAAGGGGAGCACCCTTCATCATAACAAAGGTGAAATATCATCTCAATGAATCAACCATTTTCTTGTAGGGTACTAGTTTTTCATCATTTGTTTGGTATTCTTCATTAACTTGGTTGACGATTAATTGCGAATCCCCATAGATATGCAGCTCTGTGATTCTCCATTCTATAGCCATTTTTAATCCATTTGTCAAGGCCTCATACTCAACAATGTTATTTGTACATGGGAATAATAGTTTGTAGGACTTAGGAATCATGTACCCATGAGGAGAAACAAATAACACTCCTGCTCCTGAACCATTTTGCATGAAAGAGCCATCAAAGAACATCTTCCATGTTCTGGCAGTCATGTACATTATGTGCTCATCTGGAAATTCAACTTGAATGGGCACTTTATCTCAAATTGGAAAATTAGCCAATTGGTCTGCAATGGCTTGTCCTTTTATAGCCTTATGCTCAACATACTCTATGTCAAATTCTGATAAGATCATCATCCACTTAGCAAGTCTACCTGTGAGAGCAGCCTTACCAAGCAAATATTTGAGAGGATCAATCTTTGCAATGAGATGTATTGTATGTGCAAGCATGTAATTTCACAACTTTTGGGAAGCAAACACCACTGCAAGGTAAGATTTTTCAATACTAGTGTAATTAATCTCATATGACACAAGAGTACGATTGATGTAATGTATAACTCTTTCTTTTCCAGTATCATCAAGTTGAGCCAATAATGCCCCCAGGGAAGATTTTGTTGCTGACACATACAATATGAGTGGTTTTCCTGGGATAGGATGCATTAAGATTGGAGGATTGGCTAAGTATTGCTTGATTTGGTCCATGCTTCTCTGACAATCTTCATTCTAGACACATTTAACCCCTTTGTGTAAAGTCTTATTAAAGGGTTGAGCTCTATCAGCCAGTTGTGAAATAAACCTCCTTATAGATTGAAGGTGTCCCTGGAGATTCCTCATTTGGCTGATGTTTTTGGGAGGTGGCATATCCAATATTGCTTGAAATTTCTCTGGGTTCACCTCTATTCCTTTGGCTGAAATGATAAATCCTAGGAGTTTTCCAGAGGTGACTCCAAATGCACACTTTTGGGGATTTAATCTTAATTGAAACTATTCCATACGATCTAGAATGACTTCTAAATCTCCTACCTGTGTATCCCTTTTTTTAGATTTTTTCAAGGTGTCATCCACATAATCTTCCATTTTCTTATGCATCATGTCATGGAAGATAGTTGTCATAGCTCTTTGATAAGTAGCTCCTACATTTTTTAATCCAAATGGCATGACATTCCAACAATAGGTTCCCCATGTGCAAGTGAATGCAGTCTTTTCCTGGTCTTCAGGAGCTATCTTGATATGATTATACCCAGAAAAACCATCCATCAATGAATAGATCTCATAACCCGCGGTCATGTCCACTATCATGTCTATGTTCGGAAGTGGAAAATCATCCTTTGGGAATGCTTTATTAAGATCTCTAAAATCTGTGCAAATGCAAATGGACTTGTCATGTTTTGAAACTAGTACAATATTGGATATCCATTTGGCATAATTAATGGCTCTTATAAATCCTGCAATGAGGAGCTTTTCTAGTTCAGCTTTGACGAGAAGAGCTATGTGAGGATGCATTTTCCTCAACTTTTGTTTTACTGGTTTTATACTTGGAGCTATGGACAAGTGATGAATAATGAGATTAGTGTCTACCCCTAGAATTTCTGAGTAAGACCAAGCAAAATTAATCTTCTTTCTTTGTAGGAACTTGGTATATGCTTCTTTTTCCTGTGTTGATAAAGACTGAGCTAAATGTACTATTTGTGGAGCCTCTTGTGTACCCAAATTAACTGGCTATATAGGCTCAACAAACACCGAAGATCTATCCTGAAAGTAACTTGGGAGATGATCAAGTACCTCATCCTTAGATTCCTCAGAGAGGTTTTCACCCTCGAATATGTCCTTTATTTTTACTTTTTTAGGTTCTGACACCACCACACAGTGGTTTTCGCCATCAAAACTCTTATTATTTTTTTCTTTTCTTTTCATTTTGTGACTAAGGTACTTGATATCTGGTTCTATCATGCTTGTAGTTGGTTCTATGGTGGAAAAGACTATGGGCTCAAGGGCATTTAGGTAACATGCTATCTCATAGTCATTTTGGAAAGTTAAAAGCTGAGGCTCTTGATAGCATTGAGACCAATCAATTAAGTGAGGATTGACAAGGGGTAGGTCACTGACAGGTTCAATGTTGTGTATGCAAATGGTATCATCTCTGGTGATTGCAGAGTTAGGGTCTGTCAAGTGTCCCTCTAAGGTACTCGAATCAAGATTTATCCTACCAAGAGAAGCATCGTCCACTAAAGTGACTTGTAGATTCAAATCCATTAATCCTATGCTAGGCTCATTAGCTACCTCGGGTTGGGAACCATATGTATGGACAAAATCAATGTCCATGTCAACTGTAGAACAATTAGAGAGAGATTCCCATTCATACTCATGTGAGTCCATATCTGAATCTCGACTGGGATGTTTACACCAAGCATATTTTCGAGGCCTTAAGGTAGAGGCTTTGATGTCACCAAGGGTAACACCTTCTTGAATGCCATTTTTGTATTAATGTTCTTGAATAGGATCCTCAACATGATCTTCAACAGTGGATTCTTCTTATTCTAGGTCTAAAACTGTTGGATTGGCAACTGGAGTATCTGAATCTCCCCAAAGGAGATTGGTGGAAGGGACCCAATTTTCACACCTATCTTGTTGATTTTTCAAATTGGGTATGTAGTTTGATTCATCATCACTATCCGTCATAGCAAGGATAGGAGCAATTTTCTTGCTATGACTTTCAAAACCTAGGTCAACCATTTTTTTAGACCTGCGTCCAAAAAGAGCATGATCGAGTGGTTCAACTCTAGCATCTAATCTGTGACTGAGAGGACCATGACTTGGATAGCCCATAATTTTGACAAGAGTGTACCCTCTTCCATAGACCTTATGAGAGGGAGAGAAGTTCTCATTATGCATGTATTTATCTTCTCTATAGATCTAGTCCTTGATAGCCACCTCTTCTTTTTCATCCTAGATAGGCACCGAGGATTCTACAAATGTACCAAATAGAGTCATGGCTGAAGATGAAGGATGCATCTCTTGTGAAGGTTTACCATAGGACCTAGGTGAGACTAGCAGTTTTGTAAAGGTGTCAATTTGATATCCCCCCATACCAAGGTCTATGGATTTGAACTTATCCTTGCATTGTGCTAGAGTTGCATCAAAATCCTCTGCTTCCCTATTGATAGGAACATGAATTCTTGTTGAAATTGCATTTACAGATAATGTGCTATTCTTGGGTATACAGACTTCTACTCCATTATAGGGGAAATTAACACATTGGTGGTAGGTGGATAGCACCACTTGCATGTCATGGATCCATGGTCTTCCAAGTAGGATATTATATGCTAGAGGACCATCATCAACAATTTGGAACAAAATGTCCTTTTCAATAGGGCCAATCCTGATAGGAAGGATGGCCAAGCCCTTAGAGCTTCTCTCTACCTCATCATAGGCTTTAATGGTAATTTTCTTCTGGGTATCAATAACTTGCTCAGAATAACCCAGTATCTTCAATGAACTCAAGGAACAAATGTTGAGCCCAACACCCCCATCAATCAACACATGCCTGACATGGGTCTTGTGAATCATGACTTTGATATGAAGGGAAAGATTATGCAAATGGCTCAAAGCTTTGTCATCTTCTTCTGAGAATGTTAGGTAATGAGGGCTGGCAAGGTGGTTAACCATGTTCTAGAATTGGTCAACATCTATGTTGTTAGGAACATTGGTTTCTCGCAAAGCATCCTCAAGGATACACTTATGTCTTGGAGACAATTCCAAGAGTTCAAAGATTGAGATTTGAGCTGGTGTTCTTTGTAATTGGTCAACAAGATTATAGCTCATTTCAGGGTTGATTGCTGATTTGGTGGTGACATTCTTAGATGTCAGTTGGGTTTGCTAGATTGGTTGAAACTAGGACCTCTAATAACCATAGGGCCTTGATTTTGGCTTCTGATGACAGTGTTAAGAGCTTGGGATGACCTTGGAGAGTGAGGAACCCTAAGTACCACCATAGGTTCTTCATCAAATATAGTAGGAGAGCCCACATCATAACCATAAGGGTCTTTGTCTCTCATCATGTTGATACTTTCCTCAACAATCTCAAGCATATTGACCACATTTTCTGCACCTGTGTAGGTATAGTTAATTTCAGACTTGCCATTCTTGGGTTTAGAGGTTTCTGCCTTTTCATATTTGGGCAAAGGATCCTTGAATGCCTTATGGTCTGCATTGGTATTCAACCCATCAATCTAAAGTTTTCCACTCTCAATAAGATCTTGAATAAGGTGTTTAAGTTTCCAACAATGTTCAATGTCATGTCCAATGCCATTGTGGAATTTTTAGAAAGCTTTTTCATTCCACCAATGTGGCTTAATGTCAGGTATGTAGAAATTTGCTGGATCTTGTAGTTGTGCAAGGTTATATGCCATAAGTGTCTTGAAAACATCCTCATAGGAGTCACCTAGTTTAGAAAATTGTCACCTCTCCTTTTTAGGCTTATCCTGGTACTTTGGTTTATGCTCTTGTTGGTTGGAGGATGTGTTGAGCTTCATAGCTTGGACTGCACTAGAAAAATGGAGGACTCCTTGATCCTTGGGTTGGGAAGAGTCCCTAACTCCGTCATTGACTACTTGCTTATTCTTGTTGTAGTGCAAGTGTTTTCCTTTGTCCTTATTAGCATTTTTAGTATTCTGACCATTATTGATATTGCTATGTTTGGTCAAAATGCCTTGCTCTTTGAAGACATCCTCAATTCGACATGTGGTTTCACCCATAGTGTCGAAGGAATCAAAGACCATCTTCCGAACCTCATACCGTATTTCAGGCACCAAATTTCTAATAATGATATCAATCCTTTCATGCTCAGGGATAGTCCTAGAATAGAGAGAGCACAATCATCTCCATCTTTGTAAGAAGGTAACAAAGGATTCCCCTTAGTTCTATTTCAAATTGCACAAGTCTAACATAGTGACTGATCTTGACAAGTTGTATACAAAATGTTGAAAAAATCTATGGACAAGTTCCTTGAAAGTTTTGACAGGAGGGGTTATGTTGGTAAACCACTCCATGGCTTGGCCCTGGAGACTCCTTGGAAATAATTCATAAGATAGGAGTCATCTTGGTGGAACTCAAAGCTCATGATGTAGAACTGACGCACATGATCATGTGGATCACCATTGCCATCATACTTGTCATACTAGGGGATTTCAACTTTCCTAGGAAAATCTATCATACTCACACTTTTTTCAAAAGGATTGGGACAAATATCATCAAGTGAAAAGGAAATTTTAGGTGCCAACACCTTTTCCATCATATTCTTGAGTTGCTTGATCTCCTCTTCTTGAGAGGGTCCTTGTTTCTTGATTCTTCTATCCACAACAAATTTGTAAGGGACTTTGGCATCCTTGTTAATCAAGCTCTCTAGGAACCTATCCTTATTTTGATCAAGATACTTCTCCACATATTATTGGAATAGTGGTTCTTGTTTCATCCTCATAAAATCTTGATCATCAAAACTTGCACTACTTCCTCCATGTTGAGAGCCATGGTGAGCTCCTTGGGAGGGTTGTCTCGAGATCCTATGAGGTTTTTGTCTCCTATGTTTTGAAATCCTCCTTCCACTAGGACTAGGAGATCTTGAAGGGGTCCTTGACTACCTTCTACTTCTTGGGGTTCTTGAGGGAGTAGATGGTGGAGAGTTGTTTCCATTGTTGGTACCCCTATTATTGAATTGGTCATTGAGTTGTTGGGCTAAAAGCCTATCTTGTTCCTCTTGGAATGCTTTTCTTTTCAACTCTAACAAGGCTTTTTGCTCCACCTCTAGGTGTCTAAACCTTTCTTCTTTAGCGGCTTGTTCATCCAAAAAATCCTTCTTTTCACGCTCAATCCTTTTAAGCTTTTCATTTTCATATCTTGAGGTTGTTTTGAGTGGAGAGTTGGGTCTTGAATGTTTGAAAAAGTTGTTAGTAAATGCTGCATTTACATGAGCATCACTAGATTTGTTGTTTTGGTCTTTGTGTTGTGACCATGCATCTTGGTGAGCTCGCCCATAATGTCTTTCAGCTCTTTGATGGGCATCTAAATATCTTGAGTTAATGGGGGTGATTCTGGTTGATTGTCATCACGGAAGGGCATGTTATCCCTATGTCTTTGGAAAATGTCATCAAGATTTTGATCCATCACTTCTCTCTCCTTTCTAGTCATGGTGTAGATCATGTCCATATTTGATTGAGAAGGTGCTAAAGAGATACTCAACTCACTAGGATTTCTCTTTGGGTCAAACTAGGCTTCAGACTCGCTCCTAGGTGATTGATCAAAGATGGGTTCCTTTCCCTTTCTCTTTTGACGAGTTTGGACTAAGGGTAACTTATCAAAGAGAACTTGAGGTCATTTTCCTTGACTAACTTGGTACCTTGTCGTAACCGACATGAAAGAAAAAGACCCTTGGTGATAAGATGACCCTATGAAACGTCAATACCAAACTAGGATAGTAAAAGTGTTCAATTGTCCAAAAAGAGATGGTAAGATAGAAAGCTGCAAAGGTGTAAACCAACACTGCCACATAGGTGTATAATAAAAAGATAAGTATCCTAACTCATATGGACTAGGAGGATGGATTTACCCAAATATATTTGAAATTGAAATTGAATTTTGATGGAAGTGATTTGGACAAAAGAGTATTGAAACTCTCCAAGTGTGTTACCAAAGAATCTAAAGGTGTACTTTTTCAACAAGGATAATTCCTAACTTATCGATGCCAAGCAAGACTACTTTGTAAAATCAAAGAACACTAATTCAAGGGGTCTAAAAATAGGAACCCAAGGTACAAAAAAATTTCTAGCAGTAGAGTAAGTCACCTATTAAAATATGGTCAACTAATGGAAAGACTAAAAATTGCATGAACCAGACATACAGAAAAAAGACTCTGTGCAATAGTTTCTAGGCAAATAGTACAATACAATTTGACCAAGTGATATTTCACACTAAGCAGTGTGACAATTTCTAGGCAGCCTGTGTGATACTTTCCAGGCAAGCAGTGCGATAGTTTTGCAGTAACGAACTATCGCACGATAAATCTTAGAACAATGCACGATAAAGTTTCAGGATTGTATGACTCTTGACTAGTGAGTGCTAAAAATTTTAGTTTTAAGGGCAATTCGGTCAAAGTTTTAGTTTGAAGGTTGGATTTATTGATTTCAAGCATAGTACTAGTAGTAATCAGACAAGTTTGCAAATAGTAGGTGATCAAACATGTCATAAAACACTTGCACAAGGGCGAAAACAACCTTACCAAGACAAGCAATTGTGATATCAAAGCAATAAAATCCTATGAATGCTACTGTGATGTTTGATATTTGAGAATGTTTACATGGGTAGATCACAACAAGAACACTTCAAGCACTTACTAGCCTAAAAATACAATGACTCAATACTTAACAACTTGGCCCACACTTGATGCTCCATTGCCTCACACAAAGTGGTTGCCCACAATAGATATTGGCTTTGTCGTGGAAGTGCCAATGACACAACCAAAGGAACATAGATGGTGAGTAATCTTGGGGTGATCCAGGTTAGTCCACTAGGATCAATCCTTGCACCAAGAAGCTAAGTGGAAAAATAGGCTGGCTTCTATCTATGGTTCTTAGTAAGGGCTTCCGTTTGTAATACCCCTCTTGCTCCCCAAAGGGACTCCTTACCTTGCGGCAAGTAACGAACCTCGTAGCCACAAGAGTACTTTAAGAATTCTTGCTCAACATTTTCCTCATGGTCACGATCCCATAAGTACTCACATCAAGTGAAGACAAGTACTACGTCTAACAAGGTTTTGTGTCCTTGATAGCCTTGAGTTTATAGTGGGTCAGAATAGCTGAAGAAAAGCTTGTCCCCACTTGGGTCATTCCTCTTGATTTCTCAAGAGTAGGCCCACTAAAGGATTTTAAAACTAAACAAAGAGTGGATCAACCTTTGAGTTTCAGGATTTCTATTTCACCTCAAGGGTGAAGAGTATATTCTCCTAGCTCAAAAATTTCTCCCAAACACAAACAGAAAAGGTTCAATTACCCTCTTGCTTTCAAAATCCAAAGATGGGTCAAGATTTCTGTTTCACCACAAGGGTGAAGAGCATACTCTCCTACCACCCAAAGATTCCTACAACAAGATATTAAGTGCCTATGAAAAGAAACAACTAGTATATGCCACACTAAAAAAGAAAGCAATTAAACAAGCACTTGATTGGTTTTTATGCTTTGGACAGCCCTGCAAAAACCATTAGTAGCCCTTGTACATTTGGAGCTTTGACATGCATTCTTTTAAGTGAATATTTAAGCAATGGGAGCACCTACAAGCACAACTTGTTAGCCCTACAAGGGTTAGCACATCAAAACCAAATAAAATCTGCAAATCAAACTCTGTTCTACCATAGCAAATCAGAAGTCTGAATCAAATAGATCAAATCTTGCAAAGAAATGTCAAAAATTACTCACTGCCAGGCCTGGGTGATATTTCTATAAGAGAAAGAATCATACGATACTTCACTGTATACTGCTATGATACTTTATCCTTGTACGATAGTTCACGATACCTACATGTGACAGAGAACAAAACAATAGTGCAATAGAATCTGCAAAGGCACGTGATACTTTAACTGGTAAAGTATCACACTGGTATACAAGGAACTGTCATACAACACTAGAAAACTGTCACATGATAATTCTGTTAGAAAAATAAAGAGCCGAAACAACAAGCTAAAATGGTGACAAAAAAATGACAGAAATACATAAAAAGAAGGACAAAACTAGAGTGTTCTGCCCCACGGTGGGTGCAAAAAATGTACACACTAAATAGTGCACTTCTCTAAGTCATTACTTCCAAGAGAATCCATGAATGAGAAACTTTGAGAAAGTGACCTAGAGCTTCCTAGGCATGGAGTCACAAGGATGTTGATGGTGCTCTCAGCTAGAGCTATTGAAGCATGCAACCTTGCTAGTAAACCACACAATGGGAGATTCAATGAGACAAGGGAAAGAATGCCAATATCCTTAAGAATCAAGATGAGAATACAATGCAATTATGCTAAGAATGAAGATGCAAGTAAACTATGGAAATGAAAGTATTAAAAATCTTTGCTAATTAAGCTATGTGAGCTAATCTAGAGCATAAATGAAACTAAACTAGATGCCATGAAAGCTTAAGCTAAGAATGAAAGAATGAAAGCTAAATGCATGAAGATCTCCAAAAGCTCCCAAGTCTCCAAGAAATCCTGTAGCATAAGAGTAGTATTCAAAGTTGGGGTCCTAGAATGAGAAAATAGCTCTCCTTTTAAAAGAATTGAAAATGAATGGACCATGGAGATTAAGACACAAAATATTTAATCAAGGGTGGAGCATGAAAGAGGAGCAATCCATGTGCACAAATATCCTCCAATGAGAAAATAAGAGTTGACTTTTGTGTCCATATGAGACAAAAAGGCCTTTTCTTCTTTTTATAAAATAAGAATAATGCTTTATTTGTGCAACTTAGGATAAGAGGAAAGGTGGGGGATTTTTATTTAATAAAAGGGGAGGAAATTCCTTTTGAATAAATAAAGACTTAGGATAAAATGGTTAGCCCATGGAAAATAATCGAAAATGATAGAATAGGATTTGATCAAGGAAATTGATATAATTGAAAAATGTTGATTTTTGAAGATATTGATTCAGGGGTTTGATAAATTGCTGAATGGGGATCCAAAGTCTAGGTGACCATTTTAGGGTGCATACACCTAGAAACATAAAAAAATATTGATATGCTAGTGGTTCAATTTTAGGAGGGGCTTATCTCTAGAGAAAATATTCTCCATGTTGACATGGTGTTGGAAGATCTAAATAAGATGGTTGATCCAAATCAGGGGTCTTAGGTGATTATTAATTAGATTGAGGAAATAGAGATATGGAGACTAAGATTTTGTAGATCTAAAGAAGTAGGCTCAAGGGTTTCCCAAGCATCAATGACGTACACATTAGAACTTAAATAATACTAGAACTTAAATATTATTAGAACTTTATTATTGTTGAACCTTCAAGACCTTAATGTGATTTTTATATACTCATCAAATAGAAAACAACATATCCTTCATGAAGAAGCCTCCATTTTATTATTAGAACACACATTTCCTATTTGTTGACTATCACAAATCATACTTGTTAAACAATGATATAATGGATACTAAATTTTATCTAACTTTAGATACTAAATATATTAATGCAGAAATTTACAAGTAAATTATTGTAGAAGAGGTCGAATACTTGCTGTGGTATATAATTACCATTATGATTGATTATAAACCCCCCCCACACACAAAAACACATGACCATATTGAAAAACATCGCTTAAGTAAGACTAAGAAATTAAAAACATCAGATTTCCACAATCCATTATGATGCAATTAGTTTCTGGATTTGATTGTGTAAGTTTTTTTAGCATCAACGTTTCGGATCACACTCCATGATCCATCATCAGGAATAGAGAGTGAAGAATGAAAAATAAACTCATCGTGGATAATCACCTACAAGCTGATAAACAATAATTACACTTAGAAACCAATTTGACAATAGTTACATATTAATTATCAATAATAAATAAATGATTATATGGTTAAAGGAATAATTTTTTATATAGTGGTGTCATTGCATATGGAAAAGCCATGTCTCATAAAGCATAAAGAGGTGCACATCCTCACTTTTCAAGTGATAAAGAGACAACAAGATGGGGGGAATCAAAGAAGGGATTAATTGTAAAGTATCAAGTGATATATAATGATTATATATTGAAAGAAGGATATAACTATGGAATACAAATCTACGATGGGTCAAGACAAATAAAATCCAATATGTAGATCAATATTTTAGATGAATATATCAAAGGCAATGACAATATTTAATTGATAATACGAAATTGGAGGAAGTTACCGATCTATGTTAAGACAACAAACATTAGAGACTAATCGGTTAATATGAAGACACTTAATATTAGTGGCTAGAATATATATATTTTTTCAGTGTCGACCAATAATGATGGGACTCGATATGCCATCCTTTGTATCCAATCAAAGAATTAAGAACAACGAATACTAAGAAAACATAGTTGACCAATCCATGATCAGTCAATCCACCGCTATGAGGTAGATGGTACCGATGATAAGGAAAACACTACCAATTTAGTAATTATAATCTATCAATAAGAAAGGCTTCATGTATAATGAGAAGGCGGGTATTAAAAGATATCATAAACAACAATTAAGTATGCATTATTAATCAACAACCAAGATTAGGAGAGACAATAATCAATGTTCATTATCAGAGAATAATAGTTGAATTACCATCTATTTGTGTAAGAGGAAATTGATATGATAAAAAAATATTGGAGGAAGATATAATAATTAGGAATTAAGGAAAATAAGGAAGTGATTTATCATCAACAAGCACCATAGTACACAAGCTAATAATAAGACGTAAAGATAGATAATTAAGTATATATAGTGATTAGTAATGAAGTGATGTGGAAAGATATAAGAAACCATGCATCATCATTCATTTAAATCATCACTTCACATTTTACTTAAGCCCATAATAAGACCTTCTAGAAGACTAATCAGAAACAATGACATAATTATAAGATACAAGCATTCAATGAGAACATTCGATAAAAATAAGGAGAAGATGTACTATCCTAGAGAAGGGACATTATAAACACTTGGTGTTGATTCCTATTTGAATTCCAAAGAAACCATAGCTCGCTCAAATTTTCTCAAGCTATTCTCCCATTCTGGCAACAAAAATGAAGTTGTATGCATGTCATTTAAAAAAATGGAGAAGTTCTCAAAATCATCTTTAGTAAAGAAATTCAATTTAAAGGAATCCTCCAACTTACTCTTCAGGTTTATTATAGTTATCTCATTTTCAAGCCAACCATTGTGATACCAATGATGCAATAGCCTTGGAAATATCCTGTTTGACATTCTCAACTATTTCCCTCAATCGAGTGAATTCCCTGGTGAAATGTTCAAACATTTCCTTTTCCATGAGCACTGTACCATACCATCAGGTAAAATTATATGCTTTTCCTTCCCTAATGACCCCACCATCAATCAATATCTGTTGAGGTGCTTTCATCAATTCCTGTAATTCCATGATCATCTCATCCTGGTAGATATATTCATCCTCCCATGACTCCTCCATGAACTAAATCCAAGAAAGGATAGCTAGTGCTTTGTCATGAACTTTTAATAAGTCCTCAACCTACTTATATGCTTCATTCTGGATGCCTTGTATCCAAACCTCTACTCCTTGTGTAGTATGCCTAATCCTGTCTATCCCTTTTATTGATTCTATCAGGATAATCAAACAAATGAAGGATTAACCCTCTTCCCTAACTGGACGAGGTAAGATGTTTATGTAATCATACATGGCCTTGATCTCTCCCTTTTGTCTCTAATATTTCTCTTCAAACTTATTTATTTTGTCCTTGAGCGCTTGCGTTGAGTCATCAAGATATTCCATGATAAATGCATGACCTAGGTTAATCTTAGTCCCATTATATTATTCAGGAGTAATCTGATCCTTTTCCTTATCCACCGTCGATGTTGTGACCTATAGGATCCTAGATCCAAATTCTCTTCAGATAATCTTCATGAACTTCTTTTAATTTTCCTTCTCATCTGATCGGTTGACTCGGTCTAGGATTTCCTACAATTCAACTGCTGGGTCAAATTCCTTCTCTTGACTTCTCAGAATCTCCTGTCTCACCCATTTTGGAATATCTTCATTCTAATCTCTCTACACCACCAACTTATCTTGTCCTTGGACTTCTCTAATATCAATCTCTTCCTCAACTCTCGGACTCTCTGCCACTTCCTTAGGAGCTACAGATTCTACTATAGGAAATCCTTTCTTTGCTGCAGGAACTTATTCTTCTATTTTAGGAACTTCTTCCTCTATTATCCTTCTAAAAAATACACCAAGACTTTCTTCGGTGGTGAAATATTGTTCTCTACTTCTTTCTTGTGGAAACCCTTCATTGGCATTGATGCTCATCCTATGCTACATTGTCCTAGTGAGACACATTTTTAGACCTCTGCCTCTTCTATCGTGGTTCTTCAATATGAATGTCCAACCTCCTCTTTGTGTGTGTTTCCTAAGCAACACCGTTATCCCTTCTAAGTTCTTCACTTTCTAATGAAATTTATCCTTCTTCTATTCTTCCTCTTGAAGGGTGTTTTGGTCTCTCATCCCTCAATGTTTGATGACCCAACAACTTGTATGGTTAGTCCTCCTTTGGTATGGTCACCCTGTCAAATTGTCTTTCAATATACCACTTCGTGTCCATGACCAATTTTGATAATGCATCTAGGTTTGTAATCTCCTTATTTTTCCAGTCATAGGGATGAATTACCTTCTCCTTTTCTGAATTGTATCATTTTTGGATCACATTCAGATCTTTATCCATTTGACCAGGAATATGAAAGATTTTGCATGCTCTGATGATGTTCAGGGGCAATCCAGAATGCATCATTTTCCTAATCTCATTTTCATAAGTGATGTTGGCCCAAAAATCTTCGAGGTGAACTCTATGATGATATCTTGATCCTGCTATTGATTTGATTTTTTGTAAGGATCAAAGTTAGGCCTTCCTATATGGAATGATAGATGGAAGAAATGCAATTCATCCTGAGCTCTCTCAACTGCCTTCAATCATGGGAACATTTCACCTTGATCTTTGCCTATGGAAATTGGAAAATCCAATCCCAAATTTTTCTTTCCCTTTTGAATTTTTTTTGTATATGGTCAGCTTTTGAGTGAGTTACAAAAAGACCATTTTATTAGTAGGATACCTTGGTAGCTTGTATGGTTGTGAAGAAAATCCTTGCAACTTGATGTAGGAGAAAGTGGGAAACTAAATAAACCATGCTCCATATTGCTCCACTAGCTTCATTGTTGCAACTAATAATCTTAGGTGGATCCTCTTCTAAAAAATCCTAATGATGTGCATGGAAAATGCATCCTTAACTTTTACATAATCATCCATGGCATGTAGATTCAATTGAGGATAATAGTCGTACACATTTAATCATTGAGCACTGCTTCTAATTGCTCCTTTGCACTTCAACCCATCATATCTCATAGTCTGTGCCAACATGTATATGATATATGAACTCATGTAAAACTTCCTTGATTGCTCCAAGTTCTCCAACTGCTTGTTTAAGTTGTCATTGATTAGTCCAACCCAATCTATGGGGTTATGATCCTCAACTACTTTCTTGACAAAATACCACATCCAAGTCTTGAATAGATAAAATTGTGGCAAGACAAAGATCCTACTTAGCATCATAACCAAATCACTATACTCCAAGTGAAAATGAAGCCATACCATCTCCTTAGGCAACTTGGAATGGTGAGATTTATTCCTCCGCAACCATTTACTATTAATGATTTCCTCGCAATATTGAATTTTGGAAGTGTAAACTCTTTCTGCTTGTTCTTTTTTCTGTAACACCAATTTATGGGATGATGGAATTCCAAATGTCTTCAAAATAGCCAGTGGGGAGAGGTCTGCAAAGATATTCCCTTCTGTATCCTTGATCGTCCTATCTCTGGGATCATAATATTTTGCACACTCCACAATCAAGTTAGGATGCTGAAAAGTAGGGAATCCAGATGCAACTACAATTCCAGTGTTCACAATTTGAGCACCCATGTATGTAGGGTGATGGTCTTTATATCCAAACATCCTTTGGTGAAACCTGTTTAGGTCCAGGCATTCGAGGTTTGTGTCTCCAACTTTTTCCCATTTCAAAACTATCTTAGATTCTGGATAAAATCATCTTTTCTCATTTTTTATCAGTTGCCTTTTGGTTACGCTCATTCCTTTGGGATTTTCCATCTCTCTTTCCTGCAAAATATAAATTTTTTTTACATAAGAGCATGCATGAAAAAAGAAAACATAATTTCTCCATAAAAGAGAAAATTTGAAATTTTGTCAAAATTTCTCCATTTTTCTCCATAATTGAATTTTCTCTCTTTTCCAAGAATGCTCACACTTTTTTCACTTTATTGAACAAAATTCCCTTTAATATTTCTTCCAGATTTCCTCAACTGAATGTAATTTCACATTCTTTGAGAAACACATTTCTCTCTCTTCAAAAATTTCACACTTTTCAAAATTCTCTCGCAAACCTTTTGAATCTTCAAACTCTTTCTCTCAACTCGTTCTTTGAACTTTGTGTGATAAAGAAATGAACAAAGTTTCTCTTATATAGATCCAAACTCGAAAAAGATTCTTTAATTACTGTGCACTAAAATTAGGAAGCTGCATTGTTTTACTCCCAAGTTTCCAATTTGATCAAAGATTCCCTCACAAAAATGCCACTTGTCGTGATTTCTCTTGCTTTTCTAAAAATTGCCAATTTGAGTAACTTAACTTGATTGGGAAGTTTATCCATATGTATTTGATTTTCTAGATTTCTAAATTAATTATTGAAAAACAAAATAATTAATAACTTCCAATTATTATCCAAAAGTGATTTATTATTTTTTAAATTTAATTAATTAAATATCAATAAAATCAATAATTGTCTACATTTAGGTCCAACTTTCACTTTTTTTCCCAATTTTCAAGAATTTACTAATTCCCAAAACAATTTGTTTCAAAATTCACTACTTTTCTCGATTTTCTTCAAGACTTTAAAATTTCCCCAAGATTTCTAACTTTTTGAAATTTTTGGTCATTGATTGCTTTTTGATTTTATCCCTTTATCCATTTTTCTTCAAAATTGTATTAATTAAATATTAATAAAAATCAATATTTAATTAACTTTTAAATTTAAATCAATTTATTTCCAAGTTTTTTCACGTTTTCAAAATTCTCAAAGGTTTAATAATTAAATATTAAATATAAAATTTAATATTTAATTGATTCTTAGCCACTTTAATTCCCATCGAACTCATCTTTAACCTCAACTTGAATAAATTTTCAAATCCACGAACTCAAAATTTCTTGTTATTACAAAATTCCACCTTCAAATTTTTTATGTGAATTTGCAAAGTGAATTTGAATTTCAACACTTCTCTTTGACTAAGTCCCCTTTTGCATTCAAAGTGCATTTCGTAAGTGATGCCAGATGGTTTCTTTGTTTTGAAATTTTCCACCACTTTGTGCTTGGGTGTATTTTGGTAAGATTGGCGCCTGAAGACCATTGGTAGGTTCTTCCTTTGCAAATACTACTGGGACCATTGTGATACTTTTCCAATTCTAACATTTTGCTAAAGAGGAGATTCAGGACCTTGTGATAGACCAGAGGTAGCTTTTCTTATCTTTAAAAATATATTTCAAATATTGGGTGCAAAGAACTTGTTTGTACCTACTATGAGGGTAACTTTGATTCAAATTCACCACCTCCTACCATTCCCTAGTTTTAACACTTAACCAACTTCTTTTTGGTCATTGATTGCTTTTTGATTTTATCCCTTTATCCATTTTTCTTCAAAATTGTATTAATTAAATATTAATAAAAATCAATATTTAATTAACTTTTAAATTTAAATCAATTTATTTCCAAGTTTTTTCACGTTTTCAAAATTCTCAAAGGTTTAATAATTAAATATTAAATATAAAATTTAATATTTAATTGATTCTTAGCCACTTTAATTCCCATCGAACTCATCTTTAACCTCAACTTGAATAAATTTTCAAATCCATGAACTCAAAAGTTCTTGTTATTACAAAATTCCACCTTCAAATTTTTTATGTGAATTTGCAAAGTGAATTTGAATTTCAACACTTCTCTTTGACTAAGTCCCCTTTTGCATTCAAAGTGCATTTCGTAAGTGATGCCAGATGGTTTCTTTGTTTTGAAATTTTCCACCACTTTGTGCTTGGGCGTATTTTGGTAAGATTGGCGCCTGAAGACCATTGGTAGGTTCTTCCTTTGCAAATACTACTGTGACCATTGTGATACTTTTCTAATTCTAACATTTTGCTAAAGAGGAGATTCAGGACCTTGTGATAGACCCGAGGTAGCTTTTCTTATCTTTAAAAATATATTTCAAATATTGGGTGCAAAGAACTTGTTTGTACCTACTATGAGGGTAACTTTGATTCAAATTCACCACCTCCTACCATTCCCTAGTTTTAACACTTAACCAACTTCCTGTTGTTCATTTTATTCATCTATTTAGATGCAATGGGGCTTGTAGGAAATTTTGGAAGAATTAAAATTTGTTGCATTCAAGCTCATCACTCCACACTAGGAAATATTCCAAACTGGGACCTTGAGAGATAGGGACACAACTCAAGTTGCAAAAAATGCATCAAGATAAATAACTAAGAAGAATGCTTCATTTGGTCATATGTGTTATGGGATACATATGATTTCTTTTGTAAACCTTAAGTTGAGAACTAGGATCAATTCACTTTCTTTTCTTTAAATATTTCAAGGCTTTGTGATCTTCATGTTTTTTAGGTTCTTTTCACACCCCTTTACCACTCTATTAGTGCCCCCTCAAACTCCTTTTCAAGAATATCTTGTCAAAATAGAGGTTTTTACAAATACTTTGAAATTTCATTGTCTCTTATCCAAAGGATTCAATTTGAAGACTCATACAAATACAGGGAGCACTTCAAATTTTTGACCTCAAAAGATAGGGAATTGAAACTTGAAAGTTGGTCAAAATTCATCACTTCTCAGATAGAACGAAAGGAACTCTGGGAGGCTAAGGCTGGAGAAACCAAAACAATGAAAACAAAAGGGCCAAATAACCAAAAGGGAAGGGTCCTATTTGGGATGGGTGATGTGTGATTTGGTCACAACACTACCTTAAAAAATGATCGAGTAAGAGAATGATTCAAGTGCAGATAATCGAATAATGATTAATCACTCTTGTTAATACAAAGGCAAGCAATGCAAAATGATCACACTTAAGTAGCTCGTAATGAGTTTTGTAGACATATTGGATATACACAAACATTTGAGAAATAATCATTTTCAGAATTGATTGATTAGATTCTGAAGATTGTATTGAGAATAAGAGGATCTTCAAATAAAACAATGGAATGGGTTTTTAATTGTTTGGGACTCGAGTTCTTATTCAAGATAGATATGTAAATATTCAATTTGTATGTTGCATAAGAATTCTTTAGATTGATAATTGATTTTCATAAAGAATAGACCAAATGTTTTTCAAGTGTTTTGTAAGTAATTGAACTTGGTACATAATTGCATGTCTTCAAGAATATTATATTTTATGTAGTTTGAACTTTTATTTTGGGGAAAAAATAGTATACATAAGTATTTTAATCTATTACATATAACTAATATTTCATTACCACCATATTATAAGGTTTGGAAGAAAGTTTAATTGCTTAGGTAAAAACCACGATGAGGGAGGTTTGACAACAAATAGTTTGTGCTTTGCAGTCAATCCAAAGTCTTTTAATCCTCTATTGATTTCCATGATGGATGATGAATAGTTATGGTTGTGCTAACTTGTTCAAACAAACAAATGATTGTTAGATGATGTGGCATAACAATATAGAGGTTAGGCATCAGTTGGTAATCGAGGTTGAAGTTTCTTGTAACTTCTTCACCAATACTCATTTGATACCTTCTATTTATATATTCCTTCATTTTTTTGATGATAGGGTTGGAGTTGTGTGTGTGGAAGCACTAATACATTTGGGTTCATTTTTCGATGAGATTTTTTGACAAAGTATGGGATTTGTTTTGCTTTGTCAGATTTTACAAGGCAATTTGTGTTGAATTTTTTTTTTTACAGTGTTGCCCATGTTCGTCAAAATTTTGTTGATAGGGAAGTTCATCAAAACTATGAAAAACACATGCAACACTAAAAAAAATGCAACAACGATATTCATATTATATGTGGGAGATAAAAGTGACTTAAAAAAATGTGACAATGATATTTATATTATACGCGGGAGCAATAGAAGTGACTTTTAGAAGAGAAATGGCAACATTTTGTGGAGCATATCAAGTTTTAGGGTTATAATCAGGTATGAACATTCTTGAGTGGATTTTGTCAAAATTTTGTAACGATATGCTCTGTTTCAAGAAAGGCCAAGTGTATATCCATCAATAGATTTATATCAGTAAAAATAGAGACTTATCTTTGGATTTTTATTTGGAATTACATTGCCTATTTTGGGTTTGCATGTTTATTGTGTCATGAGCATTATGAAATAACTATAATGATTGAAGAAGAAAGAAAGATTTTGTGTTGGTTTCTATTTGGGATATTATTAGAGGGGGAGTTTAGAAATTTATTTCAATCATACCTTCGACTGTCACACTAAATCTGCATTTTATTTGAGGAAAGTCAAGAAGTTCAGACACAATGTAAATATAATTACTCTTTAATGTTGTGAGTAGAGTAAGGAGGGTGTTAATCCTATTAGAAGTAACTTTGGTATGTATTGATTTGAGTTTCAAAGAAATAAAGTAAGGCTTTCATTTAATAATCTCAACTGTCTCTGTTCAGACTGTGTATTTACTATTTCTATGCATTTTAATGTGTATGAATGGATTGAATAACTGCAAAAATTTATTTGGAAAGGAAGTATATGGAGTTTAGTTTGTTTTAAAATAATTCAAGAGTTCAATCATGAAACATTAAGGAAGATCCAATCACTTTTCGTAAAACTAGTTTAAAACCCTGAGTGATAGATATGTGAAGAAGGGTTTGGATATATCTTCAATATTAATAGTTGGAAAATTATGACTCTTGGTATATTTTGAATTATATTTAGTGGGATTCCAAATTTTATTAATTTCATATGAAATGGTTATGTATTGTGCAAGAAATATGGTTCCCTAATAGACATTTGTTAGTGGAATTCTTTGAATAAGTAGTGAATACTATGATTCCAATTCTCTTTGATATCTGAATGATTAAGAAAATGGTGAAATATGTTTAAGATAATATAAATGGACCTTAGAAATTACATTGAAGGTTGGATCAAGTATGATTGTGTGTAGAATGGGAGAAAATTCCTAAAACTGTCAAATATAATGACAGTTAGTTTGTGTTAAAGTCATCGCTCTTTGAGTGTGTTGATCATATAATCCTTTGGGAATTGATGCGGTGGAAGGGTTTGATAACTTCCTTATGTCTTGTGTAACTCTGATCAAGGATTGGGTGTCATCTTGGTGACTATGTTATGTATGTGTACAATGGTCACGTTCCTTTTGTAAAAGGACATAGTTAATGAATACTATTGCTATTGACAGTGCCAATAGAAATGAAGTATGTATGTTACCATAATATGGAGTGGATGAAGTTACTATGTGGTTAATGATCAGATTAAAGATCCTTGACTATGATAGGGACTTACTAATTTTTTTTAAGGGCTAACAAATTGTACTATGGACAGATTAATGAGCATTTGATTGAGTGAATAGGGGATTGGACTAATGTTTGTATGTAGGTTCTTGAGATTTAAATGATTGATCTATTTAAGGAATATGTTGTGGGTCTAACCTTGAAGTATTGTAGATGGCTATGTTATGAGACAAGTTTTGCTACCTTAATTTTGGATCCTAGATAGATCCTAAGGATAATTGATTTGATGATGCCTATAATATTATGAGTTTTGTTGATGATTACATGGTGGATTAAAAATTGTGTTTAGTTTAATGAAGGAATTTAGTTTGGATCAACATGATCCTAGAGAGTTGATGTGTTTCTCTTGATGCAAGATTTGGTGTTGGTTTTCATTTATTTCCATGAAGGGAAACAAAGAACATCATTGTATATGGAATAATTAGCTTCAATAGAATTGCTCATATTATTATTCATGTAATTTTCACTACCCATCAAAATTTATGAAAATGTATGATGCTTAAAAGAAGATAAAAGTCCCATAGATGGTGGCATGTGATGGAAGGCTCCTAAATTAAGAAGTCACTAAATGGATTGAAGGTGATTTGATGCAAAGAAGCATGGCCTTTCATCTTGTCTTTACTACATGTCATAGAAGCTGATATGGAATGCATAGGTCTAAAAGTGGTGGAAGAGGATGAGATAGATAGAGGTGACTGATTATGATTCCTTTGAAGAATATCTATCAAATTATTTATCTAATTTTTATAACAACAATGCTAATCATGTCCTATCTTGGTGCAATAAATATACTAGGCTTGTCAGTTCTAGATAAATACCTCTTGGAGGAGGAGAAATAATCAAAATCATGTGCATGGTAATATTAATCTAGTTGAGTAGGTTTTGAATTTATATGCCTCTCTTTCTTCTATTATTTCATTTTAGATGATCGAGCAACCAAAGCCTATAATCCTGAACTAGAAAGTGAAGATCAAACTATGTCAACTTAGTCTGTTCCTGCTCAAATTTTTTTTTGAATAAAGACATACTATGGGAATGAATTGAATAAAAACCTAATGATTCTATTGGAACAAATATGTAAGGCTATATGCCATTTTGGTCAAAATTGTGAAAAAGTTGCTCAAGTTGTCAACTAGGTCCTGATTAGGTCCATAAGGTCAAAATATATAAAATATACCATGAAAGGGTACCAAGGTTGTAAAAGCTCATAAAATATACATTTTTTTTTGTAGGTAATTTATTCAAAGTTGTGAAGGCATTAAATATAAAAGTGCAAAATATTGCAAAAAGTTGGAAAAGTGCACCTTTGCAAAATTGACAATTTGTCAAATGTTGCACAAAAGATGCACTAAGGGTTGTTGTTCGGTCCAAGAGTAGTTAGAAGAGTCTATAAATGGAAAATAAATTATAAAAGAGTATGTAAGGGTTGAGGATGGATATGGTGAGTAAGTGAGAGGCTGTGTGTATTGATAAAATATAATGTACCTTTGACTATCATCAAGTTGTCTGTAGGATTGATGACTAGTCAAGTAAACTTTCATCCATGTTGGATGTAAAGGATCATGTGATGATTATGGAGTGAGTGGAAAGGAGGTTTATGAAGTTGTACACCATCAAACCAAAGATATTTGTTCTGTATTTTTGGTAGGGACTCAATAAAGAATCAAAATATGTAAGTGGACAATTTAACACAGTCACATTTTTGTCTATTCTTGATTACTTTTCATAAGATAAATGGATTGACTAAGTACCCAAGATTTTTTTAATAAAGAATCATGAAGTAGTTTTTTTTGAATGATTTTTTGTGCTTGGCTGTGAACCATAACAAGAGATCCATTAC
This sequence comes from Chamaecyparis obtusa, assembly GCA_027943335.1. Classification (NCBI taxonomy): domain Eukaryota; kingdom Viridiplantae; phylum Streptophyta; class Pinopsida; order Cupressales; family Cupressaceae; genus Chamaecyparis; species Chamaecyparis obtusa. Next base: position 843,439 of record BSBK01003732.1, on the reverse strand, counting down.
ATTTTGTAAAACCTACTATGAAACCCTCAATTTGGGAGTTGCACACAAGGGTTTAGTTAGAACTCTATTTGTAACCGTTTGAAAAGTATGAAACTTTGGAATTTAAGAGTAGACTCACAACGCCTTTGAATTAATTTTGTGTCCCATCAAATGGTTATGGTATGTACAATAAATTTGAATCCCTAGTTGATTGTTATAGTGAGTTTCTTGAGTTTTTGACAGTGGTTAAGTTGTTTGATTGGATAAACATGACCTATGGGTTTATACAAATTGGTAAGTATTTGTTTAGGATTGAAACATTTTAACAAGACATATGCAATGATTAGATGGATAAGGAATTGAGAATTAATAGGTAGAGTGGTATTAGAACTATAGTTTCAACTGTACAACTGATGTCAATCTATCTTATATTGAAATTACTATTTTGCTTTTAAGAATATGATTACAAAGTCATTTGGTAGATTGGTATTAGAACTACAGATTCAACTGTACAAATGATGACAGTCTATCTTATATTGAAGTTACTATTTTCCTTTTGGGAGTATGATTACAAAGTCATTTGATATCTTTCTCCATGTTTGTGGAATTTTGATTGATGATTGGGCATCATCTATTGAATATGTTTGTGTATGGAATGAAGGGAGTGCACTTATGTTAGAAGGGAAACTTATGAATGTCTAAACAGTAACAATATGTCCCAATTAGTTGATTGGGCATTCATTGTGGACTATTATTTTGATTCCTAATTTGATCAGAATATTAGAAACCTTGAGTCATGCCTAATGAAATATTTACCAACCCTAGAAAGTGTATTGAGTTGAGAAACATGTAACCTTGAATGTTTATTAATGGGTGAACTACCTTGGAGTACCCAAGTACTATGTTACTATGTTGAATGTTCAATGGTTTTGGTTCATTTTGTAATTTTTCTATGTTAAAGTATTTCAATTTGGTATATTATACTAAAACATCATTTCATAACTAACATTTCAAGATATATATATATATATATATATATATATATATATATATATATATATATATATATATATATATATATATATATATATATATATATATATATATATATATATATATATATATATATATATATATATATATATATATATATATATATATATATATATATATATATATATATATATATATATAACTAGTTCTAAGAAGATTTTTGTACTTGCGACATCATTTTTATTAGATTGTGAAGGTTATAGGATGAAGTTTTCATAGCCCAATTTTTTTGCCTGTGAAGAAAGATCATGTCTGATAATATCAGTGAAGAAAAAAATGAGACGATTGCTAGATTGTGGTCTAGATTGAAAATAAAAGGTGATAGAAAACGCTATTGTCCCTACAAAATTGTAAGGGATTAAAGAATAAAATACTTTTACTCACAACAATTGAGAAACATTGTAGGAAGCATGGTCACATTGAAGGGGGGCATGATTATCATCCATTGGTAAGTTTTTCATTATATCATTTTAATAATTTATATACATAATAAATCACTTGATGATGAGATCATGATCATGGTTTATTTATGTTGATCATTTTTATATAGGTGGAGCACCCTAGAGAACATGATATGGACTAAGAGAACTTGGAGAATGTAGTTTTCCAAGTGGAGAAACATGATAATGATCCTATGGAAGAGGATGATCATGTTCCATAAAACACAATTGAAGATGATGGTAAAAATACATTGATCCATGACACATTTAGTACTGTCACAACTAATCATAATGATCAAGGTGACTTTGATGTTGTTCATGATTTACCTATACTTGAGAAGTCATATGAACCCCTTTATGAAGGCTCCCAAACACATCTTCTCCCTATTATATTGTTGTTGGTGAACTTGAAGGTTATAAATGGTTTATCCTGTTAGGGATTTTTCTTGTAGAGTCAAACTTGGCAAAGGTATGGGCTTGATTCTCAGTTAAAAGGGGCTCCAAGTTTACAAGAAAAGTCTAATTGATGAGGATTGGATAAGATCCCCCTTCTGCTTCGAGCTCCATAGGACTCAGGTGGGTGTTGCCTATGAATAGGTTACTATATTTCAAGTAATCTTTTGATTAGTGGATTAGGTCTTCACTGTCATGCTATTTAGGCTTCAGATTACTTCAACAAGACATCACTTTGTAGACAGCTGAGAATATCATGATACAGAGTTTGACAATATAAACTATAAATGTAATAGCATTGACAATGGAAATAAGGACATAAATCCTTTCTCTTTATATGAGTTCAACTCAAGGAAGGTTAACCTCTGATTCTCTCTCCAAGGAATCAACAATCTGAACTATATCACCAGGATACAATCCTTTCACAATATGCATGAACTTAAAAAATAAATAAAAGAACCGGTAATGATTATTTTGTGCTTGATGATAGAAAGATGACTGTATAAAAACATCCAGCCAGTGCCTATTCCATTGGGAAAAAGAGTCTGAATATAAATCCACAGGAAAATTTCAAAGAAACATAGTAGGATGCCTTACAAACTACCTGCAATCTAGATAGGATGTCTTACAAACTATCCTATCAATCTTATGGTGTTATCATCAAATCCTAACACATATGTCTACTTTCTAAAACTATTAATGAAATTTAATCCTCTCCTTGAGAGAAACTCACAAATAATTAAACAAACTACCTTGTAGTTGGTATGTTTTTAGATGCCTTACAAATAAAACATACAAGAGAAGAACACAAAGTAAAGAGACAATAACCATATAAGATAGAAATTGCATTGTATCTTATTGAAAATGAGCTTGTCTCAATACATACAAAGCTTAAAATTTTTAAAATTTAGACACAAGACTGGGAAATTTGCTCTACAGCAAGATATTCAATATTCACCATTTAGGGGCCTACTCACAACAGAGCAACCACAGGAACTGGAACCAAAAAGGAACAGGAACCAAGAACCCTTACAATTGAGAAGAGAAAAGAATAAAAAGAAGAAGAAGAAACCCTAAAATCTGTACTTGACCAACACTTGTCCATTCTGCAATCTAATCTCATAGCCTTCTCTCTTCTCTAAAAATCTGATCTTCTCGGGCATCTTCAAAATTTGATAAATTTATCCTTTTTTGCATAAAATCTGCTCATCTACTGGAAATCTGATTAATTTGTCCTTTGCTCTTCCTTGAAATATGTCTTAGTCCATTGTACCCTCTTTTCCTATCACCATGCAATTCTGATTCATTCATCTGTCGGATTTGCAAAATCAATCAATTTTGGAAGAAGAAAAATCTCTCCAAAATTTGGTCACAGATTAAAAGCCTTTACTGCTCTTAGCAACTTGATCTAATCTGGTTCTAACTACCATCATTGCATCCATCATCTTCTGGCATTTCTGAAAACATATTATATTGCCATATTTTGATAAAAAATGAATCTCCTAGACATTTTCTCGTGAACAGCTTTGTCATTTAAAAATTTTAAAATTTCTCCAAAGTCTGAACTTTATGATTTTTTAAATCTTTTATAACCTTTAAAATCTGCACATGCCACCAGAACTTGCCACTTGTCATCTTCTCATTCGCTGCTTGGACTAACTCACCATTAACCCCAGTCCATCTGGAGATCTGGAGACTACATGAATCTCTAAGTCTCTGAATTATTTCCTTGACCATGGTTTCTTTTAGAGACTTGGAGAAATCCCTTTAGTCTCTAGATTTCTAAATAGCCATTTGGAGATTTGGAGACTAGTCTCCAAATCTCATAATCATTTCCTCTCTTTATATTTTTTTATGAGATTTGGAGACTTCCTTTAGTCTCCAAGTCTCTGAATAATTATTTGGAGATCTGGAGACTTGGAGACTTGGAGATTTGGAGACTAAGTCTCCAAGTCTCTGAATAATTATCTAGAGATTTGGAGACTTGGAGATGTGGAGACTAAGTCTCCAAATCTCATAATAATTATCTAGAGATCTGGAGACTTGGAGATTTGGAGACTAAGTCTCCAAGTCTTTGAATAATTATCTAGAGATTTGGAGACTTGGAGACTTGGAGATTTGGAGACTAAGTCTCCAAGTCTCAGAATAATTATCTAGAGATCTAGAGACTTGGAGATTTGGAGACTAAGTCTCCAAATCTCAGAATGAGCTTTTTCCTTTGTGAGACTTAGAGACCTCTTGACAAGTGTCCCTTTTTTGCAAAATTTTTTCTGGGCCCGTTGACATGGAAACTGAGGTGGACACACAAGCCTGGGCAAGCATAGCTTCTAGAACTTTGATTTACTTCATATATTAGGAGAGTTTTTTTATAAACACTTCAAATTTCAAAATTGGGAGCAATGTGGGACTAAACTTTATGAAGCATTGCTGATTTTTTTATGGCTGCCAGTACTCAGAGGACCATAACTTTTGATTTTCAAACTAGATTTTTCTAAAATTTTTACTGTACAGTGCACACATGGTCATCTCAAACATATGTAAAATTTCTCCCGACCCAGTTCGTATTTTTTGAGTTATGACAAAAAATGTGATTGGAAATCTGAACAATGCACACTCAGAAAATATTGACAATCTGCAAATGGAATAGCTCTGGAAAAGTGACCAAATGAACTCATGGGGAGCTAAAAATTGGCATGAAAACTCATTCTCATGTCTACAACATGATGCAATAATTGACATATTACAATCAATCTCTGGGAAAAAGATACAATCACCCGAACAGGGCCTCCGACTAAAGTATGCAACTGTCCATCAAACTGTTAGAAAGTGCAAATGGAATCAGATTGGCAAACTGGACAAACAGATTCAAAATGACTTGAAAGTTGGAACATAGGCTCTTTGATATGCATACTAAAAATTCTCAAAGTGGTGAGCCATGAAACATTTCTGGACGCAAGACATTCAAAGACAAACTGGGCCACAATACACTGTTTGACACTTAGGCAGAATTGTGCAATTTGACACTTGCTCAAAATGGGACTTCACCGAATGATTCAGGATGAAAAAATAACATCATAGGATGCATGCACATACTGAATGGAGTGTGTTAAACACTTGGGAAACCTCATAGGCTTTAAAATGACAGCCGAGTACATATGCATGAAAAGCAATTAAAGGGCTTCAAACTGCAAAATTTAACATGGTACTCAAAACCCATGTTGCATTTTTGAGTACCAACATATCCAACATAAAAATATCACATATGTTAATGTATGTCATTTATGCCATCTTTTTTCATCTATTTTTGTTGTTATTTCATCATAGTAAATAAAGGGTGAAACATGTACCATTAATATTCTTTATATTAATAAATTATATTTTTAGTTGTAGATTGATAAGTGTGTTTTTGTTACCACCATAAAATATTCTACCTCACTCATATCGAGAATTATCTACCATTATGAATAATATTGAAATGGAGTATCAAGTAATAGATGCATGTCCCAATGATCACATTATATATCATAAACAACATGAATTTACAACATAATGCCCTAAATGTCATATCAGTAGATATCAAATAGATTAACTAACAAAAAAGGTGTCTCGCAAGGTTGTTCATTACATTCCCATTATTCCACGCTTGCAATGATTATTTAGGTGAGAAATCTTGTCGTAATTTATGGATTACCATACAAGAAATAGAAGTCAAGATGACATTATTCGAATGTCTACAAATGGTTCCGCATTTATGGACAAAGACAAAAAATGGCTACACTTTAAAGAAGAACCTCATAATCTCAAGCTTTCATTGGCAATGGACAATATCAATCTATTTGGAGAGCTGAGATCTATTTACTCACCAGTGTGGCCTATTTTTGTTATCAACAATAACATTCTTCCATGGATGTCAATAAAGAGGGAACACATAATTTTGGCAATGATTGTTCCAAGTATTTTTTTAATTTAATAGTTATCTACATTAAATTATAAATATTGCAATAAAATGGTTATAATAATTATGTAATATTTTTTTCATTCAACTAGGTAAGTGCCAAGTTAAAGATATGAATGTATATATTGAGCCTCTTATTGACGAGTTGTTGGAGTTATGGAATAGTGTCACTATGTATGACATCTCTAAACCAATAGGACAAAGACAATTTCAATTCCATGCAATTATTGTATGGACAATTCATGATGCCCTAGGGCTAACACATTTTTTGTGGTATGTTATAATGTTCAACTTGTGCATAATTATAATTATAAAAATCAACATATTTAATCCAATTATACATGAGCTTGTAGGTCTTCAAACAAAGGGAAAATTTTCTTTTGTAGTTTGTGGTCTAAAGATGAAACCTCATCATTCAAAATTTTTAGGAAAGCAGGTGTTTGATGAGTATATGCACTTTCTCCACAAAAATCATAAGTATCAAAATACTGAAAAAAATCTTTTCAATGGGAAAACAAAGACTACATTAAAATGATAAAGAATGACACCTCGCCTATAAAAGTTGGAATACAATAGAATTAATCATCAAGATAATGTAATTCTATCAAATTGTGTTTTGTTTATTCATGATGTAATTGATGATGATTGTCATTGTTAACTTTTTAAACTTATATGTGTCATGAATGTCATTAAGGCATTAATGACCACCTTCCAAAGGGACTAAAAAATTATCCCAAAAAATTTAGTAGGTTTCCCCACTAAGAGAAGCTAAAAACTATGCATTTGTTTGATACTATGCATATTGGAAAGAATATAACAAATACGTTATGAAAAATCTTGGATGGAAGGCATGAAAAAGAAAAAAATGTCAAAATTTGTAGTGACATTTAAGAATCCAATCATGCAATGAAAAAAATCATTCAATTAAATAGCGATGGAGATCAAATTAATATAAGTGCCCTTCCTTGGTTATTAACAGAGCAACAAAGCAATGTTATAAAAGAAGTCATACAAAAAATTCAATTTTTCACAAGATTTGTTGTGAACATAAACAATCTCATAACAAAGAAAAATGAATTTGGGCCAGGGATGAAAATGCATGATTGACATACCTTCATTAAGGTAATTCATGTTCTTGTATATTTATTATATATTTGTATATTACATGTACTTTTCATTATATTATTTATGTTTACTAGAAAATAATGAAAATATCATTTTATAAATGTTGCAATATGTTCTACCTCTATCTCTCCCAGACCACTTCGACAATAATGTCAAGCAAGTTTTATACGATCTTGAAAGACACATGAAGTAAATAGTGATATTTTTTTTTCAATTAGTTGTATAGATATTATATTTGTGATTTGTTTTACTTGTTATGTAATAGATTGTATAGTATTTTGTTAAGTATCGTTACTATATTTACATCTTCAATTGCTTGTAGGTGGTTGTCATTTAAAGAAATCCATAAAGAAGATATAAAATATTGGAAGAGAAAAATCTCTCATCTAATGTGTAAAATGTAAAAGTGTCTACCTTTAAATTTTTTCAATGCACAAGAACACTACCTCATACACCAAGTTGAGGAGATTAAATTGTGTGGACCTATACACACAAGGTCAATGTGGATGGTTGAGAGACATTTGAAATTTTTTAAGGCTTTAGTTTGACATAGAGAGCATCCTAAGAGTTATATGGTGGAAGGATATATGGTATACAAAACTATGGTGTACATTAGTAAATACCTTCCTAAGTTCATGAAAAAGATCTGTGTATATTGCATTTGGGATCCCAATTCCATTAACAAATTTGAAAGGGAGTACTTGATGGGGAAAGGTAGAATTAGGAAAGTGAGAGGTAATTATTTGATGTTCATGGACATTAATATGCATACATTTTATATTTGGTTTATATATATATATATATATATATATATATATTGTAGTTAATTTATTCTTGATCTTCAATATACACAAGTTGTGAATTTTTAGTTATTTATTGTATAGTTGTTCAAGAGAGGGATGCACTGCATTTGTATGTCACAAACAATCTTGATTAGATGACAGTATGGATTCAACGATGTCAACAATCTGGTCATGCATTAACATGGGCAGGTGTGGATTTATTGGTTAAACAAAACTCATCATAATGAAGATTCCAATGTTACACCAAAAGAAATTGATTTAGCATATAGTTTGAGAGATAAACATGTACATATAAATATATTAATCACCCATATTGTTTAATTTTTTTTCAATTGTAATGATGTACATATATATATGTGTGTGTGATTTTTTTCATACATTATTACATGTTTTACATATTGTAGGTGAAACACCATAAGGCTATGTGGTGCAATGGTCATAAATTTCACATCAAAATGTTGGATGAAATGAAGAAAACTTGTGATTCTAGAATAACTACATTATTTCAGGTGACTAACATTTTGTCTAGAAGTGATATACATCCTAAAGTCTCAGAAAATTGATACTATGGTATTTTGGATGATATAATTGATTGTGAATTTAGGTCCTTCAAATTAGTTCTTTTCGTCATCCAATGGTATAGGCTACAATTGAATGCAAATGATCATGAAAAAATTGTTATTGAACATGATAATGGATTTACAATAGTTAATACAAGGTCATTTGAGTAAGCTGAAAATGAGCTGTATGTTCTTTCAAGCCAATGTGAGCAGGTATTTTACTCAAAGGTTCCACATAAACTAGGTTGGTCATTTGTTGTTAGACACGATCCAAGAGGAAGGCTAGTAAAGTGTAATGTGGTGGAAGAAGATACCAAAGAAGTAGAAGATGATTTAGGTGATGATTATGATGATGATGATGGTGATTATGGTGATGATAATGATGGTGATGGTGATGGTGATGGTGATGGTGATGGTGATGGTGGTGATGATGATGATGATGGTAATGGTGATGATGATGATGATGATGATGATGATGATGATGAAGGTAGTGGTGATGATGATGATGACGACGAGGGTGGTGGTGATGGTGATGATGATGGTGATGATGATGATGATGATGATGATGGTGATGATGATGAGTTTAATGAAGAAGAAGATCAATGACATGAATGCAATGTATGAGGTATGAAATAAGTATACTATCTATTTGATATTGATTTCTTGATAGAATTTTATTTGACTTATATGGTTACATAATTAATTCATTATGTTTTAAATTCTAATGTGATTACATAATTAATTCATGATGCACCTTTTAATATTTTTAGTTCATGTTCCACCTCTAGAATGTCCAAATATAAACACCATGCCACCGCTAGGAGATGGAGACAGAGAGTGTTGGCTAGACCTCATTTTGTGTGACATTTTTTGAACTTTGTGTTTATTTATGGAATATGGACTATTTATTAATTATGTGATGGATGGTGATTTATGATACATATGTGATGGATTACAAAATGTTTATGATGATACATATGTGATGGATTACATGTTTATGATGATACATATGTGATGGACTAAAAATTGTTTATGATGATATATATGTGATTTATGATACATATGTTTCTATTATTACTCATATATTTAATGTATTATTTATCAAATTACAAATGTAATGCTTATGATGCTCAATTATTGATGTTGATTATATGTACATATATTTTGTGTGATTTTGTCACCTTTGGTGGAAATAGGTTATTGAATACATACATCTTGAACCCTTTTGTTGAGGATCTTACATAGTCTACGTAAAAGAAAGGTAAGTTTATTGGTTTCGTTTCTCTAATATTTTGTTTTATATTTAATTTTTGTTATAGTGCGACATGGATCCGACATGTAGCACATATAAGGATGTATCTTCGGGCCCTTCTACCCAGCATATAAAATTTAGGAATTGGAGTGGTAGGGTATTGAGAGGGGAGGGGTGAATCAGTGCCTACAAAAAATTTCACTCATAAACCTTTCTAACCTTAACCAACAAATAGTAGTAACCTTACAAAATAACTTGTATCCAATGCATGTATCATTCATCCATTCAACTTATAAAAGTAAATACCATGAAATCAACAATATAAACAACACATAACACAAGTATTTTGGTAACGCAAAAACCCATGTTAGAAGGTAAAAATTGCGATGGGGATGATACCCACAAATTGTTCACTACTGCAGATAGAAAAGGTTTTCCTATTAGGGATAGAAGTGGTGATCACTTCTGATGATCTTACCCTATTAGGAGTAACATGTTAGATTGATTAGATCTACTTAGTGATATGATTTTAGCAACACTACTCGAGTGTGCACTTGATTAAGAGATTTACAAAAAGACTATTAAGTCTACTCTATTAGGAGATTTTACCAAAAATCTATTACAATGACTAGAAAGCAATAGGTAACTATCTGTTAATGACAACTCAAATTGTCTGATACAGATCTATGAAGTACTGAATAGATATCACCTTTACTGTGAAGATTCTTTGCTCTAAACTACTCGGTAGCCTAATGTGATTCTGCTTAATCTGAATAACTCTGAAATCTATTCTGCTTTGCCTGATAATTGATGTTCATGAAGATGGCTAATACTTCAAGAACTTCTTTGATTGTTCTCAACTTCCTTGTCAAGCTTCTCTTCTTCACATTATACAAAATACTTGAAATACATACATATAGCAATTTACTTTTTGCCGCTTAACAAAATTAGGTTACAACATCTTAGAGAAAAACCCTAAGATTAATGGTGTACAAAAAATAACCTAGATCTAACAATTACAAAAGATCATCATCGCAATTAATGATGGAATATTACAATAAATGATCCTCGATCTTGGTAAAACATTTTGTGATTCTGTTGTAACCATTTGCATAGATAGATGTGCCATTCTTGATTCCTATGCCATTTTCTATGAACTTCAGTAAACACTGTATATACTACTCAGTGAATATACTGACGCTCAGTGTTTACTATTGCTCGGTATCAGTGTCTGATGCTCGATAAAACTATTTGGTGCTCGGTGTAAAGACTTAACTGACTGGCTTGGTATACTTGCTTTTACTGACTGAGTTAATATAAGTAACCGACCAATGTCTTTGATACTAATGACAACCTTTAATGCTCAAATAGAGATAACAATCTCCCCCTTTGGCATTAGTATCAAAACCTTAATGTATACAGACTTTATGTCTCAAAAATTATATCTCTGCCATATACATATAAACTTATCAAAAATTTTCTATATACTCCCCCTCGGTGCATGCTTCGGTAATGTGTAGTATACTTAGCATCTATTTACATATTTGGCATATACATTATTATCCCCCTTTTTGATATTAATGCCAAATTAAAAAATGTATACTTACAACTTGTCAAAAATGTGCTGATGGGTTTTCTTAAATGACTCCAAGAGGTTTTCCCATTCCTCTTTCAAGTTGGTGAGAGAAATGTTCTCAAGACCGACTTGTGCATGCATGTCAAAGATGTTGTCGAACATAGAAATCTCTGGTGTTGCAACAAGCATTTGTACCCTGACTATATGCTTCTCAAAAATTTTCAAGTAGGGAAGCAACTTAGTTTGCAATTCTGTGACTTGTTTACTGATTTGATCTTCCTTTTTCTTGAGATCTACTCTTAACTGCCTTAGTTCTTGGAATTTCAAGATATGCTTGGCAATGGGTTGAGGCTTGGTTAAGACTGCTTGTGCACTGGCATTGATTTTAGTATCCAACTGTTTGATCTATTCACTGATCTCAGCAGTGAAGGTTTCCATAGTGCATAACTTGAACAAGATTTGACAAATAAAATTAGTAATAGCCTGAATTTTAGTTATTACCTTGGATAGCTTAACCTTGTTAATTGCCACTTCTTGACTGATTCTCTTGGCAATTTTATCCTATATCTTTGACTCTACTCTTTCCTCTATTCTATTTTCAACTTCAACATCTAGGGCATTGATTTTGTTAGCAAGTGTAGCAAGTTGGTCCATGATGGGAATGTCTTCATCAATGTGTTCCTCAAGAACAACCAATTGTAAGATGTCTCTTACATTCTCAAGTATTTCCTTGTTTTAATTTCTCCTATGCTACCTTTCTGGTGCATAACTACCCATATTTTCATAGTTCTTTGGGGCTTAGGGTCCTTGGGTCACACTTAGGGATAATTATGACTTCATCTAAAGTGACCGGCCCTTTTCCTTTCTTTTTCTTCTTCTTTTTCTCCGGTTCTTGAGGTGAACTCTTGGCAATTGTCACTATGTCCTTTACCTTAGAACTTGGTGTAACCTTCTCGGCTGACACTGTCTCTACCTTTGTCTACTCCTTGGTGACCTTAGTGTCAGTAGACTATGTCAGAGCCTCTGATGTGTTCGGTGTAGAGGTCTTAGTTACATTGGGATTCTCCTGATCCTTTGTCTCTTCCTCTAGTGTCTCTATCTCTTTAGACTGATTTGTTTTTGCAGGTGTCTCAGTGCTTTGTTCCCCCATTGTGTCTTGTGGTTGCTTGAGGACTAAGCCATCAGGTTGTTTATGTGAAAGAATTTCAACTGCTTCGGCAATAATAGGAACCTCACCCGTCAATGATGTAAATGCACACTTGGTGGCTTGTCCTTCATCCTGTGTATGATCTGGTGCACTATTTACATAATCATCATCATCTCTATCATCAAGATCACTATTTGTGATGTCCTCAATGAGTACATCATCATCAATTTTCTGCTTAACTTGGATCTCTACTGGATCCGGTGAACCCTGTGAAATATTTATTTCTTCTTTTTCAAGAGTGGTATCAAATACCTTGGTAAATGATACACTTGTGTCCTTTTTCTTTTCAGCTACATTATCATCAATGTAAATACCTTTACCTTTGGAATTTTGTCTCTTCTTAGACAGATTTATAAAGGAATTTTTTTTAGCTTTCTCTTTGGCTTTAAGAATTGAAGTCCATAAGAGATGACTAGTCTCATCTACATCTACCACGTTCTCATCTAAAATTTGCATAGCCTAGCTTTTCACTTTGAATCTTTTGTAGTAATTTTCCATATGCTCATTAATTTCTACAATACTTAAATGTGGGGCTGCTTGAACTAGAGACCGTTCCCTCTTTTTATTCTTAGTGTCCAAGGCATAGGACCACTTCTGCATAATTCTTTCTTCTAGTGCCTTGGGTAGTGATAATTCAAATTCTAATGGAACTTGTTGGAATTTTATCATCATCTAGATGACTTCTTCCTTGATTTTGTTTTGGTCTTCGGTAGACATTTTTTCAAACCTATCGAGTTTCAGATCTGCAAGATCTCCATTCTTAATTATATCTTTAGCAATCTCATATGTGGATCTTACCTTATTGCTGACCACATTGAATTGACTTTGATCATTCTCATTTTCTTCATCCTCAAGGTCTTCTCTATTCCTTATTAACCATCTCCTTTTCTTCGGTGCTTCAGTTACAACCTTGGTTTTTCTTTTAGGATAAATTTTGGTCGATGTAGCTGCCTTAGGCTTAGTTATCTTCTCAGCTTCCTTTTTCTGAGGTGAGGCTCTGATTGCTAACCTTGTTCATGCACCTATATGCACTGGTAACTACCTCTTCTTTGGAGCTAGGGTAGGTGAAACCAGTATAGGATCTTGTTCTTCTTCAGACTCAGTTTCCTCACTATTAAATAGTTTTTTAGCCAACATTAATTGACCTTCAGTTGTGGGATTAACTGGTGACTCCTATGATGAGTCAGATACATATCCAAAGTGCTCAGTTAATACTTTCTTCATTTTCTTTTCTTTTCTCACCATTTTATCAATGCCAAGACCTATTTTAATTCTTGATTTTGCCTCCTCATAGGTTCCAAACCTCTGACCTTTCTTGTCCCTCAGTAATGCCAGCAGTTCCTTGATTGATTTCAAACAAAAATCATAATCCATTTCATAGCCCATAGGTGCTAGCCATTTAATTCTTGGTTCTACAACTTTAATCATTGTATGGTCGGTGTCCACTAGGAAACAGATATCCATCTCATATTTCTCGACCAATGTACTTAGAATCCTACTTCTAAGATTTATCTTAACCTTAAATTCTTCAAAATACTTATCTAGAACTTTGTCCATATTATCTCCCAAATTGTTCAATATCTCAGAAACTTGTACCGTTATTGGTTTGTCAGTTTTCCAGTTCATTTTACCTACTCCAAGAAAATAATTTTGAAGATAGAAAAACAAACAAAAAAGGAGTGAACCAGACTTACATGTATTCATCTTTTGTGATCTTATTCTCTTCATGTTCTCCTTTACTTGATTCAACAATACCTCTACAAGATCTACCTGGTGATCTTTCTTAATCATTTTGTATGCCATGTCCACAACACTAAAAGGTACACTATTTAATCTACTCGACTAATTTTTTTTTGTACCCAATCACATGTGAAGCAAACTTAACTTCTGGGTCTTTGATTGTAGCAATTTTTAGTGCACGACCATCCCATGTTGCTTTGGTGTTCTTTTCAACATCTGCTCGGGATGAGCTACGAAATGCTTTGGCCTTATCAGTAGTCAGGTAACCTGTAACCCTACTGATAATTTTCTTTGTAACCAAAACTAGTTTATCCAACCAGAACTTACCATCATGATACTAACTTAATACAACCCTAATCCACTCGATTTTAAATTTATGCAAAAAACGCACAGCACACGTTAACCTTGTCTTCTCAATCTGGGTATACTCTAGTTTTATCTTTCCATCCTTGTCACAAATTTTTTGAAATGCCACAATCATCTCAAAGTATCCTACTTCCCCAATTTTATAGTGAATGTATGATCTAACATCCTCAACTAGTAAAACCCTAGGTGAGATACTTGAAAAAGCACCTACTAAATCTATTTTAGATGCTACTTCCAAGTGTAATTTGTATTTTGGTTCGTCAAAATTTGCCTTAACTATCAGATTTACTTCCTCTTCAACATTCGATGATTTATTTGTAGTGGATGTGGATGCCATTGTTTAATTTTGGGTTTCGGCCAAAGTAAGTTATGAATGTGTTCGGTAGTAGATAAACTTACTTGAAATCAATGAAGAACGTGCTTGGTTCGATCTATAATGGCTTTGAATGAACTTGAAAAATCTTTTCTCGAACTCTCTCTATGAAATCTTCGCTCTTCAATCACTTTGTAAAGAAAAATGATTAACCCTTCTGTGTATTTATAGAATTTTCAATATTCCTGCTCAAAACTTTATGCAATAAATGCTTGACTTACTTTCTAGTTTGTGACAACTTTCAGCTTGGTGATGACTACAAACTTCCATCAGCTTGATTAACACATGACATATTTTCTTGGTTGATACTAACATTCAGTTAACCTTGAATAGTGATTACCAATGGGTAACCTTTTGCTTGGTCTAGCTTTAACCGACTGTGTGACTTTATCAGCTCATTACATATAAACCACAATGCATCTTTATTCATGCAGATTTGGCATGTGCACATCATATTTAAGGAACTGTATGTAAAATATGCTCATTTGAAATATCATTCCCATACATACCTATATCATCTTAGGTGGAAGTACCAATGTCACCCAATCCAGTGGACGAGGTTTCACCGACATCGTTACTTGACTCAGCATTCTCATTTGATGCTTTCTTCCACATGCCATTCCTTATTCTCATGATATCTGCAATAGTGTTTCCACTCTCAAATACATGATTTTCTTCTGGTGCTCGATCTTTGCAGTCCTTTCTTAGGTGACCAACCTTATGACAATGCAAGCATGCCATTCCAGTACTTGTCCAGCTTCATGATTGTCCAGCCCATCTTTTCCTATTATAGTTTGTTGCAATGTGCCCATATCTACTACATGCAATACATTTAGCCCATGTTTTGTAATCCCAAACATAAGAATTACCTTGTCTCTTCGGTTGATAAGGCTTGCATTGTTTTTTCTACTTTGGAGTCGATACTTACTTCATTTTTGCCTTACACTCTCATGCAGTGTGTCCATGTTCACTACAAGTGTAACATAATTTATCCATAGTAGGATTGTTAGCACTCTTATTCTATTTAGCTCTACACTCATAAGCTTGATGACCAAATTTTCCACAATAGTAACAATATCCATTGAACTTAGGAGTGACTGGAGGTTTACCTTGTGCTTTGCTTCTACACACATTAGAAGTATGTCCCGATTTTCCATAGTGATAACATGTCAACACTTTAGGTCTTTGATTTTGATTGATGTTGACTTGTTCAGCTTGTTGTGATGATTCTCCTTTGCCGGTATAGCCTAATCTAGCTTTGCTTCCAAATCTTCTTTTATTAATCAAAAAATCATCAATCCTTTTAGAACTCTCCTTAGCCAATTTCTTCATTTCATGATGCTGTTGTTGTGTCTTTATTTCAGTCCTTCCTTAGCTTGCTTATATTGCTCAACAAACATCTGCATTTGAATCTTTTGATTCTCAATGGTTTTATCTAACTTATACCTCTCCATGACTAGATCTTTACCCTTCAGTGGTTAAACTATCCAACAAGAGAACTGGGCTCTGATACCAATTGTTGGAATTGGAGAGGTAGGGTACTGAGAGGGGAGGGGTGAATTAGTGCCCACAAAAAATTTCACTCATAAACCTTTCTAACCTTAAACAAAAAACAATAGTAACCTTACAACATAACTTGTATCCAATGCATGTATCATTCATCCATTCAACTTGTAAAAGTAAATAACATGAAATCAACAATATAAACAACACATAACACAAGTATTTTGGTAACGCAGAAACCCTTGTTAGAAGGTAAAAACTGCGGTGGGGATGACACCCACAAATTCTTCACTACTATAGATAGAAAAGGTTTGCCTGTTAGGGATACAAGTGGTGATCACTTCTGATGATCTTACCCTGTTAGGAGTAACATGTTAGATCGATTGGATCTACATAGTGATAGGATTTTAGCAACACTACTCGAGTGTGCACTCAGTTAAGAGATTTACAAAAAGACTATTAAGTCTACTATGTTAGGAGATTTTACCAAAAATCTATTACAATGATTAGAAAGCAATAGGTAACTATCTGCTAATGACAACTCAAATTGTCTGATACAGATCTATGAAGTACTAAATAGATATCACCTTTACTGTGAAGATTCTCTGCGCTGAACTGCCTGATAGCCTAATTTGATTCTGCTTAATCTGAATAACTCTGAAATTTGTTCTGCTCTGCCCAATAACTGATGTTCATGAAGATGGTTAATACTTCAAGAACTTCTTTGATTGTTCTCAACTTCCTTGTCAAGCTTCTCTTCTTCGCATTATACAAAAAGACTTGAAATACATACATATAGCAATTTACTTTTTGCCGCTTAACAAAATTAGGTTACAATATCTTAGAGAAAAATCCTAAGATCAACGGTGTACAAAAAATAACCTAGATCTAACAATTACAAAAGATCATCATCGCAATTAATGATGGAATCTCACAATAAATGATCCTCAATCTTGGTAAAATGTTTTGTGATTCTGTTGTAACCATTTGCATAGATAGATGTGCCATTCTTGATTCTTATGCCATTTTTTGTGAACCTCGGTAAACACTGTATATACTTCTTGGTGAATATACTGACGCTTAGTGTTTACTGTTTCTTGGTATCAGTGTGTGATGCTCGGTAAAATTGTTCGTGCTCAGTTTAAAGACTTAACTGACTGGCTTGGTATACTTGCTTTTATCGACTGAGTTAATATAAGTAACCGACTGATGTCTTTGATACTAATGACAACCTTTAATGCTCAAATAGAGATAACAATAAACCTCATTGTAATTGTACAAATTAGATAAAAGAAAAAAGTTATATTATTATGTTCTTTTCTTTAGGGTTTTGGATTAATTATGAGAATGTTACTAATATTCTCGTCACAAATGGATAGTCAGGGAAAGGCACTTGCAGTACCTAAGAACATTAATACAAAGGTAGACACAATATTATGTGATGATGACATCACATATTCCACAAACCTTGTTGAAATGATAAGAAAGATGCAAAAAAAATTAATAAAGAAATTATTGCTTTGGCTTAGATAATCCCTCAAATTAATGAGATAAAAGAGAGGCTAAAATAATTGATGCAGAGAGTAGAAATATTTCAAGAAAGAAGCCATGAAATATTTTATTATAATATAAGTTCATTGATGGTTTATATTTTATACTCTTTTATGTCATGAACTAAAATATGTATGTGTTATTTTTACAAGAAATTTTGCGTCCTCATGAAGCTGCTCATGGCCATGATTAGGGTACTCTAGGTGGTTCTTAGGTGATGACCATGTTCTATGCATATACTAGCTCATAATTTTATAGGTTCTTGTCCTTCTGTTAATGTGTTATTGCTCAAATATTTAATGTATTATTCTTTAGGTGCTATCCATGTTCCTGTGTAGATGCCACCTCGTTCAATCCCATCATCCCCACCTATATTGCCGAGTGTAGGGTCGACAACATGCGACATGAAAACATCAACTTCTGCACATCATACTAACCCCATAATTGGTAGATCTCTCTCTCTCTCTCTCTCTCTCTCTCATTATGTGTTTATTTCCCTTGAAGTGTTCTTTCTTGGGGGCATTTCTGATGAAGGGTGCTACCTTTAATACCGCAAAAACACAACAGAAACAGAGAACAACAACAATTTGCAAGAATAGAAAATGGGCTTCTTATTATCTCCACAAATGTGGAATTACAAACTTTCAAAATTACAATATGCAAAGCCACATGGACATCTTCCTTACAATATTCTGAGGGCCAAAGCCTCAAATGATTACCCAGAACTACTCTGAACTGCTCCGAACTGCCTAAGACAACACTACATACCTTTCTTATATAAGCAATTTCCACCGCCCGAGAAGGTTCCATAAATTTAGCCCTTTAGGCTGACTAAACATAGAATTATTTATTTTTCACAATTATTACAATAGGGTCGGCTCAAAAGAAATACAAAATATGATTTTAGGTAACCCAACTTTCAGAGGCCATAACTTTTTAACTGTAACTCTATTTTTCTATTGTAACCACTTTTCGAAAATGCCATGATGAGATCTACAATGCCTGACATGTGCTAGCACCAGTCAGCTGGGGGTCGATCATGATCCAAAGACTCTAAGGCCTTCAAAATTGACATAAAAGGTTTCATATCCAAAAACCTCAATAACTTCACCAATACTGATGATGTGGCAATGAAACTCAACTGGTAGGCTGAAATGACTGAGATGAACCTCCAACTATGAAATCAGAACATTCCGAGATTGTATGACCAACTTACTAAAAATAGTAAGTTTCCATAACTAGAAGCTCTGTGTAAGATAGCCCTTATTGAAAAAGAAACTAGAAATATTTTTGGGTGATGCAAGATTTCTTTTACACCTAGGATGCTCCTGCATCAGACACCCAGAGTAATTTGAGAAGTGACCCTGTCATGACTCAGGTGTGAAGAGGGAAACCAAGACGGTTAACCTCCTCCTGTGTTAGCCATGATGAATCTTCAATAGGTCATCCTTTCCATTTGGCTAGATATTCTTCATATGTCATGTTCCTTGTGCTTCTGCCAACACGACTATCCAGTATGTCCTCAATCTCCTTAGTATCTGAACTACTTGCTGGAATACTCCACTGTGCCACTATGATCTCATCTTCAACACCCCCTTCATGATACTCTGTCAAATCTAAAATGTTAAATACTGGTGAAATATTCATCTCACTAGGCAATTCTACCTCATATGCATTTCCTGAATCATGCTTCTTTAGTATCTTGCATGGCCCAAACCTTTTCATTTTCAGCTTGTTATATGTACCAACTGGAAATCTCTCCTTCCGGAAATGAACCATGACTTCATCTCCAACCTAAAATTCCTTATGCCTTCTTTTCTCATCTACCTTAGCCTTATACTACACATTCATCTTGGTAATATGCTTCCTCACCTCCTGATGGATGTTCTTCAAGTGTTCTGCAAAATCCTCAGCTTTAGCACTACTTATTTCTCCTTTATCTATCTTTCTCAACTCAGATGCATTTCTTGGACTACTTCCATATACAATTTAGAATGGTGATTTACCAATGCTCCTATTAACAGAATTATTGTATGCAAATTCTTCCTATGGTAAAATCAAATCCCATCTTGTTGGCTTATCCCCAACCAAACATCTCAGCAAATTCCCCAAACTCCTATTCACCACCTCTGTCTATCCATCAGTCTATGGATGATGTGATGAACTGAACTTCAAATCTATCTTTAACTTCTTCCATAATTTATGATGTAGAGGAAAGGGTAGTGGACCTTGTTCACCAACTAAGCTTTCCAATTTGACTTAGAAACCCACACTTTTCCCAAAGGTGCACAATGGCTTTATAAGACTCCACCCTATCAAGACTCTTCAAAATGAAAAATAATGATATATTTGAAGTGTTTCATGCATATAAGGATGGATTCAAGTTTTTTTGAGGTTTTTAGATTTACCCAATACTTCCAATGACTAAATGTCTCAAACTAGCCTAGAGGCCTAATTGCCCTGTCTAGTAGCCCTGTCCAGCAATAAAATGGATCATAACTTTGTACTTTCCCAAAGGATGAAAAAAATAAATGATATATTTGGATACCCTTTTTTCCCTACCACAACATACTACAAGATGGATATAGACTCTTTTCGATCATGTATGACTGTCCCCACTATGTGACCCAAAAATGCATAAAAAATGGGTGATTTAACAAAGCATCACCTAGTTCCTTATATCCCCAATACTCAAAAATTTCAGTAGTGTTTCAATATTTTTCAAAACCTCTAAATACAAGAGGAAATCAACCCAGCACACATGTAACATCAAAAAATCCAAAATAGCCCTCTTAAGCCCTTGATTTGAGGGTTTCTTCAATCTCCCTTCTCCAAACACTTCCAGACCTTCTTGGCGATTGATTCACCATAAATATGCACATATATGATCAACAAAATCATAAAAATTCTTTTCCCTTAAGGCCAATCTCTCACTACTGCTCCCTAGCTATCATTTCCCTTAGGGAACACACTGTTCTAGCCAGTGATCACTCCACTTCTTCAAACAAGATCATTAGTAACTATGATACATAGTTAGTATGCATCCTTCCATGGGTCCTAGGCCTTTAGGTCCATGGAGAGGATCTAAATTACAAACTACTCTTCAAAACAAAGGAAAAACTTAACCAAAACAATCTAATTCGCTATAGGTGAAAGAGCAGTCATGCCTAAACCCTTCAAAAGCCTTTCAAAACATACAGTGCACCTTCTAATGTATTATTTGATCTTCCAAATCCTTAATCCAATTAGGAGTACATGGAAAAAAGATAAAGAACTTCAAAGAAGTTAATACATTTGCTGACATAGTCAAGCATATACAATCTAAACACAAAAATAGAGATTTAGCTTGAAACACCAAGCATTCAACCAGTGACTGATTACTTTCAGATTGCTTACTATTCCAATAAAATCACAAAATCAAATAGAAGGTATTGAAATTCATCTACAATGTAGAAAATATATATAACTTGCTAATTAAACTTGATTTTTCATTCAAAAACTGTTCTTTCCGTACATTCCAGGCTTCCTTGCCGTACAATAGATTCTCCAATTATATATAATAATCCTCACATAACTTCCTCAACCTCTTTGGTCGGTTAGAGGGTTTAGTTAATTGTTTTAAACATCAAAATGTGATTTCCCACCTAAATGGCTATTAACTATTTATTTTTTAATATTTAAATTTTAAACTATTAAATGCTTAAAAAAAGCTTATTAAATTGGATTTTTAATAACTCCAAAGGTTTTCCATCACCTAGGAGACTTAATAGCATCACTCTTATACTTCTAACTACCCTAAAAAATCTATTGGACACTAATGGTCCAAATTACATTTATTTAATCCTTTTAAGGATATAAATTCAATCCTAATGCCACTTCATGGCATCAAACCATTATAGAAGCCAACACATTATAATGTATTGAATTTACATCATTTAGAACCCAATAGTCCTCCTTGGAACACTGATCTTTATTAGGTGACTCCCAACTCTTCATAGTCTTCTTGTGTACCTTGAAAGGCTTCATGAATTGTTTGTTGATCCTTGGTGCCCCTGCACCGTGCTCCCCACATTCAAGAAAAATCTTGTCCCAAGAGTTGTGGAGCTTGAAGGATGTCTTCAATGTAGGGGTGAAGTAATCCCCCAATGTAAGCCTCTTTCTCCCACCTTGTAAACCTACATTCACACACCAATTGTTAAAAGAAAAATAATAGTTTGTTGACTGTCCTTGGGAAGGACAGTGAGAAGGCTGAAAGGCCTCCATCTTCCTCGATTCCTTGCATTGATTAGACCTTTGGTCCAACATTTTTGTCCCCTTGCTATTCTTAGGCTACTTGATAGGACACTTGATTGTCCCAACTTGCACAAAGGCTAAGTCCCAAAGCTCTCCTCTTCTAAGACTATCATTTCTGCCTTTGGACTATACCTTTCCTCCATTATACCATCCAGTATCATACCGAACTTGATGTGCTATCTCCTACCAAAAACACATAAGTATAGGGTCTTCTTTGTTCCTCACAAGTGGCTGCAATTCAAAATTCTTGCCTTCATGATGAACTAAATACTTATTAGTGAATCCATCATGGATTAACTTCCTTGACCATTACTAAGACCTGCCTAATATCATATGTCCACAACTCATATCCATAACATCACATAACACCTTGTCTCTATACTTGCCAATTGAAAACTCAATCAAGACTTGAGTACTAACCAACAAATTCTGATTCGCATTGACCCATGTAGCATAATATGGATTAGGAAGCACAAATGTTTGCAAATTCAACTTTCTAAAAACCTCATTAGACACCACATTGTGACTTGCACCTGAATCTATGATAAGTCTACAAACTTTACCTTGAATCAAATAATTAGATCTGAAAATGCTTGGATGATATGGTGTTTGACTCTTGCCCATGAATAGGTACTCTCCCTCCTTTGGTAATGCCATGATAGGTTCTTGTTTGTCTTCCTTTCTTGTTTCTTCTTCCACCAAATGCACCCTTATTTCTTTTCTTTTGTCTTCAATCCACTTGGGACACCTAAAAGATTGATGACCTATTTCATTACAATGGAAGCACCTACCTGTGAATACTCCATTGCCTCTTCCTCCAATCCTTCCACCTCTATAACCCCCTCTTGTATTAGATGAGTAGGGCTTGTCCTTGTCTTTCTCATTCTGATTCTAAAAATCAGTATTACCTCTTCCTCCTCTTCCTCTCATAGAAGATCCACCTCTAGTGCTTCCTTGTCTCTCTTGTCTCCTCTTGATCTTTTCTTCAGCCTTGATGGCTAGCTTTTAGCATTCCTCAATAGACCTAGGGGTAGCAAGACTAAGTTCATCTTGGATGTTGAACCTCAGTCCCCCCATATACCTTGCAATCTTTTCATCCATGTATTCATGATGACTAACTCTTATGTCAAGTTTATGAAAATCCTCCATATACCTTTGTACATCCATATCTTTTTGTTTCAGATTTTGCATCTTCTTATACAATTGAACTCTATAATAATTTGGCAAAAACTTTGCCTTCAATCTGTCCATCATGGTGTACCAAGAAGTGATCTTGGGTTTACCATTCTTCCATCTCTCCACTTCCACACAATCTCACCATAGCAATGCATGTCCTTTCAACTTGGACTTTGCTATCTTCAACTTCTAATTTTCTTCCACATCTTCACATTCAAAGAAATTTTCTATTGCACTAAACCAATCTATCATCTCTTCATCATCCATCTTTCCACCATAAGTAGGCAAATCAGCTCTTGCCCTTGTATCTCCGCTCTTGATGACTTTAGCAAACTTAGCCATCTTTAGTTCATCAGGATCTAATAGTTCTTCCTCTTGGAGTTCCTCTTCTTCTTCTTCATTTTCATCAGAAAATTCTTCATCTTTTCTGATGCGTTTGTCTCTCTTCTCTAATGCCAATATTCTTTCCATCATAATCCTCATCTCTTTGTCTTTGTCAACTTTCTCGTTCTTCTCTTGCTCAAGGGCTGCCTTCAGCTTTTTGTTATCTGCTAATTGTTCTTTAACAATCTTTGCTAACTCCATGTTGGTCATTATTTGGGGTAGATCTCCATCATCTCCTTCAGCCATGGTTACTTGATCAACTTGGTACAAAAATCAACTCAGGGCTACTCCTTGGTTGAACTTCAAGGGCTTATCTAAGGATTCAAGAAACCAAACTTCTCAAGACCAATGCAAACTTCCAAAAGACCTTTCCCTAAGCTTTGATACCACTTGATGTAGAGGAAAGGGCAGTAGACCTTGTTCACCAACTAAGCTTTCCAATTTGATGTAGAAACCCACACTTTTCCAAAAAGGTGCACAATGGCTTTATAGGACTCCACCCAATCAAGACTCTTGAAAATGAAAAATAATGATATATTTGAAGTGTTTCATGCATATAAGGATGGATTCAATTTGTTTTGAGGTTTTTAGACTTACCCAATACTTCCAATGACTAAATGTCTCAAACTAGCCTAGAGGCCTAATTGCCCTGTCTAGTAGCCCTGTCCAGCAATAAAATGGATCATAACTCTGTACTTTCCCAAAAGATGAACAAAAAAAATGATATATTTGGATACCCTTTTTTACCTACCACAACATACTAGAAGATGGATATAGACTCTTTTGGACCATGTATGACTGTCCCCACTATGTGACCCAAAAATGCATAAAAAATGGGTGATTTAACAAAGCATCATGTAGTTCCTTATATCCCCAATACTTAAAAATTTCATAAGTGTTTTAATATGTTTCAAAACCTCTAAATCCAATAGGAAATCAATCCAGCACATCTGTAACATCAAAAACTCCAAAATAGCCCTCTTAAGCCCTTGATTTGAGGGTTTCTTCAATCTCCCTTCTCAAAAAACTTCCAGACCTTCTTGGTGATTGATTCACCATAAATATGCACATATATGATCAAAAAAATCATAAAAATTCTTTTCCCTTAAGGCCAATCTCTCACTGCTGCTCCCTAGCTATCATTTCCCTCAGGGAACACACTGTTCCAGCCAGTGATCACTCCACTTCTTCAATATTTCTGAAAAAAAGATCATTAGTAACTATGATACATAGTTATTATGCATCCTTCCATGGGTCCTAGGTGTTTGGGTCCATGGAAAGGATCTAGGTTACAAACTACTCTTCAAAACAAAGGAAAAACTTAACCAAAACAATCTAATTCACCGTAGGTGAAAGAGCAGTCATGCCTAAACCATTCAAAAGCCTCTCAAAACATATATCGCACCTTCTAATGTATTATTTGATCTTCCAAATCCTTAATCCAATCAGGAGTACATGAAAAAAAGATAAAGAACTTCAAAGAAGTTAATACATTTGCTGACATAGTCAGGCATATACAGTCTAAACACAAAAACATAGATTTAGCTTGAAACACCAAGCATTCAACCAGTGACTAATTACTTTCAGATTTCTTACTATTCCAATAAAATCACAAACTCAAATAGAAGGTATTGAAATTCATCTACAATATAGAGAATATATATAACTTGCTAATTAAACTTGATTTTTCATTCAAAAACTGTTCTTTTCGTACATCCCAGGCTTCCTTGCCATACAATAGATTCTCCAATTACATATAATAATCCTCACATAACTTCCTCATCCTCTTTGGTCGGTTAGAGGGTTTAGTTAATTGTTTTAAACATCAAAATGTGATTTCCCACCTAAATGGCTATTAACTGTTTGTTTCTTAATATTTAAATTTTAAACTATTAAATGCTTAAAAAAACCTTATTAAATTGGATTTTTAATAACTCCAAAGGTTTTCCATCACCTAGGAGACTTAATAGCATCACTCTTATACTTCTAACTACCCTAAAACATCTATTGGACACTAATGGTCCAAATTACATTTATTTAATCCTTTTAAGGATATAAATTCAATCCTAATGCCACTTCATGGCATCAAACCATTATAGAAGCCAACACATTATAATTTATTGAATTTACATCATTTAGAACCCAATACTCCTCCTTGGAACACTGATCTTTATTAGGTGACTCCCAACTCTTCATAGTCTTCTTGTGTACCTTGAAAGGCTTCATGAATTGTTTGTTGATCCTTGGTGCCCTTGCACCAATGTACGCCAGAAATATCCAACAAACTTAGTGTCTCGATTTGAAGCTATAATCTTTGGCAAACCATGTAGTCTCACCACTTCTCTAAAAAATAATTTTGCTACATGAACAACATCATTAGTCTTCTTGTAGGGAATGAAATGTGCCATCTTCAAAAATCTGTCAACCACCACAAAAATTGAATCATGCCCCTGCTGAGTCCTCGGTAAACTAAGAACAAAGTCCATACTGATATCCTCCCAAAGATTCTTTGGTATAGGTAATGGCTGATACAACCCTATATTCTGTTTCACTCCTTTTGCCATCTGAAATACTCTACAACTTTGTACAAACTTCTTGACATCTTGCTGCAACTATGGCCAATAATAATTCTCACTAACCAAAGCAAGGGTTTTATCATGACCAAAATGTCCAACCAATCCTCCACTATGCTTCTCCTTGATGAGATTATCCCTCATAGGACTTCATGGAATGCACAGCTGACTCCCTCTAAATAGCATATAATCCTAAATGATAAAATCCAACCACTTCGTTCTGTTTAGAGTAACAGGTTCTTTACAAGCTTTCCAAGCTTCACCAAAATCAAGATCCTCGGGGTACAAATTCTTGAGTTCTTTGAACCCAATCACCTCAATCTACATTCCTGTTAGCAATAGTTGCCTTCTGCTAAGAGCATCTACAACCCTGTTAGACTTTCCACTCCTGTGTTTCAAAACAAATGTATAACTCTACAAAAACTCAACCCACTTCAAATGCCTCTGATTCAACTTTCCTTGACTATTCAAATATTGCAAAGCTTGATGATTAGTATACAAAACAAACTCCTTAGGAAGCAGATAGTGTCTCCACTTCTTCAATGCTTGAACTATAGCATAAAATTCCTGATCATAAACATAATATTTTCTCTTGGCATCATTTAACTTTTCACTAAAATAAGCAACAGGTTTACCTTCTTGACTCATAAAAGCTCCTATTGCAGTACCACTAGCATCACAGTATACTTGAAACACCTTATTAAAATATGGAAGTGCTAAAATAGGCTATTCTATAACTTTTTGTTTCAACAGTTTAAAACTCTTATCTGCGCCATTAGTCCACTTGAAATCTTTTCTATGCCCTCTCATTGTTTCAGTCAAGGGTCCACAAATACTACTAAAATTTTTGATAAACTTTCTATAAAAGCTAGCCAAATAATGAAAAGATCTTACCTCCATAGCACTCCTTGGAGTACGCCATTCAAGGATAGCCTGTACTTTCTCTGGGTCAATTTTTAGACCTTCTGCTGAAACTACAAATCTCAAATACACTAACTTTTTCTTCACAAAACTGCACTTCTTCAAATTTATCAATAATTTCTCTTCTCTCAGATTCTCAAACACCATACAAATAGGCACCATATGTTCATCCAATGTTTTACTAAAGATCAAAATATCATCTAGGTAAACAATGACAAACTTACCCAAAAATTCTTTCAGAACCTCATTCATGAGCTGCATGAAAGTGCTCGGTGCATTGGTTAGCCCAAAAGGCATGACTAACCACTCATACAGTCCTTCCTTTGTTTTGAAGGTAGTCTTCCATTCATCTCCTTCTCTGATCCAAATTTGGTGATAGCCACTCTTCAGATCTATCTTTGAAAAATACACAGCTCCACTCAAACAAGTCCATAATATCATCCATTCGTGGCAATGAAAACTTGTAATTGATTATGATCTTGTTTATTGCTCCAGAGTCTATACACATCCTCCATTCTTTATTCTTCTTTGGTGCTAATATCACTGGTACAACACAGGGACTCAGACTCTCTTGAATCAACCCCTTCTACAATAACTCATGTACTTGTCTATTCAACTCCTCACTTTCTGCTGGTGTCATTCTGTGTGCTGCCTTATTTGGAAAACTAGCTCCTGGAATTAGGTCCATTTGATGACTGATCTTCCTTATTGGTGGTAATCCATCAGGAACATTATCAGACACAATATCTAGAAACTCATTCAACAAATCTGCAACTTCTACAGATACATCTTCTACTTCCTCTTTACCAACTTTTGGAATTAAAACAAAACACACATGCTCATGCCTCATACCATATAGGAATTTTTTTCCATCAAGAAAAGTTATTCTTGCACTACCAAATACATTTTCTTTTGTGTCATTCAATGGCTTTATCTTGTGTTGCACTCCATCCTTTGTCAAGGAATAGGTATTCACACAACTATCATGTATAATGCACCTGTCAAACTACCATGGTCTACCCAACAACATATGACATGCATCCATAGATATGATATCACATAGTACCTCATCATGGTATCCACCAATCTTGAACTTCACTAGGTATTGTTCATTGACCATGATCTTGCAGTCATCCTACACCTAGGCAATCCAATATGGATGTGGATGTTTCTGCCTATTGAACTTCAACTTTGTCCCCATCTCTTCTAACACCAAATTATCGGTACTACCACCATCAATAATCACATCACAACACTTACCCTCACACTTGCACTTGGTGTGAAATAGGCTCCTCCTTTGCTTAGGTTCATTCTCACCACTCAGCAAGACTCTTCTATTAATCAATATTTCCCCTCTTTCAATATCTTCAGAATGTGATGATCTAGCATCTTCATCTACATGTGCAACTTTGGCCTGGCCTTCATTTCTCTTGTCTATCCTTCCTTGGCATCGAGGACATTCAAATGGCCTATGACCTTCTTCTTGATAGTGAAAACATGTTCCATGAAAGCCTCCCCTTCCAGATCCTTGTCCTCTTCCTCTTCCTCTCTGATCTCTATTACTCTGATCCTAGAAGTGATTGGAATGATTTCCTCTCTATTTCTGACTACTACTGGCCTCATCCTTCTGTTTTGTTTGGATCTTCATTTTAGCCTCCATATGACTATCCACTAGATCATCCACCATGAACTCTTCCATCTTGTCTACTCTCAAACTTCTTGTTTAGCTTTTCCTCTAGTTTTAGGTAAAACTGGTATGCCTCTTCAATACTATTCATTCGAACTAGATTCAGCTCTTTCTGAATGTTCGACCTCAACCCATTACGGTAATGGGAAACTTTCTCCTTATTAGCTTCTGCATGGCCTATTCTGATGAGGATTCGATAGAACTCCTTTGTATACTCCTGAACAGATCTTCCTGCTTGCTTCAAACTTTGCATCTTCTTGAGTAGGTCAAGCTCATAATCAATAGGAATGAACTGTCACTTCAATTTTTCCACCATTCGATCCCATCTTGTGATTTTATCCTTTCCTCTTCTATTTCACTCAAATTGAATCTCTTGTCACCAAATCTTTGCATGACCTTTTAGTCTGGCCTTCATGAATTTGACCGTATCAAGATCCTCAATATCTTCATACTCAAAATATTCTTCACATTCATTGATCCAGTCGATCAATTCCTCTGGGTTAAGATTCCCTGAAAATGAAGGAACCTCAATCTTAGGTCTTTTCACGATGTTGGAAATGGCTTGGAAAATCTTTTCTTCCTCTTGATTCAAAACTTTGACTTCTACTTCTTGATCATCATTTCCTTCCTCGGCTTCATCCTTATTTTCGTTTCTGACATTAAGATTCATTCCTCTGTGAATCTCTTCTTGCAATGCTCACACTTGTCTCTAGATCTCTCTAACCTCAAGTGTCACAACACTAGCTCTTCCACCACATTCTCTTCATTGAGGCATTTTCACATGTATCAATGAAACCCTAACCACGGTCCTGGTGCAAACTGCCTCACAGTTGGTGATCTATTTACATAGAAACCCTAACCCACAATCCTGGTGCAAACTTCCTCATAGTCAGTGATCTATTTACACACTCAGAAACTCCTCCTCTGATACCACTTGATGAAGGGTACTCCCCTTGATACCGTAAACACACAACAAAAATAGAGAAGAATAACAATTTGTAAGAATAGAAAATGAGCTTCTTATTATCTCCACAAATGTGGAATTACAAACTTTCAGAATTACAATATGAAAAGCCACATGGGCATCTTCCTTACAATATTCTAAGGGAGAAAGCCTCAAATGATTATCTAGAACTACTCTGAACTACTCCGAACTGCCTAAGACAACACTACAGACCTTTCTTATATAGGCAATTTCCACCACTCAAGAAGGTTCTAGAAATTTAGCCCTTTAGGCTGACTAAACATAGAATTATTTATTTTTTACAATTATTACAATAGGGTCAGCTCAAAAGAAATACAAAATATGATTTTAGGTAAACCAACTTCTGGAGGCCATAAGTTTTTAACCATAACTCTATTTTTCTATTGTAACCACTTTTCATAAATGCCATGACGAGATCTAAAGTGCCTGACACACGCTAGCACCAGTTAGTGTTAGAATAACTGAGAGGGGGGTGAATCAGTTATCCAGTGTCCCAATTCAAAATGTATAATCCAAAACAATTCTACAACTTTTGCTACTTAGTAAACATAAAATACTTTCACTGTCTGTGTTTTTACTGATTGTCAGCCTAAACTTTATAACAGTTACTGATCAAATCTAACATGTAATATGCAAAGTATGATAACAAACAAATATCACAATCAACACATAACACAAGAGATTTAACGTGGAAACCCTGTGAAGGGAAAAACCACCTGGGACTGGTAATCCAAAATTGTTCACTCTTTTGAAGTGAGGTCGGTGAAGACCCAACCCTGTTAAAGGTTACAAACACACTGTTAGGTGTGACCTTGTTAGAGGATTTTAGACTAGAAGTTATCGTCCAACCAGTAGTCACTCTGGGGTTGACAGGATAACAATGTCATTCTATGAATGAAACATCAAAAGACTTTCATAGTCCACTCAGTTAAGAGATTTAACTATGTACAATGGTTAAATATGTAACAGTAGATGATCTGCCTTGAAACAACTTCAATTGTAGTTTATAGATCAATGTTTAGCTCATTCAAATCTTTCTGATCAATATACCACTTCAGATTCAATACTATATCAACTTACTGTCTGTCGGTAATTACTCTCTATAGCTCGATAATTGTTCTGTAGCTTGGTTCTTATTAACCAGTATGATTAGAATGCATGAAAACTTGTTCACGCAATAATTCTGCAGTATCTTCTTCTTCTGGCGATATTTCATTAATGAAACCAATTTCTCTTATATAGACAAGTAAATCATTTTCTTTTCCTCCATCAAATTTTGCCACTTAATCATATTCATAGATTTTTCCGCTTTAAGCTTCCTCCGTTGATGTGTCAGTAACACATTTCAATCCGCTCCATTAGATCCTTTTGATTTATGTTAGTCGTCGATCTTCATAACAAACCTTATCTGTTACCTTGATTTCATACACTTTACAGCTCATCACTTTATCGGCTAAACCGATCATTTAATTCCTTTTTGTTTTGCTCAGTTAACAAAGAAATGCATCAGTGAATGCAAGCTCGATTAACACTACGCTCGGTATACACTACATTCCGTTGGTGTATACTAGAATGCTTTATTTACCGACAACACTACTTTGTGTCTTTCAGCTCTATCCTTCATCATAGATGAATGCAACATAATAAAGTCAATTTCATCAAGTCATAGACTCATCAACAAGTTACTCAGTGTATTCCTTATCCTCATCTGACATATATATCTTCCCCATGTAGATATTTCTATTCTTCATCTTTTTCACCTTTCTTCAGATGTGTCGGTATAGTAACTTGCAAGATAAGTATTGTCAAGCTAGTTGACATCAATGACAACATAATACTGATTTAATCATCTTGCATATCTAATTAGAAACTCTGTAGTAATCTGAATTATAGATTCTCCATTCAGGTTCTAAATCAATTGTAGTTCATCAATCAGCTAGGGGTCGATCGCGATCCAGAGACTCTAAGGCCTTCAAAATTGACCTAAAAAATTTCGTACCAAAAACCCTCAATAACTTCACCAATACTAATGATGTGGCAATGAAACTCAACTGGTAGGCTGAAATGACTGAGATAAACCTCCAACTGTGAAATCAGAACATTCTGAGATCGCATGACCAACTTACTAAAAATAGTAAGTTTCCATAAATAGAAGCTCTGCATAAGATAGCCCTTATTGAAAAAGAAACCATAAATATTTTTGGGTGATGCAAGATTGCTCTTACACCCAGGATGCTCCTGCATCAATTTCATAGTGGAAACATTTTTTGCAATAGGACATGAGATGAAGATGTAGAGGCCAATACTAATGATATCACAACAAAATTTCTTGGATCTTACCATATTTCTAGTACAGGAACATTTCTGGTCACATTTGTGGTGACCAAAGATTTTCTTCCCATAAAGATAGAGAAGGTTGTAGGTACTTTAAAATTATTATTATATATAGTCCTGTAATTTACTTATTGATCACTCATTTTGGACTAATGATCCTATGATTTTTTTTGTAGGAAATGATATTTTTTATAAAAATCTAAATGAAACTACATCAGAGATCTTCAGGCCCACCATACGTAAACAGTGGAATGTGAAAGATAAAAAGTTAAAAGAGGAAATCATAAACTATTTGGTTGTGTTGTTTGGAAATGAAATATTCGACAAAAGATGGGTCCTTCAGAAAGAAGACACATATCTAAAGTATGTGAGGGACCAATATAGGATGCATTTAGAGAAGAACAAAAAGTATGAGCATCCTCCCATGATTCTAGAGAGGGAGTGGAAGAACCTAATTTCAGATGCAAAGGAGAAAGATGAAAGGAAAAAAGGACATACACCACCAAGCAAAGGAAGGTATGTGATAATATTAAAAATGTGATTATGTACTAGTTACTCCTTATATTTATATAATATAACATATTTCAAACTTTTCATAGACTTCTCAATACATCAAATGAAACTATGGAAATACTAGAAGAGCACGGGCAACACAAACTTGGTTTTGGTGGTTATATGAAAGTTACTCCACAAATTGTAAGTATCAATAAATGAAATATCACATCGAAATAATAAAGTGCATTTTAAAAAAATTATTAAACAATACAAGAAAAATTCTTGATATTAAGAAAAAATGCGGGGCTTTGAGTTCAATAGAGCACCCATAGAAGATGACATGAAAATTGTATTTTGAGAAGGTTATGGAGTCGTGGATGAATGCCTAAAAGGATTGAGTGTGGAAACACAAGATTTTGGTGCTTCCATCAATCAGGTAAATAAGCTAAATGAAAATTATTTAAATTAAATACTTGAGCAATAATCTATTCGATGTTAATTTCCAACATACAGTGACTATATTTTTTTAAAAATAATCAAATAATGATAACAATGCACATGACATTGGAATGCAACTTGCTATGGGTGGAACACAACTTGCACATGATGAAGGTCATGGTGTGGATCTTGGTACTGGAGGTATTCATATGCTAAATATTTTTTTATGTAATTATTAATTCAATTAAACATGTTTAGTTGAAATTGGTGTAGTAATTAATGTAACCTTTTTTATTTTTATTTTAGAGCATGTAGACTGTGGTGACCAAGTTGAGCATGATCCAGGTAGAAAATATCAGGAATGTGATGTGTTGCCACAAGGTAAACATGATCACTATTATTCTTTTAAATGAATTTAATTGCAATTGGTGTATTTATTAATTTAACCTTTTGTGTTTCAACTCCAGAGGATTTAGAGGGTGTTCAACATGTTTAGGATGAGGCTAGAAAAAATGATCAGGAAGATGATGTGGCCCCATCAGGTAAAGAGCACCCCTGTAATTTTCTTTTAATTAATGAAATACTTGTAACAATAATAAAAAATATTATGAATTTAACCCATTTCTTTGTTATTGCAACAAACCCCCTTTTGCATAGGCATCTTCATTGTGAGTACATGACTAGGAATACAACAGATCACGAGAAGAGGGCACAAGAACTGAAGAGGGGAAAAATGATGAAGAAAATGATGCTCCACTTAGTATTTACCTAGCTTAAAAAAATACCTAAAAAATAAATGATTGTAATCTTATAATTTGTTAATGATTGGATTTTATGTGTTAATAAATGTTACATGATAATGAATGAATGTTATGTTAGATAACTGAGAGGGGTGGTGGGGGGTGAATTAGTTAAATACAATTATCCCATAGTCTCAAACTCTCAAATGTATAAACTCAAACTTTTCAATCAAATAACCAACTCGGTAAGATAGAAATAACACTCTTTCTATTCTTTTACCGAATACCAGTAAAATCAATAATGTGTTAATTGATTACTCCAAATATGAAATATGTAAAGTAAAATAATAATCAAATCACATCAAATAACACATGGCACAAGGATTTAATGTGGAAACCCTACTAAGAGAAAAACCACCCGGGATTGGTAACCCAAAATATTTCACTCTTCTGAAGTGAGCTCGGTTAGGAGCCAACCCTATTAAAGGTTAAAAAAATACTGTAAGGTGTGACCTTGTTAGAAGATTTATCACTAACAGTTAACTCTTGACCAACATTCACTACGGGGTCAAAAATAAAACCTTCAACATTCAACGAATATCATAGAACAAATAAGACTGTTAAGTCCACTATGTTAAGAGATTTAGCTGAATAATGGTTAAACTGATACAGTAATGATCTGATTCAAATACAACTCAATTTGAAAGTATTCAGATCTATGTTAAGCTCAATATAACTCTTCTAATTAATAATCAATTCAATCCATTATACCTCCAACTTACTTCAATCAGTGTATAATTCTCTGTCGCTCGGTAATACTTGAAGTCCAGCTTGGTTCTGTCTGTAACTAGTTTGATCAGTGGTGCATCAAAAATGTATTCACGTGAATTCTCCTGTAGTCTCTATTCATCTGGAAGATTCAAAAATGAATCTCATGTCTCTTAAATAGACGTGTAAACCATTTTCATCTCATCCATTAGATTTTTCCTCTTAATCTCCATCGTTCATTTTTTCACTTCAAGCTTCCTTGACATATGTTTCAATAATGCATTTTAATTTCTTCCATTTGATCAATATTGAATTTTTTCAGCCATTAGATCCTTATAAAAAACTCTATCTTTTACTTGGGAATCATAAGCAACTTTCCAGCTCATCGATTTAGTCGACTATTATAAAATTTACTGTTTCTCCTTACTCGGTCAATACTAGAATGTGTCACCGAATACTAACTTGGTTATTACTATCACTCGGTATGCACTACACTAACTCAGTGTATACTGAAATCATCAATTACCGACCACATTAACTTGTTCAGTTTTGATCTTCAATGCATAACAAGTTCATGTAATACAATCAAGAAAATAATATGAAGCCATAGACTCATCAAGAAGTTACCCAATGTATACCTTAATCATATCTTTCACATCCATCTCATCTCATGTAGATATCTCTTACCTTTATCATTCTACTTCTTCAAATGTTGTAACTATCATGATAAGTATAGTCAAGATTAGTTGACATCAATGACAAAATATTGATTGATTCAATTGCCTTACATAACACTTAGTAAATAGGTGATCTCCAATCACTGTCTTTCACTTGTCCATTCAGTTAGTCAATGTATTCAATCAGTTTTAGACTATCAATCTCTCCCTTTTGCATTGATGGAAACACAATGTGAAATATGCCATAGAATACCAAACTTCTATTCTACAACTCTATAGATAAATTCTATATCTTGGTAAGCTCTCCCTAGCTTATACATTTAATATGTTTAATCACTACATTAACATCTCAAAATTTCAACAGATCCTCCCTGTGGATTTGATCTTATTCTTCCCTTCTCTATGTTCTCTTGCTCTCCCTTTTTTTGGATAAAAATATTTCATGATTTATTCTCTCCATTCGACAAGAATTCCAAAAAGAATACACAAATCTTCAATAGCAAAAAATATCCGTTATTCAGTTCAGATCATGTACCTTCATGTACTAATATATAGTTCTCTGTTCCTATTACCCCAATTCCATGTACATGAAAATTTGGCTAAAACCTATTAAAAAATCTTTGTTTTCACCTTGCCAAGCATCCCTGAAAATTTCATGGGTTTATGTCCTTCCTTTTGGTCTCTGCAATTTGTTTCATTCCCTGGTCTGCAGGTCAAAATATTTGAAAATGTAGCCGTTGTGCCAAAAACCCTAAGTAACCCTAAGCTAGTTTCTATTTTCATGTTACTTTATCTTGGCCACTTAAGTTTCAAATACCCATGTATGCTTTATTCTCATTGGTCCGTCGCAGGTTCTCTAAGTTCTCCGGTGGTTACCCCTTTTATTCAGTGATTCAGCGACTACATTGGTTCTCTTAGTTGCCAAATGTTTAGCGGTTAAGTCTTAACATCCCATGACCTAGTGAAATAGCTAGCCTTTCCTTAGTTGCATATTTGCTAAGTCTTTTGGTGGTCACTTTAGTGGGGTCCCAGTTAGGAAGATCCGACGGTTGTCGTGAATTCACAAGGGGTTCTTCTGACACATGCGATCTTGCGATGGCCGTCGATCTTCCAAGTATGAAGTGCTGCAGTGTGTCAGTGGGTTTGATGCCATGTCATCCTATGTGGAAGCCCCTGATTGGTCGAGAGATGATGATTTGTAAAGAATGTCAGAGCGGGCCCAGCAAATTGTGTCCCTTTTAATCCTACGGCTGGCGCATGATCTCATGGGTTGTGTCAGAGCCATGAGATTATGCACTGACTGTCAATTTCACTTTATTGTCAGAGCCTTGTTAGGTGGGTCCTCATATTTCTTATGTGTTCAAATCTCATTGGTCGATGGGCACACAGTTGGGACGTGTCAGTGGGACCATGTCAGAATCTCTACCGGGATGTCAGAAGGATGAAGATCAACAGCTGG
This sequence comes from Chamaecyparis obtusa, assembly GCA_027943335.1. Taxonomy (NCBI): domain Eukaryota; kingdom Viridiplantae; phylum Streptophyta; class Pinopsida; order Cupressales; family Cupressaceae; genus Chamaecyparis; species Chamaecyparis obtusa. The sequence continues at coordinate 806,573 of BSBK01003732.1, read as the reverse complement.
TGTATCTTCATGAAGAGGTTTTCTAACACATGTGATCTTGCACCCACCATTTGATCTACTAGATGTTCAGGTCCTATCAGTGGGTCCAATGCCATGTCAGGGTGACATGCTATCTTTTGATTGGTGAAAGTAAAGAGAAAATCTATGGGACCGTGTTGCCAGGTATGCTGACTTGCTCAAATGTGATTGGTTGCCAAGTGCTAATGAAGACTTCCAAGTGGACCGATGTGTCAGTGGGGTCATGACTTAATGAAGATCTACGACAGGTGTATGATCTGAAGGAATATTTAGCAGTCATGAGATCATGTGCCCACTGTTAGATTAGAATCTCAGTTTGAGTGGGTCCATTGTCAGAGCTTGCTGAGGTGTTTATTGATAGAGTGGCCAGAGCAAATAAAAGAATGCCAAGTGGCATAAATGGGCCCAAGCTTGAAAGGATTTCATGAATGAGACAAGTCTTTAGTTGCATGATCACCGAATGACTTAAAGGAAGAAGGGCTCAAGGTGGGTCCAAAATGACAGGTGTGCCGACGTGCTCGATTCTCATTGGCCGCTGACTTCCATGGTGGCTTTGACTTGTCAGAGATGGGTTTTCAAGCTATTTTTAGGTGCATCATAGCTGTTCATCTTTTGGGAAGGGTTTCTCATCGACGGTTGCATTTTAAAATTTCCGCTAGTCGTTATATTTCAAAATTCAAATGTCTCTGCGAGGGTTTTGTGTTCTTTCGGCCATGCACGACGTTTGGTAGCTCAAGAATTGATTTCTCAGGAAGGTTATGGTTGAGGGGGTGATGGAGATGATTTTTGATTGGCATTGCAGGGTACCATGTCATGGTGAAGGTGCTAAATGGATTGGCACCACCTTTTGCCAGTGTTATTATTGAAAATACAGATATCTTCCAGATCAGATTTGGAGCCTTCATGGCTTAGTGGAGTTGCAGGTGGGTTGGTAAGTCGATGTTGTTGTGTCTACAGGTGAGCTTAGTACTAGATGGATGCCTGCAAAAAAAGATATGATTTGATCACCGGTGTTCTCAGAGATTTTCATAATAAGTGATTAGTACCCTAGGGTTTAATATCATTGTTTAATTTTGTAACCCTAGTTAGGTTTTAAATCTTGCCTGCGTGCAAGAGGGGATGTATATATTATATTTTTAGAGCTTTTGAGCTTAGATTTGGACAATTGTAGAATAAATTCATCTTTTCTTAAAGGTCATCTATGGTATCATTCTGACCCTCTGGCTTATACAGTTGTAAAGTTGCCATTGATAATAAAAACATTGTAGAGGTATTTTGTGACAATCCTTCATGTCCCTATGCTTCCTTGCTTGAATTATCTCTTATTGGATTGAAGTATATGATGTTTCAGTGATATCTTAGGGTTCCTGATCCATCTCTCTTTCTGCAACTATTGTGTGTTATGGTGGATGATTGGATGTGAATTCTTTTGTGGGTATACTTCAACCCCCTAACAATCTTGTCTCATTCCTATGCCAAGTTGTAGAAGTGAATGTTTGTTTGTAGGTCATAAATTGTGTCTAAATCCATCAGTAATGCTATTGTTTGTGAAATCCTCCTTTTCCCTGAATAGCCTCTTTCTATTGCAGACCCTTCTATGAAACACTTATGCAAGCCTATTCAGTGAGTTGTGACCTCCTAGACCTAAGTTGTCCATTAATTTCATCCTCTATACTGAGATCCAAACCCTAATTTTGGTGCATCACCTAGTAGGTAGTTTGCTTTCAAGTCATTTCCCTTTCAAGTACTCCTCCTATCCCTTTCCCTCCAAATTTTTACTTTCATATCTAGAAGCAAATTAAGGTGATTATCCAAGAGGAACCAACCTAGAACCTAGAGGTCTCATCTTAGTTAGCATAGGTCCCACAACCTGAAGATGATTCCCATGTTATACTAGGTTATCAAGACTATGAGAGCTTGAAAAAAGGGTGCAAACTTAGTGTATAACAATTCTGGCATGCCCGGTGGGACAATAAGAGCAGATTCAAATTTAGAAGACACCCCACCTTGGGCGTAACAATTTTGGCACGCCCGGTGGGACTACATGAGAAGTTCATGGTTTGAAGATTATGTCATCTCTGATATATAGATTGCATAATACAGACCTTTAGAAGTGTTCTACCAAGTATATCTGGTGACTCCACTAATTTCAAAGATCCAGGCCAACCTTGTTTAAGGTTTATGAGAAAGATTGAGACTAGGGGCTCAAGGCCCACTAAATTTTCAAAGTTGCCTTCAAAAGGAAGTCATAAAGGCAGAGATCCTCAAAGAACATCCCCTACAAGGAGAGTTCAATCAACACCACTGAATACCTTAGAAAGGAGACCTTTTCCCTTTCATTCCAGAAGAAGAGGTAGATCTCTAACCAGAGATCTAGAAGAAGATTCAAATCTAGCAGCAAATACAACTCACATAGTTGTTAATCTTCAAATTCCAACTCCTGCAATGGCTAGATAGTTTTCCTTTGAACCTTTCAACCAAGGGAGCCCGTTGGTTTTTGCTCAACATCATGATGTGCCCTTGGTGGCACTTAAGAGTATACCTAATTTCACTAGTGAAGGGTAGACAACTAATTTTGAACACATAAGAGATGTGACCACCATTTGTAGCATACACAACATAACTCAAGAAGATGTTGCCACAAAATTATTAGCAGCCTCTCTAAAAGGTAAGGCTCTTGAATGGTTTAGAACTTTAACTATAGGTTCTATTACTTCATGGGATGAGTTAGGGGATGCATTAATTAAGCATTTTGAGGATAAATCAGATAACTTGTCTCTATTTGAGCAGTTAACAACCATTAAGAGAGACCCTCAAGAGCAAATGATAGATTACAATAGTAGATTCCTCAAAACATGGAATAGGATTCCAGTCTCTATGAGACCATCGATGGACCATGCTTTTCTATATTATTTGCAAATCTTGAATGGTCAAATCTCTGTCATGATCCAGTCTATGGGTGGTACTTCTTTACCCCAAGCCTTCGACATAGCTGTCAGGGCTGAAAACTATTTAATCCAAGTAGACATGATTGCTAGAAGGCCTCCAATGCCCATCTTTCCTAGCCTTCAACCAATTGCACCTACACAAGTACCCCCATTTACCCCTATTCCCACCATATTAGCACCTCAGGCTAGTACCAGTGGTCAAGAGCTAATAGCTAGTTTCTCTCAAGAGTTGCAAGAAATAAAGAATAGCCAATAGAGCAGTCAGCAAGAGATGACAAACTTGCTACAGACCTTGACTAAAGAGGTCACAAATATAAAGAAACAAGGTCAAGGAATCAGACCATCATTTCAGCCACAAGGCCAAGGTCCTAATCAATAATACCAAAATCAAGGATGACCTTATCAACAAAATAGGCCACCATACTAAGGAGGGTATCAAGGAAAAAGCAAAAGTTTTAATCAGAGACCATTCCAACCATATAACCTTGCACCTCTAAATTCTGCAAACCCAGTGAGGGATATGGTTCCTAGTCAAAACAATATGGTTATGGATAATGAATGGTGTTTTCCTTGTAATCAGCCTCATAATTAGGCTACATGTTCAAATGGATGGATGAACCAAGCCCTAATGGTTCAAAATGCCTCACATGCTCAATCAGAGGCTTCATCCAGTGGCTCAGTTCCTCAACATGAGTCACAAGAGAATGAGACTGCTCTTTTCAATTGGGAGCAACTAGACTTGAATGGAGTCAATGATGAAGCTACTTTTGTTGTCTATACAAGAGCAAAAAGAAGAGCCCAAGACATGGAAAGAGAAAATTCCAATACCAAAGCCACCACATCTACAGAGCCACTACAACAAGCTACTCCCATCACACCTAAGGAGGCTCCTATCATTACAAGCAAAGAGAACCAACATTCTAAAGAAGTGGAGCCCATCATAGTGAAAGCACAACAAAGAGTACACACTGTGACACCCTTCAATATTGTAGACAACATGAAGAAGGTGAATGTCACCATGTCTATGTGGGACTCTTTGGCTCTTCTAGGACAACCTGAGATTTTGAAGAAGGCCATGACTGAAGTAACAACTCCTCAACCTACAAAAAAAGCTGTAAAGCCAGTGTTGGTTAACACTGATCAAGAAAAGGAGGCTCCAAGTAGCAACTCCAAAGGCAATGCCACACAAGGTAGGAAATCAAAGCCACCTCGCTTTTATGTATCTCTGATTATTGGAAAATATTTAGTGCATAATTGTATGGTAGATAGTGGAGCTACTAGCACTGTAATGCCCAAGAAAGTGGCTGACCAATTAGGACTGAAATATGAGCCCTTCCAAAAGAAGGTTACCCAACTTGATGGATCCTCAGCCAATACTATAGGTGTGGCCAAGGATACCAATCTAATCCTACATGCTAGTCCTAATTTCTCCATCCTCCTTGATATATATATCATGGATCTCCTTGCTTTATTTTCTATATGTCTTTCAAGGGAGTTTACAGCCAAGATAGGAGGCTACTTATCTTTTGACTGGTCTCACATGTTATTTCATACAAGGTATAGGACCAAGGTTACCATTAAGTTAGAACCATTAGCGACACACCATATAGAACCATATGTGTCTAATACCATCAATGTAAATTGCCCTATATTTAATGACAGTGACTTCCAAACCACTAGTGAAGCAAGCACAAAGATAGGAAGTATCCCTGATATTTTACTAGATGAAAGAACTTTAGAGGCCCAAGAAAATCTTATTTTGGATTTTGGTTTGGGAAGTTATTTAATACAAGAAAGTGGATCCATAAAGCCAAGCCTTCTCAAAGAAGACACTGATTCAGAGAATCAGAGCAATCAAGTTTGGGAACTATTTTTTGATGGGGCTAGAAGTAGACATGGTTTTGGTGGTGGTGCTATGCTAGTGTCCCAAAAAGGAGAAAGGTATTATATTGCCTTTAGATTCAGTTTCTCCTGCACTAGCAATACTGCAGAATATGAAAGTCTAGTCAATGGACTAGAATGGGCTAGAAAAAGAGGGCTTAAGGCCCTAAAAGTTTATGGTGATAATGAGTTGGTTGTTAGCCAAGTAAGAGGGATAAGTGCAACCAAAAATGATACCATGAAAGAATAAAAACATAGAGTTTGGGATGCAATTGAAGATTTCCATGCTTTCAATATTGTTGCCATCCCTGGAAAGCTAAATCAAAATGCAGATACGTTAGCTGCTGTTGGATCTCAGTATGATATTCCAAATAGCATTTCAAAAGAAATGGATTAGCAACATATCAAAGTGATTGTTAGACCTTCTATTCCAAATAATGATGTCAATTGGCAAGTGTTTGACAATGATGAACAAATTTTGCAATTCTTGTTTGAAGAAGATGTTTTTTCAGAGCATAATCAAGATAGGCTATCACAAAACTATGGTGATCAAGTGATACAACTCAAGTCCAATAAGATGCCTAGGTGTCTTGTTACCTTAGAAACTATCTTCAACAAGGATGATGAAGTCAAGAAAAGAAAAGCTGGCCTGGTAGTTCAACAAGAACATTGTGTTGAATTAGAGTTGGAACCAGGTAATAGCTTACAATTTGGAAAAGTGAACACTCAATTGGAAAAGCAAGCTTATACCCAATTATTCAAAGAATTCAATGATGCTTTTGCATGGCAATATGAAGACCTTAAAGGTTTTGATCCAACCCTTGCTCAACACACCATTGAATTAGAACCTAATGCCAAACCAGTAAGGCAGAAGCAAAGGCTTTTTAATCCTAAGTTTGAGCCACTTATGCATAGAGAAGTGCTTAAAATAATAGAAAGTGGTATCATCTACCCCATTAAGCATACTAGTTGGGTTTCCAACCTTGTTCCTATTAGGAAGAAGAATGGGGAAGTGAGGTTATGTGTTGAATTTAGGGATCTTAACAGGGCCTCTCTAAAAGATCACCATCCATTACCCTCTATTGAACAAATCTAACAATGTGTCTCTGGATCTGAGAGATTTTCATTGTTGGATGGCTATTACGGATACAATCAGATCTTGGTTAATGAAGAGGATCAATACAAGACTGCATTTACAACCAAGTGGGGAACCATGGCTTATAAAAAGATTCCCTTTGGTTTGTCAAATGCAGGTGCTACATTTCAAAAGGCAATGGATATGGCCTTTAAAAGCCTCATGTACAAGTTTGTGCTGGTCTACTTAGATGACATAACTATCTATTCAAAGCATGTAGCAGATCACATCAAACATTTGAGAAATATTTTTGAAAGGTGTAGAGAGTTTGGAATATCTCTTAATCCCAAGAAATGTGTGTTTGTAGTTCATGAAGGAAAATTGTTGGGATATGTAGTATCCAAAGAAGGGATCCCAATAGATCCTGAGAGAATTGCAGCCATCTTAGAGCTACCATTGCCACATCATAAGAAAAGTCTCCAATCTTTCAGAGGAAAGATTAATTTTTTTAGGAGGTTCTTGCCTAACATTGTAGATTTACTCAAGCCTTTGACAACCATGTTAAAGAAAAGTTTAGCTTTTAGTTGGACCAAAGAAGGGAAAGTCAATTTCCAAGCTATCAAAGAGGCCTTAATAGAAGCTCCTACCCTCTTAAACCTAAATTTTAGTAAGGACTTTATCCTTTATGCTTATGGGGGTCATGATGCTATATCTGCAATGCTGACCCAAGAAAATTCAGATGGATTGGAGCAGCCTATTGCTTTTTTTAGCAAGGGTTTAGAAGAGTATGAATAGAGACACTCTTTTGTAGAGAAACATGTACTTGTTGTGGTGAAGAGCCTTAAGAAATTTAGATATCTATTGACCCATAGCACGGTACACTTGAAGGTTACTCATCCAAGTGTCAAAGAGTTTTTTCTTTTCAAGGACCTTAATGAGAAAAGAGCTAGTTGGATCACCAAGGTGATGGAATATGACATAGATATTCAAACTAACAAGCTAGTTAGAGGAAGAGGTCTTTGTGAGCATTTGGCAGGGGATGAGAGCTCAAAGAAATCAGAAAAAATAGATGCATCTCTGGTGGTGCATTCTACAGAAGAACAAGCCAAGGCAACAAGCTGGTTGCCTAATATGATCAATTACTTGAAGATAGGACAATGTTCTACAGGTTTGGATTCAACAAAAAGAAGATATTATAGATTACAATCTGTTCCTTTTGTGCTAATAGATGAAGTTCTTTTTAGAAAGGATCATAGTGGTGTCCTTTTAAGAAGCATAGATCCAGAAAACATAGCTGATGTCCTATTTGAGTTTCATGATGGACCTTCTGGAGGTCACTTTTCTCCTAGGAATACTAATTTTAAAATCATGAGGGATGGATACTACTGGCAATCTATCTTTAAGGATAGCCATGATTATGTGAGAAAATGCATCAAGTGTGCCATGTTTGCAGGAAAAGAAAGGCTTGCAACCTTGCACCTACAACCAGTCAGAACAGAGCAACCTTTCATGAAGTGGGGTATAGACTTCATTGGCATGATCAATCATCTATCTAGTGTAGGACACAAGTGGATAATCACTACAATAGATTATTTCACTAGATGGACAGAGGTAGTTGCTTTGAAAGAAGCCAATGAGAGTGTTGTATTAAGTTTTTATGATGACATAATTCACAGATTTGGCATTCCAGATTCCATAATATCAGATAATGCATTAGCATTCACAGGCCTCAAAGTCTTAGAGTGGGAAATCAGGAATGGCATTTATCTGAATACTAGTTCAAATTATTACCCTTAGGGCAATGGCTTGGCAGAATCAACAAACAAGAACTTGATTAGGATAATCAAGAAGACTCTGCAAGACAATCAGAGAGATTGGCATACAAAGCTGAAGTTTGCCTTGTGGTTAGATAGAATTACCCCAAAGAAGATCATTGGGAACTCTCCTTATGTCTTAGTGTATGGAAAGGAGGCTAAGTTGTCCATTTTAACTGAGTTACCAACCTTGGACTTAGCCACTCAATATGCCCTATTTGAAGAAGGAGATCCCTTACAAATCAGGTATGTTTAGCTCATGGAGTTAGAGGAAATCAGAGACAAATCAATGCAAGATATGGAATTCCATCAGATCCAAACAAAGAAAAGTTTTGATAAAAGAGCCAGGGTCAAAAATTTCAAGGTTGGGGATGTAGTCCTCAAGTGGGATGAGTTCAGATACAAGCTTGGAAAACATACAAAATTTGATTCATTTTGGGGTGGACCATTTATTATAATAGAGTACAAGGGTTCTAATGCTTTTCAACTATCAACCCTTAAAGGAGATGCCTTGCCAATATCAGTAAATGGTTTCCACTTGAAGCCCTCTTTTGAGGTTAGTCCTTCCTTGTAAATCTCTGTAAATATTTCCCCTACTTTCTTTCCCTATTTTCTAGGTTAGTTTCCTACTTTCCAAGAAGTGCCTGTGCACAAGTTCATCATTTTGGTTCTAGTTTTGTCCCTCTGTCAAGTTTTGTGTTCCTGAGATGACCCCATGCCCAATGAATATATCAAGGCCACTAGTTTTCCATGTCTAGCAGGATGACATCCAGCAGAAATTGCCAAAATGTTACCCCAATTCCCATGTACATGCAAATTTCCCTAAAACCTATTACAAAATCTCTATTTTCACCTTGCCAAGCATCCCTAAAAATTGCATGGGTTTATGTCCTTCCTTCTGGTCTCTACAATTTGTTTCATTCCCTGGTCTACAGGTCAAAATATTTGAAAATGTAGCCATTGAGCCAAAAACCCTAAGTAACCCTAAGCTAGTTTCTATTTTCATGTTACTTTATCTCGACCACTTAAGTTTCAAATACCCATGTGCACTTTATTCTCATTGGTCGGTCGCAGGTTCTCTAAGTTCTCCGGCGGTTACCCCTTTTATTCGGTGATTCAAAGACTACATTGGTTCTCGTAGTCACCAAATGTTTGGCGGTTAAGTCTTAAAATCTTGTGGCCTAGTGAAATAGCTAGCCTTTCCTCAGTTGCATATTTGCTAAGTCTTTTGGCAGTCACTTTAGTGGGGTCCTAGTCAGGAAGATCTGACGGTTGTGAATTCGCAAGGGGTTCTTTTGACACATGCGATCTTGCGATGGTTGTCAATCTTCCAAGTATGAAGTGCTGTAGTGTGTCAGTGGGTCCAATGCCATGTCATCCTCTGTGGAAGCCCCTGATTGGTTGAGAGATGATGATTTGTAAAGAATGTCAGAGCAGTCCCGGTAGATTGTGTCCCTTTTAATCCTACAGATGGCGCATGATCTCATGGGTTGTTTCAGAGCCATGAGATTATGCGCCAACCATCAATTTCACTTTGTTGTCAGAGCCTTGTTAGGTGGGTCCTTGTATTTCTTATGTGTTCAAATCTCATTGGTCGATGGGCGCATAGCTGGGACATGTCAGTGGGACCATGTCAAAATCTCTGCCGAGATGTCAGAAGGATGAAGATTGACGGCTGGTGTATCTTCGCGAACAAGTTTTTTGACACATGTGATCTTACGCCTACCATTCAATCTACCAGATGTTTAGGTCCTCTCAGTGGGTCCAATGTTAGGTCAGGGTGACATGCCATCTTTTGATTGGTCAAAGTAAAGAGAAAATCTATGGGACCGTGTTGCCAGGTATGCTGACTTGCTCAAATGTGATTGGTTGTTGCGTGCTGATGAAGACTTCCAAGTGGACCAATGTGTCAATGGGGTCATAACTTAATGAAGATCTATAGTAGGTGTATGATCTAAAGGAATATTCAGTGGTCATGAGATCATGCGCCCACCGTTAGATTGGAATCTCAGTTTGAGTGGGTCTGTTGTCAGAGCTTGCTGACGGAGCGATCAGAGCAAATAAAAGAGTGCCAAGTGGCATAAATGGGCCCAAGCTTGAAAGGATTTCATGAATGAGACAAGTCTTCAGTCATGTGATCACCGAATGACTTAAAGGAAGAAGGGCTGGAGGTGGGTCCAAAATGACAGGTGTGCCGACATGCTCGATTCTCATTGGCCGCTGACTTCCATGGTGGCTTTGACTTGTCAGAGATGGGTTTTCAAGCTATTTTTAGGTGCATCACAGCCGTTCATTTGACGGGAAGGGTTTCTCATCGATGGTCATGTTTTAAAATTTTCCGCTAGCTATTATATTTCAAAATTCAAATGTCTCTGCGAGGGTTTTGCGTTCTTTCGGCCATGCACGATGTCGGGTAGCTCAGGAATTGATTTCTTAGGATGGTTATGGTTGAGGGGGAAATGGAGATGATTGTTGGCCAGTGTTGCAGGGTACCATGTCATGTCGAAGGTGCTAAATGGATTGGTGCCACCTTTTACTAGTTTTATTATTAAAAATATAGATATCTTCCAGATCAGATTTGGAGCCTTCATGGCTTAGTGGAGTTGCAGGTGGGTTGGTAAGTCAAGGTTGTTGTGTCTATAGGTGAACTCAGTACTGGATGGATGCCTATGAAGAGAGATATGATTTGATCATCGGTTTTCTTAGAGATTTTCATAATAAGTGATCAGTACCCTAGGGTTTGTTATCATTGTTTAATTTTGTAACCCTAGTTAGGTTTTGACTCTTGCCTGCGTGCAAGAGGGGATGTATATATTGTATTTTTAGAGCTTTTGAGCTCAGAGTTGGACAATTGTAGAATAAATTCATCTTTTCTTAAAGGTCATCTGTGGTATCATTCTGACCCTCTGGCTTATATAGTTGTAAAGTTCCCATTGATAATAAAAACATTGCAAAGGTATTTTGTGACGATCCTTCATGTCCCTATGCTTCCTTGTTTGAATTATCTCTTATTGGATTGAAGTATATGATGTTTCAATGATATCTTAGAGTTCCTGATCCCTCTCTCTTTCTGCAACTATTGTGTGTTATGGTGGATGATTGGATGTGAATGCTTTTGTGGGTATACTTCAACCCCCTAACAATCTTGTCTCATTCCTATGCCGAGTTGTAGAAGTGAATGTTTGTTTGTAGGTCATAAATTGTGTCTAAATCCATCAGTAATGCTATTGTTTGTGAAATCCTCCTTTTCCCTGAATAGCCTCTTTCTATTGCAGACCCTTCTATGAAACACTTATGCAAGCCTATTCAGTGAGTTGTGACCTCCTAGACCTAAGTTGTCCATTAATTTCATCCTCTATACTGAGATCCAAACCCTAATTTTGGTGCATCACCTAGTAGGTAGTTTTCTTTCAAGTCATTTCCCTTTTAAGTACTCCTCCTATCCCTTTCCCTCCAAATTTTTACTTTCATGTCTAGAAGCAAATTAAGGTGATTATCCAAGAGGAACCAGCCTAGAACCTGGAGGTCTCATCTCAGTTAGCATAGGTCCCACAACTTGGAGATGATTCCCATGTTATACTAGGTTATCAAGACTACGAGAGCTTGAAACAAGGGTGCAAACTTAGTGTATAACAGTTCCATCTTCTACAATCTTCACTTCCTTCACAACCTTAGGAGTCCTAAAGTGTAAGCTAAATGCATCAACATTGTTTGATATTCTGATAAAGTATAGGTTGATGCAACCTCCTGATCACCTTAGTGACCAATAGACATGGGATGCACCCCTAGTCTAGTCCTCAAGTACTTAAATGTATGCTTTGGTAAGGGTTTAGTAAATATGTTTGCAAGTTGTTCTTTAGATTTCACAAACTCTAGTTTCACTTTCTTTCTTGTACTTGTTCTCTCAAATAGTGATTCTTAATAGATATGTGCTTTGTTTTAGAATGTATCACTAGATTCTTAGAAATGTTTATAGAATTTGTGTTGTCAAAATATATAATCACTAGTTCAGTGATCTCCTCATTCATTCATTTCAACAATTATTTTATCCATGCAATATTTGAACAATTAGCAGCAGAAGCAACATATTCTGCTTTAGTAGTTGACTAGTAAATACATGCTTGTTTCTTACTTATCCATGTTACAAGTATTTCTCCCAAAAAGAATGATCCACTGGTTGTGCTCTTCCGGTCATCTATATTTCTAGCCCAATCTACATCAGTGTAAACCCGTAGTTCAAAATTACCTAGTTTCTTGTACCATAACCCATGATGCTTGGTGTTCTTCAAATATATCAAAATTATCTTAACAAAAGTCATATGTGATTCCTTAGGATTAGCAGAAAATATTGCTACAATTCCAACTGCATGTTCTATATCAGGTCTATTGTGTACAAAATACATCAATTTTCCAATCATTGATCTATACAATGTTTGATTTACCTTAGTTGATACATCATCTTTTGTTAGTTTACATCCCATGACCATCGGTGTACCCACTCATTTTGAATCTTCCATTCCAAAAGTCTTTAGTACTTTGTTGATGCATTTTGATTGTGTTATGAATATCCCTTCATCTTTTTGTATAATTTGCAATCCTAGAAAGAATTTAATCTCTCCAAACATTGACATCTCAAACTCTTTTCTCATTTCAACAACAAAAGATTTTCAAAGATTATCATTTCCTCCTTGAATATAATATCATTAACAAAATTTTTAGCAATAATAATCTTGTCATCAATTCCATCTTTCAAATACAAATTACTATTGTCTTGTTCTCACAAATCCAATACTTATAAGATAAGCATGTAATCTTTCATACCATGCTCTCGGTGCTTGCTTCAGTCCATATAGTTCTTTGTGCAATCTAAAAATCATGTTCTTCTTATTATGATCAACGAAACCTTCAGGTTGTTCTATGTAAACCTCTTCCTCAAGTATTCCATTCAAAAATGCAGATTTCACATCCATTTGATAAACCTTAAATCCTTTATAAACAACATATGCAAGTAATATTCTGACTCCTTCAAGTCTAGCCACTGGTGCAAAAGTTTCAGCATAATCAATTCCTTCTTCTTGTGCATATCCCTTACAAACAAGTCTTGCTTTGTTTCTAGTGACTTCATCATTTTCATTCAACTTTTTTTTGATTATCCATTTTGTAGCAATAACATTTTTATCACTCAATCTTGGTACTAATGTCTATGTTTTGTTTTTATCTATCTACTCAATTTACTCATTCATGGCTTTAATGCATTCCTCATTCTCAAGTGCATCTCTAACATTTTTAGGTTCAAAATCACAAACTAGACATGTAGTGTTTCTCAACTTACTTCGTGTCATCATGCCAGATTGCTTGTCTCCAATAATCTAGTTCTGTGGATGGTGTCTTCTCACAAATTTTTCTAATACTTGCTCTCTTATTTGTTCATCAGTCAGTGCAAGCTCAATTTCTTCCTCGGTAGCAATTTCCTGATTCTCGGTGTCTATAGGTTGATGTATGGTGTCTTTGTCCTGATTCTCAATAGCTTCTTCTTGTTGCTCAACAAATTTATCCCGATGCTTGGGTAGAGGGTCAGGAATCTCAATGAATGTATATCTACCATAGTCATTTGGTTCTTTCCTGCTTTCTTCATCATTTTTCTTAGAAAAGTCATCAACTTTCACATTAGCACTTTCAATAATTTTGTTAGAAACCTTATTCAGAAATTTATAGGATTTTCTCTTAGTAGAATATCTTAAGAATATTCCTTCATCACCTTTAGAATCAAACTTTCCATTTCTATCATCTTTCAGAATGTAACATCTACTTCCAAAAATTCCAAAATAACTTACATTTGGTGTGTAGCCAAACCATAACTCATAAGGTGTCTTGTTTGTATCTTTCTTCAATTGAAATTGGTTTAATGTGTATACAACAGTGATGACATCTTCTCTCCAATACATTTGTGCAACATCCTTTTCAATCATCTGATGAACTACAACTGATTGAATACCTAAATGACTTGAAGATCAATGATTAGAGATCACTGAGTACTGAAACAATATGTAAGATAATTAAATCAGTCATTATGTTTTCATTGATGTCAACTAAGTTTTGACAGTACTTATCATGATAGTTGTAAATATCTAAACATCCATAAAAGAGGAGAAAAGATGAAGAACTAAGATGTCTACATAAAGGAAGATGGATATGATAGATGAGGGTAAGGAATACTCTTGGTAACTTATTGATGATTCTATGACCTCATATTGTTGACTTGATTATGTTACAGTAATCTGTTATGAAGTTGGAAGCAAAACTTAACAAAGCAGTGTGGTTGGTAAATGAAGCACTTTAGTATACACCGAGCCAGTGTAGTGTATACCAAGTGATAGTATTAACCAAGCTTGTGTTCGCTGACACATTTCTTCATTAACCGAGTATGGTTGAAAGAACTAAATGTTTAGTTTAGCCGATAGAAATTGATGAGATGGAATGTGTATGATTTTGAGGTTGAAGATAAAGTTTGTTATGAGATCAATGGCTAAAAAAATTCAAGGAAGATCTAAAGGATGGAATTGAAATGAGTTATTGACACATCTACCGAGGAAGGTTTAAGCAGAAAAATCAATGAAGGAGATTAAGCAAAAAAATATGATGGATGAAAAGAAAAATGGTTTACTTGTCTCTATAAGAGACATTGGTTTCATTGTTGAAACTATGCTGGAAGAAGGAGACTGTAGAGATATCACGTGAACATAGCTTCATGCATGCCTGATTAGACTGGTTGAAGAAGAACCAAACTGCATAACAGTACCGAGTGTCAGGGAGTTTTTACCGAGGGACAGTAAGTTATTGAATATTGAAGAAATCAATTGAAATATTGATCAAAGGATTTTATGGGCTTAGAATAGATGTGAACCTTTGCAAAATCAAGTTGTATTGTAATCAGATCACCTACTATTGCAGTTTAACCATTGTAACAGAAAAATCTCTTAACCGAGTGGACTTGAAAGTCTTGTGATTGCCCTATGTGATTCATAGAATGTACATTATTATCTTGTCAACCCCATAGTGAATGCTGGTTGGATAATAACTGTTAGGCTTAAATCCTCTAACAAGGTCACACCTTACAGTGTGTTTTGTAACCTTTAATAGGGTTGATTCTTCACCGAGCTCACTTCAGAAGAGTGAAAAATATTTTGGGTTACCGGTCCCAGGTGGTTTTTCCCTTTATAGGGTTTCCATGTTAAATCATTGTGTTACATGTTTCTATGATGAATGTTTGGTTATCATACTTTACATATTTCATATTTGATTTGGTCGATAATCACAATGAGAGTTAACTGGTAATTGGTAAAGGCATAGACAGTTTAGTATTCTATGTTACCGAGCTGTAGATATTTTTTGAATTTTTTTTAAGTGATACATTTTGTAACTTGGGATTGTGGATAATTGATTCACCCCCCTCTTAGTTATTATAACATGATTGGTGTTCTGGCACAATCAACTATAGATCTATTCCTTCTTTTAGCAATACCATTCTCCTGTGGAGTTCTCGGTGCATAAACCTGTCTTTTAATTCCATGCTCATTACTAAAGTTAGTGAATTCATCATAAATAAACTCATCTCCTCTATAAGATCTTAAGCATTTTAATTATTTTCCACTTTCCTTTTCTACCTTATTTTTATACCATTAAAACATTTTGAAAGCTTTAGATTTCTCTTTTAAAAACATGACTATCATCATCCTAGAGTAGTCATCAACAAACAAAATAAATTATCTGTCTCCATACTAACTCCGAGTTCTCATAGGACCACATAAGTCAGTGTGAACCAATTCCAAAATACCTTTGATGAATATTTTTTGCTCTTGAAACTAGATTTTGACATTTTCCCCATTTGACATTATTTGCACATGACATGGTCAGGTTTAGATAAACTTAGTAAATCTCTTACTTTTCTTTTCTTACCAACCTTAACCATGTTTTCAAAATTCACATGACATAACCTTTTATGCCACAACCACACATCTTTAGTTCTAGCCATCAAACAAGAAGTTTCAACATTATCAAGATAACATAGATTACCTTTAGATTGTTCACTAGTACCGACTAATTTCCTTGTTTCATTATAGATTTTCACCTTTCTACTTTATGCAACTCGATGACCTGAATTATTCAATTGTGCTACACTCAACAAATTATAGTTAAGTCCTTTCACCCAATATGTATTCTCACATCTAATCTTATTGTTCAACAAGATAGATCCATTTCCTTTCACTAGACAAGGTGTATCATTTACCATTTTAATAGATCCTCCATTATAATGCTCAAGGTATTAAAATTTATCTTCATCACTAGTCATATGATGTGTAAAACCACTATCAATAATCCAAGTATCATTCTTGCTAACTTAAGAAATAAGTGTTGTCTCTACAAACCTTTCTTCTTCTTCTTCTTCCTCTTCTTTCAAAGCTATGAATACCACTTCAATTTCTTCATTAGTGTTGGTGTCAGTGTTATCTTCATCATCTTCAACAAGGTAAAAAGCCTTCTTACCTTTGTCTTTGTAGTTTCAGTTGTTTCTTCTATCATAGTGTCAGTTGCCTCTGTGATCTCGGTTATCTCTTCTGTTATATTTCTTATCACTAGACCTTTCATTGTCTTTGTCTTTATCATCATATTTTCGGTTAGAACACCTACCTGCAATGTGACCAATTTATTTATAGTTAAAGCATACCAAAGGTAATTTCCCTTTGTATCTTCCTTTACATTTTTGTAGTCTCTAAGTCATTAATCCTTCAAGCTCATCAATTTCATCTTTATCACTATCACTGTCACTTTAATTTCTTATCATATGCTTACTACTAGATTTACCAATATTCAAGGATGACATAAATGCAGATTCAACACTCGGTATAATACTATTTTCATAGTTATTCAACACAAAAGTAGTCAAATTACCAATTAGGCTATCAAGTGTAAGAACATTACCCAGTGCAGATCTCATTTCATGAATAATAGAGATTATAATAGCATAGACATGCAGCAAGGTTCTAATAATTTTACTTACAATAGCGTATTCATCAATAATACCTCTTGCTCCTCAAATAGCATTGACAACCTCCTTGATTTAGTTTCTGTACTGTGTTATGTTTTCACCTTCTTTCATCTTGATATCATCAAATCTACCTCTAAGGATTTTTTCTCTAGCCCTCAGTACATTTGCATCTCCTCCATGAACTAGTACAAGTTTGTCCCACATTGCTTTTGCTGAAGTACATGCTTTGATATCTTCAAATTTTGCATCAGATAGGGTAGTAGAAATCCCAATCATTTTCATGTTGTGCTCATGCCTGTCTCTCATTTGATCCACTGTCAAAGGTCCAATAGACAATTGTATGTAAGCATGATCCAGGTAAAATATTGCAGATTCTCCAATTCTAGTTATGTGTAACCTCATCCTGCTTTGCCATGTTGTGAAGTTATCTTTGTTAAGCTTTGGCACCTCTCTCTTATACATCTTGTAATCCTTATCTTAAGTCTTTAAAAATTTCTTTCCAAGCACACTTTCTCTAATACCAATTGTATTTAACTGATTCACCCCCACTCTTAGTTATCTAACATGTTATGTTTTATTAATGTATGAAAGAATGAATGAATGCTAGATGTTAACGGGGAATTTAGAGTGATATTAGGGGGGGAGGGGATAAATGAGCTTCTTACTTCATGTGGTTGGCCATGTTAAGTAGAGAATATTAAAATATTCTTGAAACAAAGAGAAGCTCAATAATGTAACACACTTTTCAATATTTCATTATGCTCCTTAATCTTATTGAATAATATATATTCAATCTTAATTTTAGGATTTTTTTGAGAAAATAAGTGCTACCGATGCATTAGGAAATCTTGTTGCTTGAAGATATAGGTGTTTATCTTCAATACCAGGTTTGATTCCTTGGAACATCATATGAAAATTTCTTTATACATATATTTTGATTGTTTAAAATCAATAAATTCATGAGATTTTTGCAATGAGGATAGTAATACATTGGTATTAACATGATGCATTCTTGATTTTTTACTTCAAGACCAAGACAATATGATTTTGGATTCATGGTTGTCTCCCCTCAAAATGTTGAAGTTACTCATTTAGGTTATGTTTAGGTCCGGGTGGTCAAATCAATGTAAAAGTGCCAAGGAAGGCCATAAAGGATGTAAGTGATATTATTTTTCCCATTTAGATAAATTAGGATGTTTTCCAAGAAGTTTCAAACTCAACATTGTAAAAATACAAAAATGTTTCAAAAAGTGCAACTTTTGCAAAATTGCATTTTGTAAAGTTGCACCAAAATTGACAAGTATCAAGAATGTTGAAAAATCCCACACAATGTCCTATTCATATGGACACCATTCATAAGTTTCAACTTCTTCCCTAAACTTAACCCTTTGGGTTTTAACCTTCACATAATCTAGGTTTTAGCCCACACTACCTTCCAACTCTCAACACTTTGATCACCTTAGCTCTTTCACTTTAGGATTTGATTCTAAGATGCCACTATCCTACTTAAGACAATCACCTACAGTTCTACAAAAAAGGCTTAACTACCCTTACCTTGGACCCATGGTTCCTTCCTACTTCTTGAACACACTTAACTAAAACTTAATCTGAATTATAATAACATAATATAACACATTGAAGAATCTAAATGAAAAAGATTATCACAGAGAGCTAATCAATTAAATGAAAAATGAATACCAAAAAAGATGAAGAAACAACTGAGCTTGTATTGAAATGAGTGTGATATAATCCACATGGTTACATAATGTATCATTTCTCTTCACCAACAATGTATCTTCTGGAGACAAATCCCATAATGTACAAAAATATGTCACTGTAAAATGTAAATTCTTGCCTTTCAATCTAGAAAAGATCCCCTATATACAGATGAGGATTTGGTTTTACATGAAAGGAAATACCCTTTCACCAAGAGACACAACTAAGCATAACTAACTGAATAAGGTGAAAATGGAAGCATAGTAACATACATAACATTCATCACCTATTCATTTAGAAAGGATGTTTAGAAGCATAAATAGATCTGAAAATGCTTGGAAATTAATTAGACCAAAGTACATACCTCATCATGATATTAATCTAGAAATACCTATTTTCTAAAGTTTGTATGAAGTTTCAGAAAATTTCGTCACTTGTTCTGGACTGGAAATGTCGAGGCAGACAGAACCCATAAATCTTTTCTCCAGATTCACACAGGTTGACTTTGACCTTTTAAAAGGTCAAAGACTACATTTTTATTCTGAAGTTCGATTCCAATTCTATTCGTAGATCCTGAAAGTTCAATGAAAAGGGTACCCCGATCTAGCCTCTGATTCTCAAAATAGTACTTGCAGATATCTGAAAAAGGGGGTTTTTGGGGTGGCTATATAGGGTTTTGCCTTAGTCAAACCCCCATTTTGGTGATTCCCACCTCCATGAATAGCTGATTGAAATAGTGTGTGTGTGTGTATTGAAAGTGTAAAGCTAAGATCTAATCCTCTAGATTAAAACCCTAGCATGAATATGTATTAAATAACAATGCATAGATTTGAATGTGATAGAAAATCATACCAAGCCCCCAAGGCTAAAGTACTTCTACCATTCTCACAATCCATAGTTGTTACTCCATGATTGAATGCTTGAAATGTTGATGATGATGGATCAAGGAAGAATGATTCTCTCTTGCTTCAAATATGAATGCTTGAAGATGCTTGAAGACTTGAAATGCTTGCTTGAACACCTTGAGAACTTGAGAGCTTGATTGCTTGAGATGAGATATGAAAATGAGAGAGGAAGGCCTCCTTTTATAGTGAATTAGGTCACACTCCTCTAGAAGGGCCACCTTGAAGAATTAAGTCCCAATTAGGTCCTAACCTTTAGAGAATGGATCTAAATTAAATGTAATTAAAGGATTTACCATTTCAGAGCCCGAAACAGTTGACCCGGAGGTGGGGAGTTAATAATCCTGAAAGCCAAATTAGTGGGAATTAAAAATTTGAAATCTTGGCAAGATGAGGTCAAGGTTGAGGTCAAACCTGACCTAGTTAGGGTCGAGGTCAACCTTGACCAGAAACCCTAACTTTTTGCCAGGATGCAGTTTAAAGGCCCCGAGGATGCCCAGAAACTTAGAAATGAAGCTAGATAAGAATAGAATGTCTGTGATAGATAAAAGATCATGTGATTTACATGATGAAGGCTAGGAGGACCCATTTCTATATCCTACCTAGAAATTAGGGTCATAGAAGAGGGGAATTAAGGAGAATCCTTAGGATCCTAACCCTAATTTCACCCAGGACATACAAATGCATCCTAAATGCAGGTTTATCATGATAAATGCACTGAAAGAGGGTGCTAAACCTATCCAAATGGAAGTGCTTCCATTTTAAGATGATACACTAACTACTTGAAAAAATGACCAAACAAAAAGACTCATAGACACAAGTATTAGAAAACATGTAGAAACAAAGGCTAATCCCCTAGCAACTTGCCACATTTCTTGATATGTTTAAGGTATTTCTCATAGGCATAAGTGCTTGCATCATGGATGATGTCCCTAACTATGATTTCTTGTGTGATAAACTATTCCATTTGTGCAATATCCTCTTTCAACACAATCCCATTAGTTCAAAAAACATCAATGACAATAGTGAGAAGACTTTGGCATTCTCCAATCCATGATTCTTTTTCCTTAAGATTCCCTTTTTGATTTGCAAATTTTGGCAATCCCTTCTTAATTGCATCTCTGAACTCTTCATGCTCACCTTCCAATTTGTCATGAAATTAATCATGCTTTTCCATTACCTTATTGATTTCTTGAATTTCTTTTCCATCTTCTCCTTCTAGGTTCTTTTCATGCAACTTTACACCCATTCTATTTTTTATCCTTTTATGAGCCACAACATTATCCATATTATTTCTATATGCATCCCAAAGGTTTTCCAAATTAATTTTGAGCATCCCAAACATTTTTTTCAGAAGAAAAGAAATAGTATCTTTCCCGAGACTCTGCATTTGCTTAACCAATTTTCGGTTCTCCTTTTGGAATTCATTATATTTTTTCTTCCATTTTGAATTATTTGGCCAGGAAAATAGGGGAACAAGTTGTCTACTTCGCTTAATTCTTTCTTCATACATGACTTTGTATTGATCCTTTTCCCTCACTACTCTAATCATTTGTGTATTTTTGAATTTGGACACATCCACACCTATGTTAGTAGAGACTATAGGATCAATTTCTCTGACCCTCAACTTCATCATGTGTCCAAAAGATTTATCCAAATCAATGATATTAGGTCTCTTTTTAGGTGGGTACAAGGACCATAACAATGATGCCTCTTCATCTTGATCAAACCTTGATTCAATGAAAACATCTTTAACACCTTCAATATCCAAGTTGAAATCCTTATTTTCAGAATGAAGTAAAGTATCAAAAATAAATGAAGCACTAAGATCCTAGCCAGGAAACATAATCACACCCGCCTCTATCAATAATTGTCTACCCTTTTGTGGATTCATGTAGATAACCTCAAATTCTATACCATCCTTAAGTTTTTTCAATAATTCAACCTCATTATCCAAGGTTATGTTGGGATAGATTCCCTAAGTTTCTTCCCTCTAAAGTTATATAGAAAATCTACTTAAATTCATTGGATTTTACAAAAATTTCATTTCAGACAAAAACATAATATTTATCCAATCTAGTATCTTTATGAACTTCCAATTTAGTCATAATTTAGTCATCTTTACTTGGCTCTTCTTCAAAATCCTTTTCTTGCAGTCTTGAAATAGCCTCTTTGTTATCTGGCTCATTTTTTGTTGTTTCCTCCTCTGACTCCATCTGTTCCAATTACTACACCTTTTCACCCATCTCCTTGTTATATTTCTCAATAACTTATTGGGCCTCATCATCCTCAAGGTTCCTAAATATATCATCTGTTTCTACTGCTTCATGCAAGTAATATTCTAAGTTTTTGTTTTTTTCTTACAAGAATGGATATAACCTTCAGGATCATAGTTCTTCCTTGGGAAATGTTCAAATAGGTTGAATTCCTCCATCAATTTATTCTCAATTACCTCATAAACTTTAGTTGAAACAATCATGAAGTCACCAAAGTTGAGAGTTCTTGGTAAGAAGGTCTTATTGTGTAAATCCCAAAAATGCTTATCATTTGAGATACTTAACTGCCTCACAATATCCAAATAGGCTATCCTATTTGGAAAAACCTTTGGATACATGTACGGAGTTCCCTAAAACCCATATATCCTGAAACATGTGAAATCCTAATACACATACCAATCTCCCCAGTTATGGCTCACAATTTTTTATTTATCAAATCCTTCAGCCTCAAGAATGCCTTAATTTCATCAGACATAGATTTATCACAAGGAATCCAATACATATGATACATTGGCTTCACAATCCATTCTTTGAATTTGATGTAATTTGATCTCATGTACCTTGAATCCCAAAAAGAAGTCCACAATTG
The DNA here is from genome assembly GCA_027943335.1 of Chamaecyparis obtusa. Lineage (NCBI taxonomy): Eukaryota > Viridiplantae > Streptophyta > Pinopsida > Cupressales > Cupressaceae > Chamaecyparis > Chamaecyparis obtusa. The sequence goes on along the minus strand of BSBK01003732.1, from coordinate 784,308 downwards.
TACTGGTTGTTCTTCCCCTTTGTTTCTTTTGATATTTAATGTTAATTCATCTAGCCACATACCCTTCTTGTGTCCATAAAACAACACCAAATGCATCAACAAAGAATAATATTTGAATTTATGACATTCATTATCCCCAAGTTTCAAAAAAACTTCATGGAGTTTCTTCGCTAGAAAAGAGGTATAGTCTAAACATCTAGGTTCATACATTTGAATGTCTAAATCTAGAACCATAGGACCAATACTCATGAGATCAGGAACTTATGACCCTCCCAATTATCTGCAAGACATATATGTATACTACAAGTAATGCCTGGACATATTAAAATTGAAGGGCGACCCATCCTATGTTGTAAGATTTCCTAGTGTGTTCTTATGAACCTCTAACTTCCAACTAGTGTATGTGTGTCCATCCTAAGATACTCATCCTCCAATTCCATAAATGACAAGGGCTTATTGTAGCTGGGATCTAGGTTAAACACTTCATTTAAGGTATTGACAAAAAATTTAATAAAAATGTTTCCGCTTGGGTTTTAATGCATCTTTCAATTGGATCATAATTTCTTACTAGAATCTCCAAAAGTTTCAAATTCACAAATATATTTGGGACAATTAACTTACCCAAATTGGTCATCCATAGGTTGAAAAATGGAATGTCCTTATTTCTCCTTAAGTAATGAAAAAGGAAAAGTTCATACCCTCTCAGCCTGGTCCATATATCTCCAAAATCCTTGAATTTATCTTCCAACTGGTCTTTTCCCAACAAATGTTGTTTAGACTGTCTCAACTTAGGGCTTGGAGATTGCATTTGGTCAATCCTATCCTAGTTCAGCTTCCTAACTAGACCACTTTCCACTATTTTTGACTTCTTCACCTTAGACTCCACATTTTTTGTTGGCCATGGCCTTTTCTTTCTTGAGGAAATGGATGCTTCCATTTTTTCAATTTTGATCTCTACCCTATTTCTTTTGTGTTCAATTTGTTTTTTGTAAAATTCTGCATTAAACAACCTCAATTATATGATGAATGCATTAAAGTGACAACTAGCAATGATAGACACTTCATAAATTTACCTCATGTGAATCCTTGGATCTACCCAATGCCAATATTTAATGGAAATATTTCTCTTTGATTTTGAATTATGAACTAATATGACAACACTTGGTCATCGACATAGGCTTCTCCTATAGTTTTATCTCTAAAGGATATCCCAAAAATGTCATCAGGGGTCGGCACAATGACTTTATACCTTCTCTAATTCTTTTATCTTCTCCGATGGGATCCATCGGTATTGGTTCTGCCGATATCCCTTTCTCTTCCTCCTAAAACTTAATGTTTCTCTCTAAATGACATAAGTCTTACCGATGTATTCATTGGGTATCGAGGAAACCTATTTGACATATCTTGATCATGATTGCTATAAAAATGCTCTATATTGCTACAACACCTACCAATAAGCCACTTCTATATTCATCAGGATAAGTTTTATCAATAACCTTATCGACTATCAACAAAGAAAGGTTTCCATTGTGCCCCTAGTGTTTACTTCACTGATGGGGTTCATTGGTCTATGTTATACCAAACCTATGTATTTATTTTATGTTATTCCCACTTGTAAGTGTAACTCATACTAATGTTTCTATTACTTATAGTCTTATCTCCTCAAGTAGATATTATCTTGATAATATGATTCTATGTTGGTGTATTTTATGTTGATAAATACAAGGAGTGATGGTCCATCATCGAGAGTTTCACCGATGGATGTCATCAACATGACTAACTTTGTCAGGGTGAGTACTTTTGGGTTTCCCTAATTCCTGATGAGCTCATCGATACAACATACCACGATGGGGTTATTAGGTTGTCTTTTATAGATGAGCTTCTTTGGTGAAACCTATTCCAGTGGCAAAGCATTTTTTGTCTTGCTGATAGCTGATGAGGTTATTGGTAAGACTTATGCTTATTACCTAAACATGGGTGGTCTGTTGGTGGAGGTTTGGCTGATGTTGGGTATCAAAGTATATAGGGCTATCAATATACCATTGTTTGCGCTACCTTGACACCCGATAAGTTCATTAGTAGGACTCTCGCCGATGTGTTCCATCGACATGACTTGCATGGATGATGAATGATTTCTTGGGTCTTACCGACAACCGATGAGGCTATCAGTTAAGATTTCAATAATTAGGCAAGAACAAAGACATCAGGGGGAGTTGGGCTGATGGGAATCATCAGTATAGAAATACTCAGTGGTGGAACATTTTGTTGCACTATGCCGACCTCTAATAGGCCTATTGGTATGAGTTTTACTAATGGAAACATGGAGTGAGTTTTTCCTAAATTTTGAAATACCTCATCATAGCACCGATGAGGTTTATATACTTGTGAGGTTTCCTTTCATTGTAGTTACAAAAACCTCATTGGTGGTATGCTACATCTGGTCTTGGCCCTTTCGTTAGAGTTTTGACAAAAAATATGAGATCCATCAGCTCTTTTTTGATGACCCAAAACCCTCCTTTCATGGAGCATTTCTAGGTAGACGTCATCATAATTATGACGTATATGTCTTTTTTGGGACTTCTAACAAAAAATAGAAATGAGTAATTTTTCCAACATTCATCAACAGTCTAACATTTTCTCATCAAAATTATGACAAACTTCTGACATTTTCTCAGAGGAAAATATGATGACATGAAAATGGTAGAAGGAGAAAGAATTCACCAATATGGTGTGAGAATCAAAGATGTCATTTTTGCAATCAGAGGTGCAGGTTGTACCATGGAAGAAGAAGTTGTGGTAAGTAAGATACTAAGAACCTTGTTACCTTCTTATGCCATTAGAGTGTATGCAATTAATGAGCTGAGAACATTTGATAAAGTGACTGTTGATAGACTCATTGGTAAGATTACTAATTTTGAGCTTAATAACTATGATAATAGTAATCTAAAGGTTGAAACTACTTTTAAGTCTGTTAGGAATAGTCCCAAGAGATAACTGAGAGGGTTTGGGTGAATCAATTATCTACAAGTTTCAATTCTTTGTCCAATTAAGTATACTTAAACATAAAGCATAAACACAATGAAAAATAACTTGAACACAACACCAATATTTTGGTTATGGGGAAACCCAAATAGGTAAAAACCATGGTGGGAATTGACACCCACTAACATTATGCAGTAGTGTATTATGATCCTTGTTAGAAGATCCTTAATCCTATTAGGAGTTTCTTTACAATATATTTAGTATAGTAGTCCTGGTCAAGGGTCGGAACCTATTAGGAGTCTTTTACAATAGTCCTTGTTAGGGGAGAGGATGTACTGTCTGAGAGCACATTGCTCTAAGGGGTGAAGGCTACAACCTTCTAAATACTAGATACACACTATATCTAGATCTTGGTGAACTGTGCTTAGACCTACTGTCTAGATTAGTTCCAATATATAGCACAAACACTTTACTTGATCACATAGACCTTCTGATGGCTCAACACTTTGCACACTATGCCCTTCTCTTCACAATCAACTATAAACCACACTCAAGTAATCACAAATGACTACCTATAAATATCTTTCCTCTAAATGATATAATCAAGTCAGCCTATTAGAACCACCTTGAAATCATATTAGAGAATCCATAACAAACTCCAATAATAATTCAGTTGGCTCTACTAAGCATGCAACATATTCTGGGACCTGTTCAATAAGATAATTGTAGATGCACGCTACACATTGTTGGCTCTACCAAAATAACTGTATCTTTCTCCTCAAACTGAATTACTTCATGCACTCTTAATTGAACATCACTAACTCTTCTCCAAGCTTCAATACAAGGGTGCATACCCAAAGGATATGTGCAACTCTAGAGCCAATATAATCTTTGTCGGCTCTATTGAACAAACATAGAAAACTACTATTGGTGAATAGCGACTGCATAAGTTCACTTCTACTGATCATCAAAATCTACATCCATGAATGTATCATCACTAATATGTCTTCATCATATATCCAAGCGTGCAAGGCACCATGATAACTATACAAACAGCCATACACAAAACACTGCCTATTACTTTGTCAGGAACACTGCTGACACAAGCTACTATATAGCTGTCTGTACTAATAGTTAACCTCTACGCCCATGATATCATGCAGATAACATGTCCATGCAACATATACTAAAACATAACTTCATAAGTCTTCCATGCATGCTACTTACCATATGTTGTCATCAATGACAAACATACAGTCAGTACTAGCCTGCTAGAAAATCTCCAACAATATCCCCCTTTGGTATTGATGGCAACATATGGAATGAAAAAATCCACCAATCCAAATGAATAATTCTTTTATAATAGTCTCCATTTCCTCTTCAAGACTCCCCCAAAGATAATTCCTCCATCTACTGCAATATTCTGAAAATTCTGTATTTCCTTAACTGAACTGTTGTCATAACTGAATGCTACTCCCCCTTAGTATATTACTCTTTTATTTTTGTTTTTAATGACTATATATTACTCCCCCTTTGACATCAATGGAAAAGGGTGCCAAATAGTTTAAGCACTGGTACCACTCCAGAAGTAGAATAGTCAACCATCCATCAGTCCCTGAGGACTGATGCTTTTTCATCTTTCTTCTAAGTAGAATCAGGGAAGGGAATTACTCCTAGCTTCTCCCTAAGATACTCAAAAGTATCCTTAGTCAAGGGCTTTGTGAATATGTCTGATAACTGATCTTTAGTACTTACATAGTCCACCTTGACTTCTTTCTCTTCCACTTTCTCTCTTAGGAAGTGATACTTGATCTCAATGTGCTTTGTCTTTGCATGTATCATAGGGTTCTTCAACATGTTGATAGTTTTAGTGTTATCACAGTGAATAAAAATAGGATAATCAATCTGAATTCCAAAGTTCTTTATCATCTAATTGATCTAAACAATTGTAGAACAATTCAAGGCTGCTGCAACATCCTTTGCTTCTTCTATTGACTGAGAAATATAATTCTATTTCTTGCTTGTCCAAGTGACAAGTCTATCACCAAGAAACACTGCTCCACCTGATGTACTCTTTCTGTCATCAATGCATCCTGCCCAATCAGCATCAGTGTACACATGAAGCTCAAAATTTTATGAATTAGGATACCACAGACCATAGTCTATAATGCCTTGCAAATATCTGAATATCCTTTTTACTACCATGAGGTGACTTTGTTTAGGTTCTACTGCAAATCTTGGACAACTATGCCAACTACATTGGAAATGTCTGGTCTGGTCTGGTCTGAGTAAGATAAATAAGTTTTCCAATCATAGACTTGTCCAATGTTATATCTATTGCTGGTGAGTCATCTTCTTTTGTAAGCTTGCATCCAGTTATCATAGGTGTCCCTACTAGCTTACATTCATCCATATTGAATTTCTTCAATATCTCTTTCACATACTTTGACTAATTAATGAAAATTCCTTTCTTTGTCTATTGTACATTCAATCCCAAAAAGTATTTAATAGGTCCAATCATGCTCATCTCAAATTCACTCTGTATCTCTTTAGTAAATTCAGCACTGAGTTTGTCATTACCTCCAAAGATAATGGCATCAACAAATATAGCTACAAGTAGTAGTCCTTCACATGTCTCTCTTATGAATAAGTTACAATCTACTGCTCCTTTCTTGAATCCAATCTTTGTTATATATCCATAAAGTCTCTCATACCAAGCTCTAGGGGCTTGCTTAAGTCCAAAGAGGGATTTCTTCAATCTGCATACCATATCAAGTCTGTCTGATATAGTAAATCCTTCTGGCTGCTCAATATATACTTCTTCTTTTAATTCACCATGTTGGTTCTTCAAAAGATTTTACACTCCATGAGATACCAATATGATTATGACTAATGTTAAGGAGGGGTTAATTCCAAATGTGGGAAATCTATAAGCAATTGGACCAATTATAGGGACAAGATTGCCCTCTTCACTTCTGGCTCTACAAAACCAAGGCGTGTACACTTGATCCAATAGATTCAACTCTATTCTTTACTTAATACTAGATCTTACAATAGATAATAGTGAGAAAGTACTAAATAACAACCTATTATTCATTGAATCTCCATCACTGGGTAAAACAACTAAGGCCTAAATACATAAAACTAAAAAGATTGAAAGGATTTGATTAAAATTTTGTAGAATAGAACACATCCCAACCATAAATATATCAAGATAAAGTTTACTTGTTCCAGATCAGTGCCTTATCCATTGGGAAAATCATCTAGTACACTACCAAATATAGAGACCGATTACTATTACTTCACCATAGATCCCAGTCATAAACAAAAATACCCAAAACCATACTGCTTACAGAAATCCTTGTGCAAACCCTATGAACTTGTGCATCATCTAAAGCATATTTTAATCTGATTTCAACCAGAACTGAAGATAAATAACACATGCATAGATAAACTCCATACAAAGAATCAGAACATTCAAAACCCATAAAACTTGACACAGATTGGAGAGAAATGGAATTGAAAACTTGAATTAAGAATGAGGACCTAAGCCTCAGTATACACCTTGCTTGAAGATTCAGAGCCTCTGGACATAATATGCAAATGATCTGCAACTTTCTACTCTGTTTTGATACAAACTGGACTAAACATGTCCTATTCCTTGACTGAAGGTTCAAGATGTAACCTTGTGAACCAAAAAACTAGCAACCTCTGAAAATGGTCTTGGAAATCCTAATATAGGATTGCAACAAGCTAAGGACCATTTTATGGAATTTTTAGGGCAACACAGTCAACCCTAAGACTACCAAAAAATATCTCAAACAAATCTGATTTCATTTCATTCCAGAAACATCTTTACAAAATATCTACATCCTTACCCAAATTTGACCTTGAATTACATAGTCCATTACTGCTCTCACCAACTTTGTTAAAACTGAAAATAAACACCACCATTGGAAAGCTCATTTTGCGCCAACTCTGAAAACATATAATACTAGCATATTTGGATAAAAATAAAGCCCTCAAACATTATTTTCTGTGAGTAGCCTCTATTAATTAAATTTTTGAATTTATGATATGGTCCCAACTATACAAATTCAAATTTAATATTTTCTCCACACTTTAAAAATTGAAATGGGCCCACATTCCACATGGCACCACCTCATTGGTTCACCGGTCTACCTTATCGCCATGTCATACCTATCATCACACCCTCTACCACTTGTCATTCTCTGATTGGCCTGTACCGCTAACCATGCATCTATTTGATAGCTCACCTTGGGACACATGTCAACGTGTCATTCTTCTACAATGGTTAAAATCTGAGCATCTTTGCTTCACACTTAAGTGACCACCGTCAGATTAGCACACATCTTGAGGTGGCCGGCCAACTGCTTGATGCTCTGCTTCATCACTGCCTTGTCACCATTCTTTGCTAGGTGTCACATCCCTACTGGCTCGCTGATCCACCGAGCACTGATGTCATCAGATGACACATGTCATCCTATCATTAAATCACAACAATAAACTCCAGGCAACTTTATCCTTGTGCTTTAGCGACCTCTGTCACGTATCCTGAGGAAGTCAGCTCTGCACACTGTCAAAATGTCTTATCCTCCACCATGTGTGGGGCTCGCAATCCATGTCATCATCCACTTATCTTCCTTAGCCTCTGTGCTCATGTGAGAAGACCTCTAAACCTTGCGCTCACTTTGGACACTATTCTATTGAGCTCTTTTGCTTATAAACTTCTTACTTTTACCCTTTGGCATCAATGTGGGATTAATCTTGTATTGATTTATTAAATTTTGCTTCAAAAATATCCTTTAGTACGCACCCAAATGGTACGCACTAGGGCCCACCAAAGCCAGATGGCATGTACATAGCCCCCTTCTTCCTTCATCTTTACTAATAACCTAGGCGTACATGTATTTAAGAAACTTTTTATGCTGAAAACCAACAAATGTGGGATAAAGGAAACCACGTATGCAGTTTCATTCCCTAGATGCTCCCTGTTAACTTTTGGTGTGTACAGAGGAAAGATATGGTAATATATCATAGCTCTTTATGCACCCCTCCTCATCCCACATGAGCAACTCTCCAAAAAAAATGTCTACTTTCAACGCAATAGATAATGGGCGCATCATAGGAGATGGTGTGTGAAGTCACTTAATGTTTCACATACAGCCAAGGAAGAAAGGTAGGCATGGCCTCGTGTGTGCACTACTACAAATAGAGCACCCAATACATGATCAATACATAGCCCACAAGCATGCACACTCCTCCTTATGTTTCTTCCTTTGGTATGCAGAGCACCACAAACATTCACTTGGTGCTTGCTTGCAGTCTCAAATGGAGACTCATGCCTCCCCTCTAAACTCTGCACATGTGTTGCTTGACTGGTTTCTCTCTTTGTTAGTTCAGTGAGACATTGACCACAACATGCTAAGAAATACTTCATGAATTCAATAGCTTGAAGTTATAGACCGATCGCTCTAATTTTCATTCTTAAGGAGTTGATATCATTACTCACTATTATTGATAAGCATTAGTAATGATGAACTAGTGAACGATGATCCTAGATACCACTCATGTCCATTGCAACCTTAAAATGTGATAAGGTGCAAATGACCAGATTGTCCATGGGTGGCGTCATAATTGTCCATTTGAAATAGATTTTACAGAGGCTGACTCTCTATACAACAAAGCTCAAAGCATGTCATATAACCAATGCATTGAGTGAGCACATAGCGTATATCACTCCCCATATCACATGTGCATCAGTCCCTCTTCAAAATGGCACGCAAGGACCTGTCTCAATGTGTATCCCCCTTTTCATGAAAACATTCACCTCCCACATAGCCTATAGACAAACTCATTCAAATGGAAGGTATGCACCCTGAGGGAAAGCTTGCGTGGGCCCATAGGAAGCTTACATTGCATTTGGAAGAGTATGCCCATTCTTTGTATGCAATAGGTGTGATTACATTTGAATGATGCACATAGGGCTGCCATAAGGTGTGTGCATCCATGATTAAGGTGCGTACTTACATATGTTTGTGTAGCCCTGACAAAATAAAAAAAGTATACAACACCTAGGATAAATGGTGAGTTTTCCCACCAATGCGCCTAATCAAGAAGAATCTGGCCTCTGTTTGTTTATGCCATACAACTTATAGCAACCCCATTTATGAGTATTATTTACTTAAGCAATGGTTGTAATGAATATTTATCAAATGGATCTGTATAATCAATATCTCTAGTGCAGAAAACTCAAAGGAGAATCAACTCAACAGGAGTAGCTAGCACCCAAAGATACTATATTATTTTGATAAAAATACTAGGCCTAGCAGCATACTTCTTTTAGAAAGATGAGGTAGGCTGGACCCCAAGCGGGTCTGGCCTAAAATTTTTTTGAACTCAAAAAATCAGCCCTGAAAATGATCCAGAATGATTGGCGACAACAACTAGATCCAATCCGAACAACCGGGCATCTTTAAAAACTTCAATTTTCAATACTTCACCAGTCGCCAAATCTTAACAAAACACCCTCAGTCACGCCATTAAAACATTTATCAAAACATAACACTGAACGCTGAAACTTGGTGGACATGAACTTTGTACCACAGACAATCATCTTGGAAAAGGGATTTTTCAAAAAATAAGCGACGCCGAAGATTTTAAAAGTTAAAAACACCCATTCAGAACTACCAGAAAACCACGAACTGAGAACACTGCTGACTGCCTCGGAAAGAGATGATCTAAAAAAATCAAACAACAAGCTGGAGATGAGTCACTGGAAGAGTCAGAAGAATCATCAAAAAAGATCACAAAAAAACAATCCTCAACTGGAAATGATCATCTGGCAAAAAGCTATGAATTTTTGAAAAGGGCTACTTTGCAGAGTTTTCCTATCCGCAGTTTTTAACATTATTGAATGCATTTTGTTTGACCTAGCAATCCGATCAAATGAAACTTTCACGGTCTGAAAGCCTGGATATATGATCTTTGTCATGCATAGAAAACAAGGCTATAATTGAAATTCTGCAGTGATCAACCGATCATCCAAAAATAAACTTCAAAGTCAGCCACTTATAACATTCTGAACTAAAAGGCAGTAAAATAGTAGAAGTTGCATTTGGAATTGATCGAGGAAAGTGATCGATCAGATTCGTTATAGTCTGAAACTTATCATGGAGAATCAATTTCATGTCTATGTTATGGATCAACCTTCAATTATGCTTGACCTCAAACTGGACACAAATGGCAAGATTCCAAAGTAAGCCACTCACAAAATTGAACCATGCACTGCTGAAGAAACTTAACAATCTGCAAACTGAATGGCCCTGGAAAACATGTCAGACGGACACGTGGGGGGCTGAAAATTGGTGTGAAAACTCTTTCTCATGCCTACAACATGATGCAAAAATTGAAACATCTTGATCAACCATAGGGAACTTAATGCACTCATCCGAACAGGGCCTCCGACTAAACTGTACAACTGATCCTCATTAACATGTTAGAAACTGCAAATGGAACCAGATTGGAAAACTGGGCAAACGGATTCATCATGGCCTAAAAATTGAAACATAAGAAGTATTTGACCACTGTAATATAGGGCAAAAGGAAATTTATCAATTGGGTCACAGGGTCAAAAGTTATAACTAGTCAAACAGGGCTACTCAGAAAATCGGGCAGATTAGAGAAAGAGGACAAATCTAGAAAGCCAACTTTGGGGGATCCAAAAACTTATCAAACAGACTCAAAATGGCTTGAGCTTTGAAACATAATCTCTTTGACATACATTGAAAACATTCCCAAAGTGGCGAGCCATGAAATGTAACACGACACAAGATATTCAAATGCAAACAGGGCCTGCTACAGTTATTTGATACTTAAGCAAAAATGCAGATTTATGAAATGTCCTCCAAATGGGTACCCTTAAAAGCATTTCAGATTCAAAATTTAGGAGCTAGAACCCACTGCATACATCAAATGAAAGGTGTTGAACCGATTCCCCAAGATGTATCTCATGTAAATCAACATGCCCCCCTTACATGCACTTGAACTCGGGTCTTTTTAAACCGTTCTTTGAAGCACTGAACTTTGCCTTAGGAAATTTTTTGATTATGGGATCAAAACTATCTAGATTTTCAGAGTACCAACACACCATTCAAGAATGCTGACTTGACATCCATCTGATAAACTTTGAAGTTTTTGAATGTTGCATAAGCTAGAAACAACTTAATAGCTTCTAATCTACTCATTGGTGCAAATGTGACTGAATAATCAATGCCTTCTCTTTGCGCATATCCCTTACATACTAACCTTGCTTTATTTCTTACTACTATACCATCTTCATTAATCTTGTTTCTAAATATCCACTTTGTTCCAATCATATTCTTATCACTAGGTCTTGGGACTAGTTCGCAAGTGTCATTCTTAATAATCTAATCAAGTTCTTCTTTCATAGCATCATGCCAATATGAATCATTACATGCATCTTCAACACTTAAGGGTTCAATCTGAGATAGTAAGCATACCACCTCATTGCTAGCTGAGTTATTTGCTTGTGATCTTGTTAAGACTTTCCTGCTTTGATCTCCAATGATGTCCTTCTTGGAATGGTTTCTAGATGTAAACTTTGGAACTTTAGGTGATGCAGACTCATTAGCCTTAGGAGTTTCTTCTCCACTTGTCTTAGGGTCATTGAATAACACATCAATACTGTCAAATATTTCTTCAATAACTATCTCACTAGTGGAGGGTCTGGGTTCTTCTTCAATCATGGGTGAGTAATCATGATATCTTTCTTGAACCATGAACTTTTCATCAATCTTAACATGAGCACTTTCAATGATCTTTTTCAATCTTAAATTGAAACATCTATAAGCTTTACTTTTAGTAGAGTAACCAAGGAAAATACCTTCATCACTTCTTGCATCAAACTTGCCTACTGCTTCATCCCTCTTGATGTAGCACTTGCTTCCAAAGATTCTAAAGTATTTTACTATGGGAACATTACCAAACCATAGCTCATATGGTGTTTTGTTAGCGCCGGGTCTCAGTTGAATTCTATTGATTGTGTACACCATTGTATTGACCACATCTCTCCAATAGGTGTGAGAAATGTTTTCTTCAATCATGATGGTGCGCACTATATCAAGGATGATCCTGTTCCTTCTCTTTGCAATTCCATTTTGCTGAGGGGTTCTAGGGGCACTTAACTACCTCTTTATGCCATGTTCTTCACAGTACTCATAGAATCTGTTAGAGGTGAATTCTCCTCCTCTATTTGATCTCAGACATTTTATCTTTAGTCCAAATTCATTCTCAACCTTAGTTTTGAATATCTTGAACTTCTCAAATGCTTCTAACTTATCTTTCAAGAATGCAACCCACATCATTCTAGTGTAATCATCAACAAACAAAATGAAATACATTTCACCATAGTATGATCTTGTTTGAATTGGTTCACATAGGTCTATATGAATCAGATCCAACTTGTTCTCTACTAAATTGAGCTTGCTCCTAAATGAGTTTCTCACATGCTTTCCCATCACACATTTCCTACATATAGTATCAACTGGCTTTGCTATTCTAGGTAGATCTCTTACTAACTTTACATTACTTATCTTAACTATGTTATCAAAATTGTTATGACATAGTCTTTTGTGCCACAACCAACTATCATCTACTTTAGCAACAAAACAACTTGCTTCTGGATTAAGCTGAAAAACATTACCTTTAGTCTTTGATCCTGATGCAATTATTTCTCCTTCTTTGTTGTTAATGATGCACTTGTTTCCATTGAATTCCAATCTATAACCTTTGTCAAGTAACTGCCCAACACTTAGTAGGTTATGTTTCAAATCGTTAACATAAAGAACATGATCAGTACTATTCTTTCCATCCAAGGTGATGGCTCCTCTACCAATGATGGGTTTAGGAGTGTTATCTCCAAATGTAACCATGCCACCATTTTATTTGTCTAGATGAACAAATATACCTTTATCACCTGTCATGTGATGTGAACAACCACTATCTATAATCCAGTCTATCCTTATATTAGCTTGTGAAATCAATGCTAGCTCTTGTTTCTCTTTCTCATCTTCATGGTCTATCTTATTGTTCATTTTCTCTATGATAGCAATAAATCCAATTTATTCTTTAGCTGAATCATCATCTGAAACTCCACCTCTAGCATAGTAACATTCCTTAGAGTATTTAGGCTTGTAGTAATTTTTGAACTTTCTAGCTCTTAAGGGACATTTAGATGTAAAGTGACCAATATTATTACATGAAAAGCATTTAAATGGAAATTGACCTTCATATTTTCCTTTTCCTTTCTTTTCTCTTTTGGAAATCATAGCAATAAAATCATCTAGTGTTTTCTCTTCATCATCATCATCATCAAAATTACCAAAAGTGTTTGCAGATTTCTTACCATGAACTGTTGCTTTGAAGGCTGTCTCACTTTTAGGTTCTGTCTTCAATCTTGAAATCTCAAAAGCTGAGATTTTTCTAATCAAGGTCTCTCTCTTGAAATTTGATGTAAGCTGCATGGTCTCATCAAGGATGTTGATCTTGTTTTCATATTTTGAAGTGAGAGTAGTCATCAATTTGTCCATAATGTCTTCCTCTGATATCTCTCCACCATTCTTCTTGATTCTAGCAATAGCTTCATTGATCCTTTGATTGTAAGCTCTGATGTTTTTTTCAGGCAGCATCTCTAATGCATTGTATCTTTTCTTCCATGTCTTTCTGCGTAGATCTTTTGCTTGTTTTTATCCTTCAAATATGTCTTCTAGGTACTTCCATATTTTGTGGGCTGTATCTACCTTCTTTATTTATGAAAACTCACTATCAGATAGGGCGCTGATAAGGGCTTCTTTGGCTATTGCATTCTGATGGAATAATTCCTTTTTCTTATCAGTAGCATCATCCTTTGCAAGGTCTTCTAAGGTAGGGATCTTGACTACTTTGATAGTTACATCAAAAACTTCAAAAGAAATACACTGCAAATGAGTTACCATCTTGTTCTTCCAATCAAGATAATTCTCTCCATAAAACTTAGGACTTTCTTTTCTGAAGAATTCCATCTGATCAACCTCAAGCTATTAAAATTTCTCTCTGAGGCACTTGGCTCTGATACCAATTGTTAGGGATAGTCCTAAGAGATAACTGATGGGGGGGGCGGGGGGTGAATCAATTATCTACAAGTTTCAATTCTTTGTCCGATTAAGTATACTTTTTAAACATAAAGCATAAATACAATGAAAGAGCACTTAAACACAACTCCAATATTTTGGTTACGGGGAAACCTAAATAGGTAAAAACCCCGGTGAAAATTGACACCCAATAATATTCTGCACTAGTGTATTATGATCCTTGTTAGAAGATCCTTAATCCTGTTAGTGTAGACACCTAAATTTGATAACATTATTTAGTAATTTTATTTAGTCTTTTCCTAAGACATTTTATTAATTAAATATCATTTAATTAATTTATGTCATCCCCTAGTTAATTAATTTAATTAATTAACTATAGCCTAATTAATTATCAAAATGACAAACCTATAGTCTGATAATTAATTAAATCCTTATTCCTCTATTAATTTAAATGGATACATTCATCTAAATAAATTAATTCATAAATCCCCTTTTCCTCCCACTTGAAATTAAATAAAATATTTAATTCTAATTCTCCCCTATTAGCTAATAATCCATGCTTAGCTAATTTAATCCTCCACTCATTCTCTCTCCTCCATCACATCTCCCTAATCCTCCACTTACCAAGCCTAATCACCTCCTAAGCATGTGCACAATCATAATCCAAGATTAAAGAATGCTAATCCACCCCAAAGTCAACCCCCTTATGACATCACCTCCACATCCTCCAATGAGAAATCAAAAGCCTCTTACACCTCTTACACACTTGTCCCCTCTCACACCTTCCAAAAGTGCCTCTCCTCTCATCCTTCACCATTGTGACACTTGTCACAATGCTATGCATTTGAGAAAGCACAATCCATGTGCTCTCCTTTAGATGCATCTCCACTGTTGCTCACTCCTTTTTTGCCCCTTAATCTTGACTGTTCGTTTCACCCATATTTCTATAAAAGAGAAGCTCTCCTCCTTCATTTTCATCCACCATTGAAGCAAAATTATCATGCGATTTTCTCTATTAAAGCTTGAAGCATAGATCATTGAGCACACATTCCATCCTTGGACAAATCTTCTACATCTTGGAGGTTTTCTTAAGGGTTTTATATTGCTTTTGAGTGTTTTTGTCTTCATTTTGTAGGTCTAATCACATGTGTTTATCTCATTTGTTTTGTTGAATGTTTAGTTTACTTTGCATTCCTTAACACTACATTTTAGGTATTACATTTTGGCATGCCCAGTGGGACCCACTTCAAGGATCATTTTTCTTTCTATCTTTCTTATTTTTTCTTGCAAAACTAACCCAAATACTAAGTTTTCTTGTTGTTTGAGTGTGTTGCAATGAGCTTTTTGATATTTTGTAGGTTCAGGACCAAAGAAGACCTATTTCCACAACCATTCCCATCATCATATTTTGCATAGCAACAAATTTAAGAAAATTCTCAATTTTGTGGGAATGCTCGTACAGACGTGAGAACGCTGATTCTTTCACGAAAATGCTTGTACGGCCTCGCGGGAATGCATCCTTGTAGCACAAACTTCTATCTTCTATCTTTTTCTATCTCTGTCTGTATTTTGGCCATTCTCTAACTGTGCCCTTTTCTTGGGATCGCATTCCCGCAATGCGGGAATGCGAGTTGACTAGGCGGGTTTGCCTGTGTACATTTTGTAAGCCGTAGTATGGCATTTGCTGTAGTTTTGATTTTTTCCCTCATTCCCGCAAGGTGATATCGATCTTTGACCTTGCAGGAATGCTTCCTTGACCTAGCAAGATTGACAGTTAGCATCTTTTAGCCGTACAACCCTCTATTTTCTTAAGTTTTTCTGCCTTCATTCTCACAATGCGGGATCGATAGTTGACTTGCGAGAATGAAGTTTGACTTGTAGGAACGTGGCCATAGGTATTAATTCTGTGTTTTACTTTCTTTCTATCATTTTTAGTTTATTTGACAGTCTGTGGGAACGCCGGTATGACTCTGCGGGAACGCTATTTTTTGCTGCAAGATTGCAAGTTTTTGCGGGAATGCAGAATAATATTTTAAAATAGAATTAACTCATTTTAGTTTCAGTGCATTAAAAAGAACAGTGTATGCTAAATAACACCTCACATTTTTTATTTGGGTTTAAAATGAACAAAGGTTAAAATTGAACAAGACAAACATCACACTTCTTTTTGGTGCTTAAAAATCAACTTACTCAATCTTGAATGCTTAAGGAACAAAGAATCAATGTGATGAACACTTCTTTTGGTGCTTAAAAATTGATCAAACACTATCTTGAATGCTAAAGGGAGTAAAAATTTTCTTGTTTTTGCAAATCAAATCTTTTTTTTTTTTCAAGCATTGTCATTTACATTTCAAAACAAAGAACCTTGCATGCTAAACATGAGTGTTTGATGTTCTAGAATAGAAAATACTTAGTCTTAATAGGTTCAATTTGGAATGAATACTTCTTGGCATGTTTGAAGGAGTGTTTTTCAACACTTCCTTAGAGCTTTTCTTTTTTTTGCATAAACCTTGTTAAGTAAGCGATGTGGAAGCAATCCACTTGTATCCGTATCCTCTCCCCTTGCCTTTGTGGATCTTGGGTGAAGAGAAAGATCAAGTTCAATTGACAACACTTCTAGTGAGGCCTGTCTAGAGAGAAGTGCTTCCTCTTTAGAGAATGACCTCAAACCGGTAATACCTCGGCCGGTATATAAGCAAGGTGCTGAGCAAACTCTCACCTTATCCTCGCAAGTTTAGGTGAGGTGTGTTGATGGTAGCCTGAGGTAGGTGAATATCCCTACGATTTTGACATGGTCAAATAGGCTCTTAAGTGAGTCACATACGTACAAATTGATTGGGGGGATGCCATGGATCTTATTAGAAGCCATTAATCAGAAGCCTACCCGATCTACTCCCGAAGGTATCATTTTCTTTGTGCAAGGACTGACCCAAGTGGTTTCCCAGGTCACTTGAAGATTACTCACCATATGTATTTCTCTTTTGGGATATCAAGCTATGGGTAAAGGTTGTGATACTAGCCTGTCTTGTAGGTAGAAAGTGCTTGTATGTGTCCTCAAAAGTGACTTGACCCAGTAAAAACATCTGTTGAACATACACAATTATCAGAATTACAAAGTTCTTTTGCCAAAAGAGATCATCTGACTATATCCTCCAAGATTTCTTTGTCTCTTGTGAGGACTGTTTGTCAAGACATTATCCTGAAAGTGAATTCAAGTTTGTTTGAAACCAAGCCAAGGTATACTTACCGCAGTCACTTCCTAGCTTGACCCAATCCTGTGAACAATTACTTTTTTTGACCTATGACCTCGACTGTGAAGCATAATAAAGCTAAGTTACCCATCTCGCATGCATATCGAGAAAAGAAAGTTATAGAAAGAAAGCTCAAAGATTGTCAGCATATTATCACTGTAGCCCATGAAGAAGAAAAGTACCAAACCCAATTGGATAACATACAATACAACGCAAGGTTTAAACAATTTTCTTTTCAAATCCAAGTTGATCACCGCTTTGTCAGATTAGAGAGTGAAGATTAGTTGGCATAACCTCCTCCTCTTTCAAAACTGCAAAAATTGTCATAGCATCCCCCATCTTAGGTGATCCAATAGGTACATTTTCATCATCCCCTTTTGAAGCATCATTTAGCATCATTATCCCAAGTCATTATCCTAGATCCATATCATATCCAAGAACTCACCTTGAGTTGTCCTATCCTTGTTTACACAAATCAAAATCTTGAAGCTTCACCCATTCGACTAAGCATTGTCTAGGGTAGCTAGTACTTGCTTTTGTGGACCTCATCATCTTGGTCTAGAGATCAGTCCACACTAGTAAGGATCCCATCATCCAAAGATCACAAGTCTATCCAAGGATGACAATCCACACATTTTGATCCCCCCATTAGGAAAGGTAACCCATCTCAATCCTCTTCCCAATAGTGTATCACTAAGAATCCTACATTTAGATCATCACCTAGTTCATCTCAAAATCCAAATCCCCATCCTTAGCATCATTCCACTACATTTGCATTTTCCCTCATCTTAGGACATTGCACTTTCATGCCTGCTATGACATGATCAAAGAAAAGAAAAGGGATGGATTCCAACTAGGCCACTACTTGGCTGATCCAAATGATTCCACATGTGAAATGGTAATGTATGACCCTCCGATGATGAAAATTCAAAACATATGGGAAGATCCTAGTGAGACACCCACTACCAACTCCATGGAGGCTTTCATGTGCCTCTTAGGACATGCACAAATGGTAAGCACAATCATTGCACAAAATCATCTAGCTATATTGGCAAACTATGTGCAGGAGGGTACTCCCATCCCACCTCAGTTATGCTCTTTTGACCCCACAAACCCCTTCCACATTTCTACCAACATTGATTCATTTGTCATCCAAAAAGTCCATATGATCCAACCATGAAAGTATCCCATATGGCCTCACCTATCCCACATCTCCTGCAACCTCGTATGGTGATCCCCGCAAGCACACCACTTTCCATCATGGGAACACCACCCCCTACCTCTTTGCAGATAGTCAATCAAGTGCTAGCATTCACCCAAGCCTCTACTCAAGCAATGCCACCTCTCACTACATCAACACCTCTTTCACAAGGAGTCTCACAAACCACTCCACCTATATCCACCCCATAATCTCACTCCACGCAAGTGCCTCTCACCTTTACTACTAGCACACAGACCCAACAAGCCACCTTTACAAAATGAATGCCACATATGCCATCCCACAACCCTCCACCAGCACAACAAACTCCCATATCAGCCCCTACATTTGTGGCCAACTCTGCATCACAAACCCTATCAGGAGTCAAAGCCACCTAGAGCCTCGGCCAAGCACAAATGAATGCCATGGGCATACCCACACATGGCCAACTTTACCAAAAGACTCATCAGCAACAAACCTTCCCACAAGAAGCACCTCCACCTGCATTTACCAACTATTTGTCTATGCCATCCACCGCTCAGCAAACCAAACTTCCACAATCATAGCAACTCAGTGCTACCCATCCCACTAAATCCCATATGCAACCACCTATAGTGCACACCTAGGCCACTATTCCCACTCTCGGCAATGTGAGTATGCACCCATCTTATATTGGTCAAGCTCATGACCAATCCCAACCATAACCATTCTACCAACCTCCCCAACAATAGTTATACTTCCCAACTCTGCAAGCCAATCCCCTCATCCCGCAATAGCAAGCCTTGCCACCGCACACACCCACATTGCACCAGCAATACGTCACTTAGCAAGCTAGCTAGAACCCCTTCCAGATGGATTTTTCAGTCGAGAAATCCCTGATCCCTTGCTCACCATATCCTCCATTTTCACCTGCGCCATCTGATCCATTCTCAATGGGAGTACCTACTCTAGCACTTTCCAAGTCAGAGTGGGAAGAAATGAGAAATGCCATCAAAGAGCTTAAGATTGGTACTAAGACTAAGACATTCAAGTTAGAGGAGGTTTGTCCATATCTATTCAATAGATCGATCACAACAATCCCCTTCCCTAAACATTTTGAAACACCAAAGTTTGACAAGTATCGAGGGAAGGGTGATCCAGTTAACCATGTCAAAGAGATCTACATGGCATGCCAAGAGGTGGCATTTAATGACATATTTCTCATGTGACTCTTCCCCAAGAGCTTAGGAGGGCCCACCCTTGAATGGTTCTACAAAATACCTTATGGGACTATTTCCACATTTCCAGAGCTTTCAAAAAATTTTGTTACCCAATATGCACACAACATTGAGAATGAGCTCACCTTATTGGATCTATCCAATACCAAATAAAAGGGAGGTGAAACTCTGGTTGATTACTTACAATGATGGCAGAATCTCACCACGAGATTGTCATACCAACCACCAGAAAAACATCTTGCCAAGATATTCATTGATAATCTACACCCGAAGCTATCCCATTCTATGAAGATGAATTGCATTTAGACCTACCAAGACATTAAAGGGAAAGGCATGGATATTGAGTGAGCTCTTTTGGATGATGGTAGCATCAAACACTATAAAGAAAGCTCTTAGGACAGACCAAACAATGACCGTTCTTGACATTGGAACAAGAATAAGAATGTGGTCACTGATGGAGCCACAGACACTCGAAATGTCCAAGTTGTGGTTGCAGGTCCTAATCCCACTCCTCTAGCATATCAACAGTAAACACTCGTGTATCAACAACCAGCACCCGTATACCAACAGCAAGCACCTGCCTACCAACAACCGCCCTGTCAACCTCTTGTGAATCAAACCAATGCTATATCTATTACCCAAGGATGAAATAAGCCCCGTGTTTAGAATGACCCAAAATGCATCTTCACACCCCTTGGAGAACCCTTGGACACCATTTTTCACAAGATGGTGAGCACCAACCTAGTTGTGTATCCACAAACCCAACCCTATGATGACTCAACACACAAGCCAGCCTGGTAGAAAGATAATGAATGCTGTGAATACCACCATGTTAAGGGACACACTACCACTAAGTGCATGAAGCTCAAGAGCTATGTCCAAGATCTTATAGATAAAAAGGAGATCACAGTTGATGTTCCTACCCAAGCATCACCCAATGCAAACTTGCAAATCTACCAAAATGTGTTTCCTAAACACAATGCTGAAAAGGCCCAAGTTAACACTACCCCTCCCACTATCCAAGATAAGGGTAAACAAGGTGACCATGGTGATGGAAAAGAATATACCACTTCCTACATAAACTATGATAAATTTTTTGGTTGTATCTCCTAGGTTGCACCTACTATGAACACGATCCATGTCAAAGGCATCGACAATCAATGTGCTCTTACTACCCAAAGAGGTCAGATATTTGTAGCCGGCACTAATACTACCACTATCCCCAATGCACAATATAACCTCTTGGAACACCTTGGGAACGCACCCGCACAAATCTCCATCTTTGATCTCCTTTGCACATCACCCCTACATCAAGAAGTCCTCAACAAAGCCCTTCAAGAAACCCATGTCCCTGTAGACATCAATACCATCCAATTCAAGAACCCTTTGGGGCACATATCCACACTATCCACTCTCTCTTTTCAGCCATTCGACATGCCATCCCTTGAACTAGATCATAATCTCCCACTCCACATTGTCATCATGATCAATGACTTTACCATCAAATGGGTCATGATAGATAATGGTTCGGCCCTCAATCTTTGTATGTTAAAATTTGTTCAATAGATTGGTCTCATAGAAGTAGACATCTCCCATGAGGTGATCACCATCAAGGCCTATGATAATCTAGAGCGTACCTCTAAAGGTACCATTTTGTTGCCAATCAAAATTTGTCCTATCACATAGGACATAGTGTGCCACATTGTTGATCTTGATCTCCCTTACAACATCCTCCTGGGTCATCCCTGGATCCACTCCATCCAAGTAGTCCCTTCCACCTATCATCAATGCATCAAATTCCCTTACCAAGGCATTGAAATCACCATCCACATAGATCCCCAACCTTTCACATACTGTCATGCGATCGAGGCCTCATTTCCCCACTCCACTCACTGTCCTGAAATTGATATTGGCACGTCTGTTGCCAGCTCTTCCTAATCCCACTGTGATCTAGAAAAAAACCTCGCCTCCACCTTTTCCTCTATCAAGATCAACAACAAAGGCTACGGGGAATATAGTCTCACTAATACTTTTGCAATAGGGGCTCTTCCCCTGGATCCACATACACAAGGATGCCCCTCCCACCAAACCAAGGCTCCTCAGGAGGGTCCCAAAATAAAGACCATGGGAACATCTTCTTTTGTTTCCAATGAAATCTTGAACAATCAAGAGTTTTCCCCAGATATCAACCAATGGCTGTATAAAGATCCTCCACCTCCAGATACTAAGGTCCTCATATACTTTAAGGATAAATATCCCATACCTCACAAATGGGCAACTAAACAATGGGACTATCAAGGAGGAGGTCTAGGACCCAATGAAGCTGGAATGATAGACCCCTTGGAGGCCTCTAAAAATCTAGAGACTTAGGGCCTCAGCTTTAATCCCCCTCACCTGCACATATGAGGACCTAACACCACAACTCGGGGTACCAATTCACCCAACATAACCCTTTTGAGAATCCAAGATGAACTCGTGGAAGTTGAAGACATTTTGGAAGAGGAAGAAAAATAGTCCTACAATGATATATTTGACGATGAAACCTTCCTGGGAAATTCTATCCTTCGCCAACTCACCATCAATCTCATTGACCTCCCCCTCATTCATCTCGACCTCATAGACTAGGACCAACTGAGCATAGTATATATCGATGAGTTTTGAAGTGAGGAAGCACTCCTAAGATTCATGGGCACCATAGATCAACAATCAGAATGGGGGCAAGAATTGACCGAAGTATATCAGCTTAACCCAAAGGGGTACTTTGGGGAAGAGGAAGTCTCTAGCCACAAAAATAAAAACAAAAAAGAAAATAAATAGTCCTCATGTAAAAACCCCTTTGGGACACATCTTGACTCAAAAATAGTAAAAATAAAGGGCGTATCTAATAGTGAAAACCTCTCTGAGGCACTGGAGGATGGAGACTTGCCTCTTCCTCCTATCTAGGATTATCGGTTAGAACAATCATCCATAATCATTGAAGAGACCAAGATGATCAATATAGGAACAAAGGAAATCCCTCAGATCACATACATCATAACAGCTCTACGTGAAGCAAAAGAGACAACCCTTGAGGCCCTCCTTTGGGAATCAATAGGAAACTTTTCATGGTCATATGCCCATATGCCTGGATTCGATCCTGATCTCATTGTTCATCATTTGGTAGTAAATCTTGATGCCAAATCGGTCAAGAAAAAGTTAAGGAGAATGCATCCAAAAGTAGCCTTGCTGGTTAAAGCAAAGCTTGAGAAGCTCCTTCAGGCTAAGATCATCAGAGCCATTGATTATTTAGGCTGGATCTCTAACATGGTGCCTATCATCAAAACCTTAGGCAACATAAGAATTTGTACTGAATTTTGAGATCTCAACAAGGCATGTCTGAAAGATGATATTCCACTACCCAACATAGACATGATCATAGACCTCACTGCAAGGCATGAGATGTTGTCACTCATGGATGACTTCTTAGGGTATAATCAGATCAGAATCACAGAAGTAGACCAGCACAAAACTGCTTTTACCACACCATGGGGCACATTTTGCTATAACATGATGCCATTTGGGCTCAAAAATGTGGGAGCTACCTATCAAAGAGTGATGACCACAATTTTTCATGACATGATTCATAAGATCCTCGAGGACTATGTTGATGACATTCTAGCAAAATCTAGAACACGCCATAAACACCTTGATGTCCTCGAAGATGTGTTGAATCATCTATCCAAGTATGGCTTGAAATTGAATCCAAAGAAATGTATATTTGGTGTGACATCCAAAAAACTTCTGGGGTTCATTGTGTCTAGGCGTGGCATAGAGATTGATCCCAAAAAGGTGAAGGCCATCATGGACATGCCTCCTAGAATGCTTGGATAGTTAAGAAGCTTACAAGGAAAGTTGCAATCAGTTTGACAATTCATCTCCCAACTAGTAGATAAGTGCCAGCCATTCACACATCTTTTACAAAAGGATACCTCCTTCAAGTGGGATCCTATTTGTCAGTGCAACTTTGAAAAACTCAAGGAATATCTAGCGAATGCACCTATTCTTGTTCCACCAATGCCAGGAAGGCCCCTCATTTTGTACATATCTACAACTACTATAGCACTAGGGGCACTCTTAGCACAACTCAATGATGATGGAAAAGAGTGAGCTATTTATTATATTAGTCATACACTAGTTGGCTACGAGCTTAACTATTCTCCAATGGAAAAAGCCTACTTGGCAGTGGTTTTTGCCACTCAGAAACTTCACCACTATATGCTCAGTCACATAGTAAATTTAATCTCCAAGGTTGACCCACTCAAATACTTTCTATCAAAGGCCACACTTACAAGGTGAATGACAAAATGGGTTATGCTTAGTGAATTTGACATCCAATATGTTGACCAGAAAGCCATCAAGGGACAAGTTATTGCTGATCAACTTGTAGAAGCTCCCTTATTCAATGCATACCCCCTTGAAATGGAGTTCCCAGACGAGCATCTTTGTATGATCAAAGAACAACCCCAGTGGAAATTATATTTTGACGGTTCATATACATCACATGGATCAGGGGCAGACATATTGTTTATGACCCCTTAAGGAGACTACATCCCAAAATCCTTCAAGATAGGATTCATGTGTAAAAACAACATCTCAGAATATGAAGCCCTTGTGGCAGGTCTTAAAATTGCCATTCACTAGAATATCATAGAACTACAAGTCTTCGGAGATTACCAATTGAACATCAAGTAGGTCCTTGATGAATATCAAACAAAGGATGACAAGCTATTACCCTACAAAGAGCTCATAGATACACTCAAAGAACATTTTGTCAGCATACAATTCACACAAGTACCAAGACTTCAAAATAAGGTAGCAGATGCTATGGCCACCATTGGCTCACTATTAGAAATCCCCCATGATGCTGCACAATATGAGTTTCTAGTCAAGTAGCTACACACACCCACTTACGAGAACACTGATGCTGATATGGTATGTGTCTTGGTTGGTCCCTAATCCCCATAGTACCATGACATTCATGCTTATCTAAAGAATGGTATCATATCTCCTCACCTCACAAACACCCAATGCCAGAACCTTATTCGTAGAGCATCTCGGTACACTCTTGTAGCCAAAACCCTATATCATCATGGGTATCATAATGTCCTCTCTCGATATCTAGACTTGAATGAGGCCACCATGGCTTTACAAGAGGTTCACATTGGTATTTGTGGTGCTCAAATGAGTGGTATCATCCTTGCAAAGTAGCTACTTAGAGTTGGGTATTATTGGCTGACCATGGAGCATGACACCTGTGAGTTCATGAAGAAGTGCCTATAGTGCCAACAACATGCCAATTTGATCCATGCACCCGCACATGATTTACAGCCCATTGCACCTCTGTGTCCTTTCTTGTGTTGGGGTTTTGACCATGTTGGCATAATCCACCCTCATTCTTCTGATGAACACAAGTATATCATTACAACCACATAGTACTTTACGAAGTGGGTGGAAGCAATTCCGCTCAACTTAACTACTGGTGTCCAGATTTCCAAATTCATCCTCTACCATATCATTTGTCATTTTGGTCTTCCATCTACCATCTTCATAGATCATGACTCTCTATTTGGAAGCCATCATGTTACAGAGCTCTGTGACCAATTCCACATCCACCAATGCTTTTATAGCCCATACTTTCCACAAGGGAATGACTAGGCTGAGGCAACTAACAAAACCATCCTCAAAATCGTACAGAAAGTTTTCAATGATTTTGGTCGTGATTGGCATTTGCAAATCAATACCACCTTCTAGGCCTATTGCACTTCATTTCGTACTCCCATAGGAACCACCCCATACTCCCTGGTATATGGTGTTGAAGTTGTTTTGCCAATTGAGGTCAAAATCCCTTCACTCCGCATGTCCATGAAGAACTATATCACAGATGAAGACTATCGCGTGGCATGCCTGTCACAGTTGGACTTGTTAGATGAAAAAGAGGCAATGGGCCTACGATCACCTGATCATGTACCAAAATCATCTCAAAAGGAGCTTCAATAAAAAGGTACACCCTCGATAGTTCCAAGTGGGATACCTAGTCCTGAAAGAGAACCAGAAAGTACAAGCAAATCATGAAAAGAAAGGAAAGTTCAAGCTCACCTAGTTAGGTCCATATGTGGTGACAACTTGCTTTGGTTCTGGAGCTTATCAGTTGTCTACACCTGAAGGGGAGCCTTTTCCTGATCCTATTAATATCATACATCTAAAGTGGTTCTATGCTTGACCCATCAAATATGATCCTGAAAAAAATCCTAAAAAAATCAAATATGATCCTAAAAAAAATCCTAAAAATCAAATATGATCCTGAAAAAAAATCCTAAAAATCAAATATGATCCTGAAAAAATCCTAAAAATCAAATATGATCCTGAAAAAAATCCTAAAAATCAAATATGATCCTGAAAAAATCCTAAAAATCAAATATGATCTTGAAAAAAATCCTAAAAATCAAATATGATCCTGAAAAAATCCTTAAAAATTACAAAATGTCCTAAAAAAAATCATCATCCTGGTGAAAACCTGGTAAACAGGTGCCTTGATGAATCAAAAAAATAAAAAAAAAATGGAAAAGAGTAAAGAGAAAAATCTCGTCCAATGGTGAAAACTTGGCAATTCAAGTGCCTTGGGCAAGTATGTTGGTGAAAACCTGGTAAACAGGTGCCATACATAGTGGACCGTATCATTATCTATCAAAATCCCACCCCCCCCATCCATTTGCCACTTTTCATTTCCGATTCACCCATCCCTTGTTCCCAAGGTGTCATCCCCCTTGCGCTAGCACACAAGATTGGCTATCCCAATTTTTGCAATGTTGTAACTGCTCACTGTATATAGTGTCCCCGTCTTGTACATACCATCTTAGTAGTGCCTTTTGCTCATGAAGAACATGACCCAAATGATCTCAATATTAGCAGTGTTCCCTTAGCAAGTATCCTGCGTCACTATGATTCTCTAAAAGTTGTTTGTTTGCCCAGCCATAATTCCCAATATAGTCAATACCCATGAATCAGGTCC
This sequence comes from Chamaecyparis obtusa, assembly GCA_027943335.1. Classification (NCBI taxonomy): domain Eukaryota; kingdom Viridiplantae; phylum Streptophyta; class Pinopsida; order Cupressales; family Cupressaceae; genus Chamaecyparis; species Chamaecyparis obtusa. Next base: position 757,441 of record BSBK01003732.1, on the reverse strand, counting down.
TTGTAGGATGCATCCTTCCTTCATGTCTGACCTAATCTCAATATCCACAGTCAGTCAATCTCTTTTGGAAAAGGACATCTTTTGGTCTTATCGCATTGTTTTTAGTTTGCTTGTTCTATCTTTTCAGTTGATTTTGTGATGACTACTCCCATTAAGGCCACCACGATCATTTATATCATGGTGTGTTGCAATAGGAGTTATTCTGGGGCACATTCATTTGCAATTTTTCAGCTTCTACCTATGAGTCAGTCGGACATGACCCTTGCACATTCCACTTGTGATCTTTTGGGTTACTTGGTGCACTTGGGAAATGTTGTTTGTCTATGGGTTCCCTCGCATCGTTCCCACCATGTGTCCTTCAAGATGCATGTGTGATGCTAGGGCAATCCTTACATGTCTTTTTCATGTCAGTCCTATGCAACGCTCATGACATGACCTCATGTTCCTAGTAACTGTGGTTCATCTCTTCTATTGCTATATCAAAATAAGTGCTCAAAACTACATGGTGATGTTCCCTCAGAACATCCCGTGCTCAAGCTTCATGAAACATCCTCCCTCCTATCCAAACATCTGACCAATGATCCCATCACCCCTATCCCCTATCAAAGCATAATCCCAAACAACAAACTTCCACCCCAAGAACTTCTCTCTCGCATCCCTCTCACATTCTTGACCTTTGGATTGTGATTGTGCATATATCCCCCTTCAACCATTGTCCCCTCCCTCTCTTAGTAAGGGTACAATCAGACAGTGATATGTTGTGACCATTTCATATACCCTCACCCTCACACTCTCATCTACATTCATGCATGCATTTCATTTCCCTCTCCTACCCTAGGTTGCACTATGTCATCTCATCCTACATTCATTTTAATCTTGCATTGTTAGGGTGCATTCATTTTAGTTTCACATCATCTTTTCATTCATATCATGTTAGATTCATTATCTTGCATTGTTAGGGTGCACTCATTTTAGATTCATTCATCTCGTTCATTCATCTCATTTAGATTCATTTTAATCTTGCATTGTTAGGATTCATTCTGAGGTGCATTCATCTCATTTCGATTCATTTTAATCTTCATTCATTTTAGATTCATTCTTAGGTAAATTCATCTCATTTGATTCAATTTAATCTTGCATTGTTAGGGTTCATTTTAGGTGCATTCATCCCATTTACCATCTCATTTCGTATCATTTAGGTTCATTTTCATCTTGCATAGTTAAGAGTTCATTTTAGGTCCATTTCTTATTAAGTTATTTTAGATTCATTAGGTTCATTTAATTATCTTGCATTGTTAACACATGTTACATATCCATACACATACACATGTCATCATAAATATACATGCATCACATAACAAAAGCATTTACATCACATCCTACATCCACAAATTGTCAGCACCTACATCTCATATAAACATTTCATAATGCATTTCATATAGAAATCACATCTTGTATCACACACATGTCAGTCTCACAACATGTAGAAATCACATCACATCCTGCATCATCCATGTTAGTACATCATAAGCATCCATACATTCATCCATAACACATCATATCCCACCCAATTCATCATATATATACAAAAAATCATTGCAAAGAATAAATGTACATGTCCCAACTTGAAAGCATCAAAGAATAAATGTCTATCTGAGTCCATGATAGTATAATAGTACAGATATGAATATACAATTGGGACTATGCCCTCCACCAATAAATGAATCATACACAATCAAAACTACAACATATCACTACCTATCTGCCTCTCCTGAGGGAGGTTGCATTTCAAAATCCCCAGCTAATGGGTCTTCCTTTGGCGATATCTATAGGATGGGTGGCCAGCTCACTGCACCCTATATACCTATGTCCTATATATCTATCTTGTGCACCACCTAGGATATCAGAACAATCCTTGTATCCATATCCATCTCTACCCCTACATCTGATCTCTCTACCTCCACCATCTATACTGAACCACCGGCTGAGTGCTGCTGACTCTGTGTGTGGCCCAACCGATGGCTCCTCTTGCCTGCTCTATGACTCCCACTGGTCCCTGATCTGTGACTCCCACTAGACCCTATCCTCCTGCTACCACTTGAGCCTATCAGTAATGATTACCTCAGCTCCTTGTAATGTTGTACCCGCTCAGGTAGCATAGATGCAAGATATAATCCCCTATAGAAGCCAATCTACTCCCCCAACCTCACTAGCTACTGCTGTAGGAGAGATACCTCTCTTGACCACTCATGGGATCTCCATGTGGTGGTATCCCTATCTCCCAATAGTCGGTCTCACTCTGACCACAAGCCATCCCTTTCCACCTGCAGACCATCCCTCTCGACAATCAGGGCTGCCATCTCCCTCCTCAGCTAATCCCTCTCTTGTTGGGTCATCAGTCCCTCCTATAGGGATTGCTCTAAGAACATAATCAGGCTATCCCTCTCTATCCTCAGCCCATCCCTCTCCCCCACCAACCCATCCCTCTCTGCTCAAAGCATCTCACTCCACTTGTGTGTCTTAGAGCATCTGCATAGTGGTATCATGTGTGGCCTACAGTGAGGCTAAGCGTGCTGCTACATCATCCCCCTCACCCCTAGATGATCTAGATCTTTCCAGTGGTGGTGGCCCTACTCATGGTTGTGATCCTAGTAGTGGTGGACCTGCTGGTATCTGTAGCCCATCCCCTCCCCCCCATCCACCTCCATCCCATCTCCATCTCCATCTCCCTCCCATCTCCTCCTCTCCCTCCTCCATCCCTCCCTCCAATCCTTGCCCTGTCTCCCCCTCCTCCTCTCCCCCCCCTCTCTGGCCCCTGTATATGGCTGGTGCCCCTCCCTCACCATCTAGTATTGTGGATCTACCCACTGCCCTAGGTGGCTGGAACTAGGCATCGTACACTGGTGTGGTCCCTAGATCCACCACCCCTCCAGACCAATCCTAGACAAATGGCTGCATGATCTGATAGGTAGCCAACAACCCTCCCCTATCCATCAGTGGCCCAAACTCAGATATCCTCTCGCGGGTGGCCTGTTGGTACCATCACTCCCCATATAGCACATCTTGCCTGAATCTGAACTATCAGGATGTCCTGTCTGGCCTGTACTGCTCCATGATATAATCCCATCACCCTGTAAGGTGTGTGGGCATCGCAGTGTAGGGAAGCTCCCATGCATCCTTAGCCCATGATGCTTGTCCAAGGTATGGATGCCATGTGATCCCATCCCTAATCCCATCTAGCATCTCCCACCAAAAGTCCATGTCCCTAACCTCATGATATATCACTAAGTCTCCCCAACTATATGCTGTAGGCTCATCCACCCATCTATCCACTCAGCCTAAAGGCCCTAGCACTGCTATGTGCTCCCAAGCCCAAAATTATAGGAGGGAAGATAATCCAAAGCTCCTCCCCAACATCCCCACTCCATGATAGACTATCTAATGAAGGTTGCAGTACATCTTTTCCAACATCAATGTACCCCATGTTGTCGGTACCCCTGCATCCATAATCTACACAATCATGGGAATCAACGATAGTGTGACACTCCTCCCACCTATGTCTGGGAAGAGATACCTTAACACTAACCTAGAACATAGTAATGGACCCATCATCCTACTGGTGCTGCTGTGGCATGTTGTCCTAATGCCAGCTACGCATGTGCCAAGATCGACACTACTCCTAGCCCTAGTAGTGGGGCCAATGCCTGTGCCTATGTGTACACACCTGCTACCACCGGTACTCCTCACATTGGTAACTAGAAGATGTGATATACATCCTCCAAGGTCAGCATCATCTCCCCAGTGGGCAGATGAAATGTCCCCATCTCTGAATGTCAGGGCTCACACAGTACTGTCACCAGTGCCATGTACATCCATCTGTGTGGCATCCATGCTAGATACCCCAAGCCCAATGCATGAACCTGAGCGTAGTCTACCACCGTGAACTGCTCCATGATAATCAATACTACTTCCCATCTCTCTCGACTTGTCAGTCAATCCACCAACCACTGCATCCAAGCCAAGTCAACATGTCAATTTTTTGCTCTAGCTAAGCCTAAATAGTTTTCTCCCCATGTTCCCGCAGAGATTCTTTTCCCCGTATTACCACGAAGATTTTTCTCCCCACATTCCCATAGAGCTCTTTGCCCCTGCATTCCCATAGAGGCAACCCTTCCCTCATTCCTGCCAAACCCCAGCGATGTGGGAATGCATTCCTACACCGCTTATCCTTTTTCCCTTCCCCTGCAGGAATGCCATTTTTTTCGGCACCCTGCTGCCAGCTCAGGAGAACGCGATTCCACAAGATATTCTTGTGAGACCGCGGTCCTGCAACCCCCCCTAGGATTTTCACAATCTGACAAAAATCCCTTGACCCCCCCAAGATTTTGGACCGCACCCATATTTTGTGGGAATGCGTTCCCACTAGGATAGGAGTGTTCTCGCCGGGTGCGCACTCTGCGAGAATGCACTTTTCTAAGCTAAAACATGTAATAAATGCACCAAAAACACAACAAAAAGTTTAGTTTTTTGATCCTACCTATCGGTCAGGCCCTCCACTCTGCACCATATGTCTCATAATGTTCATCTAGTGTGTCGGTCACCCTCACTGTGCTATCTTGTCCTCATGTATCAGAGCTCTATAGTCATGATTTCTAAGCTCTCAGTGTGCAAATGAATTGATTTTGACCCCTCTGGCCCTTTTATAGGCCTCCCTGGACCCCCGTTTTCACTCCTGGATGCGCCGATTCCTCTTGTTTCTTCTCATCCTTCCCGTCTTTGTTCCTCATGGCCTTTTTCATCCTTCTTTCCTTCATCCATGCACCTCCTTAGCCTGCAACACTCTCCCTTTCTTTCCCCCCTTTTTCCTTCTGAGCCACTGCCTAGGCCCCTTCTTTCTTTCCCCATCATCCTCTCGAGGGGGCATCATCTAGCAACATCTTGACCCATAATTGGGGCAACTCTATTACCTAGTCCATTCTTCGTGTCATCTCTTTATTGCTAAAAACACCCTCGAAGTAGTGTTATTTTAACACTACGTCGAAGAGGGGCAAAATGTAGACACCTAAATTTGATTACATTATTTAGTAATTTTATTTAGTCTTTTCCTAAGGAATTTTATTAATTAAATATCATTTAATTAATTTATGTCATCCCCTAGTTAATTAATTTAATTAATTAACTATAGCCTAATTAATTATCAAAATGACAAACCTATAGTCTGATAATTAATTAAATCCTTATTCCTCTATTAATTTAAATGGATACATTTATCTAAATAAATTAATTCATAAATCCCCTTTTCCTCCCACTTGGAATTAAATAAAATATTTAATTCTAATTCTCCCCTATTAGCTAATAATCCATGCTTAGCTAATTTAATCCTCCACTCATTCTCTCTCCTCCATCACATCTCCCGAATCCTCCACTTACCAAGCCTAATCACCTCCTAAGCATGTGCACAATCATAATCCAAGATTAAAGAATGCTAATCCACCCCAAAGTCAACCCCCTTATGACATCACCTCCACATCCTCCAATGAGAAATCAAAAGCCTCTTACACCTCTTACACACTTGTCCCCTCTCACACCTTCCAAAGGTGCCTCTCCTCTCATCCTTCACCATTGTGACACTTGTCACAATGCTATACATTTGAGAAAACACAATCCATGTGCTCTCCCTTAGATGCATCTCCACCGTTGCTCACTCCTCTTTTGCCCCTTAATCTTGACCATCCATTTCACCCATCTTTCTATAAAAGAGAAGCTCTCCTCCTTCATTTTCATCCACCATTGAAGCAAAGTTATCATGTCATTTTCTCTATTGAAGCTTGAAGCATAGATCATTGAGCACACATTCCATCCTTGGACAAATCTTCTACATCTTGGAGGTTTTCTTAAGGGTTTTATATTTCTTTTGAGTGTTTTTGTCTTCATTTTGTAGGTCTAATCATAGGTGTTTATCTCATTTGTCTTGTTGAATGTTTAGTTTACTTTGCATTCCCTAACACTACATTTTAGGTATTAAAATTAGGAGTTGCTTTACAATATATTTAGTACAGTAGACCTGGTCAAGGTTTAGACCCTATTAGGTGTCTTTTACGATAGTCCCTATTAGGGGAGAGGATGCACTGTCCAAGAGCACACTACTCTGAGGGACGAAGGCTACAACCTTTTGAATAATAGATACACACTATATCTAGATCTTGGTGAATTGCGCTTAGACCTATTATCTAGATTAGTTCCAATGTATAGCACAATCACTTTACTTGGTCACATAGACCTTCTTCTGATGGCTCAACACTTCACACACTCTGCTTTGCTCTTCACAATCAACTATGAACCAAACTCAAGCAATCACAAATGACTGCCTATAAATATCTTTCCTCTAAATGATATAATCAAGTTGGCCTGTTAGAACCACCTTGAAATCATATTAGAGAAACCATAACAAACTCCAATAATAATTCAGTCAGCTCTACTAAGCATGCAACATATTTTGGGACCTATCCAATAAGATAATTGTAGACGCACGCTACACACTGTCAGCTCTACCAAAATAACTGTATCTTTCTCCTCAAGCTGAATTACTTCATGTGCTCTTAACTGAACATCACTAACTCTTCTCCAAGCTTAAATCCAAGGGTGCATACCCAAAGGATAGGTGCAACTCTAAAACCAATATAATCTCTATCAGCTCTACTGAACAAATAGAGGAGACTGCTATTGGTGAATAGAGACTACATGACTTCACTTCTATTGATCATTAGACTTTGCGTCCATGAATGTAACATCACTAATATGTCTTCATCATATATCCAAGCATGCAAGGCTCCATGATAACTGTATGAACAACTATACACAAAACACTACCTATTACTCTATCAGGAACACTACTGACACAAGCTGCTATATAACTGTATGTACTAATAGTTAACCTCTGTGACCATGATATCATGCAGATAACATGTCCATGCAACATATACTAAAATCTAACTTCATAAGTCTTCCACGCATGCTACTTACCATTTTTTGTCATTAATGACAAATATATAGTCATTACTGGCCTGCTAGCAAATCTCCAACAAAGTCTTCTATGGTAAGTGTCCCTACGAGGAAAGGTAAAGAGTTGATGACTAAATTTGATAGCTTGGCTAGTTTCACTAGGGATTTAGATGTTATTTTGGAGAAAGAGAAAAGACAAAGAGAACTTGAATCATTGATAGAAAGCAGGTTACCTAGAGGAACCGATAAGTAAAAAGGAAAATTACCTTTAAAATGTTTCTCTTGTAACAAGATTGGTCACATTTCTACTAGGTGCCCTAATGGAGAACAATACAAGGATAAGGACAAATACAATAAGCACAAAGGAAAGCCAAAGAAAAAATGTTATATGGATATGTATGAAGGTGTAACTGATGAATAATTTGATAAAAATGATAAATATGAAATTGTTTTTGTTACTATAAAGGAAGATCATCTAGCAGGAGACAAAGAAAGTGAAAAAGAACTTATTTCACATATAAGATAGAATGATGACTAGATCATAGACAGTGGGTGCTCACATCACATGACCAGTGATAAAAGTTTATTAAATTCAATGAATTTGATGGTGGTGTTGTGAGGTTGGAAATAATTCACCCTTCTTAGTGAAAGGTAAAGGTACTATTTCCATTAATGGAATTAGAAATGATATCTATTATGTTAAAGGTCTAACAAATAACTTGTTGAGTGTGGGTTAGCCTAATGAAAAAGGATACCAATTTGAGTTTAAAGGGGGAAATTGTAGGATCATTGGAAGTTCCGATGATGAGATTTATACTAGAAGGAAAACTAAAGGTAACTTATTTCAATTGAACAATACAGTTTTAAACAATTGTTTAGTTTATAAGATTGAAGATTGGTGGGGGCACACTTGATGATCCACTTCATGACTTGATGATCCACTCACTAATACATTTATGTCAGTGTTTTATTTTTTGTAAAGTATTCATGAATTGTGCCCCTTCATGTTGGCTTGAGAATTTTTTTTCTTTCATGTTATTGTAATAAGGGTAATAAGCCCATTAGGTGTTGTAGGAAGACTAGGCTACCTAATCCTAGTTTTTCTCTTTGTCAACCCCCCTCTTGTTCAAGGGTACATAGCTTCTAGAGCTTTTGGATTTCAATTTTTTTTTGTTTTCTATAAGTGTTTCTAAGGTGATAAAGGTGAGAATAAAGCTCTTGACAATTTTTGGCCACCTAGGAGTAACTAGGAGCAACTTTGGTGGAAAAGTGCAAACTTGTACAAAATGTCCAAGCAACTTTTAAAAGTTGCAAGCAACTTTTCATAATGTTGCTCAAAGGAGTTTCAAATTAGTTAAGGCCACCTAGAAGTAGTTGGAAGGCCATTCCATGGTTCTCAAGGGGATTTTTGGCGTGTCTTCAAAGAGAGGTTGAATAATTTCTTGGAGTAGAGAAATAATTCAAAGAACTGAGATTGAATTTCTAAAAATTGGCAAGTCTCTATTACATATTCTAGATGCACGGTGGAGATTTTTTGAGGATTTTGTGATATGAGGAAGTGTGTTACCATTTTTATGTTTCATTCTACACATTTTTTTGAGTATTACAAGTATTTTCATTGCTAATCAATAATTTTTTGTTAAACTAGGCATTCACTGCCAGACCTAGTGTTTAGTATATAAAAATGCCCTTTCCTTGACTTTTAACTATGGGATCCTCAATGCCCTTGGTGAAATGAAGGATGGGGTGGTGTATATTATTTTAACTTTGGTTGGGAATACATATTCAATCTCTAATGTAAATCATTACAAGCTCTTAGCAAGCTTTTGTTGTACCCGACTAAGGAAAAGCATGTCTAAGCATCGAAAGTAGATGATGGATATTGGTGGAACATACAAGATGCCTTGGGAAGATCCCTTGACCATGTGCAGATACCTTGAAATTGTTGGAATGTATTTTATTGCTTCACATCAATATTTCAAGTGAGTAGAAGGTGTTTGAGCCACAAAAAGCCTAATTTTAGTGCAAGTTGGGTTCTATATTATATGAAAGAGTGGAGACCCAAAACTTATTGAATCTTAAAGGCCTTCATAAAGGGTACTTAGAACTCAAATGGTTTGTGGGGTCCTTTTGAATATTTTTGAAGTTATTCTAGAAAAAATAACAAATGAAGGGCTAATTGGGGCTCTTCCTTGTAGGTCAATGCTAGACCTTTTTGTGAAATCGATAAATAAAGTGGATAAAAAACTATGATCCTTGGTGCACTAAATAAGAAAAGTTTAAGCCTATCATGAAAACATTCTCACTCATCAGGAAAATGGCAAAGAGGAGGATTCTAGTCAATCCACACGTGGAATAGTTCATATAAGATGCTAGGTCTAAGGGGAGGATTCAAGATCTTGAATTAGTGGGAAGTATTAGGAGATCCTAGAGGAATAGGAGAGGGTTAGAGACAAGAAAATATCATAAATAAAAATTAGGATGAAAAAGATGAGTGTTGAGAGTTGAACTTTCATAATAAGAGTAAAGAGTTATATTGGTGATCCTAGGGCTCCCTATCATAGTGGAATCAGAGCCAAGTTCTAAACCTTAGACCAAAAAGTAGGTATATGATTGAGATAGAATCAGTAGGAGAGGTCAACATGGTGACTAACATAGAGCTAGCTAAAGAAATGCAAGAAAGAGAGGAAGAAAATTGAAGGTTGATAAAAAGATTGGAATAATTGGAAGCCACATTGAAGGAAGTGAAGAAAGAGGTAGAAAAGTCTTTGAAAACAAAGGAGAATGACTTAGAAGACAAAGAAGTGTTTCCTAAACAAGTAGAAGATAATGTACCTGAAGATCAAAAACCTTTCATTAAGGCTTTAGAAGCTTCAGGTGGAAAACCAATAGATTATAGAATACTAGATTTCACTGGGAAAATGGATGTAGACTTGGATATGGATTGGGTAGAATCAGTAGAGAACTTCATTTAATGTGAAGATACTCTAGAGGCCAAGAAGGTGAAGGTGGAACAGTCCAAGTTAAAAGAGGCTACTTTTGTTAGGAATAGTCCCAAGAGATAACTAAGGGGGGGGGGTGAATCAATTATCTACAAGATTCAATTTTTTATCCAAATTAGTACATAAGAACATTGAGAATAAACACAAAAAGATAACACTTAACACAACACTAGAATTTTGGTTATTAGGAAACCCAAAATAGGTAAAAACCCTAGTGGAAATTGGCACCCACTATAAACTGCACTAGAGTATAATGATCCTTGTTAGAAGATCTTACAACTCTGTTAGGAGTTGATATTCACAATGCATAAAGTACAATGACCTAGTCAAAGGTTGGAACCTATTAGGAGTCTTGAATAAATAACCTTGTTAAAGGTGAGGACACACTATCCGAGAGCACACAACTCAAATGGTGAAGGCTGCAACCTTTTTCTCAACAAATACACACTATATCTAGATCTTGGTGAACTATGAATTAGACCTACTATCTTGATTAGTTCCAATGAATAGCATACACTCTCTTCTTCTTCACATAGATCTTCAACTGATGATTGAATGGATTTACTAGCTCAATACTTTTGCACCTTCTTACACTACTTCCATAATTCACAATCAGGAATCACAACTGACTAACTATGAGTAGCCTTCTCCAAAAGATATAATTAAGTCATCCTATTAGAACCTTCTTGAAATCATATTAGAGAAAAATTACAACTCTCCAACAACTCCAATGGCTATACTAAGCTCACAATACAAATAGGACTGCACAACCCAATATGAGTAGACATGTCACTTCACATTGTCAGCTCCACCAAATTAATTGAAACTTAACTCTCAAGCTGAAATATGCTATGCACTCTTAACCAAACAACCTTAGCTCATAACCAAACTTGAAACCAAACATGCATACCATAATGATAGGTGCAACTAGAGAAACAATATTAATACTATCAACTCTCAATAAATAATCTCCTGAAACTGTAACTGGAAAATAGAAACATCATAACTCAACTTGTACTACACAAATAACTCTGCATCTATGAAAATAGCTTCATAATTATGTATACAACATAAAATTAAACTTTCAAGACTCCATAGTAACCATACTATGAATTACATATAGAACTTTGCTTGGAACACTGTCAGGAACACTACTATTACAAACAACTGCACAACTGTCTACACTTAGAATCAACCTTTGCGTCTATGATATCATGTTGATAACCTATCCATACAAAATATGTTCAAGGCTCTCTTCATATAACTTCAATGCACACTGCATACCATATGTTGTCATCAATGACAAACATACAATCAACATTGGCTTGCTGGAAAATTTCCAACAATCTCCCCCTTTAGCATTAATGGAAACATATGAAATGAAAAACACCATCAATCCAAAATATAATAACATTCTCCATTTCCTCATAACATTCTCCATTTCCTCAACAACGTATTCCCCCAAAAATGAATTCTCCATCTACTGCTATATGCTCTGAATAACTACTGCTGAATCTTCTTACTATATACTCCCCCTTACTTCATACTCAACTATTTTGTTTTTCATGACTATTTAATCCCCCTTTGACATCAATGGAAAAGGGTGCCAAAAAAAATAAGCACAGGTACTACTCCTGAAGTAGAGTAGTCCACCATTCATCAATCAGTGAGGACTAATGCACTTCTTCAAACTCTAATTAGATCCAAGGAAGGGAATTACTTCCAGCTTCTTCCTAAGATACTCAAATGTATCCTTCAGCAATGGCTTTGTGAATATGTCTGCTAAGTATTCTTTATTATTCACATAATCCAACTTTACTTCTTTCTCTACAACTTTCTCTCTTAGAAAGTGATATTTTATCTCAATGTGTTTTGTCTTTGCATGCGTCACAGGGCTCTTTGACATATTGATAGTGCTAGTGTTGTCGCAATTAATAATAATAGGATAATCAATCTGGATTCCAAAATATTTTATCATCTGCTTGATCCAAACAATTGTAGAATAATTTAATGTTGCTGCTACATACTCTTCTTCTACTATTGAATGAGAAATACAATTTTTCTTCTTTCTTGTCCAAGTAACTAGTCTATCTCCAAGAAATACTGCTCCTCCTGCGGCACTCTTTCTGTTATCAATGCAACCTACCCAATCTGCATCTATATACACATGAAGTTCTACATTTTCTTAGTTAGGATACCATAAACCATAGTCTATAGTTCCTTTAAAATATCTGAATATCCTCTTTACTTCCATAAGATGAATTTTTTTAGGTTCAGATGCAAATCTTCCAACAATACCAACTACATTAGAAATATCTAGTCTAGATTGAGTAAGATACATGAGTTTACCAATCATAGACTTATATAGACTCTTTTCATCTGCTATAGAATCATCATCTTTTGAAAGCTTGCTTCATGTTATCATAGGGGTACTTACTAGCTTGTAATCATCCATATTGAATTTCCTCAATGTCTCTTTCACATACTTAGACTGATTAATGAATATGCCTTTGTTTGTCTGCTTCACATTCAATCCCAAAAAGTACTTGATAGGTTGAATCATATCATTTCAAACTTTCTCTACATCTCTTTAGAAAAATATGCACTAAGCTTGTCATTTCCACCAAAAATAATGTCATCAACAAATATAGAAACTAGTAATAATCCTTTAGGTGTCTCTCTTATGAATAAGTTACAATTTGTTGCTCCTTTCTTGAATCTGATCTTTGTCAAGTAACCATCTAGTCTTTCATACCATGCTCTAGGGGCTTTCTTCAATCCATAAATGGATTTCTTTAGTCTGCAAACCATGTCAAGTTTGTCTAATAAACTGAATCCTCCAGGCTTCTCTAGTATGTAGACTTCTTGCATCAACTCTCCATTCAAGAATGCTAACTTGACATCCATCTGATATACTTTAAAGTATTTGAATGTTGCATAGGCTAGAAATAACTTTATAGCTTCCAATCTTCTTACATGGGAAAATGTATTTGAATAATCAATTCCTTCTCTTTGCGCATATCCTTTACATACTAGTCTTTCTTTGTTTCTCACTACTATACCATCTTCATTCATCTTGTTTTTGAATATCCACTTGGTTCCAATCACATTTTTGTCATTAGGCTTGGGGACCAATTTACATGTATCATTCTTAACTATCTAGTCTAAATCTTCTTTCATTGCTTCATGTCAATCTGAATCATTACATGCATCTTCAACACTTAAAGGTTCAATTTGTGAAAGTAAACACATCGCTTCATCAACTGTTGAAATTTTTTCTTTTGATCTTGTCATGACTTTATTGTTTTGATCTCCAATGATATCTTCTTTTGAATGGTATCTAGATGTAAATTTTGGAACATTAGGTGTGATTCTCTCATCTGTCTTCTGTGGTTCTTGTTGACTTATTTTAGGTTCACTGATTAATACATCAATGGTGTCAAACATTTCTTCAACATTTTATTCTCTACTAATGGGTCTAGGTTCTTCTTCAATCATAGGTGAATAATCATAGAATGTCTCTTGAATCATAAAATTTTCATCAATCTTTACATGTGCACTTTCAATGATCTTCTTCAATCTCAAATTAAAACATCTATAAGATTTTCTTTTAGTAGAGTAACCAAGAAAAATACCTTCATCACTTCTTGCTTCAAACTTACCAACACCATCATCTCTCTTGATGTAACACTTGCTTCCAAATATTCTAAAGTATTTTACTATAGGTACATTCCCAAACCATAGCTCATAAGGTGTTTTGTCTGCGCCTAGCCTTAATTGAATTCTGTTGATAGTATAGACTGCAGTATTGAGTTCATCTCTCCAATAGGTGTGTGCAACTTTTCCTTCAATCACGATAGTGCGCGATGTGTCAAGTATGATCTGATTTATTCTTTTCACAATTCCATTCTGCTAAGGGGTTCTACGTGCACTTAGCTATCTCTTTATCCCATGTTCTTCACAATACTCATAAAATTTATCAGAAGTAAATTCTCCTCCTCTATCCAATCTTAGACATTTTATCTTTAATCCAGACTCATTTTCAACTTTAGCTTTGAATATTTTGAACTTCTCAAATGCTTCAGATTTATCTCTTAATAACACAACCCACATCATTCTAGAATAATCATCAAAAAACAAAATAAAGTACCTTTCACCATAATATGATCTTGTTTGAGCAAGTCCACCTAGGTCTGTATGCACTAGATCCAATTTGTTCTCTGTTGAGTTCTACTTGCTTCTGGATGAGTTCTTTACATGCTTTCCCATCACACATTCCCTACACATTGTATCAACTTGTCTTGCAATACTAGGGAGGTCTCTTACTACCTTTACATTTTTTAGCTTTACTATATTGTCAAAATTAATGTGAAATTCTTTTGTGCCATAACCAACTGTCATCTACTTTTGCAACAAATCAACTTGTTTTTGAATTAAGCTGAAAAAAATTACCTTTTGTTTTTGAACCAGATGCAATCATTACTCCTTTGTTATTAGTGATGTACTTGTTGTTTTTGAATTCCAACTGATATCCTTTGTCAAGTAACTATCCAACACTCAGTAAGTTATGCTTCAAACCATCAACATATAAAACATCATCAGTGTTGTTCTTTCCATCCAAAGTGACAACTCCTTTGCCTATGATAGGTTTAGGAGTGTTGTCTCCAAATCTAACCATGGCACCTTTGTACTTATCTAGATGTACAAATCTATCTTTGTCTCCTGCCATATGATGTGAACATCCTCTATCAATGATCCAATTTGTTTTGATGTCTTCTTGTGAAATAAATGCTAGGTATTCTAGTTTCTTTTCATCTTCAATATCCATGTCATCAAACATTTTCTCCATAGCTTCAATTGCAATAGATCCAATTTCATCTTCTACTGAATCTTCATCTAACACTTCATCTTTAACATAATAACATTCTTTTGTATACTTAGGCTTGAAATTAGTTTTGTACTTCTTGACTCTTGTAGGACACTTAGATGCAAAATGACCAATCATGTTACATGAAAAGCATTTAAATGGTAACTGACCTTCGTATTTTCCTTTTCTTTTTCTTTCTTTCTTAGCAACCATAGCAATGAATTATTCTAGTTCTTTAGCACCATCTTCATCATCATAATTTCTAGAGGTGTTCAAATATTTCTTACCATAGACTGAGGCTTTGAATTCTGTTTCACTTTTAGGCTCTATTTTCAATCTTTATATCTCGAATTTTGAAATCTTGCTGATTAAGGTCTCTCTCTTGAAGTCTTTTGAAAACTGCATAGTTTCATCTAGGATGTTTATCTTGTTCTCATATTCTATTGTTAGAGTAGTCATTAGTTTATCCATAATGTCTTCTTCTGAGATCTCTCCACCATTGTTTCTGATTCCTACAACTACTTCATTAATTGTTTGATTATAGGCTCTGATGTTCACTTTAGGTAGCATCTCCAAAGTATTATATATTTTCTTCCATGTCTTTCTACATGCATTCTTGTCTTGAATATCTCCTTCAAACATGTCTTCTAGATACTTCCATATTTTGTAGGCTTTATCTACTTTCTTGATCTCTGAAAACTCACTGTCAAATTAGGCACTAATAAGGGATTCTTTGGAAATTGCATTTTGAGTGAACATTTCCTTTTGTTTAATAGTTGCATCTTCTTTGGAAAGATATTTTAGAGAGGGAATCTGAACATCTTGAGTGGCTACTTCAAAAATCTCAAAACCAATGCACTGCAAATGTGTCATCATTTTATTCTTCCAGTCTAGATAATTCTCTCCATCAAACTTAGGAATTTCTTTTCTAAAGAACATCATCTGATCAACCTCAAGCTATTAAACTTTCTCTCTAAGGCACTTGGATCTGATACCAATTGTTAGGAATAGTCCCAAGAGATAAATGAGGGGGGGGGGGGGGTTGAATTAGTTATCTACAAGATTAAATTCTTTATCCAAATTAGTACATAAGAATATTGAGCATAAGCACAAAAAGATAACACTTAACACAATACTAGAATTTTGGTTATGGGGAAACCCAAAATAGATAAAAACCCCAGTGGGAATTAGCACCCACTATAAATTTCACTAGAGTATAATGATCCTTGTTAGAAGATCTTACAACCCTGTTAGGAGTTGATCTTTACAATGCATGAAGTATAGTGACACTGTCAGGAACACCGTTGTTACAAACAATTGCACAACTATCTACACTCAAAATCAACCTTTGCATCTATGATATCATGCTGATAACATATCCATATAAAATATTTTCAAGGCTCTCGGCATATAACTTCAATGCACTCTACATACCATATGTTGTCATCAATGACAAACATATAGTCAACATTGGCTTGCTGGGAAATCTCAAACAACTTTAACATGGTAGAAGTTTGTTCAAGTAGAAAGAGTAAAGGAAGGAAAACATATGATCATGTCATGGAAGGGAATGGTGAATAAATATTGAAGAAAAATATGTTTCTCAGGACTATGAAGTCCAACTACACAAGAAAAGGAAGGATTTGAGGCATAAAGATTTATATGTTAGTACTTACATGAAAGAATTCCAAACATTATGCTTGAGGTCCAATATTTTTGAACCTGAGAGTGTGAAGACATCAAGATACCTTAAAGGCTTGAGAATAATTATTTAGGAAGAAATAAGTCTCTTAAGTCCCACCACATTTTGGAGGTGCTATCAATTGGCACTCTTCAAGGTGGAGGAAAATATTAAAAGATGACAAGAGAAGGGTCATAGAGGCAAGGGTAGAGATTCAAGAAGTCATAGAGGTGGTAATGGAGTGAGAAGTATAGGCCAGAGGTTCCAAGGGGACTCTATACCATCAGAGAAACATGGTGACTCTAGTAGTAGGAGGGCTACAAAGGAAGGAGACAAAGTAGATGGAGGTTTGGAGGAGGATCATGAAGTAGAGGATCCCACTTCTCAAACATGAAGTATTACAATTGTAATCAATTGGGTCATCCTACCTTTAGATTCTTAGAGAAGGATACCGTATCCAAAGAGGGTGAAAGAAGGGTGAATTATGTTCAAGAATATATGGAAGTAGCACTAAGACATTAGAAGTACAGTTAGCTTTAGAAGTTAGAGAGACTCTCATGGTGAAGAGAACCTTGTTGAAATAACCAATCAAGGAGGAGGCACCTCAAAAGAGAGCACTATTTAGGATCAATTCCAAGAACCTAGGTAAGGTATGTAGTGTAATTATTGATTCAAGATCTATAGATACCAATATTTCTTTAGAGGCAGTAAATAAGTTACAATTAGAAAGGGTTCCTCACATTACTCCTTATAAAGTTACATGGTGGAATAAGGGGCAATGTATATTAGTGAAAGAGCAAGATTGGGTGGAATTTACTATAAGAGGGTATAAAGAAATTTTTTTATGTGACATACTACCAATGGATGCTTTCCATCTACTCCTAGGAATACCTTGGTAGTTTGATATGAAATCCTATCATGATGGGGAAAATAATGCTTATATTTTTTTTAAAAATGGAGTAATTTATAAACTACAATCCCTAGGAGAAGACAAAGAGTCCAAACTAGCAGGTCCTAATATCTTGTTAGTAAAGGATAAATAACTTGTTAAGATAATAGAAGAAAGGGAGGGCATAGGTTATGCTTTAGTCTTGAAACCCAAAGAAGAGAAAGAGGAAAAACAAAAAATAGAGATACCTATAGAAGTACAAGAACTTTTGGGTAAGTACAAGGATGTAGTGTGTGATGAGACTCCTAGTATGTTACCAACTCCTAGAGCTATCAATCATCAAATAGATTTTATCCCAAGGGATTCTCTTCCAAACAAGGAATCATATAAAATGACACCATAGAAGATTGAAGAAGTATCCAAACAAATCCAAGAATTTCTTGACAATGGACTGATTAGAAACGGTATTAGTCCTTGTGCAATACCTACTGTAATAGAACCCAAGAAAGGGGGAAAATGGAGATTATTTATAGACTCAAGAGCCATTAATAAATTACCATTAGGTATAGATTCCCAATTCCTAGAATTGAAGATCTCATGTATTGTCTAGGAGGAGCTCAATACTTCACCAAAATAGATCTTAAAGTGGTTATCACCAAATAAGGATAAAGGAGGGGGATGAATGGAAGACTACCTTCAAAACTACTGAAGGTCTTAATGAATGGTTGGTAATTCCATTTGGGCTTACTAATTCTCCTAGTACCTTCATGAGGCTCATGAATGAAGTCCTCAAGGATTATATTGGTAAATTTGTTATGGTTTACTTAGGTGATATATAAATCTTTAGTAAAGCTAAGGAAGATCATCTTAGATATTTAAATATTGTATTGAAGAAGTTGCATGATGATAACTTACTAATCAATTTAGAGAAGTGTGAGTTTATAAAATAGGAATTGGTGTATCTAGGCTTTGTGGTCTCAAAAAGAAACCTAATGATGGATCCATCCAATGTTACAAAAATATTCAATTGGCCTCCTCCTAAATCTTCTAATAAAGTAAGGAGCTTTCATGGTTTGACAACTTATTATAGAAAGTTCATTAGACACTTTAGTGAAATATGCTCTCCTATATTAGACACCATCAAGTGGAATGAAGCCAAATTCCAATGGACACCTACTACTAATCAGGGCTTTAAAAATCTTAAACACAAGATAGCTACTCAACCTGTCTTAATCCTCCCAAGTTTTGATAAATTGTTCATAGTGGAGTCTAATGGAAGAAATGCAAAAATTGGTGTGGTTCTTAGTCAAGAAGGGAGGC
Organism: Chamaecyparis obtusa; assembly: GCA_027943335.1. Classification (NCBI taxonomy): domain Eukaryota; kingdom Viridiplantae; phylum Streptophyta; class Pinopsida; order Cupressales; family Cupressaceae; genus Chamaecyparis; species Chamaecyparis obtusa. The sequence goes on along the minus strand of BSBK01003732.1, from coordinate 738,680 downwards.
CAATGGCATTTTTTAGTGAAAAAATCAATGAGGCCAAAGGAAAATTCTCCTCATATGATCTAGAGCTTTATGCCTTGGTACAAGCCTTAATGAAATGGAGGCATTACCTCCTACCCAAGGAGTTTGTATTCTATACCGACAACCATGCTTTAAGCTTTCTAAAATCTTGAGATAAAATCAACCACAGGCATGTGAAATGGGTGGAGTATTTGTAGTCCTATACTTTCACTTTTAAGCACAAGAATGGTAAGACAAACAAGGTTGTTGATGCTTTGAGAAGAAGATTGTTGCTTGTTTAGGAAGTTCAGTTGAAGAGTATTGGGATTGACAATTTTAAAAACCTATATAGAGATGATGGGGAATTCTAAGAGGCCTTCAAGGTATGTGAAACCCTTAAGAATCATTTACATAGTGCACATTTAGATTATACATTGCAGAATGGGTTTTTGTTTAAAGGGGGGAAATTATGTGTCCCTAGAAGATCAATGAGGGATAACATAATACAAGAGAAATATAATGGAAGTTTAGGGGGTCACTTTGGACTCAACAAGACACTTGAATTAGTATAGAGACAATACTACTAGCCAAAGTTCCAAAGATATGTCATAAAACATGTATAAATATTCTCTATTTGTCAAAGGGCCAAAGGTACATCCACCAATGTAGGGCTTTATCAACCTCTACCCGTTCCTTCTAGACCATGAGATTATCTTAGTATGGATTTTGTAGTTGGGCTACCAAGAAAAAAAAGTGGATTTGATAGTGTGTATGTGGTAGTGGAACAATTTAGTAAAATGGACCATTTCATCCCTTGCAAGGTAACTCGTGGTGATTCTCACGGTACTCTTTTTTTTTTCAAAGAAATTGTCAGAATTAATGGTCTTCCCACTAGCATAGTCTAAGATAGAGATGATACATTTATTGATCATTTTTGGAAAACTCTTGTTGGAAATTTGGCTACATAGGATATCAATTTGTTGTCATTATGGCAACATATAATTGGTATGAAGATCGCACCATGATAGCAAGCATTTATGTTAGAGCACAAGTAAAATTGTCTAAGTATAGTAGCATTTTCTAGTCTAACCAGAGATAATTTTGGATAGTGATGTTAATAGAAGTAGGTTCAATGTATGCACACTTGAACATGGATACTTCTATGTATGAAAAAGACACATGTGAAAGTGCAAGTTTGTACGGCATGTACGAAAGGAGTTATTGCAAGATTACTAAGACAAGGTCAAAAGCCAACTGAGTAGAGTAAGAAGAAAAAATAAGTATAATATTTAAGGGATTATTTGGTTTATCAAAATAAAGACTTAACCATACAACGGATGACATCCTAGATGTTAACTCTTGGGAAGCAAAAGTTAGTTTTGTATTTTGGAAAGAGTTTATGTTTTGTAAAGTCGACTGTAAAGTTATTATCCTTAGTAACTTGTATAAATGTAAGAAGTATGAAATGTGAAGATATGCATGATGTAATAAGATATTTTAATGATATGATGCGGAGATATATGTTGTAAAATAAAAGAAAGAAGATTTTATATATGATAGCGAAGAAGCTAGAAAGCTAAATAAGAATAGGAAATCTATTCGACAACAGTGAAAGGTTATGTACTTTACCTTTTGTAATCAGATATCATTTTATATTACATGTTTGGGTAGTGAGCTCATCTTGTAATCATTCTATTCTGTAATACCAACTCTTAGCAGGGTTGAGGCTTTTAACAAGGCCTAGAGTCCTTTAATCAGGATAGAGACACTATATGTATGTAATAGACTCCCAACAGGGTCAAAATCCTTAACATGATACTTTTGATTAGATCAATTGTGGGTATCATCCCCACCGAGGTTTTCCCTTGGCTAGGGTTTCATTGAGAACAAACATGGTGTTATAAGTTCATTTGCTTTATTGCTTTGCATGTTATTTAGTTTACTTTGTTTTGCAAGCATCAAGTTAATTTGTTATATCCATAATTGCGCAAAAGTAAAATTTTGTGGAATAATGATTCACCCCCCCTCTCAATATTTCCTATTTCTAACAATTGGTATTAGAGCTTAGTTACTCAGAAGACAATTATTCAAAGAAAGCCTAGTAGTTTGAGTAAGATCTCTATGGATATGGATCAATTACAAAAGAATCTTGAAGAAGCTCTTGAACAAATTGATATTCTTACTGAAGAAAGAGATACTTTGAAAGGGAAATATGATGATGCAAAGAACTTCATTGAGAAGCTAAAAGAAAAATTGAAAGAACTAAAATCAAAGAAAGAACCTACAATTCAAATCGAAGATTGTGATGAAATTTCAAATTTGAAGAAAGAAAATGAGATCCTTAAACATGAATTAAAGATTGTAGATCTAAAGTTAAGTTTGAAAGATGGAAATAGCAAGAATGAATCAAATCTAAAATTTGAAAATGAAGATTTGAAGTCTAAACTTTGTAAAGTGACATCTGAACTTGAGAATTCCAAATTGTAGTATGCTGAACTTGAGAAGTATAATACAATTGTGAAAGGTGAATTGACTCAGTCTAAACAACATCTACAAAAATTGTATTCCACCAGTGAGAAGATTGATGAAAAAATGTCTTATCAAAAGCCCTATTATGATAAAACTTGTCTTAGATTTAAATCATCTAAGATAAGTGAAGATTACAAGGAACCAGATCTAAGAATATCTGAGAACAAAGATGAAAAGAAACCCGATGAAGCTAACAAATCTGAAGACATACCTAATCCACCTAAAGAAGATGAACCACCTAAAGATACACAAAGATAATTCAAAGGTAGATTTTTTTCATGTAATACTTTTGGACATATGAAGAAAGATTGCACAGGTAAGAAATTCAAACCTTTCAATAATTATCATTATAATAGTCATGGTTTTGGACATAGAACTATTGATTGTAAGAAACCTAGATCTAATGATAATAATAGTAGTAGAATGTTTAGAGATACTAACCATGCAGATAAGAGACCTACTAAAGATATGAATAGTAGAAATGGAGTTTTGTGTTATAGATGCAACAAGATTGGACACATTGCCAGAAATTACAGATCAAAAATCAACTAGACATGACCGAGATTATGGAAACAATGGAGTAGTTTTCTAGATATGTAACAAATTTGGTCATACAACAAGAATTTGCAGAATGAACAACATGAGAAACCCTAATCCTAGAAGCTATATAAGGAGAAATGAGAATGCAAGCAACAGTCAGAAAGGATGTTGTAGTAATTCAAAAGAAGTGAAGTTTGTTAAAGCTACATATCAAGCATATACACTCAGTACACAAGGTAATCAGATAGGTGAAGTATCTGATAGTAAGTGCGAATCTCTTCCTAACCCATCTCAAAGCACTTAATTCATAAAGAATGCATTAGAATAGGAACTTAGGATAATGTAGAAGTTAGAGTAGAATGAATTGAGTCTTGCATAGTTGATGTAAGGTAGTAAATGATATAATGATGCTATGGTTAAGAGTGCATGAGCTAATATGAATGTATGTGAGTTTGTGAGAAGTATGAGGTTTTGCAGGAAAACATGAACAACTTTTTGTAAAGAAGTGACAAAGGAATTGAATGCAATGTCAAAATATTGAAAGATTGAAAGGTTAAAAGATTATGATCAGTATTATTTGATCATTCAAGTGACTACAACTGATAAGGAGATCAATGCAGTGGTGATTAAGAGAAGTTTGCAGGATTTGGTAAAGAATTTCATGCCAGATCTATGTAAATCCCTAAATCAAGAATTTGAGGCATTTTATTAAGCAAATCTATCAAGCAATTAAAGATTTTATAGAAGTCATGGATGTATCACTTATTCACCATGTAAGGGATACTATTAGACCTAGAGTCAAAAGGAAACCAGTAGAACCCTTGGAAGAAGACCCTAGTCTTGCATTGTTGTTTGTACTAGATGGAGTTTTACATTTAGAGGATGTAAAAAGTTATCTAAAATGCAAATTTGAGAGCCTCAGTGATGGTAATTTGATTAAGGAATATGAGAAGTTATATAATTAGGATATGTCATTGAAAGTAGGGTTTGAACATTTAAAGGAAAATGAAATTGTGAATTATTCGCTGCACTATGAATTTGAAGATGATGAATGCACGAAGATCATTTTAAGTAGAATTCACAATGGAAAATTTTGGCTAGATGATAGAGTGATAGATATCACTGTAGACCTAATTCATGAGGTAATCAGTTTGTCTAAAACTGGAGTCATACCCTTTAATGAGAAAAATGTAAAGAAGACTGTATTGGATAACACCAAGTCATCCTATAATGGTAGAGGAATAGTAATCAACAAGATAACACAAGATGATGTTAGATTTTTAAGAAATATTTTAACATCTAAGTTTTGTGCAAATTCTAGAGAAGATGACATGGTAGCTGGAATGGTTCATGCATCATATTTGATGTGCATTGAAAAAGTTCAAGTTGATATGTGTGAAATTTTAAGAATTCAGTTGTTTGAGAACCTTGAAAAGATTAAGAAAACCAAGAACTCACAGTTTAGATTCTCATCTTTGATTACATACATGTTTTTTTAATTTATTGAGAAGATTTCCATACACTATTGCAGATGATTGGAATGATAATAGGACTTCTATGGACAGAATCAATAAGGTGTATCTCAGACACCCTATAGGCAAGGTTAATGAGAGCACTGTTGGAAACAATTATCTGAAGGAAATTGCTACTCAAATTATGTATTGTCTTTGATGTCACATAATGTCATAATCCACAACATTCAGTACCTACCGAGCTCAGTCGATCTGCCAGGCAGTAAAATTAGTGCTTACCGAGTCCACTCGGTTATCAAAGAAAAATCAGCATTTACCGAGTTCAGTCGGTCATCAAAGAAAAATCAGCATTTACTAAGTTCAGTCGGTCGTCAAAGGAAATTCAGTGTTTACCGAGTTCAATCGGTTGTCGAAGAAAAGTTAGCATCTACCGAGTTCAGTCAGTTATTGAAGGTAAAGGATTGTCAGTGTTTACTGAGTTCCCTCAGTCTCTGAAAGATTGTAAAAAGTTATGGTCACCGAGCACTGTCGGCCCTTGAAGGATTTTTGTAATAAAGTTTGCTTATTTCAGCCGACTATTATACTAAGTAATGTCGATTTGAAAAATCTAAGATCATATAAATAAAAGTTCAAATGTGAAAAATAATCAAGAAATACAGAAGAAGATATATAGAAGAGAGACAGGAAAGGTGTGTGTGAATTTGTGAAGGATGATCAGATATCCTTGAGGAGCAGCAGAGATATATTTGATTAGGAAGGATCACACTTATGCAGAACAGAGATCTGTAATCAGCAAGGCAGTTGCATTATTATACAGGTCATTTTCATTGTTACCTTTTTATCATTGTAACAGTGAATTCTAAATCTCTTAACCGAGTTGGTTTAACAACCATATTGTAAATCCTCTAACAAGGTGACAATTCCATTGAATTGTTTTCAAGACCTCTTACCAGGCCACTCCTAGCAGGGTGATTAAATCCTCTAACAAGGTCACACCTAACAGTGTGTTTTGTAACCTTTTACCAGGTTGGGTTCTAACCGGGCATCACTTCAGCAAAGTGAAAATCAGTACTAGATACATTGGTGGTTTTTCCAATATTGGGTTTCCACGTTAAATTCTGTGTCTCTTGTGTTCTTAATAGTTATCTTAATCATATACAAGTGCTGATGAATATCTAAAGATAATTTTACTAATACTTTCTGCATCTTCAAAGTTACTGCAATCTTTTTACCGAGTGTTAAACAGACAATATTCATTAAGATATCCTAAGGGATCTGGAAAGAAATAATTATGAAGTGTTTTATGGTTGACTGATTCACCCCCCCTCTCAGTCACTTCATCCATATTCCATCAAGCACAGCGTTAGTAATTAAAAAATTTTAGAATCAAATGAGAAAAAGGTCAAGAATTCTATAGGCTATAGTAGAGAAATACAAAAATGATATATGATTTATGGTTGACACCGATTTCACTTTTGTTGAAGTAATTGAGCCTAGAGTAGAATTTATAGATCCACTTGGATATGAAGTTTCAGAAGTTGAAATAGAAGAGTATGTAAATATATTGCTTAAGAGCAACTTGGATGTGAATTGTTCTCTATTTGGAACCTATGAGGAGAAATTTAACTCTGTGAAGTCTCTACATGAAGAGAAATTGGCCAAGAAGAGAGTTGACAACACTATTAAGAAGATTCTTAAGGATAGAGGCATGTCAGAACATGAATTTCTAGTTGTGAAGTAGACAACAACAACAATAAGAGACATTGGACAAAAAGAAGTTTTGTCTGTTCCACTCCTATCATCAGTTGCAGGTTAGATTGAAGATGTTCAGGATTTAGAAGAAGTGGTTAAAGTTGAAAAGGTGTAGGAAGTAATAAAATCTGCTAGATCCTCCACCACTCCACCAAAACAAAGAGTAAATGAAATGGCAAGTGGTTCAGGAAAAAGACAAAAGACCATATTCACCCCAACACATAGAAAGGTATCTAAAGTAAAAGATAATGAAGAAATTGGAAGTAGTAAAAAGAAATGGAAACCAAAGATAGAGAAAGTAAATGCCTTAATCATTAATGAAGGAGATTTCTCTAAAATGAATAAATACTATGAGTTGTACAATTATTCTGAGAAGTTGAACTTAGAAAATGCAGTTGTCAGGCATATGATACTAGCAGATAAAAAGTTTGATAGTATTCAAGGAAAGATTCCTGATGAACTCTTTGAAAAGTTAGTGAACAGAAAGAAAAGAGCAGTTCAAGAAGATAAAAACATAAGAGAAAATTATGTGAGGAAGCTCTGTGACATTAAAGATGAAAATCATTTCAAGGAAATTATGAAAAATCTTAATACTCATTTAAGAATGAAAAGGAGAACTATCTTGATAATGGGAGGAAGCTATGAGGAAATAAACAAAGAGACTGAACATGCAGTTATAAAGGTAATGATCTCCGGCCCTAGTGAGCACACAAGTGCATCAGATCAAGCATTGGAAGCTGAGCATCAGAAAAGTTCTTCACCATCACCACCACCATCAATCAACATTGAAGATGAAACCATGAATGTGGAAGGAACGAATTTCACTTTGGATAGTGAAGATAACCCATTCGACAATCTTGAAAACATTATTGACAATTTGGCTCCTGAGCAATGGGATCTGACAGTTGATGAGGAAGAAGGAAAGGAAATAAGAAAAGAATAAGAAGTAGTAACACAAGTTAATACAGAGGCAATAGGACATGAAGAATCACAAGAACAAGCAATAATCAGTCCCACACCCAAGCAAGTAGCAGAGAAGCCACAGATTGAATCCATCTTTGCTAGTCTTGGACAGGAAGTTGATGATGATGATCAAATAGAGTTGATCTCATCCTTGAAAAAAATAATTGGAAAAAATAAGAAGGTAAAAAGCCTTGAAGGATATTTGCTTGAAGTAATAGAGAAATTGCAAAATATTATAACCAGTTAGATAACTAAAGCAAATCCATAGGTCAAAGAAAAATAAGTTGTGAAAGCATTTGACAATGAATTCACAAACTTATTAGACATGGCTATAGTCAAAGCTCGAGCAGCCTATGAAGCAAAGATATTTTAGGATATATGTTAGAATACCATAAATGATATTGATAATTTGGATGTTTGCATAGAGGAACTGATAAGAAGTCTAGAAAGAGGAAAAGCTTTGTACATTCAGTGTATAAAATTTGAGGATCATGTATCTGAAATAATAGAGAAGATGAAAGAAAAAGAGGCAGAAATTCAAACAGTAGCAAATCTCTTATCAAGTCCAAGTGTGAAAATCTCAGATGTTGAGAAGAATATAAGTAAATTGTATGATGAAATAAAGATTCTAAATGATGAAAAGGAAAATAAATTGAGGAGATTCTCTCTATTAAGAGAGCATGTTTCACTTAAGATAAGTATTCTTGAAAGTCAGTTGGAAGAATGTCTTACCTCTAAGACATCTTATGAGAAATTTCACTATGCAAATCTTTAGGCATGTGAAATAACATCTTATGGTTTATATGCACTCCTTAGTGTCTCAGATTCCATTAAGAAATCATGGGAGAAGGAGATAGAGAGCATAAAGATAAATTTTGCAAATTGTGTTGCAAGCCTACCAGTTTTGCAATTTTGAATCCAAAGGTAAACCTTTTTTTTGAACAAGTTTTGGCACCCTTTTTTGTCATTGTTGTCAAAGGGGGAGTGATAGTAGAAGATTGCATAGAAAGTATGATATATTGTATAGATAGTTTGGAGGCATAATCCTAGGGGGAGTATATATATTCAGTAGATATTCAGAGATATAAGTATATTGAAGAATTTTTGTTATGGCCACAATTTTGAAGTTTTTGTAAGACAACCAATTTTCTTATATGTTACCACCAATGAAAAAGGGGGAGATTGTTGGAAATTTGTCTAATTATGATATCAATTTTTTGTCATTATGGAAACATATAATCAGTATGAAGATCACACTATGATAGCAAGCATTTATGTTAGAGCGCAAGTAAAATTGTCTAATTATAACAACATTTTCTGGTCTAACTAGAGATAGTTTTGGATAGTGATGTTGATAGAAGTAGGTTCAATGCATGCACACTTGAACATGGATACTTATATGTATGAAAAAGACACATGTGAAAGAACAAGTCTGTATGGTATGTATGGAAGGATTTATTGCAAGATTACTAAGACAGAGTCGAAAGCCGACTGAGAAGAGTAAGAAGACATAACAAGTATAATAGTTAAGGGATTATTTTGTTTATCAAAATAATGACATAACCATACAAGGTATGACATTTGAGATGTTAACTCTTGGGAAGCAGAAGTTAGTTTTGTATTTTGGAAAGAGTTTATGTTTTGTAAAGCCGACTGTAAAGTTATTATTCTTAATAACTTGTATAAATGTAAGAAGTATGAAATGCAAAGATATGCTTGATGTAATAAGATATTGTAATGATATGATGCAAAGATATATGTTGTAAAAGAAAATCAAGAAGAATTTGTATATGAAAGTAAAGAAGCTAGAAAGCTAAATCAGAATAGGAAATTTATTTAGTAACAGTGAAAGGTTATGTACTTTACCTTTTGTATTTAGATATCATTGTATATTACATGTTTGGGTAGTGAGCTCATCTTGTAATCATTCTATTTTGTAATACCAAATCTTAGCAGGGTTGAGGCTTCTAAAAAGGCATAGAGTCCTTTAATTAGGACATAGACACTATATGTATGTAATAGACTCCCAACAGGGTCAACATCCTTAACAAGATACTTTTGATTAGTGGATCAGTTGTGGGTATCATCCCCACCAGGGTTTTCCCTTAGCCAGGGTTTCCTCAAGAACAAACATAGTGTTATGAGTTCATTTACTTTATTGCTTTGCATGTTATTTAGTTTACTTTATTTTTCAAGAATCAAGTTAATTTGTTATATCCATAATTGGGTGAAAGTAAAAGTTTGTGGAATACCGATTCACCCCCCCTCTTAGTATTCCCTATTTCTAACAACTCTACAACACAAATTGGGTACAAATATGTCCTTTGGGTCTACTTATCACCCTTAGATAGATGGCCATATTGAGATCATCAATAGGTATTTGAGAATCCTTCTTATATGCCTCACTAAGGCTCAAGGACAAGCATGAGATCAAATCATCCATTGAGAAATGTTTTCCTATAATGATACAGTTAACAAAAGAACTGGGAAAAATTCTTTTGAAATTGTCTATGGCCTCCACCATAGAGGCATATTGGAACTCAAAGACAGCTCCACCATAGATAAAAAAAGTGGTTATGCAAACTATTTTACTCAATCTATGAAGGAAGTTCATGACCAAGTTAGATAGCGATTATTGGATAATGCTCTCCAAGTTAAGGCTAAGGCAGATTTAAAGAGGAGGGACCTCCAATTCCAAATTAGGGATTTGGCCATGGTTCATTTCAATCAAAAGAGGCTACCAAAAGATTGCCACTCCAAGCCAAAAATTAGGAAAATTGGCCCTTGTAAAATTCTGGCCAAGTATGTCTCCAATGCCTATAAATTTCACCTACCAGAAGATGTAGCTTTGTCTCCCCTATTTAATGTAGTAGACTTGATTCCTTATAAAATCCCTTCATCAGATGTTTCAGCTATTTCTAACCCACATGGATTGGAAACAAAAAGTTCCATAGACATGGGTCCACTTACTCTTCAAACACCACCTCAAGCAGAAAAGGTATTGCAAAGAAGGATTTCCAAGCACACTCAGAATAAGACCTATAAGGAACACTTTTTTAAATAGAAAGGTTTTCCTGAGGTAGAGGCCACTTGGATGAAAGAAGCATAATTGAAGAAGGTTGGCATTGATCTCAATCTTTTACCAACTCAAGGGACTTGAGTTCTATCTATTGAAATATAGCTTCATTCATGTTTAAGTATGCTAATTAAATATAAGTATATTCATATATATATATATATATATATATATATATATATATATATATATATATATATATATATATATATATATATATCTATATCTATACACACACACACACACACATACACTATTATTGTTATGTTTGGCACACTGTAGAAAACTGATCAAATGAATTATATATACATTGAAGCATATTGTAGACACAATAAACATCGTGTACTACAATGTATACTACAGTCACAATAAGTATCATGCACTGCAATACATATTGCAGTCATGATAGTATCATGTAATGTAATGTAATTATAGTCACATGATAGTTATCATGTGACTGTAATTACATTGCAGTATACAATAACTATCGGGTATAATCCCTAGCTATCAAATGATAAGTGTCATATGGATTAACATACCAGTATAAGTATAAGTATCATGTATTGCTATACATTGTAGTCATGATAGTATCATATACTGGAATGTAATTGCAGTCACATGATAGTTATCGTGTGATTTCAATTACATTGTAGTATATGATAACTATCAGGTATAATCCCTAGTTATCAAACAACACTTAGTCGTATGGATTAAGTACATACCGGTTTTGTAGTTATTTGATTGAAATTATATTAATGTAGGGTCATGACCCTACATGGTAACTATCATGTACGCTCATGACTTTACATATTAATATATATTCTAAAAGGAAGTTGTAGAATCAATCAATCAAAATAGGCAATTGCATTCTACAACAATATATATATATATATATATATATATATATATATATATATATATATATATATATATATATATATATATATATATATATATATATATATATATATATATATATATATATATATATATATATATATATATATATATATATATATATATATGTTAGAGAAGATATATTTTATTTATTTTATTTGATATTTCATATAAACATAATAAAAAACTTATATTTGTGTTTAATATAATATCAAAAGGAAATGGCTCACAGTATGAGAATGGAAGATAGACTTGAGGGTGCATCCAACTTTATATCTTGGAAACTAGAATTACTTCTCTACTTCTAGAACTCGAATTGGAGGATTATATAGAGAAAGAACCAAAAATACTTGAAGATGAAGAAGAAAAATCCACTTGGAAAAGGTGAAATAACAAAGCCAGGAAGTTGATTATTGACTCTGTCAAAGACTCTATACTTCCTAGCATTTCAAGATTAACCACTGCCTTTGAAATATTCAAAACCATTCAAGACATATTTGAAATCAATAATTCTCATAGATTATTGACTCTGAAACAACAACTTATGAATATGAAAATGAACAAGGGTGAAACAATCACCTCTTATTTTTTGAGAATATCAGAATTAAGGGATCAACTCTTTACCATTGGGAATAATATGGATGACCTGGAACTATCCTTAATTTCTCTAAGAGGATTACCTATCTCCTGGGAATCATTAGTTTAGTGCATAAGTGTAACACCTCCATTACCAAAATTTGAACAACTAAAAAATGATTTCACTCAAGAAGAATCAAGATTAATCTCAAGAGGTATACCTAGCAAAGAAAAAGAAGTTCTAGCACTCCACACATATAACCAAAAAAAAGAAGTTCTAGCACTCCACACATATAACCAAAAAAAAAAAGTTTTCAAAAAGGAAAAGGAGTACTAAAACCTTCAATAAAAAGGATCTTTCAAAAGTACAATGCTACAAGTGTGAGAAATATAGAGATATTCACAAATATTGTCCAGAAAGGAAGAAAATACAAGCAGCACTAGCTAAAGTCAAAGAAATGGAAAATCCACTCTTCTTCCTAGCTTTTTCTAGTGAACTAAATGAAAATAAGAGTACATGGATAATTGATAGTGGGGCCTCTATACATATCATTGGATTCATGGATCAATTTGAAACATTCAAAGGAAACTCCTCAGAAGAAGTTACTATTGGTGACAAATCTACTTATCTCATAAAAGGAATTGGGACCTGTTCAATCAAGATAAGAGGAGTAATCTTACAATTAAAAGAAGTACTATATATACCTGGAATAAAAGAAACTTAATCTCCATATTAGGACTAGCTAATCAAGGATATAGAGTCACATTTAATGAAGATAAAATTCTTCTCTGGACTAAAAATTCAAATATTAAGATTGCCATTACTATAGGGTCTAGGGAAGGCAGTCTATATAAATTATGTGGTGAACAAAAAATTGCCTTAAGCCATGAAGTTCAGAACAATGATGAGATATGGCATAAAAGGTTAGGCCATATTAGATATAGTGCTCTTCCAAATCTAAAAGGACTCACCCTAGGGATACCTCATCTTAAATCCAAACACTCAGGTATATGCAAAGGATGTGCCTTAGGAAAAAATATAAAAGGGTATTTTTTGACAAGTGAACACAAATCTAAAAATTTATTAGAACTTATTCACATAGATTTATATGGTCCTATGTCAACACACTCCCTATTAGGTGCCTTATATTATGTAATATTTTTCGATGACTACTCTAGAAGAACCTGTATATACTTCTTGAAACTAAAAGATTCCAATGAAGTTCTATCTAAGTTCAAAGAATACAAAGCACTAGTTGAAAATCAATCCGGCAAGAAAATAAAAACTCTAAGGTCTAAAAATGGAGGTGAATATACTTCTGATAGCTTTAAAGAATTCTGCAAATCTATTGAGATTAAGAGTGAGTATATTGTACCATATAATCCTTAACAAAATAGTGTAGCAGAAAGAAAGAATAGAACCATTATCAAAGCAACAAAAGCCATGATGCATGACCAAACCATTCACATCTCCTTCTAGGTTGAAGCATCAAACACAATAGTATACATACAAAATATGTGTCCTCATGCTATCCTATAAAATACTACACTAGAAGAAGTGTTTATAGGGAACAAACTAGACTTAAGCCATCTAAGAGTGTTTGGTTGTCCTATTTACATACATGTTCCAAAAGAAAAGAGAACCAAATTAGAACCTTCTGGGAAGAAAGGTATATTCATAGGATATAGTGAAGATACTAAGGGATATCAAATCTACATCCCTAGCTAGAGATCAGTAGAAATCAAAAGAGATGACAAAGTTTGAAGAAAATTTCATATCCACAACTACTGAGGATGATTACATAGCAGATCTAGATAAAGATCTTGCAACTAAGAATGATAGGGAGAATAATACAATAGATTCAAAATCTACATCTTCAAATGTTGAGCCTACATCTTTAAATATTGAACATACAAGTCCAAATGGTGAAAATAATGTAACATCAAATAACACCAAGGGACCCTTATGGCTAAGAAAGATGTTTGAAGAAAATAATATAGGGACAAATCAAATGTTTAGAGAGAACAAGAGAACAAGAACAAATAAATGTTATGTTGCCCTTCTAACTGAGGTTGTAGAATTTGAACTTGACAATGTTGAAAAAGAATTAACAAAACAATCTTTGAGAGTGTTGGCTCCTGGATAGGATTTTACACTCCATGAGATAGCAATATGCCTATGACTAATATTAAGGATGGGTTAGTTCCAAATGTGAGAAATCTATAGGCAACTGGACCAACTATAGGGACAAGACTGCCCTCTTCACTTCTGGCTCTACAAAACCAAGGTAGGTACACCTGATCCAATGGTTTTAACTTTGTTTCTTATCTAATATTGGATCTTACAACAGATAACAGTGAGAAAGTACTAAGTAACAACCTATTACTCATTGACTCTCCATCACTGGGTAGAACAACTGTAAATGTAAATAAAGGTAAAATGACTGGTAATGATTTAATATTTCAGGATTACTAGATTCAAATCATTCCTCATGAAGCAAAGATAGGAAAATACAGATCAGTGCCCTATCCATTTGGCAAAGTATCAGAAAGATAGAATGAATACAAAGATACTTGGATAATATCAAGCCTCTAAACATAAATACAAATACCTCAACCCTTTTCTGCTTATAGAAAATCCTTGAATAGATTCAGTAAACATACATCCCACTCAGAGCAATATTTAATCCAATCCTAGATCAGAACTCAAAGCTAGACACATACATGTAAATCCCAAAAAGACTTAAATATTTACAGAATAAACTCAAAGGAGAGACAAAGATTTAAGATTTTGTATTAAGTATAACCTCAAACGTTGTATACATCATATTCTGGATAATAAGCCTACAAAATAGAAGCAACGACTTGTACTTCTTCTCTATTTCTTTGGTAATAATGATAAAAATTACAATCCTCGACTGAGGGTTAGGGTTTTAGAATTTCTATCTTTTCAACTCCTGAACTTCTCAATGCCTAGAATGATCATGGAAAATCCTTTATATACAAGGAAATGCAGCAAGCTACCAATCATTCTAGGGCTTTACAAAATTTCTAACCTAAAAAACCTTTTCAACAACCTCAAAAAATTACAATAAATACATTGATGAAACATGTGAGATATTTTGATCAGGCAATTGGGATATTTGCAGATGAGTCACCTTTCTTTTTGTCTTCAATGTTGTCCTTGGCTTTCTTCGATAAATTTGATCTGTAACATCTCGCTGTCCATCTTGTAATAAATGTCTTCATATATCTTACCAACTTTTATGACTCAAAAATATCTGTCTTTATTCACTCTAGGAGGCTGGTGGAGTATTGACTTTTTGAACATGAGGTATGTACTGATACCTCCACCCATCATATACCTCTTCGCTTGGGAACTCAAAATTGGCAAACTTAGCCTTTTTCTTTGATAATTGTTCCCACTCATTTTCAATCTGAGTAACCTTATGCTGAATATTGTCAAACATTGATTTAGCATTTATCAACAACTTGATAACACTACTAATAGAAAAAGTGCCACTTAGGACACCAGTCACCCTTTCTGACAAAAGTGCATCCATTTCTTCTCTCCATTGATGTGCTTCTTTAAATTTTCCTTTCTCTATGAAAATGGTAGGAACTAGTTTATAGTTTGAAAGCATCAATTCAGCTTTCAACATGCTTGATTTTTTGATAAAACTATCCAAAATGATCCCATACTGTACCATTTTCTTGACAATCTGATGTACTGGCTTAATCAGTGGATTAGGGTCTTCTTGTCCTTTTGACAACATACAAAATAACTTTACATTAGGAGACCTTTCAATCCACTTCTTCAAAATTGGTGACATCTCTATCTTCTCCTTATTCAAAGTTTCAAGTAATGAATATAACTTACTGGCATGACTATGGAGAATGGAGGGCTTTAAATCAATAGAAAACTGCATAATTGCATCTATTATCTTTTCCTCATACTTTTGGTTTGCTAAAGCTGTGGCCTTTATATTTTCATCCTTTTCTCTCTCAAGTTGCACTCTTATCTCTCTCAACTTATTTGTTTCTTTTGTCAATCTTTGCTTCTCCCAAGTAACCCTTGCATCCAAATTTGTCTCTAGGTAGTGGGATGGTGGTAGCTCAATTATTGGGCTTGAAGATGAAGCCACTACAGGCTTATCAGAAATCACCAACTGAGGAGACCTATGATCTAAGGGCCCTGACAACTGTGCGATCAATTTGTCCTTCTAAATTATCTCAACCTTGAGCTCATTGTAATATTTAAGGACCATTTCAAATTTGAGCCTAAGCTCTTCTTTCTCTTTGGCATCCTTCTCTGCCACTTTGGCATTGAATTTAATAGTCTCCAAAATCAAATTTGATGCCTCTACACCAGATGTCTCTCCTACCCTCTGCACTAATAAACTACCTGAATATCCTATAGAGAGATCTTCTCTCTTTCCTCTGTTTTTATCTTTATTCAAGGACCACATCACTAGGGCTGCATGATCTTTAGAGAAAGCAATTCCTTTTGTAGCCTATTTGGCCTGCTCTACTATAGAAAGATTTTTCACTTTGCTATTTCTGACCTGGTAAAAAACAATCGCATCAGCAATGTCCCATTCTAGCAGAATTAAGACCCCTGCAGTATGAACCATGGCCCTCCCTTCCTCTAGAGTAATTTTCTCAATTTTTTTGACCATTTCTACCTTGGTCTCATTCTCTATTTCTATGATATCCCTAGCAGGGGACTCCTCTTTTTTCTTCTCACATATCTCCTTAAATTGACTTATTTTCATCCTCCAAAAAAATTGGGAGAATGCCCCAGTCTTGATAAACTTGTCATCAGCAAGGAAATAATCACTTGCTTGTTTCAAAATAGGGTCCATCTACTTACCCTCAAACTCTTCTATTGAAAGATCCATGGCCAC
The DNA here is from genome assembly GCA_027943335.1 of Chamaecyparis obtusa. NCBI lineage: Eukaryota > Viridiplantae > Streptophyta > Pinopsida > Cupressales > Cupressaceae > Chamaecyparis > Chamaecyparis obtusa. The sequence goes on along the minus strand of BSBK01003732.1, from coordinate 721,971 downwards.
CTCCTTAGGTGCCTCTGACATCCCTTCCTGCAAATCATCATTGGAAACAAAAATATTTCCCTCATTTCTCAACTGTACAAGTTGTAATTCTGCTACCCCATGTTCATCTAACTGGATAGGGGATCAAGAAGGGGAATAAGCTTCCTCTCTTGCTTTACCTCTTCTTGTTTTTGCCTTTTTGGAGAGGGTCCTTGCACTACTAGATCATCAATGGGTCTTTTCCCTCTTGAAGTGGAGGGGATGTCCTTACTTCTTTGTTGTGGTGGCACGAGAATAGTGTAACCACTTCTCCTTTGCATTGTATAGACTCCCCTTGGGGTCAATTTCATGTACTTGGGCTAGGTCAAAATCTACATAGCCCTCTCAGGGTTTGTCTTTCTTACAATAGCCCTTTTTTCATTAACCGCATGCATGATACCCTCAAAATGTTCCATTAGGGTATCTACTTTCCTCGTCCATGGCTCAAAACCTTTCAATGGGTCATAAGCTCTGTCAAAATTTTGAATGAAGTCTAGAGTCTTCTTATAGATGACCCATTTTTCTTTCTTGATCTCTTGAGTTTGAAGGTCAAACTCATTCCTAATTACATCTTCTAGAAAATTAAACTGATGCTCAATAAGAGCACATCTCACCTTATCTTTGAACACTTCTGAAAGGAAACCTTCTGTATCTGCACATCTAACCACTACTATTGTCATTATGTAGGGCTACAAAACTTTGTTCAAATGCACCCATCCTTCTTTAGTAATCACATACTGATGTGCTATAGTTATATTAGGGAAGAAAGTTCCCCTTCCCTTTCCAATGAGAGTAGTCTCCTATAGGTCCCCAATCTGCCTCAAGATTTTGGCATATCCTAACTTCAATGGGACCTGATAGGGTAGAATATATGGCACCACTTTGCAACCATATACTCTGAAAACTGTAGAAACTAGATATAAAACTATATCCCCAAAATTATGGACAATGGTGATGTCCTGACAATACTCCTTTGGCCTAATTAATCTTAGCAACTCTCTTGGGATCCTTGGATTGTCAAAAAATAGAAGATTTCTAAGCCTAGAAATAAAATCCCTATCAAATGCAATATAACTAGCATCAATTCTATCCCATGACAGGGTTGTAGTCCATAGTTGCACTGGAAGGGTTTCTCCATTCCTCTCTTTCACAATATTTATTGTTGAGCTAAAGAAATGCTCACCTTTGCATAGGAACATGTGCATAAGCATTGAGTACCACCGAAAAGGCCTACTAACCTTCATGTCCTTGATTCCCATCAACCCTTCATGAATTAAATCAGCTAAATGGGATGCAAAATAAAAAATCAATGCTAATTGGGGGTGCAGTGATTGTACCATCATGAACATGTATGGGACTGGCATATGAGTTGCTTCATCATGCCCTAGAATTAAGGTCAATGATTTATAGACCTCCTGTGCTCCCTTACTGAACAAATCCAGCCTAAAAGTCTCTAGCATGCTTGAACTGATGACACACATAGATCCAATTTCATTTAAGAATTGCCTCAGAGGCCTTGCCCTTAAATAATCTCTCCATGCCTCATAAATTTCTATAAATTCTATAAAGTCTATCTTTCTAACCTGATAGAAGGATCATTTAATGAAAAAACCTCCCTAATCTCATCCTTTGTGATGCTAATCAGGTCCTTCCCATTTATGTCTTTAACACACTTTGTCATAGGGTCGTAGCACTTAGAAATTTGAATCAATAGCTCAGCATCCATGAAAACTCCAAGGACTATCAATCTCCCAATGTCAAATTGCCATATATTACTCAAGGGGGCATAGGCATTTCTCTGTGAATAAGATGATTTAAACAAAGTAAGACCATTGTGCTTCTCGCCCACCTTGGCATCTCTCATCCATTTTCCTCTGTCATGGAGACCGTCTACAACAAAATCCCTAGGGTTTCTTGGAACTAGCTCTTTTAACCTAGCTGCCCCATTATCTGCATGTGGGAGTAACTGCATCAAATCTTCAAAAATCCCTCTTTTGGTATACTCTGTCTAACTAGACAAATTTCTCTTTGGTGGCATCTTAAAACTAGGGCTTTATAAAACAATATACGAATTCTCAAGAAAAACCCTAAAATTATCAACACAAAATCCTTCACAAATTCTTCACAGACTTCAAGCAATTCTTTAAATTTAGGAAATTAGACCTACTAGGCACTTGCAAATTCTTCACTTGAAATTTCCCAGAGAGAGAAAACTAATTCACTAGAGAGCTCATGAAAATGGTAAAGAGAAACAACGATTGAATTATGATGTATAGTGTTGCCAACTGCTTACAACTTATCCACATGTAACACATTAAATATGCCATTACTGCAAAATTGGCGACCTCAGTATTCACAAGACGTGAAAATCATCATTGAGAAAAAATTTGAATTTTGACCATTGATATATCTCCATTTCAGTGCATCAGATGGTTGGCAAGTCAAACAGCAAAGCCCTCCTTACTTTTCCCTGAGCTAGTTCTCGACCAATGAGAACATTTTGAAAATGCCACATGAAGAAATAAATAACTTAACCTTACTCTGCCCGGAGGGGATAGGTGTCACCTCGTCACTAAAGTGCTAACCCAAAACTATCAGAAAAACCAACTCAAGATATAACGATGACCGTTGATGCAATTTGATCAGACGATCGCTACCTTTTAACAAAATCTTGGCCCCACTGTTCACTTTAAAAAACCTTTGACAAATCAAGAAATGCCAAGTCAGACATGTCAGTGGGAAGAAAACCCCACCTCATCCTTGGTGTCAGACACACTGGCAACCCTAACATGTCACCAATACCCTCGGCCAATCAAAAACAACCACATCATTAAAAAGTACTGACACAGAGGACTCACCGAACGATCCTCATCCTTAGACAAGATCAACGGTTGTCGCTATACCACTGACCTTAAAAAGTGTGTAGCTTGTCCCAATGGTATAATGACAATCATGAGGTCTTATCATACTTTAACCATCTAAAAATATAGGCCCTACCATGACACATCAACAATCTGCCATGAATAAAAAATTGGCACATCACACAGAACTAACAAGTGGGATTTCTAACATCATCATTCTAGTTGGGAAAAGTCTGACATCCGCCACATCATAACTGACGTTCATCAATGAGAAACTGCCACATCAATCCAACCTGGCAATCTGAGGACCCACCTACCATCTTGTTTACTCTTACATCATACAGTTGTTGCTACACTGTGATGCTTATATGATTATCATCTTGGTCCAATGGTATAACGACAGCCGTTGGATCAATCCATCATTTATCTACTAGCAAACCTTGAGGACGAGCTTGCCAGGACAAGTGGTGCCTTGTTGCTAAATCGCATGTCAGAGATTCTGATAGCAAATAGTCTTGTGAAACAACGACAGCCACACAATGAAAAAGGGGTGATACTTAGGAAAAAATAATCAGAGACTTAGGCTTTGTGGCAAATATTAAAAGGGGTCCCGATATCACAACCTAACCACTCAATACATGAAGTGATAAATAAAGGGGGTTAAATTAACACATGCTTATTTAAAGATTTTAGTGAACCAAAAAAAGGTAACGCTAAAATATAACAAAGTCATAGCTCAACTAGGGCTCTCGTTAAAACTTAGGGTTTTCTAGCATGAAGACTAACCCTCAGACCCTCAAATAGGATTATTTTCAAAAATATTAGCATGGAGCTGAAATTTTTTTGTATAGTGATAACAGAGAGAAGCCATGATTGAAGAGTATCAGTCCATTATGAAAAATGATATTTGGGACATTGTGCCTAGACCCAAAAACAAATCAGTAGTCTCTTTAAAGTGGTTATTCAAGATCAAATATGCTTTAGATTTAAGCATTGAAAAAAAGGGCCCGATTTATTGCTAGAGGATTCTCACAAAAGGATGGGATTGAATATGAAGAAACCTTTTCTCTTGTAGCTTGATACACCTCTGTGAGAACCATTCTTGCAATTGTAGCATCTAAAGGATGGAAAGTACACCAAATGGATGTCAAGACAACTTTTCTAAATGGGAAAATTGAAGAAGTATACATAGAGAAACCAGAAGGATTTGTCACACATGATAAAAATCACTATGTATGTAAGTTAAGGAAAGCTCTTTATGGCCTTAAGAAAGCCCCTAGCGCATGGTATGAAAGGATAGACAACTATCTCACCAAACTAGGGTACTCCAAGAACTTAGCATATCCTAACATCTACTTCAAGGTAGTAAATAGTGATATGCTAATTCTAGTTCTATATGTGTATGCACCCTAAAATGGTCGCCTAGACTTTGGCCCCATTTATTCAATTTGTCAAATATCAATTTTTTGAATCAATGCTTTACAATATATTCAAATCAATTTCCTTGATCAAATCATAACTATTTCAATCATTTCAATAATCTTCTAAGGTTTAATCATGTCATCAATAATTTTATTTAATTAAAAGAAATAATCCCTTTTAAATAAATAAAATAACTTTATTTAATTGAAAGTAATATTTCTTAAGCAAAATAAATTTATTTAATTAAAACCCTTTTTAATTAAATGATTTTATTTTATTTAATTAATATTAATCTTTTAATTAAATAACCTTATTTTATTTAATTAAAAGAGAATTATTCTTTTAAAATAAATAAAATCCTCTCAAAAGATCTTTTGTGATGGAAAAGGAAATAAATCAAATAAAAATAAAATAAAAATCTTTTTCCTGATTCTTTCAATAAATTTTATTTAATTAAAAGAAATATTCTCTCTTAAATAAATAAAATAACCTTATTTAATTGAAAGAAATATCTTTTAAATAAAATAAAATCTTTTTTAATTAAATGATTTTATCTTATTTAAAATAATATCTCTCTTTTAATTAAATAATGTTATCTTATTTAATTAATAGAGAATCATTCTTTTAAATAAATAAAAAATCCTCTTAAAGCTCTTTGTGATGAAAAAAGGGAAACAAATAATTAAAAATAAATAAAATTCCTTTTCTCTCCACACTTTCTAAAAAATGAGCTTTCTTTCCTCTTTTTTGGATTTATCCCACATTGATCTTGGAGATGCATTCTTGTCATCAATTTCTTATATAAGGAGCCCTCTCCTTCTCAATTAGAGATCTAGAATTTTCATACCATTGTTATGCTGTAGGTTTTCTTGGCGACATTGGAGCTTTGGAGATCATTGTTTTAGCTTGCATAGTTACATATAGATTAATATTTATAGCATTTTAGTTTAATTTATTTCATTGTTTTAGCTTAATCTCTATTTCAATAAAGTAGTTTATTTTCTTACATTGCAATCATATAGATTAATTTCATTTGCATGCAAGAACTTGACGATTCAATGGAGATTAGCATTCTTGCTTCTCATCCTTGAATCTCTCATTCTGTGGTGTACTTGCATGGGTTCAACTCAGTCAATCTGAGAGCCTCATAACAATTCATGCACTCCACAGATAGAGAGCTATGAATCAATATTCAAGAGCTAATTATTGAGTCTTCTTGAATGCAAGGATTCATAGAAGTGTGACACAAATCCATCACACATTTTTGATGCTCACTGTGGGGCAGAAAAGATTAATTTCTGGCCTCATTCTTGATTGGTTTTTCAATTTTAGTGTTGGTTCCAGGCCTTGTAAGGCCATGTACAGACTAGAAACCCTGTAATATAGTAATGGATGGATAGAATGATGAATCCTCTTTCTCATGCTTTTGGTTTGGTTCATTTTTATAAAGAAATGAATAAGTTATGATCATTTTGGTGAAAGTGGATATTTGCAGATTTGTGATTTCCTGAATACAGTCAGATTGAAAAGTCTAGTACGGACAAATTGTGAAGAATCAGGACCTATAATAATATTAATTGGAAATATATGTGAATTATATTTCATTTCCTTTTGGTTTGAGTCATTTTTATGTAGATGTGTGAAAGTTATGGGCATTTGAGTGAAAACTAGTTTTTAACAATCTGCATTGGAGTTGCAGGCAATGATTTGCTCTTAGAAAATAATTTATGAATGGGAAAAATAAATGGCTTACATATTTAGAAACTAGATTCATTAATAGTTTCTATAAAATTGGTTTGGTTTCATTTGGATTCTTTTTGAGAAAGATATGTGATTCCCTAAGCAGGGTTTGGTGTTTTAAATCTGATTTATGATAGAAAAATTGCAGTCTGAAAAGGTTATTGGTTGAGGAACCAAATAGAATCATAAGACCTTGTAATTTTGAGAAATAGTATTTCTTGATATTGGCTAAAAACTTTATTTTTTCTAAAAATTTTAATATTGTGATTTTATGGGTCAAATAAATCAATCTTTAAAGACTATCTTGAAGACAACAATGTTAAATCAAACTCCTAACAATTGATTTTCATATCTAACCATCTTAAGGTTTTTTTTTGGATGTGTGCTAAATGATGGATTGTAGATCTTTGGACCTAAGGTGAGTTCTTAAAATCTCTATAACACTTGGTTTGGGCATAAAATTAATCTCTCATGTGTTTGGCTTGAGTGTTACATGCTTTCATAGAACACATTTTTGATGCTCTTAATGGGAAATGAATGAACATAGATTTGCTTTTATACAAGTTTGTGTTTAAGTGAATGCTTGTGTTTAAACATTAAGTAATTCTTGGTTCCAATATCAAAAAAATTTCATTAAGTAATCTAGGGCATGGATTCATTCCTTGTTTACATGAAGAGTTAAATGCACCACTTTGTGGATTCACTTCATGTTTACTTGGAAAGTTAAATATTTCATGATTCAAACCCTCTTGCACTTATGAGTAGTATTGATTAGTAGTCTTAGATTACTTGTGATTGATCTAGATTTCTATCTTGAGTTATTGGACTCACTCATCCGCCGGCCTCTTGTTCCACCCTGTGGTTGCAATCTCAGCGCCACATTAAAGGGGAGGGGTCTATAGGAAAGAAGTGTTAATTGTTCCACTAGGCAACCCTTTTGTGCCTTTTGGAATTCACTTGTTTTCTCGGTTGTGGACTCGTTTGTGGCTTGTGTGAGGTGTTAAGTGTTCCACCTTGTGGACTCACCTCATATTTGCTTTAAGCATTAAGTGTTCCACCTTTAGTGCTTTTCAATACTTTTTGATAGAGAATTACTTACTTTTCATTTTTTAGAAGGCCTGCTTGGGGATTTCATCACCTCAAGGGATGACCTTAACTCCTGTGTTCTAGCGGAGTATAAATATCAGGAGGTGAATCTAAAGACACCTCTCTTGGGAATGAGTTAGATTTCGCTCTTGGCTAAGCCTCAAAGAACTTTATACCTTTGAGAAGTGGAGGAGATTTGGGTTACCATCTCCCCCCGGCTGTGTGATTTTAGATTCTTCTCATCTACAGATTTGTGCCTCATGTACTTTGCGTATATCGAGGATGCCCTTTAGAAAAGCCATGTATATCCTTATAGACAGCTTGCTAGGATGTTGTTATGTTCTACGTGCCTGCTAAAATATTTTCAAGAACATACACAAGTAGAATCTTTAAGGAGTAGCATACTAAGTCACTTGATTGTTTGTGTGCAAGGTTGCTTTGCCCCTTGTTCATTGTTTGAAGACAATTGCTTGCTTGAACTCCTTGATTGCTATCTTATGTGCTTGATCAATGATAAAAATCGATTGATGTACTTGATCTTTTAAACACAAAAACTGAGTTCCTGAGTTGAAGCACCAACCTTTTTACAACTTGCTTGATTTTATATCCTGTCATTAGAGACCTGTCTTTGTCCTCTAGGGATAGCATCATTTGGTTTACAAAGTCACCTTGGAAATAATCAAGTTGAAAGAAAATTCTTGGTGAGAGTTTATCTCTAGAATTGTTAGCCACATTCTTGGAGAATTTTAGTACTCTTTTTGTCCAAACTATTTCCATCAAATTTAATTTCAATTATATTTTGGCCTAGTCCAACCTCCTGATTCAAAAGTGCAAGGGTAGTCACCCTTTGATTTGAGGCACCTCTTTGATAGTGTTGGTAACGCCTTTTGCAATTTCTATCTTACCATCTCCCTATGGACATTAGAGAACTTTGATTATCCTAGTTTGGTGTTGACATTTTGTGAGGTCATCTTATCACCAAGCATCTTCAATTCTTAGTCTTCCTTGGTCAGTCTAGGTTAGATCCTAGGTGTTGTCATGTTGCTCAACATCCAAACAAATGTTAATGGTATCAATTACACAAGATGACTCTTGGTCTTCTTCTTTCTTCTTCCCTTCCCATGTTTTTCTTCTATAGTCTTCTCTTCACATGGGATATTCTTCTCATCTTCCTAATTCTTTTCCTCTTACTATCTAGTCTATTTTCTTCTATTTTATCTCTTTTGTCACTTCCATGCTTGATTCTTCTTCTTCCAGAACCATGAATTACAAATATCTTGCTATGGAACCTCTTTTAAAAATGGATGATCTTGAACTCATTGCTCAATTCGAAGAGTTTTGTTCCTCTAACAGTTCTTCTAAATATGGAAAAGGTGATAAACTTAAGATAAAAATAGAAAAAAGATTGAAGGAATCACCTGCCTTTGCTAGAATCATACGCATGATCCTATCACAACCTCCTTCTTCTAAAAGTATTTCATCTTCTAAATCTTCCAAGTCATCCCATGATTCTTCTAAACATTCTTCATATTCTAAGTCTTCTCATCATTCTTCATCTCCCAAATCTTATCATGACTATTCTAAACATTATTCAAATTCCTCATTATCTAAGTCTCCTTCTTCCACTAGGTCTTCACCTTCCTCTTCTTCACGATCTCGTTCCTCTTCTACTTCTCCCAAGAGTCTTACTTCTCTTCACGAGACACACCATAATGAGCAATAGGACAATCCTTGTGATGTCTCTTCCATGAAGAGTGACACACCCATCTTTGATGACTTTGATGACTATGATGGCTATGATGATGAACCCTATAGTCATACTTATGAAACTTCTATTCCTAGTAGTCCTCCTAGCCATGTGCTTTTTCTTACTGGAAATGGGTCATCCCATTGGATAGATCGGGATGGTGATCCATATGACTCTAATTTTGAGAGAAATTATGATATTTGTTGTGACCAATATGATACATCTACTTCTATTGAGGAAGAGAAATTTTTCCATGCTGATTATAAACGTAGATACTATGAGCATGTCTCCTCTAAAAATTCTCCTGCTGAAAATAAAGATTTTACTCTCAAGCAAGATCATGTTAATGCTAGACCTTTGTCTTGTGATGGTTCCATTTCATCCCCTACTTCTTCCAATACTCCTACATCTCCTAAAGTCACCAAGTCTTCCAAATCTTTCACAAATCCTGCATCCAACATAAATTCTAATGCTTTCCATGCAGTTCCCTATAGTTATCCTCAAGGGCCACCTCTTAAAGATACTCAAGCTAACCTTCACTTGGCTGCAAATACTTTCAATAATACTAAATCTAAAGAGCCCAAGCCTTTATGCGCTATAATGCCTACTTCAGCTATTCCTTCACCATCTCTGCCATAGTCTTCCATACAACTCCAACCTGCTTCCTTGTCCTTAGAAGTGGCTTCATGTCAAGAGGACTCTAAAACTGATACAGAAAAGAATATAAAGAAAGATCAAGATCAAGAACCCTCCATGTCATCCACTCCTTTTCATGATGTTCTCTATTCATGTCATGGTTCTTTTGATCCTTTACGCCCTTCCTCATTTATTCCACCATGTCTTAAGTCTTCTCTGAAGCAAGATAAAGCTACTACCCACACCATTGAGCTTATTGATAATGAAAATAACCTTACCACGCTTGCACTTTCCAAAGATGATACTTCCATTAAGGTTATTAAAAATGGTGTTGTTACTTCTGATGTTAAGCCTATTCAAGAGACAAATTCTGCACCTGTGCTATCCAAAGATCCTTGTCAAGATCAAAGTCTTCCATCTTCTTGTTCTAGCATTCCATGTTCACTTCCGCTTTCTGCTCTTCCTAAGTCTTCGTAAGCTTTGAATGATCCTATCAAAGAAAATGCTCTTATTCAAGATGTCCAGGATCCTATTGAAAATTCTAATGCTCACTCTGAAGATGTTGATATCCTTGGTTGTCATATAGATGCTGATGACCTTATTGATTATCTTTTTGCATCTTTCACTTCCATCCTTGGACCTCTTCCACCACTACTAAGGACTTCACATCTTCCTTCCATATTGGGTCCTTATGTCCCTTCATTTTCCCCTCCTAACTCTCCTAATTCATCATCTATCTTGGGTCCTTATGTCCCTCCATCTCCTATCTTTCCTCAAGATCAACATAGATGCATACCTTTGAATCTTTTTCATCCATCCACCCATCTACACCAGTCATATTATCCTTCTTCTTCCACACGTCCCGAGTCTTTTGGAAGTAACTTGAATGTTCAATATAAGAAAAAGAAACAATACAAGAATCCATCAAAGAAATAAAATCACCATGTCTACTCTAATCGACATGGATACATAAAGTCAAAAGAGATATCTAAGAAGAAAACTACAAGATAAGTATGGGTTCCAAAATCCATCATTCAAGATATTCTTTCTAAGTCATCAAAATGAAATAAAAATCCTAAGGCTATATGGATTCCAAAGTCTCTTGTAAGAGAGTCTCATGTTGAACAAAAAGTGAAGTTGACATTGAAGCTTTCAAAGACTTCCACCTCATATTCTTCCAAAAACATTCTTCCATTCCATGCACTTGAACCGCAACCTCTACTAAACATTCACCATATTCCTTCACGTATTCCTTCATTCAAGTTTCCTCCATCCTCTCGCCACCCTCCAAGGTGTGTGTCGATGTTGATCTTGCCTTCCTTTCCATCTACTCTTTCACAATCCTTCCATTTATTATTCTCTTACCTTCTATCATTTTTCCTCATTTGCATATTCCTCCTATCTTCCAACTCCACTCGCTTTACATAACACCGTATCCTCCATTTTTCTCTTCCATCTTCCTTTCCCTATCAGCATCTTTGAGCATATAATTTTGAATCCTTGGCATATCATGGTTTATCCTTTCAAGGAGCATTATCTAAAAGCTTGCCTTCTTCCAAGAATTATAAAATTTAAAAAAAAAAAGAAAAAAGAGAAAAAAATGAAAAAATTGAAAATGTGCCTTGGTGAAAACTAGGAAACAGGCACCTTGGTAGAAAAAGTAAAGAGAAATAAATTCATCCTATGGTGAAAACCACTCCCTTGTGGCACCTTGGATAAGTACCATGATGAAAACCTGGCAATCAGACATCATGCATAGTTCTTCTACATATCTCATCCATTCTGTCTTCTCTCTTTGATCTTGACAAGGTTGATCTATACATGTACATTTGGCTATCTCAGGAGTAGTCTTATGATGATCCTGCTTTCATTTATTTCATGTCTAGCCTTCATATCTATTTTCCACCATTCATTCTAGCCTTTTGCTATCCTTTTCCCCTTTGGTCTTGATCTAATAAAAAAGAGTAAAACATGATGCTATGAAGCCTCTTGACCTGTCTACTCCTTTGGACTGCATCCTTGCCATCTTTTGCATTCCACTTCTGTGACTTATCCTATGCTGACCTTTCATTGCTTGTCCAAATGCGCTTTACATGATAGTTTTTCCCTAGTTTGGGTACTCTTGAGGAGTTTGTCCTCGATGATTTCTTCCCTCCATTCTTTTTCATTCTTTTGTCTCCATCTCTTCCACCAGCTTGCTAATCCCTTTTGTCCTCCACCTTGCTAGACATTGGGACTACACAATGTGATCTTGCTTGGGAGTGTAATGCTTATTTTTTCTAGGGGCATCCTTTGTATATATTTATTGATCCTGAAAAAATACCAAAAAAATTCATATATGATGTTGAAAAATTCTAAAAATTAGAAATTGTCCTAAAAAAATGATCATCTTAGTGAAAACCTTGCAATAGGTGCTTTGATGTATCTCAAAAAAATTATATATTCCAAAAATACAAAAAAATCAAAAAATTCAAAAAATCCAAAAAAGAAAGAAAAAGTGCCTTGGTGAAAACCTGGAAATAGGCGCCTTGGTAGAAAAAAATACAAAAAAATTATAAAACATCCTGCAAAAAATTCTTCCAAGTGGTGAAAACCTGGAAATGGGCACTACTTGAGGCCTTCACACCCCTATTTCTTAGCATGTGTCCTCGACACTTAGCCTTTCTCCATCATGCCTTGTCCTTGTCGCCTTGGTTTAGAATTGGTCTTTGTCTTTGTCTAGGGGGCATCACTGTGTTAGCTTTGGTCTCTTGGATATGCTTGTCTTTAGGACCCCTCACAAATGGTGCTTTTCAACACCAACCCAATTGTGTTTTTCAACACAACCCTTAACATCGAGTGTTTTTCAACACTTATCAGTTTGGTCTTATCTAGTTTGGTCATGTGAACTTACCTGCTTGCAAGCATTCGATCCTTATCCTCAGAACTTAGTATTAGTTTACACACTTAAAAATTTTAAACGCAACACTCAATGTTTGAGATATGTCATGATCTTTTCTTTGTGTGCTGACTGATATTGACTTTCATTGAGTGTCCTTGTCTAATAAGTCTCTCTGTGATGCATAACTAGAAGACTTGGGGCATGGGGCATGTTTTTATTTGCTTTCTACTTGTGGGTGTTGTCTTGAACCTCTTCAGTGTCTCTTGTTGTCTCCTTGACACACTTAGGAGATTTGAGGCATCATCCTTGACTATTTTAGCACAACTGTTCTCATGGTCATCCTGACATTTATGCCTTGATGCGAGCATGGTTTTGCTACATTAAATTGGGCAAGCTAACATTGCAGTCATCTTGACCTTTATGTCTTTGATGCTCATGTTAGAATATTTCCACATTCCAATCCGATATCAATCACATTCATATCTTCATAGTTGCATTTGTGACTAGTGATGATTGTGTGATCGTCTGATGTCTGGTAATAACGGCCCTATGATGAAAATAAGTTCTCTTACATTCTCTAATGAATGATGAACACAAAAATCCTATGTTACCCTATTACAAGTACACCTTTGCATTTCCATGTAGCTTGCATTATTTAGACTTCATGTTAAATTTGCACTTTTAGGCTGCATTATGAGTTTGAGAGGGTTTCCTTCATTTTTTTTGTGGACTTTTAATCAACTATGGTCATGTTTTGATCTTCATTTCCTTACCTTCTTTCATGATCTCAATCAAAATTCCCTATCTTAAACAGTTGATTGATTTTGGGGCATCTTCTTTCTGGAGGCAAATTCTCTTTCTTCTCTCCATTTCTTTCCATTTCTTCCAAACTTCTATCTTCCATTCGCTTTCACCCCACTTCTTTTCTTCTAATTTAACCTTGGGGCATAATCTTTCTTGTTGATCTACCTTGGTTCTATGATTTTTTTTTATCTTTCATCTTATGTCAAGAACCTTATGTTTAGTTCAATTTGATCAAATATATCAATTTACTATTTCTCCTCTATCTCATTTTGATTTCGATCACAAGGGGGCAGTACCTACCAAACTTCAATGCTTGATTCAGCTTTATCAAATTTATCAATTGCTTCTCTTGGGGCAACCTTGCTTGAGATTCTTATATTTTTATTTCAGACTTGACAATTACCTATTCACAGGTGTTGGCCTTGTCTTTTTCAGTCTGCTTATCTATGTCCTGATGTGTTCCCATCCGTCGAACACACATCTGGGTTGTTTTGTGATCCCAAATCGATCTCACACTTCAATTCCATTCTTTGACTGCATGTGATCCTGAGTTGACCTCACATTAGTCAAAGAGGGGAAAATGTATGCACCCTAAAATGGTCACCTAGACTTTGGGCCCCATTTATTCAATTTGTCAAATATCAATTTTCTGAATCAATGCCTTACAATATATTCAAATCAATTTCCTTGATCAAATCATAATTATTTCAAGCATTTCAATAATCTCCTAAGGTTTAATCATATCATCAATAATTTTATTTAATTAAAAGAAATAATCCCTTTTAAATAAATAAAATAGCTTTATTTAATTGAAAGTAATATCTCTTAAGTAAAATAAATTTATTTAATTAAAACCCTTTTTAATTAAATGATTTTATTTTATTTAATTAATATTCATCTTTTAATTAAATAACCTTATTTTATTTAATTAAAAGAGAATTATTCTTTTAAAATAAATAAAATCCTCTCAAAAGATCTTTTGTGATGGAAAAGGAAATAAATCAAATAAAAATGAAACAAAAATCCTTTTTCCCGATTCTTTCAATAAATTTTATTTAATTAAAAGAAATATTCTCTCTTAAATAAATAAAATAACCTTATTTAATTGAAAGAAATATCTTTTAAATAAAATAAAATCTTTTTTAATTAAATGATTTTATCTTATTTAGAATAATATCTCTTTTTTAATTAAATAATGTTATCTTATTTAATTAATAGAGAATCATTCTTTTAAATAAATAAAAAATCCTCTTAAAGCTCTTTGTGATGAAAAAAGGGAAACAAATAATTAAAAATAAATAAAATTCCTTTTCTCTCCACACTTTCTAAAAAATGAGCTTTCTTTCCTCTTTTTTGGATTTATCCCACATTGATCTTGGAGATGCATTTTTGTCATCAATTTTTTATATAAGGAGCCCTCTCCTTCTCAATTAGAGATCTAGAATTTTCATACCGTTGTTATGTTGCAGGTTTTCTTGGCGACATTGGAGCTTTGGAGATCATTGTTTTAGCTTGCATAGTTACATATAGATTAATATTCATAGCATTTTAGTTTAATTTATTTCATTGTTTTAGCTTAATCTCCATTTCAATAAAGTAGTTTATTTTCTTGCATTGCAATCATATAGATTAATTTCATTTGCATTTAAGAACTTGACGATTCAATGGAGATTAGCATTCTTGCTTCTCATCCTTGAATCTCTCATTCTGTGGTGTACTTGCATGGGTTCAACTCAGTCAATCTGAGAGACTCATAACAATTCATGCACTCCACAGATAGAGAGTTGTGAATCAATAATCGAGAGCTCATTATTGAGTCTTCTTGAATGCAAGGATTCACAGAAGTGTGACATAAATCCATCACACAATATGTTGATGACTTGCTTATAACAGGAGAAGATCACCTAATCATAAAATGCAAACAAGACCTAGTAGCTGAGTTTGATATGAAGGATATGGGCCTACTACACTACTTCCTAGGTCTAGAAATTTGGCAAAAGAAAGATCACATTTTCTTAAATCAGGAAAAGTATACTACTGACATCCTTTCTAGATTTGGCATGATGGATCATAAACCATTAGCTACCCCAATGGAAACAAATCTACACAAGATAAAAAGTGAAGAAAAAGATTTTGAACCTACAGATCCATCACCGTACATACAAATTGTTGGATCCCTCATGTATTTGGTAAACACACGTCCTGGAATCTGTTATGCCATAAATGTACTAAGTAACTTCATGTGTGAACCTAAGAAAATACATTTAATGGCCGCTAAGAACATTATGAGATACTTACGAGGCACCATTGGACTTGGTTTGAAATATGAAATGGTTGAGATTCAACTTTAGGGGTATTCTGATTTAGATTGGACAGGCAGTTCCACAGATCGCAAGAGCACCATAGGATTTTGTTTTAGTTTAGGATCTGCAATGATATATTGGTTCAACAGAAAATAATTGACTGTTTCTCAGAGTTCCACTGAAGAAAAATACATGGCTACCTCTATGGGAGCTAGAGAAGTAGTCTGGTTAAGGAAGCTATTGTTTGATCTATTTGGAAAACCTCTGGTACCTACCATTATTCATTGTGATAATCAAAGCCGCATCAAACTCTCAGTAAATCTAGTTTTCCATAATTGATCAAAACACATAGGGATTCCTTACCATTACATAAGATATATGGTCGACAAGAACCTCATCAATCTAGTGTATATCAGCATTGAGGAACAAAATGTTGACATCTTTACCAAACCTCTTGCAAAACTGAAGATAGATTATTTCAGGAGAAAAATTGGTATGACTAGACTTTAAACTTGTTGGGATGAAATTCCTACTCTTGTACTTTGTATTCATGAATATATAAATAAATTTATTTTTGAAATATTTCATTGTGTTCAAGAAGATGATGTTCTTCTATATAATTGGGGTTACTATTACAAGGTGATGATCTTGACAATAGTTAACCAAATTTCAAGATTGACACCCTAACGAGTTGTCCTAGATTGTGTTGGATATCTTGATACTAGAATTTTATTACTGTATTGTGTAATAACTCATATATCCTGATTGACACCTTAATAGGTAGTCTTGGATTGTGCCAGATATCATGATATCGGAATGTCTAAAGTATATATCATGATTAAGACTTCTTTATGTTGTCCTGAAGTGTGTCAGTAATCATGACATACTATGACCTTCCATAATACATCTTAAACCCTCTCTTACTAAGAGGGAGTGTTGAAATATAGCTTCATTCATGTTGAAGTATGCCAATTAAATATAAGTAAATTCATATATATATATATATATATATATATATATATATATATATATATATATATATATATATATATATAATTTTTATGTTTGGCACAGTACAGAAAACTAATCAATTGAAGTATCTATACATTGAAGCATATTGCAGACATGATAAGCATCATGTACTACAATGTATATTGTAGACATGATGGTATCATATACTGTAATATATACATTGCAGACATGATAAGTATCATGCACTGTAATATATATTGTAGTCATGATAAGTATCATGTACTGCAATACATATTGCAATCACAATAAGTATCATGTACTGCAATGTAATTGTAGTCACATGATAGTTATCGTGTGACTGCAATTACATTAAATTATACGATAACTATTGGGTATAATCCCTAGTTATCAAACGACACTTAGTTGTATGGACTAACACACTTGTGAGGCCTCACCCCGTGCCATCATTTCATAGCAGTTTATTTTCCATCTTACGACTCATGTTGACACTTTATTTTATCATGTTGGACTATTTGGATAGAGACATTATATTTTGACACTATGGGATGACCTATGATTATGTGATGATGATTTGGGGCTTTACTTCCATGCTTGATTATTAGGTCCTGATCATAGTAATTGATGAATCTTTGATTTGAATATGATACTTTAATTTTACACTTATGTTAGGAAAATTTATGAGAAATGATCATGATTATTATGTTAGGTGAATTAACATATATCATTGTATTCTTGATTTAATATGCTTTGAAATTTAGAAATGTAATTTTGAAATTTATGTGAATTATCATGAGATGCAGTTGGAAATTTATGATGATAGGAATGTGATTATTGAGATGTATTCTACTTACATATATATGTTATTGACATTTCATGAGCTACTGATATTTTGTCAAGTGTGCAGATAAGACCATGGTTTATATCAGGGGAAATTAAAGATGGATACTCGTAAAAATCTTGTTAAGCCAAGGTTATCTCCAAGGGGAGAAATTAACCTCATTGTAATGTTTATTATTGTAAAGTGATGCATGGTTGTATTATTTGAATATGTTTATTTTAATTTTAATGTATGCCTGCTTGGCATGCCATGTATATCATGATGTGTTTTACTTTATTGTGGTGTCAATTGACACATGTATTGTGAGTTGGCATGGCCAAGTGCATTATGTGTGAGTTGTCTTCTATTTTTGGAGCCTTGAGTGGGAATCTTATTCAATTTTCGTGAGTTATATTTAGGTGGACTTTTGAGAGGCAATAAGTGACCCTATAGATTAGTGGGGGTTAAAAATAGACTACCCCATGGGTGTACCTTGGGTTGGGAGTCAAATTTTGACCAATGAGATGATTTTTGGCTATTTTTGCCCCTCCAAAAGATTCCCTTTTGAAATGTGGCGAATTTGGAGATGGATACCAAGTCCTCTCCTCATTTTGAATTTTGAATTTTCCCTCTTGTTGAGGGAAGTAGAGTTTGTCCTTTTAAGGAGTTGGAGGGAAAATTGGTAGGGTGATTTCTCACTCTCCAATTTTTGGAGACTTGTGAGATTGTAGCAGGTTTTTTGGTTTTGGCTTAACAAGGAAGGAAGCTTGTAGGAAGGAAGTTGATGCAGGAGCATCTTGGGTGTAAGAGAAATCTTGCATCACCCAAAAAAATATTTCTATTTTTGTATTCAATAAGGGCTATCTTGTGTAGAGCTGCTATTTATGGAAACTTGTTGTCTTTAGTAAGTTGGTCATAAATCTCAGAATGTTCTGATTTTACATGTGGAGGTTCATCTCAGTCATATAAGCCTGCCAGTAAAGTTTCATGGCTAGATCAAGTCTAGTTTTGAAGATATTGAAGATTTTTGGTATTGGCAGCAGGGTACAGAAACTTTGAACTTAGTTTTGAAGGCTTTAGAGGACCCAGATGAGGTTGAAAATTTGGGTGAGAGTCGCTTGCACAAGTCAAGCCCATAGAGCACTTCATGGATTTTTCGAAATGGGGTTATAATAGTCCATCGGGTCAACTAGTGATGACTTATGGTCTCCGGAAGTCAGGTCACCTGAAATGGTGGAAAATAATTTTCCTTCAAAATTTCTGTTCGGGTTTCAAAATTTATTTTCAGCTGACTTTGATGTAATAAATTGAAAAATAAAATAATTCTAAGTTTGGTTGGCCCTTAGGGCTAAATTTCTAAAACCTTCTCGGGCAGTGGAAATTGCCTATATAAAGAAGGCCCGTAGTGTTGTCTAGGGCAGTTCTGGTTAGTAGATCTGGGTTTTGATTCAAGGCTTTGTCCTATAGAATATTGTAAGGGAATGCCCATGTGGCTTTGCATATTATAATTCTAAAAGTTTGTAATTCCACATTTGTGGAGATAATAAGAAGCCAATTTTTTGTTCTTGCATATTGTTGTTGTTTCTCTGTTTCTGTTATGTGTTTGTGGTATTAAGGGGAGCACCCTTCATCAAGTGGTATCAAAGTAGGTGTTCCTGACTGTGTAAACAAATTTCCAATTGTGAGGCAGTTTGCACTAGGACCGTGGTTAGGGTTTCAGTGCGCATCAGAAAAATGCCTCCATAAAAGGAACGTAGTGGAAGAGCTAGTGTTGTAACACCTGAGGTTAGAGCGCTCCAGAGACAAGTGCAAGCATTGCAAGAGTAGATTCATAGAGGAATGAATCTTAATGTCAGAGATGAAAGTGAGAATGAAGCTGAAGAAGAAGATCAAGAAGGAGAAGTCAAAGTTGTGAACCAGGAGGAAGAAAGACTTTTTTGTGCCATTTCCAAGATTGGGAAAAGACCTAAGATTGAGGTTCCTGCATTTTTAGGAAATCTTAACCCAGAGGAGTTGATCGACTGGATCAATGAATATGAAGAATATTTTGAGTATGAAGATATTGACGATCTTGATAAGGTCAAATTTGTGAAGGCCAGACTAAAAGGTCATGCCAAGATCTAGTGGCAAGAGATTCAATTGGAGTGAAATAGAAGAGGGAAAGATAAAATCACAAGATGGGATTAAATGGTGGATAAATTGAAGCAACGGTTCATTCTTGTTGATTATGAGCTTGACCTTCTGAAGAAGATGCAAAGTTTGAAGCAAGCAGGAAAATATGTTCAGGAGTATACAAAGGAGTTCTATTGAATCCTCATCAGAATAGGCCATGCAGAAGCGGATAAGGATAAATTTTCCTATTACCTTAATGGGTTGAGGCCAAGAATTCAAGAAGATTTAAATCTGGTTCGAATAAATAGTATTGAAGAGGCATACCAGTTTTCCCTAAAAGTAGAAGAAAAGCTAAACAAGAAGTTCGAGAGTAGACAAAATGGAAGAGGTCACGGTGGACGATCTGGTGGACGGTCATATGGATGCCAAAATGAAGATCTGAAAAAGAAGGATGAGGCCAGTAGTAGTCAAAATTAGAGAGGAAACAATTCCAATCATTTTCAAGATTAGAACAATAGAGATCAGAGAGGAAGAGGAAGAGGACAAGGTTCAGGAAGAGGAGGCTTTCGTGGAACATATTTTCATTGTGGAGAAGAAGGTCATAGGGCATTTGAATGTCCTCAATACCAAGGAAGGACAGATAGGAGGAATAAAGGCTAGGCCAGAGTTGCACATGTAGATGAAGATGTCAGATCATCAAATTTTGAAGATGCTAATAGAGGAGAAACACTAATTAATAGAAGAGTCTTGTTGAGTGGTAAGAATGAACTTGAGCAAAGGAGGAGCCTGTTTCGCACTAGATGCAAGTGTGAGGGTAAATATTGTGATGTGATTATTGATAGTGAAAGCATTGACAATTTAGTGTCAAAAGAGATGTGACAAAGTTGAAGCTCAAGAGATAGAAAAACCCACATCCATATCGGATTGCCTGGGTGCAGGATGACCACAAGGTTGTGGTTAGTGAACAGTGCCTAGTAAAGTTCAAGATCGACGGGTACCAAGATGAGGTACTATGTGATATCATATCTATGGATGCATGTCATATGTTGTTGGGTAGACCATGGTAGTTTGATAGATGTGCTATACATGATGGTCATGCGAATACCTATTCTTTGACAAAGGATAGAGTGCGACATAAGCTAAAGCCATTGAAGGAGACCGAAGAAAAGGTATGTGGTAATGCAAGAATAACATTTGTTGATGGAAGAAAATTCCTAGATGGTATGAGGCATGAGCATGTGTGTTTTACTTTAATTTCAAAAGATGGTAAAAAAGAAGTAGAGGATAGACCTGCAGAGCTTGCAAATTTATTGAATGAGTTTCAAGATATTGTATTTGATAATATACCTGATGGATTACCACCGATAAGGAAGATCAGTCATCAAATGGATTTGATTCCAAGAGCCAGTTTTCTAAACAAGGTAGCACACAAAATGACACCAACAGAAAGTGAAGAGTTGAATAGACAAGTACATGGGTTGTTACAGAAGGGATTGATTTGGGAGAGCCTGAGTCCATGTGCTGTACCAGTAGTATTAGCACCAAAGAAGAATGGAGAATGGAGGATGTGTATAGATTCCAGAGCAATAAACAAGATCACAATCAAGTATAGGTTTCCATTGCCATGAATGGATGATATTATGGATTGTTTGAGTGGAGCTATGTGTTTCTCAAAGATAGATCTGAAGAGTGGATATCACCAGATTTAGATCAGAGAAGGAGATGAATGGAAGACTACCTTCAAGACAAAGGAAGGACTGTATGAGTGGTTAGTCATGCCTTTTGGGTTCACCAATGCACCGAGCACTTTCATGCAACTCATGAACGAGGTTCTGAAAGAATTTTTGGGTAAGTTTGTCATTGTGTACCTAGATGATATTTTGATCTTTAGTAAGACATTGGAAGAGCATATGATGCATATTCGTATGGTGTTTGAGAAGTTAAGAAATGAGAAATTGTTGATTAATTTGAAGAAGTGTAGTTTTGTGAAGAAAGAGTTAGTGTATTTAGGATTTGTAGTTTTAGTAGAAGGTCTAAAAATGGACCCAGAGAAGGTACAGGCTATCCTTGAATGTCCTACTCCAAGGAGTGCTACTGAGGTAAGATTTTTTCATGATTTGGCTAGTTTTTACAGAAAGTTTATCAAAAATTTTAGCAGTATTTGTGGACCCTTGACTGAAACAATGAGAGGGGATAGAAAAGAGTTCAAGTGGACTAATGGGGTGGATAAGAGTTTTAAACTGTTGAAACAAAAGGTTATAGAACAACCTATTTTAGCACTTCCAAATTTTAATAAGGTGTTTCAAGTAGACTATGATGCTAGTGGTACTGCAGTAGGAGCTGTTATGAGCAAAGAAGATAAACCTATTGCTTATTTTAGTGAGAAGTTAAATGATTCCAAGATAAAATATTATGTTTATGATCAAGAATTTTATGCTATAGTTCAAGCATTGAAGAAGTGGAGACACTATCTGCTTCCTAAGGAATTTGTTTTGTATACTGATCATCAAGCTTTGCAATATTTGAATAGTCAAGGAAAGTTGAATCAAAGGCATTTGAAATGGGTTGAGTTTTTGCAGAGCTATACATTTGTTTTGAAACATAGAAGTGGAAAGTCTAACAGGGTTGCAGATGCGCTTAGCAAAAGGCAACTATTGCTGATAGAAATGCAGATTGAAGTGGTTGGGTTCAAAGAATTCAAGAATTTGTATCCAGAGGATCCTGATTTTGGTGAAGCTTGGAAAGCTTGTAAAGAACCTATTACTCTAGACAGGATGAAGTGGTTGGATTTCATCATTCAAGATGATATGCTATTCAGAGGGAGTCAGTTGTGCATTCCAAGAAGCTCTATGAGGGAGAATCTCATCAAGGAGAAGCATAGCAGAGGATTGGTTGGACATTTTGGTCATGATAAAACACTTGCTTTGGTTAGTGAGAATTATTATTGGCCACAGTTGCAGCAAGATGTCAAGAAGTTTGTACAGAGTTGCAGAGTATGTTAGGTGGCGAAAGGAGTGAAGTAGAATACAGAGTTTTATAAACCATTGCTTGTACTAGAGAAACCTTGGGAGGATATTAGTATGGATTTTGTTCTTGGTTTACCAAGGACACATCGGGGACATGATTTAATTTTTGTGGTAGTTGACAGATTTTCAAAGATGACACATTTTATTCCCTACAAGAAGACTAATGATGTTGTTCATGTAGTAGAATTATTTTTCAGAGAAGTAGTGCAACTACATGGTTTTCCAAAGACCATAGTTTCAGATTGAGACACTAAGTTTGTTGGATATTTATGGCGTACATTGTGGAAGAAGTTGAAGATAGATTTGAAATTCAATTCATCACATCATCCA
The DNA here is from genome assembly GCA_027943335.1 of Chamaecyparis obtusa. NCBI lineage: Eukaryota > Viridiplantae > Streptophyta > Pinopsida > Cupressales > Cupressaceae > Chamaecyparis > Chamaecyparis obtusa. Next base: position 699,195 of record BSBK01003732.1, on the reverse strand, counting down.
TAGACTGATGGATAGATAGAGGTGGTGAATAGGAGTTTGGGAAATTTACTGAGATTTTTGGTTGGGGATAAGCCAACAGGATGGGATTTGATTTTACCATAGGCAAAATTTGCATACAATAATTCTGTCAATAGGAGCACTGGTAAATCACCATTCTAGATTGTATATGGGAGTAATCCAAGAAATGCATTTGAGTTGAGAAAGATAGATAAAGGAGAAATAAGTAGTGCTGAAGGTGAGGATTTTGCAGAACATTTGAAGAACATCCATGAGGAGGTGAGGAAGCATATTACCAAGATGAATGCATAGTATAATGCTAAGGTAGATGAGAAAAGGAGGCATAAGGTATTTCAGGTTGGAGATGAAGTCATGGTTCATTTGCGGAAGGAGTGATTTCCAGTTGGTACATATAACAAGTTGAAAATGAAGAAGTTTGGGCCATGTAAGATATTGAAGAGGCATGATTTAGGAAATGCATATAAGGTAGAATTGCCTACTGAGCTGAATATTTCACTAGTGTTTAACATTTCAGATTTGACAGAGTATCATGAAGGAGGTGTTGAAGATGAGGTTACAACAGCACAGTGGAGTATTCCAGCAACCAGTTTAGATATCAAGGAGATTGAAGACATACTGGATAGTCATGTTTGCAGAAGCACAAGGAACATGACATATGAAGAGTATATGGTCAAATGGAAAGGATGACCTATTAAAGATTCATCATGGCTAACAAAGGAGGAGGTTAACTGTCTTGGTTTTCCTCTGCACACCTGAGTCATGATGGGTTCACTTCTCAAATTACCCTGAGTGTCTAATGCAAGAGCATCCTGGGTGTAAGAGCAATCTTGCATCACCCAAAAAAATATTTTTATTTTTGTATTCAATAAGGGCTATCTTGTGTAGAGCTGCTATTTATGGAAACTTACTATTTTTAGTAAGTTGGTCATAAATCTCAGAATGTTATGATTTTAAATGTAGAGGTTCATCTCAATCATATCAGCCTACCAGTAAAGTTTCATGGCTAGATCAGGTCTAGTTTTGAAGATATTAAAGATTTTTGGTATTGGCAGTAGGGTACAAAAACTTTGAACTCAGTTTTGAAGGCTTTAGAGGAACTAGATGAGGTCAAAAATTTGGGTGATAGTCACTTGCATGAGTCAAGCCCATAGAGCACTTTGTGGCCTTTCCGAAATGGGGTTATAATAGTCCATCAGGTCAACTGGTGATGACTTATGGTCTCTAGAAGTCGGGTCACCTGAAATGGCAGAAAATAATTTTCCTTCAAAATTTTTGTTCAGGTTTCAAAAGTTATTTTGAGCTGACTTTGATGTAATAAATTGAAAAATAAAATAATTCTAAGTTTGGTCGGCCCTTAGGGCTAAATTTTTGGAACCTTCTCGGGTGGTGAAAATTGCCTATATAAAGAAGACCCATAGTGTTGTCTAGGGCAGTTCTGGGTAGTAGATCTGGGTATTGATTTGAGGCTTTGTCCTATAAAATATTGTAAGGGAATGCCTATGTGGCTTTGCATACTATAATTCTGAAAGTTTGTAATTCCACATTTGTGGAGATAATAAGAAGCCAATTTCCTGTTCTTGCATATTGTTGTTGTTTCTCTGTTTCTATTATGTGTTTGTGGTATTAAGGGGAGCACCCTTCATTAGAAGCTCTTCTCAACCCACTTAGTCTTAGCTTGGATTTAGGTTGTTGATCTTGATGGCTCTTGTTTCCTTGTTGTACTGTGTAGATTTTACTTTTTTGTGTTTGTGTAATTGAAAAGCTTCATATGTATTTTTATCACTTCTTAGTTAATGTATATTTGCTATTTTTTATTTCATAGTGTTGCATTTTCTTTTGGGGTATGCAAGGCCAAACTCACCCTTGGGAGGAAAGAGAGCCTTGATGGGTGAATGGCTGGAGTTGGGATTACCCATCTAGTGTAGAGTCCTTCATCAAGGAGGAAGGGGATGAAGCATGGATGTATGGGCATCCATGTTTCCATTCTTGTGAATTTTATTTAGGGGTCATAAGAGTGTTGATTCTTGTATGAAATTGTGAAGGGTTGATGGCTATTTTCTTTGGCCTTGTGAAGGCGTTATGTGCAGATTATTGGCCTTGTTGAAGGCATTCTATTTCTTTGTAAGATGGCTTCTCCTATTTGGGTAGATTCCACATTCACCCCTATTATGGGTCCAAGGTGACCGATTATGTGAATATCCATGGGAAGGGACTTTTGTGTTCTTGTGTACTTGCTGGTTTGTGTAAATGTGTATTGGTGTGTGTTTGAATTCCTATCCATCTTTTCTTTCCCCTAGCTCGGGGGTGGCCATGCAATGGCCTAGGTTGGGAGGTGAGCCTCCATGGTCTATTTGTTTTGTTTTGCAGATTCCTATGGTAAAGCTTGCTGGTTTTAATGGTGTAATGGAAGAAGCTTGGGTATGACCCTATGTGTACTTGAATTTTGAATGGCTGCAAATGCCTCTTGTAAAAGTTTTGAACAGAAGGCCATGTAAATTCCTAGTTGTGAAATGCTTGTAATAGTCTCATAGGTGATTTACACTTCTACTATCTACTTGTATTTTGAAGCAAAAGAAAGAGATGTAAGGCCATTGATGTGCTTAAGAAAGAAACATTAGTTGTTGTATTTTATATCCTAGGTGTAGAAAAAGAAAATGTATGCTTGGTCTTGCAAAAAAAAAAGTATATATTCATGTTTACTAATGCTCCTAAAGAAAAAGATTTAGTATTTTGAATTGCTATATAATCATATTTGCTAATGCTCCTAAAGAAATAGATTTAGTACTTTTTGAATTGCTAGATTTAAAATTCCTCATGTACATAGAGTTAGTTAAAATCATCCCTATTTTATATTGAAGAAAGGAAATAAAATGTCTATTTTATCCATGTATGGCAGAAATTTCTTATCTCTTTAAAAATGCCCAAATTTTCTCTAGATGTGATTAAGATCCCTCACCTGTCAAATTTCATGCTAATTTTATAAAATAAAAATGAGGAATTGTATATGTACTTCTACATGCATAAATAGGCATATAAACATATTAATATATTCCTGATTTATTAATATATATAAATATGTTAATATATATAATGGAATATATATATATATATATATATATATTCCATTATATATATATTAACATATTTATATATAATATATTTTATTCAAAACATAACCTTGTTTAAATAAATCTTGGCATAAAGTTCATTGTTAAAACCGAGAACTTATTTTATAATAAATGTTAATTTGTTTTTAAAACAAAAAAAAAACTTTAGCGAATTTTGTATCGCCATTTTGTCTAGGGTAGGTTGTCGCATGGGATGCACAGTGACTGTGTCATTGGCATCCCTGAGGGGATTCGGTGCATAGCTGGCCTCCATGCGCTATGTGCACAGCCGGCCTCCATGTGCTGTGTAGTCCAACCCCCATGCCATTGACTGGTAGACCTGTTCGGTCTGCAGGCGGTAGTCATCAGTACGACGCCTGTAACCCCTCTTCCTTTTGCCTTGAAAAAAGTTTTTAATAAACTTTTTTTTATTTCAAATTTCGTACATGTATTTTTTATTTAGGTTTAATTAATTTGTATAATTTTTTTTTGTGTTTTTTTTTATGAAATTAAATAAGTAATAAACTATATCCTATAATGGAAGAAAAAGGAAACTAATGCATTTGTAAACCCTATAATTTAAGATATTTATTAACATGCCCGGTTAAATTTTTTTGTTATAATTTTGCAGAGTAGGTGTTTATCCACATAATGCCATTTTTATTAGAAACCTATTTACTGGTAAAAGAACAGTGAATATAGAGATCAAATGCTAGAAAATACGAACTCGGGATCTATTCCCTATGAAAAAAAAAATGAAGGGTGTATAATCTGAGGCAAATTCCTTCAAGCCCTATTGAGAAAAGTAGATCCACATAAAGAAACCTTAGGTTAAAATACCTTGTGAAATCTGGATCTTGCTTTTGTTGAAAACCCTTGTAGATCCCATTGGTTGCTTGTAATCCTTGATGGTTTTGATTAAATCATATATACATAAGTATTCATGAGTGAATATACACACCATTGGTGTGTATATTCACTAAAAAATGCTCATGAGTATACAAAAAACACTCCATCTTCTTCACCCTTGCCTTTGGCTCAACTACAAACACAAAAATGACCAAATTAGGATTTTAGATGAGTTTTGGCCTAACCCTACATTCGAATTAGGGTTAGGGTTGACCACTTAGGGCCCATTTCAATTTTTAATTGAAAAATCATGTTCCATTAAGTTTCTTTTAAACTTTATTTTTTTGATTAAATCATTTATTAAATGATGACTATGAAAGTCACTTTAATTTAGAATCTTTTTTTAGTTAGTGCTTTGTTGATTATTTAGACTTTTTGATTTTTAAATTTTGAATTTTGTAATGCTTTATTTTTTTATTTAGAAATTAGATAATGAGAATTATTAAATATTATTTTAATTTTGTGAGTGGAATTTTAACATTTATTATTTAATGCCCTTTGAATTATTTTAGAAATGTTAATGTATTATTATTATTAAATTGACTTTGAATGAACTATATTTGATTTAATTACTTCTATTTCAAATTTATGAATTATTGATTATTTCTTGTTGAACCTTATTTTTATATTATATGAGTGACATTATTTTAATATATAATTTAATTTAGTATCATTTTAATTATTAAAGTGGATAACCCTATGGGAGATTTATTTACCGTTTTAAGTCAGAAACTTGGTTAGCCTTAGAGTTAAATTATTATTAACATTTTGTTAAGGTTACGATAACCTTTTTAATCAACTAATAAACTTGATGACATTATTAATTAAATTAAAATATAATATTTAAAATATTAAAATATTAAATCATTAATATTTGAAAGGGGGAAATTAATAGAGTAACCCTAGGTAATGAATAGAGTTATTAACATGACCCTATTTTATAATAATTATAAAATAAAGTTTACCCTATTAATTTATTCCTTTTTAATTAACATTTGGATGAAATCTGTTAGGGGTTTCTAGAAGCCTAGTTAAGTTATAGAGGCAACTAACACATACATCATTTAAGGGATGTTGGCAAGATGACACTTGTCATGATACCTCTTAAGTGTTAACTTGCATTGGATTACACGTAATGTTCTAGTTAAATGTTACTAGTGTGTTATCCTAGTAGACTTTTGTACATTTAGAAAAAAAATTGTTGGTGTGTTTTTCCCTTAGATTTTGGGCATGACAATACTGGATCTGCAGTTATTTGATTGAAATTATATTAATGTAGGGTCATGACCCTACATGGCAAGTGCCATGTACGATCATGACTTTACATATTAATATATATACTAAAAGGAAGTTGTAGAATCAATCAATCAAAATAGGCAATTGCATTCTACAACAATATATATTAGATCAAAAGGAGGCTCGAGTTCTAGTAGACCAATTTTAAGTGATTACATCAAGGAGTAAATCATCAAGTGTATCATCGATTCATGAAGTGGATCATTGGGTGTTCCCCCACCATACACTTGATGATTTACTCCTTGATGTAATCACTTAAAATTGGTCTACTAGAACTCAAGCCTCCTTTTGATCAAATCGCCTCTTTGCTAAGAATAATTATGCAGAGTAACTCTTTAAATCCCTAATTAAATTATAAATCTTATATCAAGCTTACACTATGGTCTAATTTCTATAGCTTGCATATTTATTTAATTGCTAAAACCTTACTTTTCATATAAAGTTCCTATACTTTTATTAAAGGAGCACATTTACATGTGTGTACCCACTTAATCTTGATTAATTAGCAATTAAAAGGGATTTGAGCTCTCAAATGCTATTTTGTCTTATTCTACCTAACATTTCCCTTTTGCCTCTTAATTCTCACCACTCATTTCTAGATAACCTAGCATCTCTTTTTGACTCTTCATCTCATCCACTTATTCTTTTGCCTCTTAATCTTAGCCCTTCATTCTTGAGGAAGTTCCTTTAAAAGGAAGCTCTTCCTTGGCTCAAGGATTCCATCTTAATTTTTGGTACTCTTGCATTCTATCTTTCTTACAATCTTGTCATTTGAATTCTTAGCTTAGCTTCATTTCTAGCTTAATATTGCATTGGTAATCTAGTTTCTTTCTTAGAATAGATCTTGCATTCAAGCATTCTTAGATTACTAATTATTTTCATACATTCTTAGATTAATCTCTCATTGTTAGCTTGCATTCTTGTATTTCTTAGCTTCATTCTTAGATTTGATTCTTCCATTTTGGAGTAGTCAAGTCACCAATCCTTCATGCCAATTTGATGAGCACCATGAGAAGGATTAAACTCACTTCAACTAGGAAGCTATGAGACACTCCTTGGGATATCCTCTTCCATGGATTTCTCCCAAGTGTAATGGTTCATAGAAGTCTATCATGCTTTTGATAACACATATTTGGCACCCATTGTGGGGCTCAAGCATTCATTTTTGGATCCATTTCTTGTGCTTTCAATTTCTTGTTGTCATAGGTTCAGATATTTTATTTTTGTAGGCTAAAATATTGTATGACATTTATTATAATATTCGGGCAATACTTCATTATACTATAGTGCAAAATTTCATATCTATTAAAGTGTTGTTCTGTCATATAGAGAAGTGTCGCATGACCTTACTAGGAAATTTCACACTACCTTTATAAGGTATGTCACACTAGTTTGGAATGATGCACAACTTCTGTAAGGTCCGTCGTATGATTTTTTGACATATTGATTAACTGTCGCCCAAAATTTATAATCTCTACCAGAGTCCAAGTTTGGGCCAAGATTGCTTGATATTTTTGGCATTTTTTGATTATCTGGTCTTCTAATAGTGGCTAATTAGTGATCTTGTAGGGTTATCACTTCATTCTACATGCTTTTTGTGATTTAACTTGTGGTTTTGTAGGGCTTTCCTATTGAAAGAGTTTAATATCTTCATGCCTACTAACATTTTGTGATGTAGGTTTCTCTTGTCAAAGGCTCTATCTTGAAAATACTAATTATTTGTCTTGTAGGTTTCCTTGGAGATAAAAATAAACTATGTTTTTTCTTTCATTTGATTTCTAGGCACTTAGAATAACTAGAAGGCTTATTATTTTATGGTTAGTTATGTAGTAGGAGAGTATGCTCTTTTCCTCTTGGAAAATTAGAAATCTAGACCTACTTGGTTAGTCACTTACAATTTTTCTTGGGTAAATGAACATGTTCTTGATGTTTTTGGGAGAAACTATGGAGTAAGAGACTATGCTCTTTTCCCTTTGGAAAAATCATAAATTTATACCTCCACTAGCTATCCATCTTTATTTTCTTGCATTCACCTTTAGAGGGCCTACCAAGAGAGCAATATTTTGGGAATGACCCAAGTAGGAATTAAGAAAAGCTAGCTACTCCACCCCACTACAATCAAAAGATTCTTTCAATCTAAAGAGAGAGAAGACATGGTTTCTTTCTTGTAGGGCTAAAGGTCTAAATTCCACTTGCAGAACTACAATGGGTGTGATGCATGAGCATCCTGGGTGTAAGAGAAATCTTGCATCACTCAAAAATATTTCTGGTTTCTTTTCAATAAGGGCTATCTTGTGCAGAGCTGGTATTTATGAAACTTACTATTTTTAGTAAGTTGCTCATACGATATCAGAATGTTCTGATTTCATAGGTGGAAGTTCATCTTAGTCATATCAGCCTACCAGTTGAGTTTCATTGCCATATCATTTGTATTACTAGTGAAGTTATTGAGGTTTTTGGATACGAAATCTTTGAGATCAATTTTGAAAGCCTTAGAGGCTCCAGATCATGATCAACCCCCGACTGACTGGAGCTTGCACAAGTCAAGCATTGTAGATCAAGTTCTACCATTTTTGAAAAGTGGTTATAATAGAAAAACAGAGCTACGGTTAAAAAGTTATGGCCTCCAGAAGTTGGGCTTCCTAAAAACATATTTTGTAATTCTTTGGAGCTGACCCTATGTAAAATAAAATGAAAATAAAATAATTCTTAGGGAAGTTAGCCTTAAGGGCTAAATTTATGGAACCTTCTCGGGTGGTGGAAATTGCCTATATAAGAAAGGTCTGTAGTGTTGTCTAGGGCAGTTCTGGGAGTTCTGGGTAGATCTAGGTAATGATTCAAGGCTTTGTCCTATAGAATATTGTAAGGGAAAATTACCATGTGGCTTTGCATATTGTAATTCTAAAATTTGTAATTCCACATTTGTGGAGATAATAAGAAGCCCATTTTCTATTCTTGCAAATTGTTGTTGTTTCTCTGTTTCTATTATGTGTTTGTGGTATTAAGGGGAGAACCCTTCATCAAGTGGTATCAGAGTGAGAGTTCCCAAGTATGTAAATAGATCATCGACTATGAGGTAGTTTGCACTAGGATCATGGTTTAGGGTTTCAATGATAAAGCGTGAAAATGCCTCTACAAAAGGAACGTGGCGGAAGAGCTGGTGGTGTGACACTTGAGGTTAGAGTACTCTAGAGACAAGTGCAAGCATTACAAGAAGAGATTCACAAAGGAATGAATCTTAATGTTAGAGATGAAAGCAAGGATGAAGTCGAAGAAGAAAGAAATTATAATCAAGAAGGAGAAGGTGAAATTCTGAACCAGGAGGAAGAAAAACTTTTTTGGGCCATTTCCAAGATCGAGAAAAGACCTAAGATTGAGGTTCCTACATTTTTAGGAAATCTTAACCTAGAGGAGTTGATCAATTGGATCAATGAATTAGAGGAATATTTTGAGTATGAAGATGTCAAGGATCCTGATCAGGTCAAGTTTGCGAAGGCTAGACTAAAGGGCATGCAAAGATCTGGTGCTAAGAGATTCAATTGGAGAGAAATAGAAGAGGAAAGGATAAAATCACAAGATGGGATCTGATGGTGGATAAATTGAAGTGACAATTTATTCCTGTTGATTATGAGCTTGACCTACTGAAGAAAATGCAAGGTTTGAAGTAAGTAGGAAGATTTGTTTAGGAGTATATGGAGGATTTCTATTGAATCCTCATCAAAATAGGTCATGCAAAAGTTGATAAGGAGAAAGTTGCCCATTACCTTAATGGGTTGAGGCTGAGCATTCAAGAGGAGTTGAATTTGGTTTGAATGAACAATATTGAAGAGGCATACCAGTTTTCCCTAAAAGTAGAGGAAAATCTAAACAAGAAGTTTGAGAGTAGACAAAATGGAAGAGGTTGTGGTGGAAGATCTGGTGGACAGTCATATGGAGGCTGAAATGAAGATCTGAAAAGGAAGGATGAGGCCAGTAGAAGTCAAAATTAGAGAGGAAACAATTTCAATTATTTCCATGATTAGAATAATAGAGATCAGAGAGGAAGAGGAAGAGGACAAGGATCAAGAAGAGGAGGCTTTCGTGGAACATGTTTTCATTGCGAGGAAGAAGGTCATAGGGCATATGAATGTCCTCAATGCCAAGGAAGGATAGATAGGAGAACTGAAGGTTAGGATAGAGTTGCACATGTAGATGAAGATGCCAGATCATCACATTCTGAAGATGCTAAAAGAGGAGAAATGCTAATTAATAGAAGAGTCCTACTGAGTGGTGAGAATGAACCTGGGAAAAGGAAGAGCCTATTTTGCACCAAGTGCAAGTGTGAGGATAAGTGTTGTGATGTGATTATCGATAGTGAAATTACTAAAAATTTGGTGTCAGAAGAGATGGTCACAAAGTTGAAGCTCAAGAAATAGAAACACCCACATCCATACCAGATCTCCTAGGTGAAAGATGACCAAAAGGTCATGGTTAGTAAACAATGCCTAGTAAAGTTCAAGATTGGTGGATACCATGATGAGGTACTATGTGATATCATACCTATAGATGCACGTCATATGTTGTTGGGTAGACCATGGTAGTTTGATAGGTGTGCTTTACATGATGGTCATGCGAATACCTATTCCCTGAAAAAGGATGGAGTGTGACATAAGCCAAAGCGATTGAAAGATACAAAAGAAAAGGTATGTGGTAATGCAATAATAAGTTTTGTTGATGGAAGAAAATTCCTAGAGGGTATGTGGCATGAGCATGTGTGTTTTCTTTAATTCCAAAAGATGGTAAAGAGGAAGTAGAAGATATACTTGTAGAAGTTGCAGATTTGTTGAATGAGTTTTAGGATATTGTATCCGATAATGTTCCTGATGGATTACCACCAGTAAGGAAGATTAGTCATCAAATGGAATTGATTCTAGGAACCATTTTTCCAAATAAGGCAGCACACAAAATGACACCAGCAGAAAGTGAAGAGTTGAACAGACAAGTACATGAGTTGTTACAGAAGGGGTCGATTCAGGAGAGCCTAAGTCCATGTGCTGTACTAGTAGTATTAGCATTGAAAAATAATGGAGAACAGAGGATGTGTACAGATTCCAGGGCTATAAACAATATCACAATCAAGTATAGATTTCTATTGCCATAGATGGATGATATTATGGACTATTTGAGTGGAGCTATGTATTTCTCAAAGATAGATCTGAAGAGTGGATACCACCAAATTCAAATCAGAGAAGGAGATGAATGGAAGACTATTTTCAAGACAATGGAAGGACTGTATGAGTGGTTATTCATGCCTTTTGGGCTAACCAATGCACCGAGCACTTTCATGTGGCTGATGAATGAGGTTCTAAAAGAGTTTTTGGGTAAGTTTGTCATTGTTTACCTAGATGATATTTTGATCTTTAGTAAGACATTTGAGGAGCATATGATGCATATTTGTATAGTTTTTGAGAAGCTAAGGAAAGAGAAATTGTTGATTAATTTGAAGAAGTGCAATTTTGTGAAGGAGTTAGTGTATTTGGGATTCGTAGTTTCAACAGAATGTCTAAAAATGGACCCAGAGAAAGTGTAGGCTATCCTTGACAGGCTTACCCTAAGGAGTGCTACTAAGGTAAGATCTTTTCATGGATTGGCTAGTTTTTAAAAAAAAATTATCAGAAGTTTTAGTAGTATTTGTGGACCCTTGACTGAAACAATGAGAGGGGATAGAAAAGAGTTTAAATGGACTACTGGGGCAAATAAGAGTTTGAAACTATTGAAATAGAAAGTTACGGAATAACCTATTTTAGCACTTCCAGATTTCAATAAAGTTTTTCAAGTAGAATGTGATGCTAGTGGTACTGCGATAGGAGCTATTACGAGCCAAGAAGGTAAACCTGTTGCTTATTTCAGTGAGAAGTTAAATGATGCCAAGAGAAAATATTCTATTTATGATCAAGAATTTTATGCTATAGTTCATGCATTAAAGAAGTGGAGACACTATCTTCTTCTGAAGGAATTTTTTTTGTATACTGATCATCAAGCTTTGCAATATTTGAATAGTCAAGAAAAGTTGAATCAAAGGCATTTGAAAAGGGTTGAGTTTTTACAGAGTTATACATTTGTTTTGAAACATAGGAGTGGAAAGTCTAATAGGGTTGCAGATGCTCTAAGAAGAAGATAAATTTTTTTGATAGAGATGCAGATTGAGGTGGTTGGGTTCAAGGAACTCAAGAGTTTATATTCAAAGGATCTTGATTTTGGTGAAGCTTGGAAAGCTTATAAAGAACCTATTACTCTAGATAGAATGAAGTGGTTGGATTTCATCATTCAGGATGATATGCTATTAAGAGGAAGTTAGTTGTGCATTCCATGAAGTTCTATGAGGGAGAATCTTATCAAGGAGAAGCATAGCGGAGGATTGGTTGGAAATTTTGGTCATGATAAAACCCTTACTTTGGTTAGTGAGAATTATTATTGGCCACAGTTGCAGCAAGATGTAAAGAAGTTTGTATAGAGTTACAAAGTATGTCAGATGGAAAAGGGAGTAGAGTAGAATAAAGGGTTGTATCAACCATTACATGTACCAGAGAAGCCATGGGAGGATATTAGTATGGACTTTGTTCTTGGTATACCAAGGACTCAACGAGGACATGATTCAATTTTTGTGGTGGTTGACAGATTTTCAAAGATGGCACATTTCATTCCTTGCAAGAAGACTAATGATTTAGTTCATATAGCAGAAATGTTTTTCAGAGAAGTGGTGAGATTACATGGTTTTCCAAAGAGTATAGTTTCAGATTGGGACACTAAGTTTGATCGATATTTCTATCACACATTGTGGAAGAAGTTAAAGATAGATTTGAAGTTTAGTTCATCACATCATCCATAGACTGATGGAAAGACAAAGGTGGTGAATGGGAGTTTGGGGAATTTGCTGAGATGTTTGGTTGGACATAAGCCAATAGGATGGGACTTGATTTTACCATAGGCATAATTTGCATACAATAATTCTATCAACAAGAGCATTGGTAAATCACCATTCTAAATTGTGTATGGAAGTAGTCCTAGAAATGCATCTGCATTGAGAAACATAGATAAAGGAGAAATAAGTAGTGATGAAGTTGAGGATTTTGTAGAACATTTGAAGAACATCCATGATGAAGTGAGGAAGCACATTACCAAGATGAATGCATAGTATAAGGCTAAGGCAGATGAGAAAAGGAGGCATGAGGAATTTTAGGTTGGGGATGAAGTCATGGTTCATTTGTGGAAGGAGAGATTTCTAGTTGGTACATACAACAAGTTGAAAATGAAGAAGTTTGGGCTATTTAAGATATTGAAGAAGCATGATTCAGGAAATGCCTATCAAGGAGAATTTCCTACTAAGATGAATATTTCACCAGTATTTAACATTTCAGATTTGACAACGTATCATGAAGGAGGTGTTGAAGATGAGATCACCAAAGCACAGTGGAATATTCCAACAACTAGTTCAGATACCAAGGAGATTGAGGACATACTAGATAGTCATGTTGGCAGAAGCACAAGGAACATGGTATATGAAGAATATCTAGTCAAATGGAAAGGATGACCTGTTGAAGATTCATCATGGCTGAAAAAGGAGGAGGTTAACCATCTTGGTTTTCCTCTACACACTTGAGTCATGACAGGGTCACTTCTCAAATTACCCCGGGTGTCTGATGCAGGATCATCCTGGGTTTAAGAGCAATCTTGCATCACCCAAAAATATTTCTGGTTTCTTTTCAATAAGGGCTATCTTGTGTTGAGCTAGTATTTATGAAAATGACTATTTTTAGTAAGTTGGTCATACAATCTCAGAATGTTTTGATTTCACAGGTGGAGGTTCATCTTAGTCATATCAGCCTACTAGTTGAGTTTCATTGCCATATCATCTATATCAATGAAGTTATTGAGGTTTTTAGGTACTAATTATTTGAGCTCAATTTGAAGGCCTTAGAGGCTCTGAATCATGATCCACCCTCGGCTGACTAGAGCTTGTGCGATTCAGGCACTATAGATCAAGTTCGGCTACGATTAAAAAGCTATTTCTACGATTAAAAATTTATGGCCTCCGGAAGTTGGGGTACCTAAAAACATATTTTGTAATTCTTTAGAGCCAACCCTATGTAAAATAAAATGAAAATAAAATAATTCTTAGGGAAGTTGTCCTTAAGGGCTAAATTTCTAGAACCTTCTCGAGTGATAGAAATTGCCTATATAAGAAAGGTCTGTAGTGTTGTCTAGGGAAGTTCTGGGAGTTCTGGGTAGATCTAGGTAATGATTTGAGGCTTTTTCCTATAGAATATTGTAAGGGAAAATGCCCATGTGGCTTTGCATATTGTAATTCTAAAATTTGTAATTCCACATTTGTGGAGATAATAAGAAGCCCATTTTCCATTCTTGCAAATTGTTGTTGTTTCTCTGCTTCTATTATGTGTTTGTGGTATTAAGTGGAGCACCCTTCATCAGGGTTCCATGAATGAAGACCCTTAATAAAAGCTTTAAGACTTAGAGGATATCCTTTTTTGGCCATGTTGTTTCCTTTTTGCAAGGATTGATTCAAGTGGACTTAACCCGGATCACCTCAAGACACTCACCATATGTACTCCCTTAGATGTAAATCCATGACAAAGCCAACATCACTTTGTCTGAGATGAATGGGTACCTATGTGCTATAAATGTGTCACACTTCTATGGATCATTACATGCAAGGAAACTCAAGAATGAGCCCTCACAAATCGATCCATAGCTCCCTAGGCATGGAGTGCAAGGGTTTTTAAGAATGCTCTTAGCTAGAGCTATTTAGCCTATAACCTTGCTAGTAAACCATGCAATGGGAGATTCAATGAAGACAAGGGAAAGAATGCCAATATCCTCAAGAATCAAGAATGAAAATGAAATGCAATGCTATGCTAGAAATGGAAATACAAGCCAAGCTATGAAAGGAAATATGCAAGTGTTACAACCCAAGCTAATTAATCTATGTGAGCTAATCTAGAGCATAGAAATGAAGCTAATCTAAGAAAGCATAAATATGAAGCTAAGATAAGAATGAAAGAATGAGATGTAGATGCTAAGAATGCTCCAAATCTTCAAAAGCTCCAAGATGACCTAGAAAACCTGCAGCATAACGTTAGCATAAAAAGTTGGGGATCTAGAATGAAGAAGAGAGCTCTCCTTTTAAAGGAAATGAGAAGAAATGGACCATGGAGATTAAGAGGCAAAAGATTTAATCAATGTTGGAGCTTGAAAGAGGAGAAATCCATGTGCACAAGTATCCTCCAATGAGAAAATAGGAGTTGAATTTTGTGTCCATATGAGACAAAAAGTGCTTTTTCCCTTTTTATAAATAAGAATAATGTTTTATTTGTGCAACTTAGGATAAGAGGAAAAGTGGGGGCTTTTATTTATTTAAAAGGGGAGGAAATATTCTTTTTAAATAGATAAAGACTTAGGATAAAATGGTTAGCCCATAGAAAATAATCGAATAAATGATAGAGCTAGGATTTGATCAAGAATAAGCAATTTATGATTTTAGCAAAAAAGGGGCTAATAGTCTAGATGACCATTTTTAGGTGTATAGATTTTCCCCTCTTTGACTAATGTGTGATCGATCTGGGAACATATGTAGTCAAAGAATGAAGTTGAAATGTGAGATCAATTTGGGATCACAAAGCAACTCAGATTAGCCAAGAAAGCAAAAGATAGCCAAGAAGGCAAGCAATAGCGTTCTGACTCCAAAGAATGAAGTGTAGAAAGATAGCAAATCCTGCATGGTTAGCCTGGTAGTGATAGTATTGAACACTTAGGAAAGAGATAGCCAATAAGATATGATGTGTCTGCCCCCTCGGGATTGAAAGTGAAATCCAGGTAGAGGGAAAGAAGAAGCAAGAGCAACATGATCAAATCACTAGAAATCATAATCAAAGAAAGAGAATAGAATAACCATCAAGTAGTGAAGATATGCCCCACATATGGGACACGGGGCATGAACCTATCGGTCCCTCAACCCGTAAACACCATGGAGGGGAAGAATTTGAACTTGGGATTGAAGGTGAATGAAAGACTAGAAGTTTGAAAGAGATGGAGATGAAGAGGTGAAGAATGCCCCAATGAAGATCGAAGGATCAGGCCTCAACAGGTTAGCCAACTATGCGAAAGAAGGAGAAAGGCGATGGGAATAATCAAGGGGAACATAGATTTTGGTTTTGATCCCGAAATGAAAGGAAAATGATGTGATATGAAAGATAAGAAGTGAGAGACATGATTAGGAAGAAGCAAAAGTCGAGTGCAGTTGATTAACAAGTCCATGAAAGATGAAAGGAGAGCTCTCTCCATATGCAAGATGCAAAACTAAGCTAACATGAACCTAAGAATGCAAGCTACATGAAAAGTGGTTTACTTGCAAGGTTACAAAGCCAATAGACATCTAATTATCATCATCGAGTGTTATTGGTAGTGTTGCAAGATCATACAATACACACTAGCATAACTATGTGGATCTGAATATGATCTATATCAGATAGAAATGTGGAAATCTCACCTAGGCATCAAAGACATGTAGGTGAAGATAACTAGTGTAGTGAGGTTCCCTAAGTTTGATATAGCAAGATTATGCTCACATTGAGACACAAGAAAGTCAAGATGACTATAAGCATGCACTCACAAAATAGTCAAGGATAATACCTTGTAGGTCCATAGTGTCAAGTAAGACCAGCATAAATGCTCATGACAGTTAGGACCAACAAAATATACCCACAAGCAGAAAAAGAAATAAAACATGTTCTCATTCCCTCAGTCTTCTAGCTATGCATCATCGAAAATGATCATAGGGGGAGAACACTCAGCAAAGAAAGCATCATAGACAACACACAAAAATAAAGCCAAGCAAGTCTCAGTGAGTCAAATGTTTAAGTGCATGTGTGTAGGTCATAGAGTCAAACTTTGAGTATCACATCTACCAGTGAGAAATATTGCATCATCTAGACTGTGGGTAGGATATCTGATAAGTGTTAAAAAACACTCGACATGAGGGTAGTGTTGAAAAACACAGTTAGGGTGGTGTTGAAAAACACCGTTTGTGAGGTGCCTAAGAAACCCAGACGCACAAAGAGACCCAAGATAAGCTTAAAACAATGTATGCCCCCTAGACTAAGACAAGAGTCAATTCCAAGCTAGGAGAGGCAAAGTGAGAAGTGGAGCGAATGAGTACCACACAAGACTGATAGACATAGGAGCAAAGGGTCTCAAGCAGTGCCTGTTTCTAGGTTTTCATCACTTGATAGATTTATTGCAATTTTTTAGGACTTTTTATAATTTTTTTGTATTTTTGCTACCAAGGCGCCTGTTTCCAGGTTTTCACCAAGGAATTTTTTCAATTTTTTCAATTTTTGTGGGTGAGACATCAAAGTGCCTATTGCTAGGTTTTCACTAGGATGCTCTTTTTTTAGTACTTTTTATGCTTTTTAGGATTTTTTCAGCATCATATATGATTTTTTTTTTGAATTTTTTCAGGATCAATAAATATGTACAAAGGATGCCCCAGACAGAAATGGACATCAAGAATCTGCTTCCTCTTATGTAGAGAACTGATAGGCCCCAGGCCCAAATGTTGCAACTATGATGATAGGAGCTCTCAACCAGTTCAACCAATAATAACCAGCCCTAAGCAATGTCTGAGCTAGCGAAGGATCGTTAGAATGTGATCCACATATGCCATCATGGATTTCAGCTAGCACTTTTTTTGACTCCTCTATTTCTAGACACTTAAGGAGAGTTCCGTCTAGACCCTTCCTATACAAGTCACCAGAGATAAAGGCAAAGTGTAAGGGATGGTGGAAAGAATGGCGTGGTGGATTGTCAGGAAGAATATGAGGTAGAAGACATGAAAAGATGGTAGGATTGCAAGATTTGTGAGCAGGATAGCGTAATTCATCCACCAGGAACTTGAAGTGAAATTTATGCTTTTTCATTTGTAAGATGGATGCTGAAGTAACCAAGGCATTAGCAACATTGTTCTTAGCTCTAGGAATGGGCTGAAGTATAATAGATATGAGATCACGCTTGAAGTAGTGCACCATTTTTTTGTAGAGAATCAACTTGTCATCTTGTATTTGATAATCATTATTTTTGAGCATATTTTTATTTTTACTTTTCTTAGGTTTGGATACCGCCACAATGTGGTTTTCACCATCTGACAATTGCTCTTTTCTTTTGACTTGATGACTGTGATGTTTGATTGTTGATTCAACCTTTTTTGTTGCTATTTCACTGGCGGAAGAAGTAACAGGTGTTGATGCAAGATGAAATGAAGTGACTGGTTCAATAGCATTGATTTGAGGGGTGTCATCTTTGGTGACAAGAGAAGTTGAGCCTATAGGGTAAGCTCCAAAAGTAGCTAGATCTAGATTTTTCATAGAAGGACCAACATAGTTTACTAAGGCAATATGAGGAACAAACTCATCAGACCCCACACAAGACCCATCAACCACATCAGGATGGTTACTACAAGAATGAACCATATCAACATCCATATCATCAGTAGATATACATTTTTCTCCCCAAAGAAGTGAAGTAGAGGGAAGATCATCTCCCATGTGAGCCATCGTGTGTATTGGTGACTCATCTGTATCTGTGTCTGAGTTACTGAGCATGGGAGTATTTTGGGCATCTTCTCTATAGATCCACTCATGAATAGCTTGTTCTTCTCTTTCAGCTTCAAGGATCACCATAGCAGAAGTGGAAGGTTTCCCATATGACCTAGGAGAAATAGGTATAGAAGCAAAGGAATCCAATTTATATTCACCCATACCAAGGCTCATCATCTTAAATGATTTCTTAGCAGAAACTAGAGACGTACTAGGATCATCAGTAGGTTCATTGTGAGGAACAAATTTTTCAGCAGCAACAAGAGCATTAATAGCAATAGTATGGTCTCCAAGAATCACAACTTCAGTGCCATTGTATGGAAATTTGTCACACTGATGATAAGTGGAAGGAACAACCTGCATGTCATGGATCCAAGGATGACCCAAAAGAATGTTATATGTGAGTGGGATGTCCAATACTTGGAAGCTAATATCTTTCATGACAGGGCCCACTCGGATAGGTAGCATGACAAGACCTTTGGAAGATCTTTCCACTTCATCGTAAGCTTTTATAGTAATCTTCTTCTTAGAATCCACAACCAATTCTGACAAACCCAATTGTTGTATGACATTGAAAGAAACAATATTTAACCCTGCACCATTGTCTATCAAGACTCGGCGGACTCGGGTATTGTAGACTAGAACTTCAATGTGTAAAGCTAGATTATGCGGGTGAGCAATAGATATGTCATCTTCTGTAGAAAAAGAGAGAGATAGCAGAGATGAAATGTGGTTGACCATAGCCTGAAATTGATCTGGATCAATGTCATTGGGAACACGTGTTGTACATAGAGCCTCATCAAGAATCTCTCTATGCGAAGGGGATAATCGAAGCAACTCAAGGATAGAGATCTGTGCTGGTGTCTTTTGCAAATGTTGGACAAGATCATAGTTGGGGGTGGCTGAAGGAGCCACTTTTTTGGAAGGCAAAGCATGCTTGGGATCTTGCACAGTTTTAAGGACAATCTTGGCTTGCCCCCTACTAACAGCATTCAATGTCTCACTTTGGGAAGATGAATTGTCATGTGTTTGCAAGACTAACTTTGGCTTACCATGATTGGTGTTATTATCATCTTGAGACCTCATCATTAGAACACTCTCAATGGGCTCTACCATGTTAATCACAAGCGTATTAGAAGGATACGTGTAATTGATCTTTGCATCATGATTCTTCTTATGTGTTTGAGAGGTTTCCCCCTTATCATGCTTAGGTAGGGGATCTTTGAAAGCTGTGTGATCAGAATTTTTAGTTAAGCCATCAGTGGAGATTGTGTTGTTATCAATGAGGTCTTGAATATCATCCTTAAGCCTAAAACAATTATCTGTCTGATGTCCCTTGTTTCTATGATAATGACAGTAATGATCCTCTCTCCACCAATCAGGCTTATTTGGTGGATCCCAGTTACCAGGTTTATCAGGAAGTGTAAGATATCCATTGTCAACCAAAGTTTTAAGGATCACATCATAGGGTTCTACCAACTTGGTATAGACTCACTTTCGAAATGACTTCTTAGGCTTGTCTGCATATTGAGGCTTAGGAGCACTATGAGCATTGGCAGCTTGTTGTTGTTTTGCTGCATAGATAGCATTGGAGAGATTGAAAGCAGGCTCTTTAACTTTAGGAGCATCAAAAACCCCATCATTAACAACATACTTGTTTTTATTCCAAGGTTTGTTCTTGTCTTTTCCATTGCCTTTAACATCTTTATTAATAACAATATCCCCTTTTCTTATAGCTGCATCCTCAATTCGATATGCACTTTCAACCATGTCATTGAAAGAGGAGAACAGTTGCTTCCTTAGATCATAAAATAGCTCAGGCACAAGTGTGTTGATGAAAATGTCAATCTTTTCTCTTTCAGGTAGCGGACGAGGATATCTAGAATACAATGACCTCCAACATTGTAATTAAGTTGCAAATGACTCACCTTGATGTTGTCTTAAATTACCGAGATCTATCATGGTGACAGGTTGTTGGATGTTGTAAGAATAATGTTGTGTGAAGCACATAGCCAACTCATCAAAAGTCTTCAAAGGAGGTGTCAACTTTGCAAACCATTCCAAAGCTTGTCCTCTTAAGCTTTGAGGGAATAATCATAGCAGAAATGTGTCTTCATGAAGAAAGTCCATGCTAAGAGCGTAAAAGTGAAGCACATGGTCATGGGGGTCACCATTTCCATCATACTTGTCATATTTGGGAACATCAATATCCCTAGGAAATGGGGCCATGTATAGACTTTTATCAAAAGGAAGAGCACAAATTGATTCTACAAAAGAGACCTTTGGAGGCTCTCTTTCTAATGCCATTTGGGTAAGGTGTTGATTTGTCCAACGCAGTTCTTCCTAAAGGACTTCCAATTCAGTTGGTACTCTTTGTTGGACAATTTTTCTGACATCATAGCTAGGGGGAAGCTTGTATCCTCTTGAAGTCATATATTGAAAATATTGGTCACCATTACGCTCTAAAAGCTTATGCATCATGCGTTGGGAGACCACATCTTGTTCAAATCTCATAAGATCCTCACTAGAAATCTCATCATCAGCCTCTGCCTCATGTTGAGAGGGAGGAGGTCTAGGAGGTGAAGAAGGCATACCAAAAGTGGTTCTTGGAGGAGATCTTGGTGGCGTGTTGTTGCCATTGTTGCCATTAAAAAGAGGTCTATGCTCATAGTTACTGGTCTCGGGTTGCTCATACGACATTCCTCTATAAGCCATGTGCCTAGCAGCATCCATCCTTTGTTGATTGTGTTCTTTGTCTAAGCACGCTAGGTTATCCTTATGCTCAAAGTGTTCTTGCAAGCATTGAAATTTTTCTTGTTCAGTCAAAGTGAGTGAGACACTATCTGTGTTTTTGAGGGTCTTGAATGCGGAAAAGAGGAAACCTCCTTTGTACCATGGGGTAGCCTTAGAATCCTTAGATTGGTTAGAACTAGAACTGTTGTTGCTAATGGGCACTCATGAGCATCTAGTTGGAGAAGGTAACTATGTATAATTGAACGGAGGATGACTCTCCTGTTCAAATTGAGACTGAGTTGTAACTGGCATGAAAAGAGATGTTGGTTAACTAATAGAATGAGACAAAGTTTCTTAGATTTGAGACAAGCAAAGCTAATAAAGATCACTTTTCAAAGTAGAACAATAGAGAGATGGCTCGTCAAAAGTGCTCAAGGACTTACAACAATCAATTGACTAAAGCCGAGCAGCAAGTAATAAGCTCAATAAGCAAGTAGCTAGAGAGGTAACCGTGATGCGATAAGTGATCAAGAGTAGCATTTGTTGAGCTCAAATCCAATAGTTTTAGCCCATTTTTTTCAGTCTAGAACAAATCTAAACATGTAGGCAACAAGCTAGCTTCAAGTAAGAATAGAAAAAGACACTCTACGACAGGTTTAAGTGCAAGTTTAGCAATCCCAGATTGCAACAGCAACAAGATAGCAAAAAGATTCTGGGCGACACTTTCCAGGCAGACAGGGCGATATTTCTCAGTCGGGTGATACTTCACCTTAAACCAGGTGATAGACCTCAATATACTAGAGTGACAGACTTCAAACAAAGCAACCGATAGACAGTAGGTGCAAACTATCACACGATATTTCTCAGTAAGGCACATGATACTATTGCAGATTTGTATGACTTTTTGACCAGTGAACATAAAAGTCTCAGTTTTGAAGTGTTTTGATCAAGTTCAAAGGTTGGATAGTGCAATTTCTTAGTTTGACAAGCAGTAACAGCAGATAAGAGATGGGTTTGCAAATAGTATAAGATCAAACATGTCATAGAACACTTGAAACAAGGGCAAAAGCAACCTTGCCAAGACAAGCACTTGTGATATCAAAATAGAGAGCCTTATGAATGCTACCGTTTGTTTGAATGTTGAGGACATTTACACTGGTATAGCACAATCAAAGACAATTCAAGCAATTACTACCTAGAAGGACAAGGCTCATTACTTAGCAACGTGGCCCACAACTTGATGCTCCCTTGCCTCACACCAAGTGGTTGCCCACAAGAGATATTAGCATTGTCATGGAAGTGTCAAAAACACAACCAAAGGAACACATATGGTGAGTGTCTTGGGGTGATCCGGGTAAGTCCACTTGGATCAATCCTTGCACCAAAAGCTAAGCGGCTAAAAGAAGGTGGCCTCTATCTAATGGTTCATAGTAAGGGCTTCCGTTCATAACACCCCTCTTGCTCCTCATAAAGGACTAGGACCTCGCAGCCTCAAGAGTACCTTAAGCATTCTTGCTTAATGCTTTCCCCATGGTCACAATCCCATGAGCTACTAACATCAAGCGAAGACAAGTGTTATGTCTACCAAGGTTTTGTGTCCTCGATAGCCTTGAGATTATAGTGAGTTGGAATCACTCACCACCAAGGAAAATGATGACAAGGTTGTCCCCACTTGGGTCATTCCTCTTGATTGCTCAAGAGCAGGCCCACTAAAGGATCCTTATACTAAAAAAAAATTGGATTAACTCTTGAGGTTCAAGGTTTTTGGTTCACCACAAGGGTGAAGAGCATACTCCCCTATCTCAAATATCTCTCCCAAACACACCAAGCAAAAATTTAATTACCCCCTTGCTTTCAAAATCCCAAGATGGGTCAAGATTTCTGTTTCACCACAAGGGTGAAGAGCATACTCTCCTACCACCTCAACATTTCTACAACAAGGTATTAAGTGCCTATGAAAGGAAACAACTAGTATATGCCACACTTAATAAAGAAAGCAATTAAACAAGCACTTGATTTGGTTTTTATGCTTAGGGCAGCCCTGCAAAAACCATTAGTAGCCCTCTTTGACATGCGATTTTAGAAAATTTCAAGCAAGAAGCACCTACAACCACAACTTGTTAGACCAACAAGAGTTAGGAGAATCAAAATCCAAAATCTAACAATGATTAGTACATGAAAAATCAGATAATCTACAAAAATAACTAATCAAATGATAAAATCTGAAAATGAAACCATCATGGTTGGATTAGGCTTGGGTAGACCTTTCCAATGATATATCACACTTAAAATTTTGATACCATTTGATAATCTAGGAAATGATTTTACCTTGTCAATCACCTTGTAACTCATTGACTTTGAACTTTTGGACTAAACTTAAACTTTGTCAAAATTGCTTCTCCATTGCCATCCTTAACTTATCTTGTTATTTGGTATATCCCATCATGTTAGGAATTGTACTTAGCTAGAAAATATTACTTTGATCTCTTGACTACATACTTGGCTAGTAGAATGCTCACTTGTCCACCATCTCTTTGATCAACTCTATTGGATTCTCTATCCAATATCTTTCTTGTTCACAAGTGTCTTACATAGGGATATCCCCATGGCTTGGGCACCTTGTGACAAGCTATATTTCCTCTATCTCTCTTTACACTATTAAACTTTGGTCAAGTGACCATATTTACTTACCTAGCTTGAACATCAAGCCATCATAAGACATCCTATTTGGCTTTCGACAACTTTGTTTCATGCCGGTCATAACTAGATCTAAGACCCATGAGGGAAAACATCACAAAGCTATCTTTGAAAACTCAACTAAAGAAGTTCCTATACCTTATATAATGAGGCTCTTTCCTAGGAGTCTTAGTAGTCAAGATATGGAATGGTTCACCAATCTATCTCCTCCTCTCAAATCTTTTGACCAACTAGTGCAATAATTTATCCAACAATATTCCTATAACATTCAACATACTATCACCATGCTTGATCTTTGCAACATAAAACAATGTCAAGGTGTATCCTTTGTGGTATTTCTTCAATGATGACAGAAGCTATACTCGCACTATCCTTGATAGATTCCTCAGACTAAGAAGATTGACATATTTTTCAAGTCTTTAGTTCTTGAAATGAATTATGCATTACAGATGCAAACTCATGGTTCATTTGATAAGCTAGTTGAAATATCTATTTTCATAGAGGATTTCATTGTTTGAAAGGGCTACATTACTCTTCAATATAAATCCTCTTCCAACAACCAGCCTAAAAAAGACAAAAAAAAGTTCTTGAACAAAACTAAGGATGTCTTCAATGACACAATTGACTTCAATTTCACAATCTACCACTACCAAAGAGTCAACATTCAATCTATCTACTACTGTAAAGGCTAAAGCTGATAAGCCTTGGGCTCCTAAGCCTAAAAGAAACTTTACTCCTCTTAGAGAATCAATTGAAAATTCTTTGAAGACTCTTCTCACTAAAAAGATCATTACTTTGCCTAATAATTAGAGACCTTACGATCCTGAAATCAAGCCTAAATAGTGGAATGACAACCATCATTGTGATTATCATCACAACAAAAGCCATAAAACCAACAAATGCATGAAAATAAAAAATCTTATTCAGGATCTAATTGACAATGAGATATTGTGTTTGATTCACCACAAGAAAAAAATGATCATAAGGTCTTCAAAGAACCTTTTCCTAAGTTTAAAATAGGAGAATCTTCTAAAGAAAAGGATAAAAAAGTTTCCTATAGTTATTCTAACAATGACAACATGATCAACATGATTGAATCTTCTAATCATGCTAAATGAAAAGCTTAAGTTGAATCACCCAACATGGAAACTAACTCTCAAGCCTCATCAGGAGAAAGATCATCTTCCTCCTCTACTCCTAAGTAGATTTCAACTTAGTTAGCTAGCCTATCGACTACAACTCAGATATCAATGCTTGAGCTACTTGAAATCTCTCCTTCTCACAAGAAGATTCTTAATCAAGTCCTTCTTACGACAAATGTTCCTAGGGACCTAGATGTGAACAAGTTCTAGTCCATGGCCGGACACCTCACTTCATCTCCTTCTCTCACTTTCTCAGAGAAATATGAAACCTCCATTGATCATCCTCACAATCAACCCCTTCACATTGAAGTCTCTATCCAATAATTTATATTCAAGCACCTTTTTATAGATGGAGGCACATGTTTAAACATTTTCAATTTTAAATTGGTCAACGCTCTTGGGTTTTCCAAACATGTTGTCGATCCTAGACAAAAATAAAAATCAAAGCATATGACAAAGAGGAATGCTCTTCTAAAGGCATGGTACTCTTACCAATCTAAATGGGTCTTGTTTAGTGGGACATTATTAGCCAAGTTCTAGATATTCATTTGTCTTACAACATACTCTTGGGTTGCCCTTGGATCCATGCTATGCAAGAAGTTCCCTCAACATACCATCGTTGCATCAAATTTCCTCATGATGGAATTGAAATCACTATTCCTATAGACTCAACATGTGCTCCTAATAGTCCTAAACAATCAGACTATATGGTTCCCCATAACAAAGAAGGATCATCACCTAAAACATAATCCATATTAGATCATGAAAAAAGAATACTTGTTAGACCTACTGGCATGAGAACCTACGAGGTAGACACTTTCCCAAAATTACATGGAAAATCATCTCCATCAACTTCAAAACCTATTATTCATAAGGGAGCTGGAATGATAAAGGCTACAATTCTCCTAGAATTGGAAAGGGATGAAAGTTCCACCTCACTCTTCAAGAACAAAGAGTTTGAACTAAAAGAAAAACATGTTGAAATATCACCTCAAAAATATGGTATGGGATACCATCTTATGCAGAAGATGGGACATAATGGAAAGAGTTCTCTCAAAAAAGGAAAAGGTCTTCTTGAACCTATACATATGGAATTCAGAGATCCTAAGGAAAAAACTAGTGTTGGTTATCACAAACACAAGCTTAGTAAACCTAGAAGTAGTACCAATGCATATGAGGAATCAGATGATGAGGATGAAGCAGAAATCCAACCTTTGACTTATGAAAGGATCTTATACATTCATAATTCTAATATAGATTATCAAGAAGAGTCTTATCTACCAACTTAGGTACCTCAAGAACATGACCCTGGTCCTATAGAGGAAAATATCATTCCAACTATTGAACAAGCAACTGCTACTACTAAACATACTATTGATCCTAATTGGGGGAGACTAACTAATGTCTCCCACATTTTGGATATGCCTCAGGGTATGCCTATTCTAAACTACTCCACTACTCCTACTATTGAACAAGCTCCTACCATCGATAATGCTCCTATAAAAGATGACAATGATGAAGAGAATTCACCTCCTACAATGTCTCTAACTGACTACATTAGATAGTATCGCAACAGTGAGATGGAACCAAATGAATACGAGTGGGATTCCCTATCAGATGCTACTACATAAATTTAAATTGATGTTATACATAGATATGCTCCTCCTACCAATTTTGAACAAGGATAAATTTATACTTCTCAAGATCAAGAGACTGATGATGATCCTTTCCACCCTTCTGTGGAAATCATTCCTATGGCTCCTAGGCCACCTATTCAAAGAAACACTTCAATTTCTCCAATAATTAATGGGTACATAATACCCCATCATGTCACAACTTCATGGTTTATAGGAAGATCTAGAATTGAAATGGTTCCCATTCATGCACTCTTACCACTTGAAGAAGAACCTAGTTCTCAGAGCCGACCATCTCAGTCAAACTCACATAATACTCTTGTAAACTCATTTGACTCTTCTAGGACAACTCGCAATCAAAAAAGTTCCATGGAAGATAACTTTCTTGATCTATCTGACTCATTCATGAATGATTAAGATAATACTGGAATCTTTTCCCTTGACCCCGTTGACCCCTTATATCCCTCCCTCCTGAACTAAGTGGATCTACCACTTATCATCCACCTCTCCATGTAAACTAGTCATATTAGCCTAATTCATCCATAACTCCTTAGTCTTTTGGAAGTAACTTGGATGTGCAACATAAAAAACAAAATCTACTCATATATAAAATTTACCATGTCCCATCTAATCGACATGTGACTATAAAGAAAAAAATAGTATTCAAAAGACCACAAAGGTCCTCGAAGAGAAAAAAAAATCAAAGAAAAAATGGATCTCAGAATCCATCATAAAAGAATTACCAAAAGTGCTCCAAAGAAAAGAAAAATCAAAAGCCATGTGGATTCCCAAGCAAAAAGACTTGGATATAAAAGAAAAATCAAAGTTTCCATTCAACCTTCCAAATTCTCCTAACTCACTCCATTCCACCATCATTGCCTCTCATAATTCACACTCCCCACTCCATTTTGCCTTTCCCAAAAGTGCATATCAGTATCTTCCCATTGCTAATGAAATGACTAAGATAAATATAGAATGTACTCTCCCTAAGTATTTGAAACAAGGAAAATATGACAAAGAGTTAAGACAAGTCCATGGGGATATTGGTTGATCTCACCTAGATGATCTCTCCTTGACTATGAGACTCTCGACAAGTGGATACTACTGGCTAGATCTTCTTATCACTACTACAACATCTAGTTCTTCTGAAACTTCTTAACTATCACTACTACACATGGAAGTGTTCTCAAAGAGCCTCTCAATGCTCTTCCTCTAAAGTGGCTCCGTGGCTAAGAACTTTTTCTCCTATACAACAATTTATGATCTTGAAAAAATCCTAAAAAAATGTAAATTATCCTAAAAAAATACAAACAAAAAAAATAAAAAAAATCCAAAAAAAATAGAAAAAGAGAATATCTCCCAAGTGGTGAAACCTCACAATTAGCGCTCCATCTCTCAATGCCTAGCTAATTAAACTCCTATCCCCTTTCATCCATCTCTCTTTCTATTCCCTTATGTCATCTTGAGCTGGAACTTATCTTTGTATTATCCCCAATTCTTATTTGCCCTCTAGGGGAAACCATATTATTTTCTAAGCTACTCGTGCTTTACCCCTTGGTCGACCTCTTGTGCTTAACTCGAGTCAGTTATCAGTCCTTCCCATTGGACACTTTATCACTGACATTACTTGGTGTTTCTCAACACCCCAAACCTTCAGTGTTTTTCAACACTACCAACCTGTGCTTTGTTGTGTTACTTACACACTTGTACTTTGACACTAGCACAAAGGTGTTTCATTAACACCCAATACCCCTTACATCCTAGAAAAATGAGAATGACTGAACTATGCTGAACTATTTTCTTGTGTGTTGTCTGTTATGTTATAAATAGGGAATACTGAGAGGGGGGGTGAATTAGTATTCTAAAAACTTTTAATTTTTCCCAATTATGGATATAACAAATTATCTTAACACATGCATTACATAGAAAGCTAAACAACATGCATAACAATAAAAAAAAAGAACTCATAACACATTATTTGTTCTTGAGGAAATCCTAGCCAAGGGAAAACCTCAGTGGGGATGGTACCCACAAAGATCCACTAATCAAAAGTATCCTGTTAAGGATGTTGACCCTATTAGGAGTTTATTACATGCATATAGTGTCTCAGTCCTGATTAAGGGACTATAGGCTTTGTTAGAAGCCTCAACCTTGTTAGGAGTTGGTAGTACAAAATGTGATTACCAGATGAGCCCACTGCCCAAACAAGTAATATAAAAAATTCACTAATTACAAAGAGTAGGTCAAGGTACATAACCTTATACTACTTGCATCAATATCTCTTCGCTGTTGTTTCACTATCGCTGTTACATACATTCCTTTTTTTCTTCTTTTCTATTTACAATTACAGCTTTACATATCTTTATACAAGTTATTAAAATTAATAACTTTCAGTCAGCTATCAAATTAAAAAATATCTTTATCCAAGGGTTAACATCTAGGATGTCATCCCTTTATATTGTTAAGTCATTATTTTGATAAACAAAATAATTCCTTAACGCTTTATCAATTCTGTCTTCATATTATGTCATGTCGGCTCAACACTGTATTTTGTAAAATTGCCATGACTTCTTCCGTACATGTGATACTAACTTGCGATATGAGGCGAGCCTTCAATAGTCATCATATAGTCTATGTTCAAGTGTGCAAGCACTGAACTTACTCCAATCAACATTGCCAATCAAAACTATCTTCTGGGTCATTGACAAAAAGATACTATCTCATCCTTAGACAATTTTGCATTGTGCTCTAACATACTAGCTCTTTGACCTATGCGATCTTCATGTGGATCATATGTTTCCATAATAAAAACATCTATGTAACCAACTCAGCCAAATTTCCAACAATCTCCCCCTTTGTCATTAGTGGCAACATATGAGAAAATTGGCTAAGTCTTAGACTCCAAAGATTTCAAAATTGTGGCCATAATACAATATATATATATATATATATATATATATATATATATATATATATATATATATATATATATATATATATATATATATATATATATGTATATATATATATATATATATATATATATACTATCCTTATGACTTCATGAATCCTCTCTATATACTATACTCCCCCTAAGAGTATGTATCCTTATCAATTTTATGCTATATATCTCCCGCCTTTGACAACAATGACAAAAAAAAGTGAGGGTTACAAAACTATGTTCACAAAAAAATATACCTTGATTCAATATTGCAAAGTTGCTAGGCTTGCAACACAATCTGCAAAAATGATCTTCATAGCCTCTAACTCTTTCTCCCATGATTTATTAATTGAATCTGCCACATTGAGTAGTGCACACAATCCATAAGATGCAATCTCACATGCTTGGAGATTCTCATAAGTAAACTTCTGAAAAGATGTCTTGGTTGAAATACATTCTTCTAGTTGCCCTTCAATAATGCTCAAGTTTATAGAAATGTCCTCTCTCAAAAGAGTGAATCTCTTCAGCTTCCTGTCCTTGTCATCTTGCAAAATTCTCATTTCATCATAAATCTTATAGATTTTCTTCTCAATATCAAATACCTTCACATTGGGGCTTGAAAGAAGATTTTTCTCATTCTGAATTTATGCTTCCTTCATCTTCCTCTGTTACCAAGTTC
The DNA here is from genome assembly GCA_027943335.1 of Chamaecyparis obtusa. Classification (NCBI taxonomy): domain Eukaryota; kingdom Viridiplantae; phylum Streptophyta; class Pinopsida; order Cupressales; family Cupressaceae; genus Chamaecyparis; species Chamaecyparis obtusa. Next base: position 669,392 of record BSBK01003732.1, on the reverse strand, counting down.
TCTGATTTTGTACACTAGATGTACAAAGATTTTCCTCTTTCTAAATTCTTTCTCAAGTCTTTTATGTAGATATCAAGGTTATTGATATCATTTTTGATATTCTGACTAATGTCTAAAAGTGTTTTGGCCTCATAAGCTGCTTGAGCTTTCACCTTTGCTGTATCAGATAAATTTGTAAACTCATCATCAAAAGTATTCATTACTTTCTTTTCTCTTTCCATAGGGTCATCTTCTGCAATTTGTATAGTTATAATGCCTTGTAATTTCTCAGTAAGCTCCTTCAGGCATCCTTCAAGACTCTTTACTTTCTTGTTCTTTCCGATGATCTTGTTCAAGGATGTGATCAATTCCATCTGATCATCATCATCTACTTCCTTTCCCAAATTCTCAATCATAGAATCGATCTGAGTTTTCTTGCCAGTCTCAAGTGTAAGACTGATTTCTTCTAGAGTGGGAACATGTACTTGTTTCTCTATCACTTTGGGTTCTACAATTTTGGTTTTTGTTTTCTCTTCTTCTTTGGTACTATCCTGCTCTTCAAAAGACAAATTGTCAACAATGTTTTCAAGATTCTTGAATAAGTTATCATCACTATCTAAGGTGATTTTTGTTCCTTCAACATTCATTACTTCATCCTCAATATTTATGGCTGGTAGAGAGGGAAATTCCTCTAGTTCTACTTCTTTTGCTTGATCTTTAGATTCTACTACAACTGATGGTTCTCCAACATTCTCTAACATAACCTTAATGATTGCTTGCTCTTTTTCTGCATTAATTTCTTCATATCTACCTCCCATAATCTGAATAGTTCTCTTCTTAGTTCTCAAATGGGTGCTTAGATCCTTCATGATCTATTTGAAGTGTTCTTCATCTTTCACGACACAAAGTTTTCTTACAATATTTTCTCTAATAGTTATATCTTCTTTTGATGCTCTCTTCTACCTATTTACAAGTTTCTTGTACAAGTCATCAGGTATCTTACCCTAAATTGTATCAAATTTATGATAAGATAAAATCATATATTTCACCATTGCATTTTCTAGATTCAGTCTTTCCACATAATCATAGAGATCATAATATTTGTTCATCTTTGTAAAGTCTCCATCTTGAATAATCTATTCATTAACCTTTTCAACTCTAGGTTTCCAAGTTTTCTTCTTAACATGAGTGCTTCCATCATCTTTGATTTTTGCAACTTTCCTTTGAACTGGTGGCACCAATGTCTTCTGCCTCTTACCAGGTCCAGTAGCAATCTCTTTTATTCTTTTACTAGGTCTGGAGGAGGTTGATCTAGTATATTTTCTTATTTCTTGATCCTTCTCTATTTCTTCCACTTTCACCTTAACTGGTGTTTCTCCTTGCTGTACTGCAATTGATGATAAAGGTGGCATAGACAAAACTTCTTTTTGTCCAATATCTCTAACTACCATTGCTGTTTGCTTGGCTACCAAGAACTCATGTTCAGTCATCCCTGTATCTTTTAGAATTTTCTTGATTGTACTTTCAACTCTTTTCTTTGACTATTTCTCTTCAAGGATGGTCTTTGCAGAGTTGAATTTATCCTCAAAGGTTCCAAACCTATTACTATGAATATCCATTTTGCACTTAAGTAGTCTACTCACATATTCTTCTATTTCAATCTTAGATATTTCATAGCCAAGAGGGTCTATGAACTCTATTCTAGGTTCTACTTCTTCAATGTAAGTAAAGTTAGTATCAACCATGGAACATATCTCATTTTTATACTTCTCCACAAGAGACTTGGGATCCTTGATCTGCTTGACATCAAATTCTAAAATGTTTTAATTACCAACACTGCACTTTCATTCACTTTATCAATAACATGCCTCCTATACACTTGGTTAATCCTTTCCATTGTAGTTTGGCCATCATTCCAGTCATTTCCAATGGTGTAAGGAAATCTTCTCAATAAATGGAAAAACATATAAGTGATTAAGGATGAAAATCTAAACTGTGAATACTTAGTCTTCTTTATCTTTTCCAAATTTTCAAACTAAATTCTCAAAATCTCACACATGTCAACTTGTACTTTATCAACACACATTAAATAAGCTGCATGTTTCATTCCAGCTACCATGTCATCCTCTCTTGAGTTAGCACAAAACTTAGTTGTTAGGATCTTACACAAGTATCTGACATCATCTTGTTGTATCTTGCTAATCACTATTCCTCTGCCATTGTAGGATGAATTTGTGTTGTCTATGAATATTTTCCTCATGTTTTTCTCATTCAAAGGAATGGCTCCATTTTTAGATAGTCTAGTTACCTCATGAATTAAGTTAGCTATAATGTCTATCACTCTGTCATCTAACCAAAACTTTCCATTCTGAATTCTCCTTAGGATTATCTTGGTACATTCTTCATTATCAAATTCATATTGCAAAGCATACTTAACGATCTCATTATCTTTCAAATGCTCAAACCCTACTTTCAATGGCATTTCCTGATTATAGATCTTTTGATATTCCTCTGTGAAATCACTATCACTAACAGTCTCTAGTTTACATCCCAGATAACTTCTAACATTCTCTAGATGTAAAACTTCATCTGGTATGGATGATAAAGCTAACCTAGGATCATCTTCCAAGGGTTCTACTGGTTCCCTTTTCACCTTAGGTTTATTCTTATCTCTTACATTGTAAATCAAAGAAATATCCATGATTTTCTCTAATTCCTTAATTGATTTAAAGATCTGCCAAGTAAAATACCTTGATTCCGTGATTTAGGGCTTGCGTAGATTCGACACAAAAATTCTTCACCAAATCCTTCCAAAATACTTCCAATCAATTCTCTTCAATCTCCTTAAAACTTGTATTAGCTTTGATGATCAAATGATACCATCCATGACCTTTTATTATTTCAATCTCACTTAGATCTGACATCGCATTCAATTCTTTTGCCGCTTCTTTCCAAAAAGTTGATTCTGTTAACCTGCAAAACTTAAAACTTCTTGTGATCTCGCAAAACATAATATTTTTCTTTGCGCTCTTAACCATAGCATTATAACATCATACAATACCTTTCATTAATTTTGCAAGACTCAATTCATCATATATCAATTTCTACACTAATCTAAGTTCCTATTCTACTGTAATTTTCATGAATTAAGTACTTTGAGATGGGTCAAGTAAAGATGCATTCTTACCATTTAATACTTCACCTTTCTGACTGCCTTCAGTGCTGAATATGTCTCCTTGATCTATGCTTTTAACAAACTTCACTTCATCTGAGTTACTACAACATCCTTTCTGATTGTTGCTTACATCTTCATTTCTTCTTGCATGACTTCTAGGGTTATAATTGGTATGAAAAACTCTATCATTATGTAAAAACTTGTTGTATGTCCAATCTTGTTACATATCTAACAAACTATTCCATTGTTTCCATATCTTGGTCCAGGCTGATTGATCTGCAATCTGCAATTTCTAGCAATGTGCCAACCTTGTTGCATCTATAACATACTACTCCATTTCTTCTATTCATATCTTCAGTAGGTTTCTTATCTGCATGGTTAGTATTTCTAAACATTCTACTATTATTGTTATTCTCAACAAATTTAGGTTTTCTGCATTCAATAGCTCTATGTCCAAAACCATGACAATTATAACAATAACCATTAAGAGGTTTAAATTGCTTACTTGTGCAATCTCTCTTCATATGACCAACAGTATTAAAAGAAAAACATATACCTTTGAATTCTCTTTGCATACCTTTAGATGATTCCTCTTGCTTAGGTGGTTGTTCAAATTTGTTAATCTCATCAGACTTCTTCTCATCTGTGCTTTCAGATATTTTCAGATTTGGTTCCTTGCTTTCTTCATTTGCTTTAAAGGTGTTAAATCCAAGACCAGTTTTATCATAGAATGGTTTTTGATAAGATATTTGTTCATCAATCTTCTCATTAGTTGAATATAGTCTTTCAAGTTGTTGCTTAGATTGAGTTAGTTCTCCTTTCATAATTGTATTGTATTTCTCAAGTTCGGCATACTGCAAATTGACTTTCTCAAGTTCAGATGTTACTTTACCAAGTTTAGATTTTAGCCCTTCATTTTCAAGCTTAAGATTTTCATTCTCAGATTTCAGATTTGCTTTATTCTTCCCATTTCCATCTTTCAAACTTAGCTTTAGATTTGCTATCTTTAGTTCATGTTTAAGGATCTCATTTTCTTTCTCTAAGTTGTCATCATAATCTTCAATATGAATTTTGGATTCCTTTTCAGATTTCAGATCTTCCAACTTGTTTTTTTAGTTTCTCAATGAGGTTCTTTGCATCATCATATTTTCCTTTCAAAGTATCTCTTTCCTCAGTAAGTATATCAATTTTTTTAAGAGCTTCTTCAAGATTCTTTTGTAGCTGATACATATCCATATAGATCTTACTCAAGCTGCTAGCCTTTCCTTGAATGATTCTTTTATGAGTAACTAGGCTCTGATACCAATTTTTAGAAATAGGGAATACTGAGAGGGGGGGGGGTGAATCAGTATTCTAAAAACTTGTAATTTTTCCAATTATGGATATAACAGATTATCTTAATGCATGCATAACATAGAAAGCTAAACAACATGCATAGCAATAAAACAAAAGAACTCATAACACATTATTTGTTCTCGAGGAAACCCTGGCTAAGGGAAAACCCCCGTGGGGATGGTACCCACAAAGATCCACTAATCAAAAGTATCCTGTTAAGGATGTTGACCCTATTAGGAGTCTATTACATGCATATAGTGTCTCAGTCCTGATTAAGGGACTATAAGCTTTGTTAGAAGCCTCAACCTTGTTAAGAGTTGGTAGTACAAAATGTGATTACCAGATGAGCCCACTGCCCAAACAAGTAATATACAAAATTCACTGATTACAAAGAGTAGGTTAAGGTACATAACCTTATACTACTTGCATCAATATCTCTTCATTGCTCTTTCACTATTGCTATTACATACATTCCTTTTTTTCTTCTTTTCTATTTACAATTACATCTTTACAAATCTTTATACAAGTTATCAAAATTAATAACTTTCAGTCAGCTATCAAATTAAAAAATATCTTTATCCAAGGGCTAACATCTAGGATGTCATCCCTTTATATTGTTAAGTAATTATTTTTATAAACAAAACAATTCCTTAACTCTTTATCAATTCTGTCTTCATATTATGTCATGTCGGCTCAACACTGTCTTTAGTAAAACTGCCATAACTTCTTCCGTACATGTTGTACTGACTTGCACTCTAAGGTGAGTCTTCAATAGTCATCATATAGTCTATTTTCAAGTACACAAGCATTGAAATTACTCCAATCAACATTGCCAATCAAAACTATCTTCTGGTTCACTGGCAAAAACATACTGTCTCATACTTAGACAATTTTGCATTGCACTCTGACATACTAGATCTCTGACCTATGTGATCTTCATGTGGATCATATGTTTCCATATTGACGACATCTATGTAACCAACTCATCCAAATTTCCAACATGTTATCATCGATTTTATCTTGTTATGTCTTCTAAGATTTCTCAATGATGTCTACTTGGATAGAGATTCATGACTAGGGGCTTAAAATCCTTTTTCTTTGATTTATGCTAGTAATGTGATTTTAACGATCCTATGCTATCTAATAAACTAGGTGTCTATGATAAGAGCCTCCATCACAATTGGGATGCCACACATAACTCAACCTTCTTTATTTGGACATTTAGGTGAGGTTGGAATTATCTCCTTATCTACTCCTTGTGCTATCTTACAACATTAACTTGGAAACCATGTTCAGGTCATCTCAACTCTCATGTCTCAATGCTTACATGTTTTTCCTACATTTGATCTGATATGGTTGTATTAATATCTTCATGGTGTCTCTCACACCAATAAAGGTTGTACTAACCTTCGATGTCCCAAATGATCAAATGATGAAAACTAATGGTCTATTAGATAGGTAACTGGACTACTCCAAAAGTCTTAGGCTACATCTCATTCTAGGGCTGCATTTAGCTTTGCATTTCTAGTTCTCTTGAGCTATGCTTTCTTTTCATTTCTTCCTTCCTCTTCTCTGAGGTATTTGACTGCAAACCCTTATTTTGATACTATTCTTCAGGATTGAAATCAAAATTCCAAATCTTCTAATGGAGTTGATTGCTGATGCTATCGCTTCTTGCTTGCCTCCATATTTCTTTTTAGACTTTTGAGGCCAATCTCCTCCCCTTGAACCTCATTTCTATTTTGATGCCAATGGAGCATGAAAATATGGAAAATATTTTTGTCGATCAAATCTCCTAATCTGCAAATCTAGTAATCAAACCAAATCTTAATTGATCAAGTCAATCAGGACTAAAAATCATCGCTTGGGGCATCTTAGCTTTATTGCTTCATATCAAGTTGAGATTCTTCACATCTCCTTTCTAAAAGAGTGTTCTCATTACTTCATATCAGTTCACTCAGACATGCATCTCTTTGATCTCTTGGGGCATATCAAGTTCATCAGGAACCATATCAACCTGGTATTCTCTCTCTCTCTCTCTCTCTCTCTCTCTCCTTGGATAGATAATCAATCTCATCACTTCATATCAGCTTGGATATTCTTGTCTTTCTTATCAGTCTTTGTTCAATCAGGTTCAAAGTCTGATCTCTATCAACTATCCTTGACATCATCATTCTTTGACTTAATGTGTTCCCAAATCGCTCAAAAATTATTCAAAGAGGAGAAAATGTAATCACCTAAAATTGGTCTACTAGAACTTGAGCCCCCTTTTGATCAAATTGCCTCTTTGCTAAGTATAATTTTGTAGAGTAACTCTTAAAATCCCCTTTGCATAATTAAATAAAAAATCTTATACCAAGCTTACACTATGGTTTAATTTATAGAGCTTGCATATATTTATTTAATTTCTAAAACCTTAATTTTAATATAAAGTTCCTACAATTTTATTAAAGGAACACATTCACATGTGTACACCCACTTAATCTTGATTAATTAGAAATTAAAAGGGATTTGTGCTCCCAAATGCTATTTTTTCTTATTCTACCTAACATTTCCCTTTTTCCTCTTACTCCTCACCACTCATTTCTACCTAACCTTGCATCTCCTTGCATCTCTTTTTGCCTCTTCATCTCATACACTCATTCTTTTGCCTCTTAATCTTAGCCCTTCATTCTTGAGGAAATTCCTTTAAAAGGAAGCTCTTCCTTGGCTCAAGGGTTCCATCTCAATTTTTGGTACTCTTGCATTCTAGCTTTCTTGAAATCTTGTCGTTTGAATTATTAGCTTAGCTTCATTTCTAGCTTAATCTTGCATTGGTAATCTAGTTTCTTTCTTATAATATTTCTTGCATTCTCATTCTTACATTACTAATTGTTTTCATACATTCTTAGATTAATCTCTCATTCTTAGCTTGCATCCTTGCATTTCTTAGCTTCATTATTAGATTTGAATCTTAAATTTTGGAGTAATCAAGTCACTTATCCTTCATGCCAATTTTATGAGCATCATGAGAAAGATTAAACTTGCTTCAACTAGGAAGCTATGAGCCTCTTCTTGGGATATCCTCTTCCTTGGATTTCTCCCAAGTGTAATGGTTCATAGAAGTGTGTCACACTTTTGATCACACTCTTGATACCTTTCTGTCAGTGTTTATTTGTAGTAAATTCTTCATGAATTGTGCCTCTTCATTTTGGATTGAGGTTTTTTTCTTTCATGTTATTGTAATAAGGGTAATAAGCCTATTAGGTGTTGTAGGAAGACTAGGCTACCTAATCCTAGTTGTGCTCTTTGTCAACCCCTCATCTTGTTAAAGGGTACAAAGATTCTAGAGATTCTAAATTTCATTTTTTTTTTCTATAAGTGTTTCTAAGGTGATCAAGGTGAGAATTAAGCTCTTGAAGCTTTTTGACCACCTAGGAGTAACTAGGATCAACTTTGGTGGAAAAGTGCAAACTTGAACAAAATATTGCAAGAAATTTTTTATAATGTTGCTCGAAGGAGTTGCAAATCAGTTAAGGCCACCTAGAAGTAGTTGGAAGGCCACCTTGTGGTTCTTAAGGGTATTTTTGGTGTGTCTTCAAAGAGAGGTTGAACAATTTCTTAGAGTAGAGAAATAATCCAAAGAAATGAGATTAAATTTCTAAAAATTGGCAAGTCTCTGTTAAGTATTCTAGATGCATGGTGGAGATGTTTTGAGGATGTTGTGATATGAGGAAGTGTTTTACCATTGTTATCTTTCATTCTACACATTTTTTTGAGTATTACAATTATTTTCATTGCTATTGAGTAATTTCCTATTAAATTGGGTATTCACTGCTAGACCTAGGGTTCAGTCTATAAAAATGCCCTTTCCTTGAGTTTTAACCATGGGATCCTCAATGCCCTTGGTGAAATGAAGGAGGGGGTGGTGTATAATAGTTTAAATTTGGTTGGGAATTCATATTAAATCTTTGATGTAAATCATTGCAAGCCCTAGGCGAGATTTTGTTGTGCCCGGCTAGGGAAAAGCATATAAGAGCATATGAAGTAGATAATGGATATTGGTGGAACATAAAAGATGCCTTGGGAGGATCCCTTGAACATTTATAGACACGTTGAACTTGGTGGAATGTATTTTATTGCTTCACATCAAGACTTCACGTGAGTAGAAGGTGTTTGAGCCACAAAAAAGCCTAATTTTAGTGCAAGTTGGATTTTGTACTGTACAATAGAGTGGAGACCCAAAACCTATTGAATCTTAAAGGTCTTCATAAAGGGTACTTGGAACTCAAGTGGTTTGTGGGTTATTTTTGAATATTTTTTAAGTTATTCCAAAAAAACAAGAAATGAAGGGCTAATTGGGGGCTCTTCCTAGTAGGTCAATTCTAGACCTTCTTGTGAAATCAGTAAATAAAGTGGATCAAAAAATTTGATACATAGGGAAATAAATAAGAAAATTTTAAGCCTATCATGAAAATATTCCCACCCATCGGGAAAAATGAAGAGAGAAGGATTTTGGTCAATCCACATGTGGAAGAGTTCATATAAGATGCTAGGTATAAGGGGAGGATTAAAGATCATGAATTAGTGGGAAGTATTAATAGATCACAGAGGAATAGAAGAGGGTTAGAGACAAGTAAATTTCATAAAGAAAACTTATAAAATGAAAGAGATGAGTGTTGAGAGTTGAACTTTTATAATAAGAGTAAAGAGTTAGATTGGTGATCCTAGGGCTCCCTATCAAAGATAGCTGGCTATGGCATATAAGGTTCTTCCATGTAAACTTTGATAGCTTGGTGAAGGTAAGAAAGACTAATGTAGTAAGAGGAATGCCAAAACTTAAGACTAATGTAGTAAGAGGAATGCCAAAACTTGTGAAAAAAGATAATTTGATGTGTAAAGAGTGTCAACTTGGTAATTTAACTAGTACATATTTCAAAAGAAAATCTTATTCATCCGAGAATATACTTGATCTAGTGCATATTGATTTGTGTGGTCCTATGAGACAAGGGAGTTATAATGGTGATAGATATTTTATCCTATTTACTAATGATTATTCAATAATGATATGGGTTACATTTATTAAGGAGAAATTAGATGCATTCAATAAGTTCAAGGCATCCAAGCACTAGTGGAGAAGGAATTAGGAAAAAATCTAAAGTGGTAATGATTGGATAGAGGAGGTGAGCTCACATTGGATGATTTCATGAAGTATTGTGAAGAAAATGGTATAAAGAGACATGTTTTCTCTAAGAACTCCACAAAAAAATGGTGTTGTAGAGAGGAAGAACAAAACAATTGTTGATGTTGTAATGACTATGTTGATATAGGGAGATGTATTGAAGATATACTAGAGAAAAGTAGTCAATACTGCTGTTTATACTCTAAACTAGGTGCAAGTGAAGAAGGGAACCAAAAAGATGCCCTATGAATTATGGTATGGTCATTATCCAAGTATAAAGTATTTCAAAATGTTTGAGAGTAAATGTTATATAAAAAGAGATGACTTTTCTGGAAAATTTGATCCTTGCAAAAGTATTGAAGGCATATTTTTAGGTTATTCAACTAAGAGAAAGGCTTTAAAATGTTTTAATAAAAGGACTAATATAATGATTGAAAGTGATAATGTGAAGATTGATTAAATTCCTGAGAAATATGAGGAAAAAAGAAAAAAAGAGACATAAGATGATCGGGGAATAGAGTTTATTGAATCAGAAGAGCCTAGACCGATAGAGTAGAACAATGAGGAAGAAGTAGTGCAACCAAAAGAAGAAGAAGTTCCTAGGTCTAAACTAGTAATCCCAAGGTATGTGAAAAGGAATCATTCTTCTGATAAAATAATTGGTGATAAGAATGCATGTGTATTGACAAGAAGTAAGGTTAGAGAAATAACATGTCTGATATCACAATTTCAGCCTAAAACATAAAAAGAAGCAATTAAAAATGATGATTGGGTAAGAGAAATGCATGAAGATTTGGATCAGATTGAGAAGGATGAAACTTTGACTCTTGTGGAAAGGTCTAAAGAAAAAAATGTGATAGGTACAAAATGGGTTTCAAAAATAAATTAAATGGGGTAAGTGCACAAAGTTGAGAACCTATTTCGTGAAAGTCTACGACCAAACATTTTTGGCACAAGAAACAAGAAACCATTTTCTAAAAATCAGGCACCCATTAAGCTTTGTATGCCCGAAGCATATTTAAAAAATGGGCCCCCATTTAAAAATTAGGTGTCTGTTTCTCTTTGGGTACCAAGAGCAAGACATACACTCAATTTTTAAAAAATGAGCACCTATTTTTTAAAAATTGGGTGCCTGTTTTATAAATGTGTATATATATATATATATATATATATATATATATATATATATATATATATATATATATATATATATATATATATATATATATATATATAAATTATTTTCCAAGTCATTTTCACAACTTGGTAAACGAGATCATGATTTTGAAGGTAAGGGTGCTTGTTTCTAGTTCTACTGTCAACCGCCTCAGCAATTTTTCTCCTAATTTCAGGTACGTACCATTATTTTTATTATTTTTCTTTATTTTTTATTATTTTTTTCATAAAAAATGTAGTTTAATATTACTTTTAACTAGTTAAACAAGTAATTATTTAGTTTTAACTTTGTTTTCTAATTTACCATATAAATAATTGTATTTTATGTTTCATTTAGTTATTTTTAGTTTTAATTTACTTTGTAAATTAGCATACCAAACTAGAAAAATATTAAAACATAATTTAACCCTAGGTAGAAAACAAAAATGTAAACCTAAACATTATTGAAATACAAAACCCTAAGTAGAAAATTAAAACATAAACCTAAAAACAAGTAAAATAAGAAACCATAGGTAGAAAAGAAAAATATTAACCTAGACACGATTGAAATAAGAAACCCTAGGTAGAAAAAATAATTTAAACATGTAGATAAAACTAAAAAAAGAAATCATACCTATAGAAAATGTAAACCTGGACACAACTTAAACAAGAAACTCTCTCTCTCTCTCTCTCGCTTGTATTTTTAAATTATGTTGTAATTAATTATTTAATTCTTTATTTGTAGGGTAAAATGTAAATTATATGTTAATTGTAAATTTTCATTTTTTTAAATTATGTTGTAATTAATTATTTAACTCTCTCTCTTTCTATTGTATTTTTAAACTATGTTGTAAATAATTATTTAAGTCTTTCTTTGTAGGGTAAAATGTAAATTATATGTTAATTATAAATTTTCATGTTTTTTAAATTATGTTGTAATTATTTAATTAAGTCTTTCTTTGTAGGGTAAAATGTAAATTATATGTTAATTGTAAATTTTCATGTTTTTTAAATTATGTTGTAATTAATTATTTAAGTCTTTTTCTCTCTCTCATGTTTTTTAAATTATTTTGTAATTAATTATTTAAGTCCCTCTCTCCCTCTCTATTGTATTTTAAAATTATGTTGTAATTAATTATTTAAGTCCTTCTTTGTAAGGTAAAATGTAAATTATGTATTAATTGTAAATTTTTATATTTTTATATATACGCAGGTTATTTATCCATGGATGATTTTAACATTGATTAGCCCTTGGGTCAACACCAACCACCACCACCACCTCCACCTCCACCTCCTCCTAAGGAGTTGAGAGACCATATTAGGAGAAATGTACAAGCCATTATGAGAGACATAAATACTATTAGGCATGATCCTCATCCACCTCCACAACTACTACGCCTTGTAGATAGAATGCAAGGCATGGTAAATTCTATACAGACATTAAACTCAGAGCTTGATAGTTTTCATTCATGGAGGGAGTCCATGAATGCTTATTATGTTGAAGACCTCTCATATAAAGAGGTCAACGATTTAAAAAATTATAAAAATGATATGGCACGTTATTTTTTGAACCTTAAAACGGGTGAGGAGATACTTGGAAAGAAGCCACAAATTTCTATTAGATGGTGTCGACACCCTGATATAGCTGAGCATTTTTAGGAGTGGTGGTGGATGGTATTTGACCATCCACTACACGCTAATCTTGAGGACCCCCTATATGTTTTGAAAAAATTATGGGTTGAATTTGAATTGGGTAGGAAACCCAATTACTTTGACATGAAAGCATTCTAAGGGGTTGGTCGGGGTACGCCACAGGACAGGTCGGGGGCCAAATTGAGTGATAGAACTAGAAATCATATGCACAATGAGCCCCTTGTTCCTCTACATGCTCCTATAGTTCCTACACCTATTCATCATTGAGCAGTATAGTCTACTCTTGGTTCATTGAGTGCCCTTTTAGGCAATTTGTTAGAACACTTGACCCAGGTGAGGGTTGCCCCTAGCATAACACATGTTTGCATGAGTTGTGGGGATATATGTAGGGGTCCCAAGAGTGATCTTGATGTTGCCAATGGTGGATATGATGATGTTGATGGTGGCGCACATGGTGATGTTGAAGATGATATCATATCATATGTTAATTTTCTCAATGCAGATGATGATCATCTTGTAGAGGTAAATTTAATTATAATTTATAGTGCAATATTAAATTTCATATTTATACAAATATGAACCATAAAATGTAGATTTTTTGATGAGAAGAGGAGGGTTGACACTAAATCAGTCATTGGTCATCATCATATGACATCCACACCTCGAGATCTCAGTGCCCCGTTCATGATATGCACTTTGATATAGATACATTTAAGTACATTTAAACTTTAAACAATTAAAAAAAATTGATAATATGTTTGACATATTTTTTGTGATTTTGTAGGGTGCTTCATGTAACACTGAGATTGGAAGTTCTTAATGCTCTTCCCCAGTGGTCACTGAGACTCAGCCACATATACCTGTAGTATGTTTTTCATTTATTAATTTTAAGTGTAGGCTTTTGGATTGTCTCAAGCTGCATCACATTCACATCCTGACTCATTAGTGGCATTAGCTATGTGTCACACACCTAATGTACATGCTTTTGTTCTATAAATTTATTGTCAATTTATATATACTTTATAATTTATGTATATACTATAAGTTTGATTGATGTTCTTTATATATGTTGTTCAGGTCTACACCACCATGACTCTTGGCATGGATAAATGATTAAGACAAATGCAGCCATTGACATTGTCCTTTGAGGTTATGATTAAAAATAAATTTTCAATGTCTATTGTGTATCTAGATCTTTTATACTTGAATTATCAAAATTTTGTAATATTTATTTTTATAGGACTTGACTGCATCCACTTTTGATGTAGCTAAGAGAGGACCTCCATGTGCCATTGACGACATTACTAAGCATGGACGCATGATAAAATTTTAAATTCTCAAATTAATATTAATTAGTTTTTAAGTGAATTATGCAAGTCATTTGAATTAAGTTCACACATACATATAGTCTTCTGATGAGATCTTTTAAAAACTTACAGGAGGATGAGGGAACTCAGGAGAAAATACAGCATGATGGTGCATCACAGTCACCTTCACATGGAGTGAAGAAGACTAAATATCATCTCAATGACTAGAGTTAGATTATACCTGTCACATACATTATTTTCACTTTATATATGATGGACATTTTATGATGGAACATGTTATATGTTAGGATTAACAAGACATAAATAATAGTTACATGCAAATATAACCAATATCAAAAAATAATAAACCACACATAGGAGAACATAAGACACAAAGATTTATCGTGGTTCATCCAATCCCTAGGCTACGCCCACCAACAACAAGTCCAATATTCTTATTATCTAGTGATTACAACCTGATTATCGCAAGAAGCTACTAAAAATATACATCATGAAATCCATAACCCTAAGCCATTTTATACAAGATTTTTGCCACTTTAAGGTTAGAATTGGTTACAACATGTCGGCCAAAAAAATAGATGAAAAAAGTAGCCAAAAAAATAGCTAGAAAAATAGCCCTAATTTTTTTTTTCTCAGGGCTTCTGCCCCCAAATCCCCACTTGGGGTAGGAGAGTGTACAATACTTCCCTAATCAGTCACCATAGACCAACAATCTCCCACTTGTTTACTGATTAGACTCCATGCTAAATAAAATTATATATGTTATTAGGACTTGTTATCATGTTACTTGGACTTCTTGTCATATTATTTTTACTTCTTGTTAGAGTAGGACTTGAATTAATGGTGTAGGAGCACCTAGGCTACCCTCCATTGGTTAGTAAATTCTAGCTTGTACTTGACTCTAGACAAGTTAAGAGCTTAGTTTAGTTTGTTTTAGGACCTTAGAAGGTCTCTTGCAATGTTTCCTAAGTGAATTAGTCACTAGGACTAAGGTCACTAATTAGCCTTTGTTAGTTGCTATTTTAATTTCTTAATATTAGGAGTTAGTGAGATTGAGTCATTAATGTATCTTAGGCTTAAGAGTTGTTAATGGTTGTAAAGATGTTGTAATGGTCATAAATGACATTGGACCCTTGATAAATAGGAGGATAAGAGTCCTAGAATATAGGATTAAGGCATCTATCAAAGTTTCCAAATGTTGTAAAAATGTTGTCATGACAACATTTGCAATTATTGCAAATGTTGCATGCAACATGGATAACTTTGGATTCCCTAAGTTATAGGAGGTTCTGCTCAGCCAAAAGGCCCTAGAATAATGGAGGAGACACCTAATGTTAGTAATGTCTTGAATCTCAAAGCAGTTGGATGAGTTGTAACATTTTGAGTTTGTGAATAGAGAGCTCTGCTGCGGTTACCGTGAATATTTTTGAGTTTTGTGTTGACAGTCGGGCCTAATGAATTGAATGATCAAATATAATATAGGATTATATTTCTATAGGAAGTCTTAATATTTTTTCATTTGGTAAGTTAAGGGTTTTAAGAATATTTAGTGTATATATCGTATTGGTTTAGTTTAAGACTGTTCACTGGTCTTTGTGTGACAGTTTGTTGAAAAATGGTTCCTACATGAGATTCAACCATGGGAATTTCAAAGAAATGGTTGAATTTTCAAGTGGGGCCACTGTACATAATGCATATAAAGGGAGGTAATTGGATGAGTATGTTAGCTATTTTTAGATTCAAGCCCTAGGCAAGCTAGGTAGACCCGGTTAGAGGCTTGACAGAGAAAGAAATAGAGTTTTCTTACAAGGTTTGGAGGTACAATATAGCTCTAGGGAATTTTTAGATATGTCTACATTGTATTTTAATGTCCTATGAAGATTGGGTTCATGCCAATCAATCCCATAAGGTTTTGAAGCATATTTCTACTAGGATTAAGACTATCCTAAAAACTAGGTCTTTTAGCCTTGTTTACCCTTGTTTATAGGAAGGAGATGTACGGAGACTTCAAGGTCTAAAAGTTTGTAGAATCCTTAAGAAGAGCCAAAAGGGTATCCAAATCCCTGACTAGTTTGGCAATTTGTTTGAGAAAATTTAGAAAGAAGGGCCAAAAGCCTCTGAAAAAGGCTACAAGGATTAGGCCTAATTTTAAGGTCTCAATTGATCAACTATTGCTTCCAATAAGAAAGTGATACAAGATCCCACCAAAATGGATCAAATTAACCAATTTATGGAAGTTTAAAACATGGAGAACACCCCTACAAGGAAATTTGAAGGATTTGAGGATTTGACACTTATAGTCTTCTAAGTGAGTGTGGAAAAGAGTACTCAATCTAGGGTTTTAGACTTCTAAGGTTAAGCATAGAGGATCAAACTCTTCAAGAGGAGTTTGGATTGGCATTAGTTAATTATCTAATCTAATCAAGGATATAGGAGGAAATAGGTACCTAGAAGAGACAAGCTTGGTCTCTTGTGAAGCATTGCAAGCACACCTTGGAGGATTTACATCGTATTGGTATCAGAGCAGGTTGATCAAGCTTGTGGTTAATGTTGCAATCTTCTAAATCAAAAGGAGAGAATATAATAGATAAAGCCATAGTGACTAATTATGAATTAGCCAAGAAGGTTGAGGAACAAGAAGAGGATAACAAATTGCTAAGGCAAAGACTAGCTCAAATGGAGCAGCTCTTGGGTGAAGTCCAAGACAAAGCATATAAGGTCAAGGACAAGATTGACCAAAAGGAAGAAGCTGAAGCAAGGGAGAAGGAATTAGAGTTGGAAGAAGAAGCACCAACACTTGACCCTATTCTTCTTGAAGAGCCATTCTTAAAAGCATTAAAAGCATTGAGTGGTAAAGCTTTGGAAAGTGTCCCACTATTTAGTGGACAAATGGATCCAGATTTAGTTGTGGATTGGATTGATAGCATAGAGAACCATTTTGAATGTGATGGTATCTCTGAAGCACAAAAAGTTATGGTGGCCAAGTCTAGACTAAGAGGTTTTTCTCTTACTTGGTGGAGGTTTGTGCAAACTGAGAGAGAGAAGGATGGAAAAGGTCCTATTGTGACATGAAAGGGTATGGTATCCAAAGTCAAGAAAACCTACCTTCCTGATGACTATGAATTCAAAATGAATATAAGGAGACATAATCTTAGGCAAAAAGATTTGGATGTCCAAGCCTACACTGAGGAGTTTCAAAAATTGTGTTTGAGGTCCAAGGTAGTTGAAGAAGAGATCATTAAGCTTGCAAGATACATGAATGGCCTCATATGGTCTATTCAAGAGGAGATGAGTCTAGTGAACTTTAAATCCATTAGGCAATGCTATCAAATGGCCTTGAAGATATAGGAGAAGAGAAAGAGAAAGCAAGAAACCTCTAAAGGAAAAGGCAAAGGAAAAGATACCAAAGGTCAAAGAGGTGGCTATGGTGGAAGACGTTCTGATCCAAGAGCTCAAGGTGAGGTAAAGTTTAGTGAGCAGAAAGAAGGAAGCTCAAGTAGAGGTGGTAGAGGAAGAAATTCTAACTCTAGCTTTAGAGGAAGAAGTGGTGGTTCATTACAAGGAGGAAGAGGCAATTATTTTTCCAATATGAAGTGCTACCATTGCAATCAAATGGGGCACCCTGCCTATAGATGCCCAGAGAAAGGTGGTTCATCACAAGGAGGTGATAAGAGGACTAATTTAATCCAAGCTGAGTCCAATGCAGTAGAAAACATGTTGAAGTACCACTAAATTTAGAGGAAGGAGAGAACCTCATGATGAGGAGGACTCTAATCAAGGAACCAGTAAAGGAGGAGCCACGCCAAAGGAGATCTTTATTTAGGATCAAATGCAAGATAATGGGGAAAGTATGTAGGGTCATCATTGATTCAGGCTCTACTGATAACATAGTGTTAGAGGAAGCAGTCAACAAGCTCAAGTTGACTAGAATATCACATACCAATCCTTACAAGGTCACTTGGTTTAACAAAGGCCAACATGTGTTAGTGAATGAGCAAGCATGGGTGGAGTACTCCATTGGAAGGTACAAAGACAAAGTGTTGGGTGATGTGTTTCCTATAGATGCATGCCATTTTCTCCTAGGTAGACCATGACAATTTGACTGCCAAGCCATACATGATGGAGGGAAGAATTCCTATTCTTTCAAGAAAGATAATGTAACCTTTAAAATTTAGTCATTGTTGGAGGATGCTGAAGTGAAGACA
Organism: Chamaecyparis obtusa; assembly: GCA_027943335.1. Lineage (NCBI taxonomy): Eukaryota > Viridiplantae > Streptophyta > Pinopsida > Cupressales > Cupressaceae > Chamaecyparis > Chamaecyparis obtusa. The sequence goes on along the minus strand of BSBK01003732.1, from coordinate 651,401 downwards.
TCAGGTCCAAATGTTCTTATGGTAGGTGAAAAATAGTTCCTACAAACCATGGAAGAGAGTGAAGGCATAGGCTATGTATTGGTGTTGAAACCAAGAGAGGGAGATGAAGACAAGGCATCCAAGAAGACTGAATTACTAAGGGAGATTCAAGGTATGTTGTAGACTTAGCAAGGCATTGTAAGTGATGGACAACCATCAACCTTACACCCTCAAAAATCCATAAGCCATAGGATAAAAATTATCCCAGGAGCTACCCTACCTAACAAAGCTGCTTATAAAATGACCCCTCAACAAAATGAGGAAATAGCTAGGCAAATACAAGAGCTCTTAGACCAAGGCCTAATTAGAAAGAGTATTAGTCCATGTGCTATACCCACTATACTTGCACCTAAGAAGGGAGGAACTTGGAGGCTATGTACTAATTCAAGGGCTATCAATAGGATAACCATAAGGTATAGGTTCCCCATCCCTAGAATTGAAGACTTAATGGACTATTTAGGTGAAGCAAGGTACTATAGAAAGATAGACTTGAAGAGTGGCTATCACAAAATAAGAATCCATGAAGGAGATGAGTGGAAGACAACCTTCAAGATCAATGAAGGGCTGTATGAATGGCTTGTCATGCCATTTGGTTTGTCAAATTCCCCCTCCACATTCACGAGGCTCATGAATGAAGTTCTCAAAGACTACATAGGCAAGTTTATAGTTGTATATCTAGATGATATACTGATTTTTAGCAAGACAAGGAGTGAGCATTTGGAACATCTTGATATTATCTTCAAGAAGCTGCATGAGGAGAAGTTGATGATCAACTTGGAGAAGTGTGAGTTCATCAAATTAGAGTTAGTGTACCTTGGGTTTGTCTTATCTCATGGCAATCTGAAAATGGATAAGAGCAAGGAGGAGGCTATCATGAATTAGCCTACTCCAAGGCCAGCAACAGAGGTAAGGAGTTTTCATGGTCTTGCACAATACTATAGAAAGTTCATAAGACAATTTAGTGCAATTTGTGCTCCTATGTTGGATACTATCAAAGGAGGAATGAAAACCAAGTTTGTGTGGAATGAAGATGCTAACAAGAGCTTTGAGTTGTTGAAGGAGAGGATACCTACCCAACCTATTTTAGTGCTGCCAAGCTTTGAGAAATTATTCACCATTGAATGTGATGCTAGTAATGTAGAAATTGGGGCTATTCTAAGCCAAGAGGGTAGACCGGTGGCTTTCCATTCTAAAAATTTAAGTGAGGCTAAGAGGAAGTACTCCTCATATGACCTAGAGATGTATGCATTGGTCCAAGCTTTAAGAAAGTGGAGGCATTACTTGCTTCCAAAGGAATTCATTATGTATTTAGAAAATCAAGCACTTAGTTTTCTGAATTCACAAGAGAAGTTGAGTCACAAGCACATGAAGTGGGTTGAGCACCTACAAGCTTACACCTTCAATATCAAGCACAAGAAGGGTGTACTAAACAAAGTGGCTAATGCATTGTCAAGAAGAGCCCTCACACTCCAAGAAATTTAGTTGAAAAGCATGGGGATAGATCATTTCAAGGATCTATATGTAGATGATGAGGACTTTGCTGACATTTACAAGGTATGTGCTGAATACAAGAATCATTTTCATAGTAAATATGCTAAATATACTTTTCAAAGTGATCTCTTGTTCAAAGGGAATCAATTATCTGTTCCTAGAGGCTCTATTAGAGAGAATTTGATTCAAGAAAAGCATAATGGTTCTTTGAGTGGTCACTTTGGGATCATTAAGACTCAAGACCTTGTTTCAAGGTTTTATTTTTGGCCTAGAATGAATATTGATGTTAGGAGGTATGTGGAGAGTTGTGTAGTATGTCAAAAGGCCAAAGGTACTGTAATACCTCAAAAATGGGCTATAGGTTCATTAACCTCCTATTTCAACATATCGAATGAAATTGACATTGAAGTCCTAACCTAAGGCACATTGGCACATCAACACATTATCGAATCTTAATTGATTATTCTAAATTCTGCATCGGGGAATATTCCTTATTCCTATTTATCATAATTATTTTTAATTTAATGATTATTTGGTAATAAATCATATTTATCCTAAAGTTTAATTAATTGAATATTCTTCATATTTAATTAATTAGATTTAATACTGCCACTTAATTATTTAATTGGATTTAATTATATTTATTCCTAGATTGTATTATTTAAATTTTGACAATAAATCAAATATCCTATGACTAATTGATTAAATTCTTATTTAATTAATTAAAGCAAGTTGTCATATTTAATGATATTATTTTGGAATAAAAGTTTGATTTTAATAATTGATTAACCCATAAATCAATTGTTTTATTTAAAAATTAGTTAAGTTGCGGATAAATCACTTTATTTATTAATTTAATTCATAATTAATTATGCACATCCAAAAAATAGTTAAACTATAAATCAAAAAATCAATTCAAGTTGTTTTAAAAATAAACTCAACTCTATTTTGAGTTAAAAGTTGATCTCAACTTTTGATTTAAATCAAAAAGTTGTTTTTGCATGATTTTTTGTGAGTTAACTATCTTTAATTCCTTGTTGACTCAAAAATCAACTGAGTGATTTATGGTTTTTCCATGCATCCCCAAAGCCTTAGATTTCTATAAAATCAAGGCTCAACTCTTCACAAATCATCTCATAATTTTGTAAACTTGTGCTAGCGAATTGACATCTGAAGAATTGAAGCTTCTTTTGTGAATCAACAACTTTTGTGAGATCATTCATATTTAGCATATCATTGTTAGATTAATTGTATTGCATATCAATTTTTCATATAGATTATATTTCATATCATTTCTCATCTTATTACATAGAAAACCAAAAATATAGATTAATTTGCATCTAATTCATATCTAGATTTTGCATTCAAATCCTTCGTTTAGGTGTCGTCAAGGTCACTGATCTCAGTCCAATCTGAGAATACATACTCGCATCTACTAGAAGGCAGTAAATCACCTGGTTAGATTAGTTTTCATTTCATTGCACAATTTCAATTTTAACTAACCTCTAATGTTTTACTGAAGTGTTGTGTCTATAGCTAGGTACAAAATTCACACACACATTTCTGGCGCCTAGCGTGGGGCCCTACAATGGGTTTCCATTCAATTTCTATCAATTTCTATCATCTTCTTGTCATTTTCTATTCCAAGCTATGATTTTTAATTTTTGTTCGTACAATTTTTGTATGAGTTTTGTCAGAAACTCATACTAGGAGATACCCACTGTCGTACGATAGTTTATTTGATCAAGGATCATACTACCAGAATCAAAGTGTCCTTTGGAAGCTCTTCTATCGTATGATCCTATACTCAGTGTCGTATGAGTTTTTGGACTGTCATCTGGGAGGTAACCCACTATCGTATGAGTTTTAGTGCCAGGTTTCAATTGTCATTTCACTTTTTCAGGAAGCTTTCCAAATTTATTTTCCTGATTTGGATTGATAGCTAACATTAACGGGTGAAATTTTCTCTTTCTGATTATTTTCTGCTGATTTTGATTGGGAAAAAGCATGAGAATTGCTAAAAATAGGTAAGAATCTACTAAGCGCATTGTGAGGAATTTAGGTAATCTTCTCAGTTGATAATGTTTCAATTTGGATTAAAAAGAACTCTTGCATGTCAAGCTTGTGTGACCTTTATTGCTTTCATATCACAAATTTCATTTTGGGCTATAAAAATGAACATAGATTTTCTTTTCAGCATCTTTGTTACACATAGTAAATAGGCCCTATGAACACTATTCATGGTTCTTGAGAGAGTGGGTTTCCAGCGAAACTCTTCTCAACAAAGGAACCCTTGTAGGTAGGGAGGTTACTGAGACCGTCTCACGTTCTACTAGATTTGTGCATCTTCAGCTTCTGATTAATACATTCTCTCTCCAGAGAGGTTGATAGATCATAAGTGGTTGACATCATAGATCTTTGTGAGATAATCTTGGTCTTAGCATGTCGGATTAATCTATCTTCTTTGTTTGGGTTAAAAGTTAAAAGGCTAGAGGACTATGCTCTACTCCCTTTTTGAGTAGTACCATAAACTCAGATCCTTGAATCTGGAACTAGTCTCCATGTAGTATATTTTGTGAGTCACCTTTTGAGAGGGTTAACCATAGTGGACATTCTCTTAATTGGGTCAACCACATTGAGGGAACCTCAAGCGGTAATAGCCATTTTTGCCATGGTAGCAACAACTGCTATACAAATGTCCTGGTGGAGGAAATCTTCATAGGTGTGGTCTGTTGTTGGGCTGTCAGATCTCCCTAGCAGATCCTGAAGATTAAGTTCTCAGACTGTGTCAAAACTCCAGTGCACCTGGATTGGAGTTCACCCTCTTGAGATCACAAAAGTTGCAGAGTTAGACCATTACTAAAAACCCTAGTGAGGCCAAATTTTCATTTTCTAGGAATATGTGCGTTATTGCAAAACTTTTTGGAACATACACTATTAGCACTCCTAGGGATTAGCATAATTCAATCACTTGATTGTTCATGCACAGGGTTGCTTTGTCCCCTGTTCATTGTTTCAGACGTGCTTGAAATCACTTGCTTGCTATTTTGCATGCTTGTTTATCTATCTAGTTACTAAGAACAAATCAATACAATCTTCAAATTTGGACAGATAATTTTGTGAATAATCTAAAACTAAAAATCTCAAGAATTGCAAAATCTGATGTCAAACACCTTTCTAGATTCAAAAGTCATCTTGTAAAGTCAAAAAGTAGTACGAATTTTGGCTGTTGTCATTTCAAAACCCCCAGATTGTCGTATGGTATCAGGTATACTATCGTACAAGTTTTGCTACCAGTCAAATTCCAAAAAGTCAAAAACCTTTCTATCAACTATCGTGCAAGTTTTGCAATAGTCTTATGAGTTTGTCAATTGTCATTTCATGCTATACCCACTATCGTATGAGCCTGTAGAAAGTCATTTGAGAAACTTTGAAAAATCACCAGAAAGTTGTCAGAACTGTCAGAGACCCAACTTTTCCATCCTATTTCAAGAGTCTATCAAGAAAATCACTGTGTCAGGAAAAGAGTAGCAACTACTGAGAATCCAATCATTTTCATAAAGTGGCCTTTTGAATTTGATTTAGCCTTCTATTTAATCAATTTAAGTCTTTATCATCTTGTGTCAAAACCTTGTCATAACTATCAATCTTCAATCCATCTTCAAAATGGCTAAGTGTTGTGAACTCATGTCCGCTATCTTTTGGGAATCTACCCATACATCTAGGGCATAGTCTCCTTCATTTACATCTAATCTAAGCTTCAATCAATCAAACCTTGACAAGGTTGTGTCATTTGATCTTCTTGAATCAGATCTTTCTTCAGTTGTCTTCATCATATTCTTTTGTTTCACCCAAGGTTAATAGTGGAAACTAGACCTTCCTCTCACAAGAAATATAGAGAAGTATCCCATCCTGTACCCCTGAATACTCTCCAAGCTTCGACTCTTGAGAAACTCTACAATTCTGGTATTTACGAAGATGATGGTCTTGGCAATTTTTGATTGAAAACTGGTTACATTCCTCCTTCATCAACTCACAGAGGTAATAAAAAAACTCCTCCTCGATCTATCCCAAGGAAAACTCCTACCATGTCTCAAGCAAGGAAAAAATTTGGCTCTCAAAGAGCTCAATCTCAACATGGTGTAGATCAAGAATCTACACCTTCTGAAATTGCTCAATATCAGAATGATGATAACTTCAAAAGAATGATGAAGCATTTCTTGAAAGAAGACAGAGATGCATACTTTTTACAATTATCTCATCAAGGAGCTAAACTTCCTCCCAAATTTAATGTTGAAGATATCATTACGCATGAGGAAGAAACTCCACTCATAGCTATGATGAAATAGATGCATGCCATGCAAGTCAAACTTAATAAACTTGAGAAAGTAAAGGAGCCCAAGGAGTTCTCCATGGAGGCCCTATGTCCTTTTCCATTTGACAAAGACTTGTACATGCCACCATTCCTAAAAAGAGTGGAGATGCCTAAATATGATAAGTATGATGGATACTCTGATCCTCAAGATCATGTCAGAGAATTCTTTACACAATCTATAGAGTTAATGAATGAACCAACTTATCTGATACGTCTCTTTCCTCAATCTCTGGGAGGAGCAACCATTCATTGGCTCTCTAGATTGCCTTCTACTATAAAATTTTTTGAAGAGTTGATCAAATTGTTCTATTAGCAATACTCCTACAATATTCAACATCCAGTCGCCATGATAGATATTTGCAATCTCAAACAATATCTAGGAGAACCATTCCTAACATTTCTCAAGCGATGGAGGAAGAAATTCTATCTATATGCTAGGCCTATTCGAGAAACTAAGAAACTAGAAATCTTCATCAATAATCTTGTTCTAGAGATCAACTACCCTTTACAAATGTAAGATCATATATCTTTTGATAAGATGGTAGACAATGTGATCAAAATTGAAAAAGTACTTGTGAAAAAAGGAGACATCACACTTCAAAAGGACAAGTATGAATTAGGGTCCAGTTCTAAAGACAAGAACAAAAATTGGAACAAGAATAAAGGCATCATCATAGATGGCATTATTGATACTATCTATGCCCCATCAAAGGCACTAGCTTTCAATCTAACTATTGGTACCCAAGCAATCAAAGCCTTAGAGCAAAAGGTGTCTGAATCATCTCAAAAGAAGCCAGAATACAAATCTTGGTCCGTTGATAATAAATGAAAGTTCACTCCTCTTGGGGAATCTTTGGAATCAGCTATAAGAACTCTATTGGCTAATAACATCATCTCTTTTCCTGAGATCCGATGATCTAATCCTAACCCTAAACCAAAATGGTGGAGAGAGAATGAATTCTGTGATTTTCATCAGGGTAAAGGTCACAAAACTAATAACTGCTTACGCTTGAAACATACTATTCAAGATCTGATTGATAAGGGAGACATCACAATTAACAATCATAAGAGCAATAATGATCATACAACATTCATATAACCCTTTCTGAAACATGGTTAAGAAGTTTCATCTTCTTAGCCTAATATGGGGGCAAAGGTCAATTATGCTTACCCTGGAAATAATTTTGTTATCAATATGGTTGAACCTTATCTCTCTGAGCATTGCAATGTCATCACAATTGTGTGAAGAGATAGAGATCATACTTCAACTAACATAGTGACTTGATCATAGGCTCAAGCACATCTGAATAGACAAATCCCAGATTCATCAAATGTCCCTAAGATGCCCTTCAATCTTTCTTCCGCTTCCAAATAGAAGGCTGTTTCTAAATCTTCCAATCCTAAAGATATAAGGCCAACATCTTATAGCATTTTTCATCAACTCGAACAGACTAATGCAAAAATCTCCATGTTTGAGTTGCTTCAGATATCTCTAGCTCATAGAGCTATTCTAGACAAAGCTTTGCTCAGATCCAATGTTCCTGATGACCTTGATTTAGATAGGTTCTAGACTATGGTTGGGCATCTTACATCTCCACAATATATCTCCTTTTTAGAGGAAGATGACAAATCCTTGAGTCACCTGCATAACTAGCCCTTGCACATAAAAGTCTTGATCTAGAACCATAGAGTCAAACATGTGTTGATAGATGGAGGCATTGGCCTAAACATTTGTTCTTACAACTTGGTCACACAATTGAGATTTTCAAAATTGGCTATTGATCCTAGAAAGAAAATAACTATAAAAGCCTATGATGAACAAGAAAGATCTTCTAAAGGCACCATTGTCTTACCTATCATAGTAGGTTCAGTTATCAAAGATATTATATGTCAAGTTCTTGATCTACCTTTGGCTTACAACATTCTTCTAGGGAGACCATGGATACATGAGATGAAGGCTATTCCTTCTACATTTCACCAATGCTTGAAATTTCCTTATGAAGGAGTAGAGGTCACTATTCTAGTAGACATATCCACCACTTGCAATACATTGAAGGAAAGTGCAGATAAACTTGTGCCTAATAACAGAGAATCTTCCATTGAGCCAAAAAAAGAAGCATCCACATCTAAAATGGAAGACATTGCAAAAGAGGTCAATATCAAAGAAAATGGTATGGGAGAATATACTATAGAACCAGTCTTATCTTTGACATCTCTACCTATCTCACCTAAATCTTATGGAAAATCTTTAAAATAGTCCAAACCAAACTCTAAAGAACCTCTTGAGGCATATAAAAAGGATTTTGTAGCAGAACAAGCCTCCAAGAAAGAATTTGAAGAAGATGAAGCTGTGCTTACATGGCTATACAAAGATGAACCTGAATCTCAAGCTATTCCAACTAGTGACTCTACAGTATCCAAAATCCCTTCTAAGGCATATGGTCCAGGAGACAAACTGATAGCTATGATGGGATATTCAGGTAAAGGACCTCTAGGAGTCAGAGGAGAAGGTCTTATAACACCTATTTCACATATTGGTAGAGTAAACAAATATACTGTTGGCTTAGGCTTTAAAGAGAAACCCTTCCACCTCAAAGGTAATTGTTCCCATGTCATAGAGTAGATCACACCAGGAGAACCTCTTCTTAAGAAGGAAGAAACTAAACCATTAGATAGTGATTCATATAGCTCAGAACTTATTCCCTATGAGCGTTTGCCTAAAGAAATCAAGAACCTTCTGGATGCTGAAGATGATCCAATCAAAAGAATTAATGTAGTAGAAACACAAGAACCTACTATAGAGCAAGAGATAGTTGTGACACAAGAACCAGCTAATCTCAAAGACAATCAAATAGACAAAGAGGAAGGTGGTAGTTATTCTGAGATAGATTCTCATGAGTATGAATTCAAATCAGAATCTGAGGGTAACCCTTTTTGGGGTATTCATCCTGACTTTACTCATGTTCTTAGATTTCCTAGATGCATACATGAATAATCTAATGACTATGAATGGGGAGCCATTCTAGAAGAAGATGAGCTTATTATAGAGAAACATGTTGATGTTATTCACCAATATGCAACTAAACCCAACGTAAGTCTAGAGTGAAGTAATGAACCTACTGAGTCTGATCCACTGATGGTTGAAGTGGACTCCCATGATGAAATTGATCCTATTCATGAATTGAATGTCTTAAGTTGTAATATCACCTTTGAACTCAAGCATTGGGTTAGGAACAATGATGATAGATCCATATCTATAAACACTATCTCCCAATCTTTCCCCATTTTGACTATCCAACATCCTGAACTTCTTGATCAAACCTCCACAAAGCTGAGCCATGGTATTTATACCTTCCCGAATGACTATGCCCTTTATTGCTACCTCAATGCAGTTGAACCTATGAGGAATTTCATCAGTGAACCAAGTGTTAGCATGATGGAGTCAGACATCAAGTATCTTAGTCAGAAAAATAAAAATAAGAATAAAAAGAAAAGGAGTTCTGAGGGTGAAAACCACTTTGTGGTAGTCTCAGAACCTACAAAAGTAAAAATAAAAGACATATCTGAAGGTGAAAACCTCTTTGAGGTGCCTAAGGATGAGATATTTGATGTCTTTCTAAGTCATTTATAGGACATATTTCAAGTTCTAATTGAGCCCACTCAATCCATCAACTTGGGAACAATAGAAGAACCATAGTTGATTCATGTAGCACAATCTTTATTAGAAGAAGAGAAGCAAAAATTTACAACATTCCTAACAGAGAAGAAGATCAACTTTGCATGGAAATATTCAGATATACCACGGTTGGATCCTAATCTTATAATGCATCATCTATCTATAGCTCCAAATGTCAAACTTGTTAAGAAAAAATTGAGAAAGATGCATCCTCATGTTGCCCTCTTGGTAAAAGCTAAATTAGAGAAGCTCCTGAAAGAGGGATTCATCTGAGTTATTAACTATGCAGAGTGGATCTCTAATATTGTACCTATTTCAAAACTAGATAAATCAATCAGAGTATGCACAGACTTTAGAGATGTAAATAGAGCATACCCTAAGGATGATTTTCTATTACCTAACATTGATATGATAGTGGACATGACTGTGGGCTTTGAGATGTATTCTTTAATGGATGGGTTTTCTGGATATAATCAAATAAAAAGTGCTCCAGAGGATCAAGAGAAAATTGCTTTCACATGTGCATGGGGCACTTTCTATTGGAATGTCATGCCATTTGGGCTTAATAATACTGGTGCTACATATCAGAGAGCTATGAATTCTATTTTTCATGACATGATGTATAGGACTATGGAGGATTATGTTGATGATACTTTAGAAAAATCAATGATTAGAACTGAACATCTAAATGACTTGAGCAAGATACTAGATAGAATGGAAAAATTCAGTCTCAGACTAAATCCTAAGAAGTGTGCTTTTGGTGTCACTTCTGGAAAAATCTTAGGATACATAGTCTCAAAGAAGGGCATTGAAGTTGATCCAACTAAAGTAAAGGCTATCATGGAAATTCAACCTCCAAAGAATATTAGTCAAATGAGGACATTGCAAGGAAGAGTTCAATCTATCAGAAGATTCATATCACAACTAGCAAACATATCACAACCTTTTACAAAAACATTACATAAAGGTGTGACCTTTGCATGGAATGAAGAATGTGAGAACAAATTTAATCATATCAAGAAGTATCTATCAAATCCTCCTATCTTGATGCCTCCCATTCCAGGGAAGCCTTTGATCTTATATGTCTCCGCTACAAACACATCACTGAGGGCATTGCTTGCACAACATGATGAGAACAAAAAGGAAAGAGCTATATACTATATCAATAGAACATTGGTTTCATATGACAATAATTATTCAATGATTGAGAAAGCTTGTATAGCTGTGATCTTTGCATCACAAAAAATAAGACATTACATGTTAGCTCATACCACACATTTGGTAGCTAAGATTGATCCACTCAAGTACCTTCTAAGCAAAGCTTCCCTCACAGGTAGATTAGCTAAATGGGTCATGCTCTTAAGTGAATTTGATATTGAATATGTTGAAAGAAAAGATATAAAAGGAAAGGTAATTGCTAATCAATTAGCAGATTCACCTATGATTGATGATTCACCAATGCAAATGGAATTTCTAGATTCCTCTATCATGACTCTTTCTTCTAGAGAATGGCAGTTATTCTTTGATGGCTCCTATACACAGAAGGGATCAAGAGAAAGCATATTATTCATAACTCCTCAAGGATACTCAATCCCAAAAGCATTCAAATTAAAGTTCCCTTGCACGAACAATATTGTAGAATATGAAGCCCTTTTGAATGGTATGAAAATTACAATTGAATGGAGAGTAACAGAGCTACACATTCATGGAGACTCACAACTTCTAGTCCATCAAGTCAATGATGTGTACCAAACTAAAGACAAAAAGATAAGTCCTTCTAAGAGAATGGTAGATGATCTTAAGAAGTATTTCATGTGTATCACATTTGAGAAAATTCCTAGAACAGAGAACAAGGCTACCGATGCAATGGCAACATTGTCTACTTTATTACAGTAGCCTGAATGTGAGCTATGCTATGAGTTCCTGGTGGAAGCACTATCTTATCCTACATATGATTCCCCTAAAACCCACATGATCTTCACTATTGTTGGTCATGATTCATCTAGATACAAAAATCTATTCTCCTATCTCCAAGACCAAATCATTCTCGATACCTTCAACCACCATGAAAAGAGATACCTTATCTGTAATGCCTCCCGATATGTCATCATTGGTCATGATCTATACAAATGAGGTCTAGATGGTACGCTACTTAGATGTTTAGAATGGAAAGAGTCTCAACATGCATTAGAGGAAGTCCATGATGGTATTTTTGGGTCACACTTGAATGGTTTAACACTAGCTCAAAAAATTATTGGGGTTGGGTACTATTGGCCTGAAATGGAGAAAGAGTCTATCAAGTTTGCTAAGAATTGTCAAAAGTGCTAAGTGCATGGCAACTTAATTCATGCTCCAAGGAGAGATCTAATTCCCTTTACTACACAATGGCCTTTTCACCAATGGGCATTTGATCTTATAGGAGCTATACATCCTCATTCTTCTAATGGACATACCCATATAATCATAGCTATAGATTATTTTACAAAATGGGTAGAAGCAGTCCCTTTGACACAAGCAACTCAAAAGAAAATATCTTTGTTCATATTGAACTATATCATATGTAGATATGGGATACCTCATTCCATAATCATAGATAATGGTGGAAAATTCAAGAACAAAGATCTAGATGATTTATGTGCTAAATTCAAGATTACACAACATTGGTCATCTATCTATTATCCTCAAGGGAATGGACAAGCAGAGGCTTCTAACAAGAATCTATCAAAAATCTTGCATCGCACAGTTAATAAAATAGGAAGAGACTGGCATCTCATGATCAATCTAGCTCTTTGGGCCTACAGAACAAGTATCAAAATGCCCACTGGGGCTACACCATTTTCTTTAGTTTATGGGTCTAACGTGGTACTACCTATTAAGGTTGAAATCCCATCACTAAGAATCAAATTGCATGGTCTAATAACTGATGATGACTATAGAGTGTCTAGGTTGTAAGAACTTGAACTACTAGATGAGCACAGACAAGTAGCGTATGATAATCTCCGAGTATATCAGAAGAGAATGTCTAGAGGTTACAATAATAAAGTCAGACACAAAATTTTTTAGGTTGGTGATCTAGTCTTGAGAGAGAATCCTAAAAATCAATCACATAGAGAACGCAAGGGGAAGTTTGAACCGAACTAGCTAGGTCCCTTTGTAATCACTACTACTTTTGGCTCTAGTGCCTATCAACTCTTAATGACTGAAGGAGAGCAGCTCCAAGAACCAATCAACATTCTCCATCTGAAGAAATTCTACACCTAAGGCATTCAGTCTATGGTAAAATGTCCTGAAAAAATCATAAAAATCAGAAAAAGTCTTGAAAAAAATGAACATCTTGGTGAAAACCTAGCAATAGGTGCCTTGATGATTCACAAAAAAATAAAAAAATATCAAAAGTACAAAAAAATGAAAAGAAGAAAAAGTGCCTTGGTGAAAACTCAGAAACAGGCACCTTGGTAGCAAAAATAGAATCTCTACCAAGATGGTGAAAACCCAGCAAACGGGCACCACTTGTTCAAAAATGCTCCATCTATCAGTACAATCTTGGTCTTTCCCAGCTTTCAGTCTTGCTTTAGTTTGTACATATCTCCCGGTTTGTTTTTGCATTCTTGTTTTCAATAAGTCAATCTGTACACCAATCAGCTCAAGCGTCTGTATCCTATCAATGTTCAAACTTGGGGGCAATCAATGTCATATCTTATGGTCTCCAGTATACCTCAGATGAGTCATATCTAGTCAGAGTCCTTTGAAGCTTCATCTAAGTCAGTCAGTTTGTCTTGTCTCTAGAAAGGATTTTGCATCTACAACAATGCAATCAAACACAAACTGAAAACAATCTGTGCTTTACATGCTTTTATCTCCTTGTATGCTTACTGATTCACATTGATATTTTTGCATATTGTATTCCTTCGAGCTCTTCAATGATATCCTTTATAGGATTTAGAGAGTGATGACTGGGGGCATAATATTTTCTTTATTTTCTTCTTGTATGTGAAAATCTAACAACTTTGGAAATTCTAGATTGAAATGGTGTCTATCTGTAAGAGCCTCTATCTTGTATTGGATGGCCATGAGTACCTTGACCATTGATACCCAAAAAATTCAAGGAAGTTTGATCTAACTATTGTCTTTTTTGGTTGATTTCTTTCTCCTACTGTGAAACATGATCTTACCTAAGGATGTGAATGATAAAGGGTCACTATGGGTAATTCACATTGGATTTAGAATGACCTCTTGATTGTTTGATGTGTTTGAACCGCAAGGTGTATTCTGGTCATCATGACATTTATGTTTTGATGCTTATACAAATTGCTATATCAAAATGGACATGATATTCAGGTCATCCTGGCGCTTATGCTTTGATGCTTATATCTAATCTGACATTCTGAAAACAAAATCAATATTCATATATCCATGGTTTCCTAATCAGTGGGTGTTGTATTGATTCCCGCGCATACAAATCGATATTCATATGTCTATGGTTTCATAACTAGTGGGCGTTGTATTGATTTATCTAGTTACCTAAAAAAATTCAATGATGAGAATGACCGACACATGATCAGTGACTAGGTCCTAGGTCTTAGGTTGCATTTCATTCTACATGTTTCTTTGCATCTTGCATGTTTGCATGATCTCACATTGGCTAAATGAATTTCAATGCTTAAACAATTCTTCAAATGTCTCTTCAAATCTAACAAGAGCTGAAACCTACCTCAAAGGTCTCTTCAATCAAATCGCAAGAAGTTATCCTCCTGGGTTAAACATCCTTTTGACATAAGACCGATTACTTGTCTTCATCAATACCTGCAAAACATATATGTGAATCGTTGCATTTGCATATCATAATCATCTATTGCATTACAATTCATCCATGTGCATAAGCACAAATCATACATACATCTTTCCATAATCAAATACATTTGCATAATATCCATACATATGAATGAAGGAATCATTGCATTTGCATATATCCATACATACATTATACACTACTCATAAGCATAAATGATGAAGGGTGCTCCCCTTAATACCACAAGCACATAACAGAAATAGAGAAACAACAACAATAATATGCAAGAACAGAAAATTGGCTTCTTATTATCTCCACAAATGTGGAATTACAAACTTTCAGAATTACAATATGCAAAGCCACATGGGCATTCCCTTACAATATTTTGTAAGAAAAAGCCTCGAATCAATACCCAGATCTACTACCCAGAATTGCCCTAGACAACACTACGGGCCTTCTTTATATAGGCAATTTCCACCGCCCGAGAAGGTTCCAGAAATTTAGCCCTTAGGGCCGACCAAACTTAGAATTATTTTATTTTACAATTTATTACATCAAAGTCAGCTCAAAATGAGTTTTGAAATCCAAACAAAAATTTTGAAGAAAAATTATTTTTTGCCATTTAAGGTGACCCAACTTCCGAAGACCATAAGTCATCACCCGTTGACCCAATTGGCTATTATAACCCCATTCTGGAAATGCCACAAAGCGCTCTACAAGCTTGACTTGCACAAAGCACCCATCACCCAAATTTTCAACCTCATCCGGGGCCTCTAAAGCCTTCAAAACTGAGTTCGAAGTTTCTGTACCCTGCTGCCAATACCGAAAATCTTCAATATCTTCAAAACTACACCAGATCTAGCCATGAAACTTTGCTGGCAGGCTGATATGACTGAGATGAACCTCCATATGTAAAATCTGACATTTTGAGATCGTAAGACCAACTTACTAAAAATAGAAAGTTTCCATAAATAGAAACTCTGCACAAGATAGCCCTTATTGAATAAAAAAATAGAAATATTTTTGGTTGATGCAAGATTGCTCTGACACCCAGGATGCTCCTGCATCAATAAACATCACAAGTAAAAATGAAGTCACAACCAAAATATCGATCTCATATATATATCAAAAATCTTGAACTAGTCAGGGGTACACTACTGGCACAGTGTACAAAATGAATACAGTCATGTGAGCTATCAAAGTCAGAACAGTATATCAATGATCAGAAAGAGTATAGTATATCAATGTATCAAAACAAATCAGCTATTAGCATGATCCTTTGCATCTGGTGGAGGAAGAGGTGGTGCATTTGGTACTGCCTCTGCTCTAGGTGCTTTGGCTCCCTCTAATGCCATCATGTACTGTGAATAGGAGGGAACTCTCTATTCAGCAAGAACAACTATATAATATGTGGACACATAGTAAGCTACCCGTGAGGTCTGATGAATCACCTCTGCCTATAATCTCTGTACCTCCATACGCAGCTCAGTCCACTGTCTCTCTACCTCTATGTATCGATCCTCCCATCGAGCACTGTGCACCTTATGACATTTGATCTCAGCACCTAAATCAAATCTAGTATCATCTTGTAAGGGATCAATATCTCCACCTACCACCTAATCAGCTACTAGTACCTCATCAGCTAAACCAACTCCACCTAATGTACTGCCCTCTCCCCTAGTCCATCTGTGAGAAACAGAAGATCTGCCTGCTATAGAACTAGTGGGACAAGGGGGCCTCATCTGTCCTGATGGTCTTTGTGGTGGAGCCATCGCTCTGGGTCTTGGAGGTGTGGGATGTATCATGGGAGCCTGTGTAGGTCTGGGACCCTATCCCATCGGAGCACTTGTAATGTCCATCACCTCCTCCATGGAGGGTATCAGCTCAGTCGGATCAGAAAATCTATGAATGGGATGGTCAGCAAGCCAGGAAATGAATCCATCTATAACACCAGCATCAAGTACATCTAGTCTATACTCCTAGTCCCTGCCAACAATAGCATTATACTCTTGTGAACACAAAGCATAAGAGAGCCTCTATGTCCATCCAAGTCCAATCTCATGCCCTATCCCTACATATGTAGCATAATCCTCAGGGGCATCCTGTACTCTCCCATACTACTGCCAGACCCTCATAATAAGGAACCTCTTTATAGTGGAGGATGATCTCCCAATCAGTACACGACTCTGAAAGAAGTAACTAAACTACTCTCAAGTAGTAGGCCAAGGCTCAATGGCTACATATGGTCTCCAGTGCACAAAGGTCATGTCATCGAGGCATCACCTCTAGTACTTAGTGTGGTCCATCCATCCCTAAATGACATATCTAGCATATATATAAATAATAGGCGGGGCTACCTCTGTGAAGTACATACAGGTCTCAACACTGGGATATGCTCCCAAGCCCATATCTATAAAACTAGAGCTCCTGCAGCAAAATACTTTCTCTCCTAATACACTACCTCGTGCATCTTGGAGAACATGTGAGATAATAGACACTGACCCCAAGCCAAATCAGAGGGAGTGGCCATCAAATGTGCTACCATAGGGGCCCAACCCATCAAAAGACCATTCTGCTAACGGTCAGACATGATAATACCACCAATCATCTAGGCAATGATGCACTCCATCTGGTGTGTCTGTCCATATCTCAGCACTAAGGTCTCTAAGGAAATGGAAGCAGTCATCTGAGTGTCATCTCCGAAGAGATGTTTGAAAGCTAATAAACTTGAGTTCCCCGAACTCACATACTTTGGCCGCCGACCTGCATGGAATGGAATGTGTAGTATATGGTACACATGCTCAGGGGTAATAGTGATCTCCCCCGTCAGCAAGTGGAATGTCTGTGTCTCTGAGTGGAATCTCTCAATCAGCACAGTCAAAAGTCTATGATTTACCCTAATCTTGAGTAAATGTATCAAGTACTCAAATCCACAAGAAGCAAGGTGGACCCTCATAGGGTCTAGCAATGACACACATAGTCTCTGCGTAGCAGGACGAGAGATTCATACATGAACATCTGGATATATGACCTACATAGCACAGAAATAGGGCATCCTATCGGTAACTTGGTCACAAAATAGGTTACAAGGGTAGAAATGGGGCAGTTTAGTATTTTAGAAGGTAGGTTGACAAGTCAGCAATTAGGCTAAGAGATTAGAAAAATAAAAAAATTGACCTCATACTGAGTTTTTAGCTCACTATTTTCCATACGACACTTCAAACTAGCATGAAAAGTCATACGAGTTTCTACATCATACCATATGACAAAGCATAGTGGCACGACAATGCATCCCTCATCATATGAGTTATGAGGGACCTGATGAAATGTCATATGACTCATGGGTCCCTCTGATACGAGTCATGGGGGCTTATGAGATGACAACCTATCTACAGTTGAAAACTCGTATGAGTCCCCCTGCGGAGTTGTACAAGTTTCCGTGCATGCAAAATTCAAAAATGGAAAAATGTACGAAACATTGCTAAAATCCTATAAAACATGGAAAAATTGAATTTTTAGCAACGCACAGAGGTCCACCTACCGGATGTCCATACTGTCGAGGTCTCTAGTGTCTCTAGTTGTGCTCAAATCGATGTGAACTCACAGGTACCTTCGGTTCTACCGCTTTATCTACCATTTTTTCTTAGAGGGCTCCACAAGGTTTTCAAAGTCAAAAGGTTGAAATGAATTGAAAATGACCCTTTCGGCCTTTATATAGCTTTTGACCTAATTTTTAAAAGTGCTCCATTTTTCATGAAAATTGCACCCCTGGCTAATTTCGACGTTCTGAATCTATTTTCGGGATCAAAATTAAAATCTGAGATCATTTACTATGTCAAAATCATGATTTAAAATTTTTGGACCCAGGACAGTCTACTGCTTGCATAATCAACCTTCAATCATCATAGAAATCCAATATTCAACTTTACTGATTATCTTACATCAAACTATCAAAATTTCAACTTGGTCAACTATGGTCAATTCATGGTCAAACCTAGTCAAACTTGGTCTTCTGGACCTCTAAACGATGCAGAATGCATTCTCGAACGTGTATAACCACTTCTCAAATCAATTAACATGCTTCTAAACTTCAACGCTGACTTTTCTTGTCAGATTTCAATTTTAATCCCGAAGGGGGCGTGGTATTGCATATCATTCAAAGTCTGTAATCTAAATTTGAAATCAATCTTCTCTTAGTGATCAAGACAACAACCACGTCTAGTTGCTGACTCATCAAAAGTCCTCATCGCTTGGGGAAAATCTATCATCGCTTGGGGCATATCAGATTCATGGAGATCCATATCAATCTAGTATCCTGATCTATCTTGTAAACTGTATCAGCTCATCAGTTCATTAGTGTTATTTCCTTGGTTCTTCATAACTAAAGGGTTCAAATGTGATACCAATGTGATTCATACAAGGACAATTGAGTTTGGAATCAGTCACTCACTTCTTCACAATCATAAGGTTTGAAATCAAGCATTTTGGCACTCACTGATTCATTGTTGTTATAGTTAACATTATCTTTGGCCATTCAGGACCTAACATCTTCAAATCTTTCAATCAGTTCCTGCTTCATATCAATATCAATTGCAAATAT
This sequence comes from Chamaecyparis obtusa, assembly GCA_027943335.1. Lineage (NCBI taxonomy): Eukaryota > Viridiplantae > Streptophyta > Pinopsida > Cupressales > Cupressaceae > Chamaecyparis > Chamaecyparis obtusa. The sequence continues at coordinate 632,431 of BSBK01003732.1, read as the reverse complement.
CAGTTTCAATATCATACACAGACTGTCTTTGAACCACTACGCTTCACACATCAATTCAAAGAGGGGCAAAATGTAATACCCCAAAAATGGGCTATAGGTTCATTAACCTCCTATATCAACATATTGAATGAAATCGACATCGAAGTCCTAACCTAAGGCACATCGACACATTATCGAATCTTAATTGATTATTCTAAATTCTGCATCGGAGAATATTCCTTATTCCTATTTATCATAATTATCTTTAATTTAATGATAATTTGGCAATAAATCATATTTATCCTAAAGTTTGATTAATTGAATATTCTTCATATTTAATTAATTAGATTTAATACTGCCACTTAATTATGTAATTAGATTTAATTATATTTATTCCTAAATTGTATTATTTAAATTTTGACAATAAATCAAATATCCTATGACTAATTGATTAAATTCTTATTTAATTAATTAAAGAAAGTTGTCATATTTAATGATATTATTTTGGAATAAAAGTTTGATTTTAATAATTGATTAACACATAAATCAATTGTTTTATTTAAAAATCAATTAAGTTGAGGATAAATCACTTTATTTATTAATTTAATTCATAATTAATTATGCACATCCAAAAAATAGTTAAACTATAAATTAGAAAATCAATTCAAGTTGTTTTAAAAATAAACTCAACTCTATTTTGAGTTAAAAGCTGATCTCAACTTCTAATTTAAATCAAAAAGTTGTTTTTGTATGATTTTTTGTGAGTTAACTATTAATTCCTTATTGACTCAAAAATCAACTGAGTGATTTATAGTTTTTCCATGCATCCCCAAAGCCCTAGATTTCTATAAAATCAAGGCTCAACTCTTCACAAATCATCTCATAATTTTGCAAACTTATGCTGGCGAATTGACATCTGAAGAATTGAAGCTTCTTTTGCAAATCAACAACTTTTGTGAGATCATTGATATTTAACATATCATTGTTAGATTAATTGTATTGCATATCAGTTTTTCATATAGATTAGATTTCATATCATTTCTCATCTTATTGCACAGAAAACCAAAAATATAGATTAATTTGCATCTAATTCATATTTAGATTTTGCATTCAAATCTTTCGTTTAGGTGTCGTCAAGGTCACTGATCTTGGTCCAATCTGAGAATACATACTCACATCTACTAGAAGGCAGTAAATTGCCTGGTTAGATTAGTTTTCATTTCATTGCATGATTTTGATTTTAACTAACCTCTAATGTTTTACTAAAGTGTTGTGTCTACAGCTAGGTACAAAATTCACACACACAGGTACTTCTACCAATGCTGGTCTTTATCAGCCACTACCAATTCCTACTAGGCCATGGGAATGCTTAAGCATAGATTTTGTAGTTGGGTTTCCCAAGACAAGACAAGGAATGGATAGTGTTTATGTGGTTGTAGATAGGTTTAGCAAGATTGGTCACTTTGTGCCATGCAAGACCACAAATGATGCAAGTCAAATAGCATCTCTATTCTTCAAATAATCTGTGAGAATCCATGGGTTACCTATCAGTGTTGTGTCAGATAGGGACACTAAGTTTATGAGTCATTTTTGGAAGACTCTTTGGAAAAATTGGGCACCAACTTATCTTTTGGATCAACCTACCATCCCCAAATTGATGGTCAAAATGAGGTTGTTAATAGAAGCCTTTAGAATCTTCTAAGATGCTTGACTAAAGAGTATAGTTAGCATTGGGATTAGTTGATTGGGCAAGCTGAATATGCCTACAATGACACCTTAAATAGATCCATAGGGAAGAGTCCATTTGAGATAGTTTATGGACTACATCTATGAGGTGTCTATGAATTGAGAAATTTGAAAGAAGGAGTCAAAGCAAGTGGGTATGCTAATGATTTTTCATTGGCTATGAAAGAGGTTCATGAAACAGTGATAAAGACATTAGTGGACAACACCAACAACCACAAAGCCAAGGTGGATGAAGGTAGAAGGACAGTAGAGTTCAATGTTGGTGATCTTGTCATGGTGCACCTAAATAAATCTATATTGCAAAAAGGAGTCCCTCACAAGTTGCAAATGAGGAGGATAGGACCCTGTCCTATATTGGCAAGGTATGGTGACAATGCCTTCAAGATAGACCTGCCAGAGGATAGTGGGTTGTCTAATATATTTAATGTTGTAGACCTTGTCCATTAAAAGGGACCATAAAAGGATAGTGACCAGACTATACATGAAGTGATCAGGGATGTAGAAGACTTACAACTCCCTCTTGCTGTAGATACATGACCAGACAATGTACTAGACACTAGGGTATACAAAAAGACTAGACTCAAGGAGTATAAGGAACACCTCATTCAGAGGTATGGGCAGAGTGCTGCTAATGCAATTTGGGTCAAGGAATCAAATTTAAAAAGGATGGGCATTGATCCTAGCATCATCAATCCAAGGGTGGATTGAAGTTCTTATTTTGGGGAGGATGGTGTAGGAGCACCTAGGCTAGCCTCCATTGGTTAGTAAATTCTAGCTTGTACTTGACTCTAGCCAAGTCAAGAGCTTAGTTTAGTTTGTTTTAGGACCTTAGAAGGTCTCTTTCAATGTTGGCTAAGTGAATTAATCACTAGGACTAAGGTCACTAATTAGCCTTTTTTTAGTTGCTATTTTAATTTCTTAATATTAGGAGTTAGTGAGATTGAGTCATTAACATGTCTTAGGCTTAAGAGTTGTTAATGGTTGTAAAGGTGTTTTAATGGTCATAAATGACCTTGGATCCTTGAGATATAGGATGATAAGATTCCTAGAATATAGGATTAAGGCAACTATCAAAGTTGCCAAATGTTGTAAAAATGTTGTCATGACAATATTTGCAATTATTGCAAATGTTGCATGCAACATGGATAAATTTGAATTCCCTAAGTTATAGGAGGTTATGATTGGACAATAGGACCTATAATGATGGAGGAGACACCTAATTTTAGTAATGGCTCAAATCTCAAAGCAGTTGGATGAGTTGTAACATTTTGAGTTTGTGAATAGAGAGCTCTGCTATGGTTACAGTGAAGATTTTTGAGTTTTGTGTTGACAGTCGGGCCTAATGAATTGAATGATCAAATATACTATTGGTTTATAGTTCTATAGGAATTATTAAGAATTTTTCATTTGGTAAGTTAAGGGTTTTAAGAAGATTTAGTGTATATATCGTATCGGTTTAGTTTAAGACTGTTCATTGGTCTTTGTGTGACAGTTTGTTGAAAAATAGCTCCCACATGAAATTCAACCATGGGAACTTCAAAGAAATGGTTTAATCTTCAATTGGGGCCACTATACATAATGTATATAAAGGGAGGGAACTGGATGAGTATGTTAGCTATTTTTAGAGTCAGGCCCTATGCGAGCTAGGTAGACCCGGTTAGAGGCTTGATAGAGAAAGAAATAGAGTTTTCTTGTAGGGTTTGGAAGTGCAGTATGGCTCTAGGGAATTTTTTGATAGGTCTACATTGTAGTTTAATTTCCTATGAATATTGGGTTCATGCCAATCAATCCCATAAGGTTTTGAAGCATATTTCTACTAGGATTTAGACTATCCTAAAAACTAGGTCTTTTAGCCCTGTTTACCCTTGTTTATAAGAAGGAGATGTACAGAGACTTCAAGGTCTAAAAGTTTACAAAATAATTAAGAAGAGCCAAAAGGGCATGCAAATCCCTAACTAGTTTAGCAAGTTGTTTGAGAAAATTTAGAAAGAAGGGCCAAAAGCCTCTGAAAAAGGCTACAAGGATTAGGCCTAATTTTAAGGTCTCAATTGATGAACTATTGCTTCCGATAAGAAAGTGATACAAGATCCCACCAAAATGGATCAAATTCACCAATTTATGGAATTTCACAACATGGAGAACACCCCTGCAAGGAAATTTGAAGGATTTGAGGATTTGACACTTAGAGTCTTCTAAGTGAGTGTTGAAAAGAGTACTAAATCTAGGGTGTTAGACTTCTAAGGTTAAGCAGAGAGGATCAAAATATTCAAGAGGATTTTGGATTGGAATTAGTTAATTATCTAAGCTAATCAAGGACCTAGGAGGAAATAGGTACCTAGAAGAGACAAGCTTGGTCTCTTGTGAAGCATTGCAAGCACACCTTGGAGGACTTACATCAATTACTCAAAATTGTTATCATATATTACATGGAATTTTTGTTAGAGTAGGACTTTGTTGTGTCATTATATATATCATGAGTTGATATGATGGATTTTATGATACATATTATTATAGGACTTGTTATGTTATTTATCTTGTTCATGGAATTTTAATCCTATTTCATGGTTTTTTCAAATAGTGGTTTGAATGTAGATATATGAGATTATGTAATATGATCATTTAATATCAATTACATAATTGATCTTTAATAGTGACTATTTATTCATGTAATTGACAAGAACAATATAGATGTTACAAGTAATATTAACTATAAAAAAAACATATATCTAACATTGAGATCTATTAATTTGAACTATAAATATGGATGTACAAATAACTCTATCATAATCTATTAGTGAACATAAGACCATTGACCAATGTACAAAGTTTAATATTTAGAATATAATTAGGTGAATACAACTATGAATTTAACTTATATCTAAAACAAAATTGGATGAATAAAAGTGAACTCATGTTGTTTATAAAACCAAAATTTGACGAATACAAGTGTGCATTGAACTACATAAATAGTTCATGTCTATGTTCTTCTAGAGGTCATGCATCATAAAAATAAATGTTGAAATGTTAGAAAATATGTATTTAAGTGTAAAGTTCATTTAAAGTCAATTTTAATTTATTTCAAATTTATCTCTAAATTATCTCTACATATGACACTTGAAAGAAGATATCAACATATAAAAATAAGACAAATTACAAAAACTTACATGTATAAATTTGATTCAACCTAATGAACCATCAAAATCCTCTCTTTTCTACAATGCGTGTATGATTTCCTCATGCTCTTCCATTGAAAGTATCCATAATATTTTATTAGCATGTCTCTCTTTTTATCTTTCCAATTTGATATTTGTTGCCACTACCAAATGGGAATAGTGCATAATCTTCTTTTCTGATTGGTAGTCTTCAAAAGATTATAAACCATTCCTTCTTGTTAGGTATTTGCATTTCCATGTACCAACTACCACAACAAACCCAACTGGATACTAAAAACCATCATCATCTACTTGATGACATATCAACTTTTTATTAATTTCTACACATCGAGCTAGCCAATACTCAATCTTCTCTTCATTATCCTCAAGTGAAACAACAACATACACATGTCCTACAAAACAAAATTAAGTACATGCACAAATAAAACTTGTTAGATTTATAACTCAAATATAATCATAAATTATATGACATACATGTAACTAATATAATTTAAAGTTTTACAATAAATTAAATTAAATTACTAGGTTGTATGAGGTCTGAAACATGATCATAATATTCTGATGCAAATGCATGATCTAGGTCTTCATTTATTATATCATCTTGATCTTGTGTCTCACTAGGTGTTAAGGATTTTTGTTTCCATTCTTCAACCCATTCTTCCCATTCACCTACAACACAAAATTTACAAAAGGATGCAAGATCCCTAGTCCATATAGTCCAAGTGTTAGAATTAGAACTCCTAAATGAATGCCATTTAGTAGTTCCATTGATTGTATGAAAATCATATCTTGAAACAATATTCTTCTCTTCAACTAGCTAGAAAAAATGTCTGATTGTATAGTTTTGCCTTGATCCTATAGACAAACTTGTTTTACACCATTCAACAATTGTACACACATCTTTAAATTTTGGTTTTTCCACAAATTTGAGTTGGTCTCTACAAAGGGCTCTCTTAACACATGCACTAGAACCATCATGTTCTCCCTTCTCATGTCTAGCCTTAAAAAAACTCTAGATATGTTGGATAATTAGTTTCTTATTTGTCCTACTCAACCAATAAAACATTCTAGCATTCTTTAATTTCCCTGTGCAATTATCTGACCATATTAGAAGTTGTGTTATATGAATTTATTACCCCCTTAAATTCTCATAAAAGGTCTTAAAGAAATACTAGACAAACTGTGATGCTCATGTAATTTATTATCACTCATATAGAAATGATACTCTCTTAATATTTTTCAATCCTCTTTTGTACTACTAGGTGCATGCCTATAGACAATATGAACAAAAATTGTTACTTGCCCCGAAATATAATATTGTGGTTGGATCTCATCTTGTGGTGCAAGAGTGTAGTTCTCGGAAAAGTCAATGACTAAAAGTATACTACCAATTGAAAATGTATTCTTCTTATGCAAAATTGTCCATCAAGCCATATAGTATTTTGAGAGTGTTTCACATATTTAGGTATGACCTTACTCTTTAATTCATTCATAAAAGCATGAAAACTAAATTTTTCAGTTATTAGATCACACTATTTTCCAACCTTTCCATCTTTCAATGGATACTCAATAGTTTGTTAGGATTAATAGTCCATAATACAACTGAGAGGGGGGGTGAATCAATTGTATGATATAATATTAAACTTAAAATTTTAAGCTTATTAATATCAAATCCAATGAACACAATGAATGTCAACACAATAACACAATATTTTCATTACGGGGAAACCCTGTTAAAGGTAAAAACCCCAGTTGGAATTAGCACCCACTAATGATGTACTAAGAGTATAGTAATCCTTGTTAGAAGATATAGCCCTCTTAGGAGCTTGTTGAAACATTATAGTACATAGTCCTTGTTAGAGGATAGACCCTATCAGGAGTCAAGAACAAAGAGGGCTCACTGCCCAAAAGAAGGTTAAGTCCACCTTCTGAACTCAGTAGTTTGCAACAAGTGTATATGAAGAAATACACAATCTTTTGAACTATTTTCCAAAAATTGTATTTACTTGATTAGTTCCAATGAAGTCCACCAACAATCCTCTGCTCTACATACAACAGATACAAGTTCGTAACCTTCTTCTATCACATATATTCATCCATGTCTTTTCCAAAGAAAAGACCTTACATTTATACCTTATTACATTTTACCAAGATCAGGTCATCCCATAAGGCTTCCCTAATTAATTACATAAGACCTTTCTAAGATACACATGGTATCTAAAACAAGTTTACAATGATTATATTACAACAATTTAGGACAGACATCCTAGAATTATGCTTGTCAAAACAAAACACATGCTTCATTTCCTGAGTCGGCTTCAGAATAAGCCATCGCTAAAGCACACATCCTAGATGATGTCACCAACCATTCTGTACCTTGTGCTAACCAATGAAAATTATTCAGTACATCATCCATCATCCTTCAAGATCACATACCTTGAATCCAATCCCTCTGATATCTATACCAAAAACTCAGAGACTAACTCTGTCAATTGTCACTGTCACAGTCCAGTGACCAATCTTTACCAAAATAGTTGTAACTTCCTTAATATGAATCCATTAATGATGCAATCTTAGACATAAGATCACAACATCCATTTGAACTCTCATCTAACTTCATAGCATCTGAAACATCTGTACACCTTCCATACACTGTGATTACCATTCTGGTTTCTTTATACAAGCATATGTTGACATCAGAGACAAAACACAAATGACAACAGTATGATTTCCCATTTAGTAATGTAGTGATTAAACATATTAAATGTCTCAATCACCACCCATGCATTAGCAATATCCAACAAACTCCCCCTTTGGCATTGATGTCAACATATGGGAAAATCTTATCTCAAAGTTGTATCAACCCAAAAGTCCTTCAACTGAATAATCTCCCCAATCAATGAGGATTTTCTCATAACATCACTCCACCTTTGAAAAAAATGGAAAAGGGTGCCAACTTCCTTCACACATAACCTTTCTTCCATGATCACTCCCCTTGAAGAGTAGATCCCTACATCTAGTCCAAAAAATGATGAGGCTTTGAGCACTTCTAGATTGATGGATCTCTACATCATTTAGTTCTGACTAGGAGGGGCCTGAACCCCTAACATACCTCTGAGATATTCAAAGGTATCTTTCAATAGTGGCTTTGTAAAGATGTCTGCAATCTACTCTTTTGTACTGATATATTCAAGCTTGATTTATTTTTCTGTCACCTTGTCTCTTAAGAAGTGATACTTAATAGAAATGTGTTTAGTTTTAGAGTGCATTACCTGATTCTTCGACATGTTTACTATACTGGTGTTATCACAATGGATAATCATAGGCTCATTAAAATTTATTCCAATGTCTGTTAGCATTTATTTCATCCAAACAATTTGAGTGCAATTTATAGTAGCAGCAACATATTCCGATTCAGCAGTAGATTGTGCTATACAATCTTGTTTCTTACTTAGCTAAGAAACCAATTTTTTCCCAAGGAAAAATGCACCACCAATTGTACTTTTTTTGTCATCAATATTTCCTGCCCAATCAACATCAGTATAAGCATGAAGTTCAAAGCTATCATTTCTGTCATACCATAAACCATAGTCTATGTTTCCTCTGAGATACCTCAGTATCCTTTTCACAACAGCTAGATGAGTCTCTTTGGGTTCTACCTGATATCTAGCAACAATTCCAATAGCATTAGCAATATCTGGTCTGGTGTGAGTCAGATATTGTAGCCCTTAAACCATTGATCTATACAGAGTTTGAAAGACACACTTTGATTCATCATCAATTGTTAACTTGTTTCCAGTCACCATAGGTGTTCCTACCGGTTTACAATCTTCCATACCAAATTTCTTAAGTAATTCTTTGAGGTACTTGGTCTAAGAAATGAAAATACCATTCTCATTTTTAGTTATTTGAAGTCCAAGGAAGAATTTCATTTCACCTATCATGGACATTTCAAATTCACTTTCCATTTCTTTTGCAAATTTCTTACATAGATCATCATTACCTCTAAAGATAATGTCATCCACAAATACTTCTACTATTAGAATTCCATCTTCAGTAGTTGTTAAGTACAAATTACTATCTGCATTACCTTTTTTGAATTTGAGTCCAAGTAGATACTTGTCCAACCTTGCATACCAAGCTCTAGGAGCTTGCTTCAATCCATATAGAGCTTTTTTTAATTTGCACACCATGTCTTTATCTTCACATAGAGGAAATCCATCTGGCTGTTCTATGTATACTTCTTCTTCAAGATCTCCATTCAAAAATGCAGATTTAACATCCATCTGATACACTAAAGTTTTTGTGTGCAGCATAAGATAGGAATAATCTTACTGCCTCTATTCTAGCAACATGAGCAAATGTTTCTTCAAAGTCTATACCTTCTTGCTGTAAGTAACCTTTACATACTAGTCTTGCTTTGTTCCTGTAATACCCCGAAAATGGGCTATAGGTTCATTAATCTCCTATATCGACACATCGAATGAAATCGACATCAAAGTCCTAACCTAAGGCAAATCGGCACATAATCAAATCTTAATTGATTATCCTAAATTCTACATCAGGGAATATTCTTTATTCCTATTTATCCTAATTATCTTTGATCTAATGATTATTTGGCGATAAATCCTATTTATCCTAAAGTTTGATTAATTGAATATTCTAAATATTTAATTAATTAGACTTAATACTGCCACTTAATTATTTAATTGGATTTAATTATATTTATTCCTAAATTGTATTATTTAAATTTTGACAATAAATCAAATATCCTATGACTAATTGATTAAATTCTTATTTAATTAATTAATGTCAATTGTCAAATTTAATAATATAGTTTTTGAATAAAAGTTTGATTTAATAATTGATTAACCCTTAAATCAATTGTTTTTATTTATTTATTTAAAATCAGTTAAGTTGAGGATAAATCACTTTATTTATTTAATTCATTCATAATTAATTATGCACATCCAAAAAGTAGTTGAACTTTAAATCAGAAAATCAATTCAAGTTGTTTTAAAAATAAACTCAACTCTCTTTTGAGTTGAAAGCTGATCTCAACTTCTGATTTAAATCAAAAAGTTGATTTGCATGATTTGTGAGTTAATCTATCTCTAAATTCTTGATAACTCAAAAATCAACCTGAGTTTATCAAGAGTGAGTTATGGCTTTTTCCATGCACCTCCAAAGTCCTGGATTTCTATAAATTAAGGCCTCAACTCTTCATTTTGGATCCATCCACGAATTGCATCCTCACACTGGCAAATTGGTGATTGAAGAATCCATCTTTGCGAATCCAAGCTGTTGTGAGATTTTCATTATTTTTAAGCATTCATATCATATAGAATATCATTGTTAGATTAATTTCATGTCATATCAGTTTCTCATATAGAGTAGATTCATATCAGTTTATCTCACCTTATTGCATAGAAAATCTTAAAAAAAAAAGATTAATTTGCATTCATCTCATATATAGATTCTACATTCAAAACCTTCATTTAGGTGTCATCAAGGTCACTGATCTCAATCCAATCTAAGAATATCATACTCGCACCTACTAGAAGGTAGTAAATTGCCTAGTTAGATTAGTTTCCATTTCACTGCACGATTTTGATTTTTGCTATCCTCTAATGTTTTACTGAAGTGTTGTGTTTACAACTAGGTACAAAATTTACACACATTTTTGGCACCCACTGTGGGGCCCTAAAATGGGTTTCCATTCAATTTCTATCAATTTCTATCATCTTCTTATCCTTTTTCTATTCCAAGCTATGATTTTTAATTTCTGTCCGTATAATTTTCATATGAGTTTTGTCAGAAACTTGCACTAGGAAGGACCCACTATCGTATGACAATTGATTTGATCAAGGATCATACCATTAGAAACACAGTGTCATTTGGAGGCTCTGTTGTTGTATGATCTTATACCCATTCCCGTACAATTTTTTGGATTGTCATCTGGGAGGTTACCCACTATCGTACAAGTTTTAGTGCTAGGTTTCAATTGTCGTTTCACTTTTTCAGCCAGTTTTCCAGATTTGATTTCTAGATTTGGACTGACAGCTAACATTAACAATTGAAATTTGCTATTTTTTATTGATTTCTGCTGATTTTTATTGGGAAAAACATGAGAGTTGCTAAAAATAGGTAAAAATATACTAAGTGTGTTGTGAGGAATTTAGGTAATCTTCTCAGCTAATAACATTTTGATTTGGACTAAAATGAACTCTCTTGTGTTAAGCTTGTGTGACCTTTATTGCTTTCATATCATAGATTTCATTTTGGGCTACAAAAATGAGCATAGATTTGCTTTTTAGCATCTTTGTTACACATAGTAAATAGGCCCTATGAACACTATTTGTGGTTCTTGAGAGAGTGAGTTTCCAGTGAAACTCTTCTCAATGAAGGAACCCTTGTAGGTAGGGAGGTTACTGAGAGTGTCTCACATTCTACTAGATTTGTGCATCTTCAACTTTTAATTGATACATTCTCTCTCTAGAGAGGTTGATAGATCATAAGTGGTTGACATCATAGATCTTTGTGAGATAATCTTGGTCTTAGCATGTTAGATTAATCTGTCTTCTTTGTTTGGGTTAAAAGTGAAAAGGCTAGAGGACTATGCTCTACTCCCTTTTTGGGTAGTATTAGAAACTCAGATCCTTGAATCCGGAACTAGTCTCCATGTGGTATCTTTTGTGAGTCACCTTTAGAGAGGGTTAACTATAGTGGACATTCCCTTAATTGGGTCAACCACGTTGATGAAACCTCAAGTGGTAATAGCTATTTTCACTGTGGTAGGAGTAGCCACTATATAAATGCCCTTGTGGAGGAAATCTTCATAGGTGTGGTCTCTTATTGGGCTGTCAGATCTCCCTAACAGCTCCTGATTGATTAATTTCTTGGATTGTGTCAAAACCCTAGTGCACCTGGATTGGAGTTCACCCTCTTGAGATCACAAAATTTGTAGAGTCAGACCATTACTACAAACCCTAGTGAGGCCAAATTTTCATTTTCTAGGAATATGTGCATTATTTCAAAACTTTTTGGAACATACACTGTTAGCACTCCTAGGGATTAGCACATTTAGTCACTTGGTTGTTCATGTGTAGGGTTGCTTTGTCCCCTGTTCATTGTTTTCAAACATGCTTGAAATCACTTGCTTGCTATTTTGTGTCCCTATTTATCTATCTGGTTACTAAGAACGAATCAATCTGGTACAATCTTCAAATCTGGACAGACAATTTTGTGAGCAATTTGAAATTGAAAACCTAAAAATTGTAAAATCTAATGTCAAACACCTTTCTGGAGTCAAAAGTCATTTTTTAAAGTCAGAAAGTTGTACGACTTTTGGCTATTCTCATTTCAAAACCCCTAGATTGTCGTATGATAGCTTGTATAGTGTCATATGAGTTTTGCCACCAATCAATAACAAAAGTAAAAAATCCTCCAATCAACTATCATGTGAGTTTTGTAATTGTCGTACGAGCTTGTCAATTGTCATTTCATAGCCTCCATTGTCGTACGAGCCTATAGAAAGTCATTTGAATTTTTTTGAAAAATTGCCAGAAAGTTGTCAAAACTATAAGAGACCCAACTTTTACAGCCTATTTCTAGAGTCAGTTAAATAAATCACTATGTTAGGAATAGAGAAAAAACTACTGAGAATCCAATCATTTTCCTAAAGTGGCCTTTTGAATCTAATTTAGCCTTCTATTTAATCGATTTGAGTCTTTTTCATCTTATGTCAAAACCTTGTCATAACTATCAATCTTCAATCCATCCTCAAAATGGCTAAGTGTTGTGAACTTGTGTCCACTATCTTTTGGGCATCTACCCATACATCTAGGGCATAGTATCCATCATTTACATCCAATCTAAGCTTCAATCAATCAAACCTTGGCAAGGTTGCATCATCTAATCTTCTTGAATCAATTCATTCTTCAGTTGTCTCCATCGTATTCTTTTGCTTCACCCAAGGTTAATCATGGAAACTAGAGATTCCTCTCACAAGAAATCAAGGGAAACATCTCATACCTTACCTTTGACTCATATCCAAGGTCCAACTCTTGAACAACTCTACAATTCTAGTCTTTACGAAGATGATGGTCTTGGTAACTTTTGATTAAAAACTGGTTACATACCCCCTCCATCAACTCACGGAGGTAAACCCCTCCTCAATCTAATCTAGGGAGTCCTAAAACTCCTAACATGTCTCACAGAGGGACACATCACAGATCCCAAGGACCCTAGTCTCAACAAGGTATGGATCAAGAACCTACACCTTCTGAAATTGCTCAATATCCAAATGATGATAACTTCAAAAGGATGATGAAACATTTCTTGAAAGAAAATAGAGAAACATACTTTCTAGAGTTAGCTCATCAAGGAGCTAAACTTCCTCCCAATTTTAATGTGGAAGATATCATTACACATGAGGAAGAAACTCCTATTTCAGCTATGATGAAACAAATGCACACCATGCAAGTAAAACTTAACAAGATGGAAAAAGAAAAATAACCTAAGGAGTTTTCCATGGAGGCCCTATGTCCTTTTCCATTCGATAAAGACTTGTATATGCCATTGTTCCCTAAGAGGATGGAAATGCCTAAATATGATAAGTATGATGGAAACTCTGATCCTCAAGATCACGTTAGAGAATTCTATACTCAATCTATGGAGTTCATGCATGAACTAACCTATTTGATGCATCTTTTCCCTTGATCTCTGGGAGGGGCAGCCATTCATTGGTTCTCTAGGATGCCTCCTACAATCAAAACTTTTGAGGAGTTGATCAAATTGTTCTATCAGCAATACTCCTACAACATCCAACATCCAGTCACCATGATTGATATCTACAATCTCAAACAATATCCAGGAGAACCATTCCTAACATTTCTCAAAAGATGGAGAAAGAAATTCTCTCTATATGCTAGGTCTATTCCAGAAACTGAGAAGCTAGAAATCTTCATCAAAAATATTGTTCCAAAAATCAACTACCCTTTACAAATGCAAAATCATACATCTTTTGACAAGATGGTAGATAATGCAATCAAAATTGAAAAAGTACTTGTGAAAAAATGAGACATCACACTGCAAAAGGACAAGTATAAATCTAGTTATAAGGATAAGAACAAAAATTGGAACAAGAATAAGGGCATCATCATAGATGGAATTGTTGATAATCTCCATGCCCCAGCTAAGGCACCTTCTTTCAATCTAACCATTGGTACCCAAGCCATCAAAGCTTCAGAACAAAAGGTGTCTAAATCATCTCAAAAGAAGCCAAAATACAAATCTTGGTCCGCTGATAATAAATGAAAGTTCACTCCTCTTGGAGAATCTTTGGAATCAGCTATGAGAACTCTACTAGCTAATAACATCATCTCATTGCCTGAGATCTGACAATCTGATCCTAACCCTAAGCCAAAATGGTGGAGAGAGAATGAATTATGTGATTTCCATTAGGGTAAAGGTCACAAAACTAATAACTGCTTGTGCTTGAAGCATACCATTCAAGACAAGATTGATAATGGAGAAATCACAATTGATAATCCTAAAAGCAATAATGATCACACAACATTCACCGAACCATTTTTTATGCATAGCCAAGGAGATTCATCTTCTCAGCCTAATGTGGGTGCTAAGGTCAATTATGCCTATCCTGGAAATAATATTGTTATCAATATGGTTGAACCAAGCTTATCTGAGCATTGCAATGTCATCACAATTGTAAGAAGAGATAGAGAAAATCAATCAGCTAACACATTTACTTGATCACAAGCTCAAGCACACCTGCAAGGACAAATCCTAGATCAATCCAATGTCCCTAAGGTGCCTTTCAATCTATCTTCCACTTCTAAACAGAGGGCAGCATCTAAATCTTCAAATCCTAAGGACACGAGGCCTACTTCATACAATATCATTCAACAACTCCAACATACTAATGCTAAAATCTCCATGTTTGAGTTGCTTTGGATATATCCAGCTCATAGAGCCATCCTAGACAAAGCTCTACTCAGATCCAATGTTCCTAATAACCTTGATTTAGATAGATTGTAGGCTATGGTTGTTCATCTTACATCTCCATAGTATATCTCCTTTTC
Organism: Chamaecyparis obtusa; assembly: GCA_027943335.1. Taxonomy (NCBI): domain Eukaryota; kingdom Viridiplantae; phylum Streptophyta; class Pinopsida; order Cupressales; family Cupressaceae; genus Chamaecyparis; species Chamaecyparis obtusa. Next base: position 617,430 of record BSBK01003732.1, on the reverse strand, counting down.
AGAGGATGATGATAACTCCTTGAGTCATCCACATAACCAGCCCTTACATATAGAAGTCTTGATCAAAAACCATTGTTTTAAATGTGTGTTGATAGATGGGGGCACTGGTTTGAATATTTGTTCTTATAGCTTGATCACACAATTGGGATTTTCAGAAACAACCATTGATCCTAGAAAGAAAATAACTATCAAAGCATATGATGAAGAAGAAAGATCCTCCAAGGGAATAATTGTGTTGCCTATCAGAACAAGTCTTGTCATCAAAGATACTATATGTCAAGTTCTTGATATACCTTTGGCTTACAACATCCTTCTAGGGAGACCTTAGATACATGAAATGAAAGCTATTCCTTCTACGTACCATCAGTGCTTGAAATTTCCTTGTGACGGAGTAGAGGTAACCATTCTAGCTGGCATGTCAACAACTTGAAATGCATTGAAGGAAAATGTAGATAAACTTGTTCCTAATAACAGAGAATATTCCACTAAGCAAACAGATGTAGCATCCACCTCTAAGATGGAAGACATTGCAAAAGAGGTCAATATCAAAGAAAATGGTATGGGAGAATATACTATAGAGCCAGTCTTGTCTTTGACATCTCTCCCTATCTTGCCTAAGTCTTATGGGCAAGCTCAAAAATAGTTCAAACTAGAATCTAAGGAACATCTTGAGGCATATAAAGGAAAATTTGTTGTAGAGAAAGTACCTAAGAAAGAATTTGAAGAAGATGAAGCTATGCTTGCATGGCTTTACAAAGATGAACCTGAATCCCAAGTTGTTCCACCTAGTGACTCTAAAGTATCGAAGGTTCCTTCTAAGTCATATGGCCCAGGGGATAAACTGATAGGTAAGATGGGATATAAAGGAAAATGACCTCTAGGACTACAGGGTAAAGGTCTTCTATCACCTCTTAAACATCATGGTCGAGCCAACAAGAATAGAATGGGTCTAGGATACATGAAGAAGCCTTTCTATCTTAGCAAGAACTCCCCACATGTTCTAGAACAAATTGAGCCTTCTGTAGAAAATCAACTAAAGAAGGAAATAACTGAACAATTTGATAGTGATGATTCTGACACCACTGGTGAGCTCATTCCTTATGAGTGATTTCCTAAAGAAATCAAAGACTTCCTTGAAGCTGAAGATGATCCAATAAAAATAATTAATGTAGTAGAAACATAAGAACCTACTATAGAGAAAGAGATAGTTGCAACACAAGACCCAGCTAATCTTGAAGACAATCAAATAGACAAAAAGGAAGGTGGTAGTTATTTTGAGACAGATTCTCATGAGTATGAATTCAAATCAGAATCTGAGGGTAACCCTTCTTGAGGTATTCATCCTGACTTTACTCATGTTCTTAGATTTCCTAGAGGCATAGATGAAGAATCTAATAACTATGAATGGGGAGCCATTCCAGAAGAAGATGATCTTATTACAGAGAAACATGTTGATGTTATTCACCAATATGAACCTAAACCCAATGTAAGTATAGAGAGAAATGATGAACTTATCGAGTTTGATCCACTGATGGATAAAGTGGACTATCATAATGACATTGAGCCTATTCATGAATTGAATGTCTTAAGTTGTAATATCACCTTTGAACTCGAGCATCAGGTTAGGACCGATGATGACAGATCCATATCTGTAAACACTCTTTCCCAATCTTTCACCACTTTGACTATCCAACATCCTGAACTTCTTGATCAAACCTCCACAAACCCGAGCCATGGTATTTATGCCTTCCCGAATGACTATTCCCTTGCTTGCTACCTCAATGCAGTTAAGCCTATGAGGACTTCCATCAGTGAACTGAGCATTAGTATGATGGAGTCAGACATCAAGTATCTTAGTCAGAAAAATAAGAATAAGAATAAAAAGAAAAGGAGTTCTGAGGGTGAAAACCACTTTGTGGCAGTCTCAGAACCTACAAAAGTAAAAATAAAAGACATATCTGAAGGTGAAAACCTCTCTAAGGCACCTAAGGATGATATATTTGATGTCCTTTCGAGTCATTTATAGGACAGATCTCTAGTTCTAATTGAGCCCACTCAATCTATCAACTTGGGAATAGCAGAAGAACCACAGTTGATCCATGTAGCACAATCTTTATCAGAGGAAGAAAAGAAAAAATTTACAACCTTCCTCATAGAGAAGAAGATCAACTTTGCAAAGAAATATTCAAATATGCCAGGGTTGGATCCCGATCTTATAATGCACCATTTATCTATAGCTCCAAACCTTAAACCTATTAAGCAAAAATTGAGAAAGATGCATCCTCATGTTGCACTCTTGGTAAAAGCTGAATTAGAGAAGCTCCTAAAAGCTAGATTGATCTGAGTTATTGATTATGTAGAAAGGATCTCTAATATTATGCCTATTTCAAAACCAGATAAATCAATCTGAGTATGTGCATACTTTAGAGATGTAAATAGAGCATGCCCTAAGGATGATTTTCCACTACCTAACATTGATATGATAGTGGAAATGACTGTGGGCTTTGAGATGTATTCTTTAATGGATGATTTTTCTAGATATAGTCAAATAAAAATTTCTCTAGAGGATCAAGAGAAAAATGATTTCACATGTGCATGGGGCACCTTGTATTGGAATGTCATGCCATTTGGGCTTAAGAATGTTGGTGCTACATATCAAAGAGCCATGACATCTATTTTTCATGACATGATTCATAGGACTATGGAGGATTATGTTGATGATACTTTAGCAAAATCTATGATTAGAATTGAACATCTAAATGACTTGAGAAAGATACTAGATAGAATGGAAAAATTTAGTCTCAGACTAAATCCTAAGAAGTGTGCTTTTGGTGTCACTTCTGGAAAGCTCTTAGGATACATAGTTTCAAAGAAGGGCATTGAAGTTGATCCAACTAAAGAAAAGGCTATCATGGAGATGCAACCTCCCAAGAATATTAGTCAAATGAGGACATTGCAAGGGAGAGTTCAATCTATCAGACGGTTCATATCTCAGCTAGCATACATATCATAGCCTTTTACAAAAACATTACATAAAGGTGTGACATTTGCATGGAATGAAGAATGTGAGAACAACTTTAATCATATCAAGAAATATCTATCAAATCCTCCTATCTTGATGCCTCCCATTCAAGGGAAGCCTTTGATCTTATATGTCTCTACTATAGATACATCACTAGGGGCATGACTTGCACAAAATGATGAGAACAAGAAGGAAAGAGCTATATACTATATTAGTAGAACATTGGTGGCATAGGAAAAGAATTATTCTATGATTGAGAAGGCTTGTCTAGTTGTGATCTTTTCATCATAGAAACTGAGACATTACATGTTGGCACATACCACACATTTGGTAGCTAAGATTGATCCACTAAAGTACCTACTAAGAAAAGCTGCCCTCACGGGTACATTAGCTAAATGGATCATGCTCTTAAGTTAATTTGACATTGAATATGTTTAAAGAAAAGCTATAAAAGGATAGGTTATTGTTGATCAATTAGCAGATGCACCTATGATTGATGATACACCGATGCCAATTGAATTTCTAGATTCCTCTATCACACTAGTAAATTTTGCCCTAAATTGAGATGAGAAAGGTCAAATTTTCTACAACAATTGGTCGAATAGATGACTAAAACTGTCATCAGTATTTTTTGGTCGAATTGTCTACATGGTGATTAATCATTGAAATTTTGACCAGACTAGTTGTCGAATTATCCACTGCAACAATCCCTTGGAAGTGGAAGAATAAAACCACCACCTCGATTGAGTCAATTAGTGTGAAGGTCAAAATTTCAACTTTCACTTGGACATTTAACGTTGAACTATCCATGGTGGTTCATGGACAAGACCATCAAATGCATAGCATTCTGGTTGAAAATAATAGTGTTGAAAGGTCAAAATTTTGACAAAGCCAAAATGTTGTTTAAAAAAAAATTGTGGTGCACCATTTCAATATATTCCTAGTTTTAGTTGAATATATTGGTTATCTATAATTAGCATTGCAGTGTCAAATGCAGCATGAATTCATAATATGTGTGCCCAAATTTATGGTAACTAAAATATAGCATAAATTATAGTCCAATGAGATGAGATCAAGAGATAAAAATATTAGGAAAGATAACACATCCAAGTTATCTTTCCTAATATTTTTATAGATCCAGCACACATACATCCCCAGGGAAAATAGGATTATAGATTGAACATGAGTTAAGAGAGGATGCAAAGTGCAGTTGGAATGGATACGAATGAACAAGGGAATTCAAGAAAGGATATGTAGTGAAAATAGAAGAAACAATTCTAGATATAAATGAGGAGGAACAAGATTCAAGGAATGGAATAAGCACTTCTATTCAGTGAACAAGGGGAGTGAAAAATACATTTGCCAATCAATGATAAAACTACTCAGTCAACACTATGTAGAGTTAAGTAATCGCATATGGTAGGAAATGAGAACTGGGCATCTCTAGTCGACAATAAAGAAATCTATGATTGCTTCCAAGAGAGGAATCAATTAACCAGCCAACACCTTATATAGTGGGCAAGGAAGAGGGACTTATCTGCAATGAGTGAACATGAGAGGTTCAAAGGGGATCCGAATGGACATTTTCCATTCATTGAAGGATCAATGGGGATATGGAATCATAAATATCAGAGAATCGACATTTATCTTTGATTAAAGAATCAGAGATTATAAAATATGTTGATAATCATTACCAAGGAGAGATCATTGGCTTAACAACAAATTGGTATTCGTAGATTATCTAGGGAGTAATGCTAATTAATAGAATATTAGAACTGAATTCAATGCAATCAAAGGCAACACATTTTGGGCCACAACTCACCAAATCAGACTGGTTCTAATACTCCCAATAGCCATAGAGTAATATAAAAGAAAATGGGAAAGATGTTTCTAGATATTTAATTCAGATTTATAGTGCTCGCAAGAGACACTAGACAATAATTACAAAGACCCATCTGATTGAAATAGTGAAGGCCACATATGCACAACTCTCATATTTTGATACAGTGCTAAGAATTGCAACAACAATACAAAGATATAGACAAACATGACTATACAAGTGAGGCATAATCACTCATACATTGAAGGGATGAACATCAGGTCTTATTTATAAAGAGTAGTCACCTATTCCTGTCAATACTCATATTTGATCAATATTGATATCATGCATCAGTAACCCCAATAGAACTTTAGATTTCATATGAATGGGGTCAAGTGTCCTAGTTGGTATCTTATTCTATCAATTTGAAGGTGAATCATAAGAATTATGAAGAATTTTGCAGTGTCTCATATTGTAAAAAGAAGGGACATTACAATTTTAGAGTAAATCAAGTAAGGTCACAATCGGAGACATTACATCCCAAGTTAAATCCTTAGAAGAAATGACAAAGTGCTGAAATTGGGAAAGATAACACATCCAACTCTCTGGGTATGACATACCCCAACAAACTTGGACTACTACAAATCCCAATTGAATTCACTAGAAGAGACACCTATTAGTCATGGTATTTAAGCTGGTCATGATGCAAGAGGAACTAACCAATCAAAAAAGAAATTTTACTCAAGTAGATTGGTAAAGGATATGCACAGATCATAAGGAAAGAAGCATCATATAAAATATTCATCACACGTTGTGGCGAAGTGCAAGACATATCTGCATGAGGACCAACATTGTGAAATAAAGTGGATAAACAACTAGAATCCTTACTTACAAACTAGAATATGCACATAAGTCCTTAAGGTGCCTCCATGAACTAAAAATAGTAAGTTAGAAATAGGAGGAAACACGGATACCAGAAGTAGAGACAACCAAGGTCCTATTTCAGTTGTGATCAACTAAGTCATAGAACTATAGGATACAACATAAGATAGGATAGTAGAGTGAGAGAAACAAAGTCAATTTCACTAACAACACCTCTTTGCTATCTCAAGACAATACAAAATGTTCATGGGCTAATGTTAAAAGCCAATGAAGTACTACACTCTCAGACCAAACATTAAATCCTTCAGATTCATCAAAGAATTCTAATGAGTAATATCACAGACCTAATTAAAGGAAACTAAACAAAAACAACTGCTTAAGTTGTAACTTGAAAGCACTCTAATACTCCAAATTACTCAAAAGCAGACCATCATGTTAACTATACAACTAGTATTTTCTGACTATTTTGTAATCAATGCATCCATAACATGAGTAACTTAAACCTCATCATTCCTGTCAACCAACCTTGGCTGCCAAAAAGTTACCACTAGCAACACTCACTCCAACATCATGCCAATGATCATTGTCACCGTGATGACGAAGACTTGGTATTGGTGGCCCAGGAGAAAGTTTGGCTTCTATAGCAAACCGAATTGTCCCAGTTGCCTCCATAGCTACTTCCAATGATTCAGTGTCTGTAATCTGATATTGCCCAACATATTTGGCCCTGTTTACTACAAAATTAAATATTTATGTTAACCTAAAATGTTCCAAGACATTGTGGGCAATTTCTAGTGTTAGCTTTAGTTTGTCAGAAATGCTGTTAAAATCTCAATGATGAATCACTACTTTCATCATCTTATATTATCCTATAAAGTTCTGACATCTAGATGATAGCCATGGCAACATATATGAAAGATCTCATAGAATAATAAATATTTTTCATTAGGTTTATAAGTGTGACCTCATAGAATTCATTATCACTTAGCATTTAGCAACATATCAGGTCATACTTCTAGTTGACATCTTTAAGACAAATGACAATCAGGATCAAACAGCTAAAAAATATATAATAGTATTGCTACTAAATATTTTTGACACAAGGACAACTAAAATATATCATCACAATTGTGAAAAAATGGATATGAACAACTTCCCATCTACAATGTGAGACCTTTTTATTTGGAGGCCAACAAGAAATATGTAATTACCAAGCCATTCTTGAAATAATGGAAATAGATTTCATGTTCACATAGATCCCAGATCATATCTCAAAAGCCCCTCCTATTAATAAATACCCCACAATATGCTTTGAAGTATACAAAAGACAATATATATCAAAATGTCTAAATGCACGTAAAACAATTGAATGCAAACTGAATAAATAACTAGAAAATGCCAGCTGAAGCATGCAGAAATAGCCTAGCTCACTTCCAAAATTATACATCATATAAATAGATGTTCCTAGTTTCCTATCTATATGCAAGAGAGCTCTTAAGCTTTACTCCTATTGATCCTCATTTTAGGATTCACCTTATAAATTGATTACCTTCTTTGCTATTTGAACTCTATAATTGTTGAATCTTTGTTTCCTAGGTTACAAAGAAAGATCTATCAGCCCTTGCTTATGTAGGCTCACTGTTCCATTTATAAGGAAGTTGGATTTCTCATTTCCTTATATAAGTGTGTCAAGGTAAGTCTCTTTAAAGTTTTGCAAATTTGGGAAGTGTCCCATTCCTCTATCCAATTGCTTCCACTGTCACTATGTAGAGCCTGAATTGGCATTTTTGAAACACCTTTAGTTGTTGTCCTTTGGGCTCTGCTATTGCACCCTAAATATCCACCTTGAATCCTAATAGAAGAGCATGCACTACTAAATTATCGCAATGGTTAAATACATGTCAAAGCAAGATGAAAGACAGTGTCATAATTTAGAAGCAACCCTTCTCCACCTTTAGATCAGCGTTGAATCTATAAACAACAAGTAGGATCTACTGACATGGATGGTTATAACATCTATGCATTGGATAGGACTTGACAGAGGGGGTTGAGGATGGAGGTAGGTTCCTATGGAGGGTGTTTGAGGATAGAGGAAGGTTTGTGACCAATTATGACATTCTTAATATTGTTGCATTCCCCCTCAAGAAGGTTTATACCTTAGTCTTTGACCTTTCTAAGCATCATTACTGTAGTTTCCCTAACAATACATAGTGCATTGTTATATATTGCACAAATACGCTCACTACACACATATAGTGAAACATGTGTCTAATTTATGGTCAAGTTCTATTGAGCTTGTAAATGTGATTTCAAAAGCACATTCCCATGTATAAAACTAGCATGTCCACAAAACATGAATGAGAACAAGGTGAAAATCCAAAGCCCATTGGTTGGGATTTCCAAAGAGAGAAGGCATGAGATGATTGAGGATTGTAGTCTTCTAACAATGTAACTTTCACTTTGAAAACTAATATGCTTTAGTTCTTTTCTTGTCAAGAAAAATGATCTCCTTTTGCTCTCCTAAATTATGGTATGAGTTTTTTGATATTAATGAAAAGGTGCCATCTTCTCTCAATTTTTGGTATGAGGGTATCAGGGAACATAATAAAAGCCTATGAGATTTAGTTCCTTTACGATAGGAGGTCAAAATTGAGTGGGCTTTGATATCATGTTAAAATGTATAGAGATAATAGCAGTACAAAGACAAGATGCATACAAATAAAACTGTCTATATATTTTATTGAAGAAGATTACATGCTACATGTAGTCTTTAAAGGGCACAATTTCTTCAAACCTGGATCTGAACTTGACAGCTAACTTAAACTAATTAGCTACCTAATAAAATCCAACTCTAACAAACTATGAAAACTGAAACTAACACTGCTAGCAACATGTTTAAGATTTAGTTTATACATGCAATGACTTATGATTGATTGTGACATAATGGAGACTTACTACAACATATTTTTCTTTCTAAACTCTGCTGGCAATAATCAACCCGTAGGAGAATGTGATCGCCATTTTTTTTATTTCTCTTGTCCAAAATGTTGAATTTCTATGGTCCCCCCTTTAATGAAACGAAGGGATACAAACATTGGTTATATATTTCTAGATGAGATTTTTAATGTTATTTCTACGTTCATGTTTTGTTTTGAACATATATGAAATTCAGTATTCCATTTTTGTGTATCTACAGACTATTAGAATTGTTCAGGATGTTCCATCCTTGGAAAGCAGGAGCAACAGAATCATATTTAAAGATGTATCTTCAAACTACCCTTGACGAAAAACACTGCTCACGAAATATAGATCATAAAGATTGATTTGATATTAGCAAGTAGCTAATGTCTGTAAATGATATTACAAAAGGAAATAAATTTTATTAGCTACTGTATTTTAGGAACATCATTGATGAGTCATTCATTTCACAACCCACTCATAAATTTTAATTTTTAAAGGTAAGAATTGAGGAGCGTAGAATTGTGTGAAATTTAATGTTGATTTGAGGCATATATTATTAATTTTTTTTGGTAAGTTAGTTCAAACATTAGGTTTTTGGTATTATTCAAATAAAAAGATATATTGATAGCAATGTAAGTGTTTATTGTTATACATATTCAAAAATATACTCAGACATTTATATATGATAACAATAGCTTATTCTTTTCTGTTAAATTGGTCTGAGTGTGTTGTCCTTCAAGCATAACTTGGCCTCAGGTCAATAGCATCAAAGCACCTCATTATTGTCTATCAAATCCTAGTGGTATTGGAGTTGCTCATCTAAATCCTTCTTCAAATTTTGCATGTCTACTCACACAAGGTCCACATGGAGAAAGTAAGCTCTAGAAGTTCATGAACCTTGATCTTACTTATCTCCATAATCTCAATAGAAGATGGTAGACAAATTGATAGCAAAGATGCAACAACAAAGGGATGATTTGGAGAAACATTATGAATTGATATAGGCTATAAGCATGAATCTAGATTAGAATGTCACATAATATCATATAAACAACAAAAACACCATAAATTTGTAATCATAGCATCATGATCATACCATCGTATCATCATATGCTTCAAGTTCAACATCAAAATAATAAAATTTTAAATGATAAATCATATATAACATCAAGTTCAAGTAAAGGAAATAGAGCCTGTATAACCATATTTTTTTGTCATACCCTTTTTGCAAGGAACTAAAAAATTATTCAAATTAAACAAGTATGAACTATAAGAGACTAAGAAAGAAGGCAAAGGTGTTACCTCACTAGGATGACAGTAATAATGAGACAAAGAACCATGAAGACTAAATCCAAGGAGACTAGATCTAAACATCCGAGTTCGTTCAAATTCAAAAATTGGTTTGCCTTCATAGCACTGTCAAGTCAACAACATGAGCATTATTTTGTGTCTAGAGTGTCATAAATGTTTTTAAATGTAGAATAAAATGGTTGTAAATATGTATTTCTACCACATGCAAATTATTTTGAGATATAGACCTGTACAATCCAATCTCCCAAGGAATAGACAACACCACTTATTGCCATCTTTGCCAAAATAGGATTTGTCATAAAGCAATGTTAGAATAGTTACTAAAATGGTCATAAATTATGTTCTTATAGTAAAAGAATACTTTGACTTAAGAAAAAAACTACACAATATTAAAACATGACATTGTGCTTTAAAAACTAAAAAGGTACCTGTAATGAAGAACTTCATTTCGACTTGCTAATTGGTTGTCACTATTAACTCTAAGCTTATCTTTAAAGTTTGAGCTTCACTTAGTTTCAAGAATAGTTTAATATTCTCTACTAAACAAGGCCAACCACATGAAGGTGGAAGCTCATTTGGCCCCTCCCCCCCCCCTAACATCACTCTAAATTCCCCATTAACATTTAATAACATTCATTCATTCATCCATTTTTGAAATATAACATTCAATCATTATAATCACATGATAACATTAATTAACACATAAAATTCATTAACACACAACATTCATGAATAATTCATTAACACAAAATTCATTAACATGCAACATTCATGAATAATTCATTAACACACAACATTCATGAAGAATTCATTAACACATCATTCATCAACATTACTAGTACAAAATTACATCCATTAAGACAACATTCTTTCATTAGCAAAAAATATTAATTACAATCATTTCTTTTTGGGTTTCTTGCTATTTTTTTTAATCATGTAATTTCTAAGAGGAATATCAATGTCCTCATCATTCCCCTCCTCTACTGGTTCTAATTCCAACGCATGTCTCCTCCTCATCTATTCAGGAACATGAGGCCACTGCGCCAAAGGGGGGTCCACTACAATAACAACTACTTCATGAGTTAAATTCACACCATTTTATATTAGTGAATTATGAGTATTTATTTAAGTAAAAGAACTATAAATCAAAAAATTAATTTAAAAGAACAAAACATAGATTTTCTTTACCTGAATGTGCCACATGATCTACATGGTGATCAGTTTGAACATCTTCCGACACTTGTTCAGCATGACATGATTCTGTATCCTCTAAAATATACACAAAAAGGTTACACCAAGTTCAATTTAAGATGTTAAATTGTATTAATAATTACATAATTAGTTTTAAATAGAAAATGAGCACCTCCATGGACAGTACGATGCACATCAGGGGCTTCATGATGCGGCGTATGATCTGTGTCATGATTAAGAGGCTGCATTGCAATGTCATGCACATTATTATCAAATAGATTGTTTCTCAAGTATTCAATTTCTAATATAATTTTTGGCATATTTGTTAGAAAGTAAAGATCCCCAAGATAACTAAGAGGGGGGGGGCTGAATCAGTTATCAGATAATTTATCCATTCAATAGCTTTAAACAATATAATCAATGTATTGATCAACCATAGAAAGATAATCATACACAATTGCACAATAACACAAGATATGTTAACTAGGGAACCTCTTGAAAAGAGTAAACCCCGGTGGGAATGATGCCCACAAAATGATGCACTAATATGAAAGTTCCTTGTTAGAGGATGGACCCTGTTAGGAGTCTTATGAAATACATTCAGTACATATAAATCCCTGTTAGGAGATTTTGAATCCTTGTTAAAAGATTCTAACCCGGTTAAGAGTTTATGGAAGACAGAAGGACCCACTGCCCAAACAGCTTCAAGGCAAGATCTCTGAACTCACTATCCAAAATATCTTAGAATTAATCAATAGAATAATATGAAATATATTACCTCCTTCACACTATGCCAAAACTGCACTCTCTGCTACACAAGATCACAATTCCAGATCTCTGTACTCACAAGTCTTCCTTCATCACTGAATTAGCTCTTTTCTTCACTTCATGCATATATTCGCATCACAATCTTCATAGTACACATTAAAATAAGGAAAAAATTACTTCTTATATACCAAACTCAAATAATTACAAATGAGTCGGTCCTCAATTACAAAATAATAAATTCTACACGCTACACACAGAATTCACATAAAACTGTTGGCTTCCAGTTACTGTAACTTTCTCCAAACATATCCTCAAAGTTTGTGATATGAACCATGTCATCATTAATGAGTCTCCAACATCCCTTTAACTGCACAAAATCAGATTCCATCCCAGCTAAGAGATATCCTCCGATTTCTGAACATCGCTACACAGAAACACTGTCTAAACACTGCTTTCACCAAAATGCTCATAACTCTTACAAATGAATGAATTTCTTTTTGTTCTGTTAACCATAGGTTAATAAAACACCAAATAACATACCATCAACTATGCAAAAGCCAATCTACAATATAACATGTGCGCAAAACAAAACTGTACCTACTTTCCTGCTAATATCCAGAATATCACTGTGTTGACATCAATGACAATCCAAGTCATGAATGCAACAAAAACTGCTACAGAATGACTATCAAAACACTTTTCATTCATTCCTAACAATATCCCCCATTGGCATTGATGGCAACATAGATGAAAAACATCTAATGTTCCAAAAATCCAATACTGCAACATCACTGCAAAATATCAAATCAAATCTTGCTTCATTTTCCTATTTAGCTCTCTCATACAATCCACAATGTTTTTCATGTATATCTCTCCCCCATTGACATCAATGATAGAAATTCTATCACTAAGTCAACAACAACTTAATTTCAAAAGACACTTTTCAGAAAAATACAATAACAAGAGTCCTCATGACTCAGCTCATAAACTCCCCCATAGAGGAAGTTCCAACATCCAATCCAGAAGAAAGATAGGGCTCATATACCACTGGATGGATGCAATCATCTGCATCAATTCTCAAAAATAGGTTGGGGCATAAGCCCAAGCATACCTCTCAGATACACAAATGTATCCTTAGGTAAAGGCTTTGTAAATATATCTGCTATCTGCTTCTTTGTACTTATGTACTCCAATCTTACTTCTTTTTTTGCAACTTTCTCTCTTACAACATGATACTTGATCTCAATATGTTTAGTCTTAGAATGTAAAACAAGATTTTTTGACATACTCACTGTACTGGTGTTGTCACAATGTATAACAATAGGCTCATCAAACTTTATTCCAATATCTTTCAACATCTGCTTCATCCAAATAATCTGATTACAATTATTTGCTGCTGCAACATATTCTACTTCTGCTGTCCTTTATGAAGTACAATTTTGCTTCTTACTTAGCCAAGAGACCAATTTACCTCCAAGAAAAAAGGCTCCACCACTGGTGCTTTTCTTTTCATCAACACTGCCTCCCCAATCTACATCAGTATAGGCACATAAAGTAAAATCATCAAAATTCTCATACCATAATCCATAATCCATTGTTCCTTTCAGATATCTCAGTATCCTCTTTACTGTTGCATAATGTGGTTCTCTAGATTCTACTTGAAATCTTTCTACAATCCCCACTGAATGTGCTATATCAGGTCTTGTATGTGTCAAGTACTGCAATCCTCCAATCATAGATTTGTATTTTTTCTACTCAACTGCTGGTGTCTCATCTTTGCTAGATAACTTAAGTCCGATTACCATAGGTGTTCCAATAGGTTTGGAATCTTCCATTCCAAATATTTTCAATAATTCATTTAAATACTTAGTCTGACTTACAAATATACCTTCCTTGCTTTGTGTTATCTATAATCCCAAAAAATATTTCATTTCTCCAATCATGCTCATCTCAAATTCAGTCTTCATTTCATCTGCAAATTTGTCACTAGCTTCATCTTCTCCTCCAAAGATAATATCATCAACAAATATAACTATAACCAACAAACCATTCTCAATTTCTTTTGTGTATAAGTTACTATCTTTTGTTCATTTTATAAATCCCAATTTCAATAAATACTTATCCAATCTTGCATACCAGGTTCTAGGTGCTTGTTTTAATCCATATAAATCTTTCTTTAACTTACATACCATATCTCCTTCTTGTGTCAAAGGAAAAACTTCAGGCTTCTCAATGTAGACTTCTTCTTCCAATTCACCATTCAAAAATGCTGACTTCACATCCATCTGATACACTCTGAATTTCTTGTAAGTTGCATATGCTAGAAACATTCTCACTGCTTCAAGTCTGGCCACAAGTGCAAAAGTTTCTTCATAGTCAATTCCTTCTTGTTGTGAATATCCTTTACATACCAATCTTGCTTTGTTTCTTATCACTTCTCCTTGTTCATTCATCTTGTTTCTGAATACCCACTTTGTTCCAATCACATTCTTGTCTTTAGGTCTAGGGACCAATTCCCATGTCTTATTTTTTTCAATATGCTCTAGTTCTTCTTTCATAGCATTGATCCAATGTTCATCTTCACAAGCTTCATTAGTAGTCTTAGGTTCAATTTGAGAAATCAAGCATAAATGTACCTTATTCTAAGTCAAAACTCCTCTATCTAAACTTCCAATAACTTGCTCAACAGGGTGATGTCTTGAAGTATACTTGTTAGGTGTCATAGTTACTGATCTTGTTCCGACTGTAGATTCTTCTCTGCTTTCTTCTCTATTTTTTTCAGTATGACTTTCATTCAGCAAATCACTATTAGTTTCAAAAAATAATTCTCCATTTTCAATGTTAGGCTAAGGTTGTGCTTCTCCATCAGATTCATAATCAAGCATTCTTTCCTGAATTTTAAACTTCTCATCAACTTTTACATTTGCACTTTCAACAATAGTCTTAGTTCTTTTGTTATAACATCTATATGCTTTTCTTTTTAAATAATATCCAAGAAATATTCCTTCATCACTTCTAGGATCAAACTTTCCTATATCATCATCTCTCTTTATATAACATTTACTTCCAAAAATTTTAAAATACTTAACTGAGGGTGTATGTCCAAACCATAATTCATAAGGTGTCTTGTTTGTATCTGCTCTAATTTGTACTCTGTTCATAGTGTATACTGCTTTGTTCACTGCTTCTCTCCAAAAAGTTTTAGCCAAATAATTTTCAAACAACATAGCTCTTACTACTTTAGTTATTGACCTATTCCTTCTTTCTGCAATACCATTTTGTTTTGGTGTTCTAGGGGCTGAAAGTTGTCTCTTAATACCATTCATTTCACAAAAGGTGTTAAACTCTCTAGATGTAAATTCACCACCTCTATCAGATCTTAGACACTTAATCTTCATTCCAGATTCATTCTCAATTTTTCTTTTCATGATCTTAAATTTATCAAGTGCTTCAGATTTTTCTTTCAAAAATGCAATCCACATCATTCTTGTAAAATCATCAACAAGAATCATAAAATACCTTTCACCATAGAATCTTCTAGTCCTAGTAGGACCACTCAAGTCTGTATGAACAATCTCCAACTTCTCTACCGATGTGAACTTCTTATTAGGAAATGAGCTCCTTTTCTGCTTTGCCATCATACATTCTTTGCAAATCATGTTAGTAGGTTTCATAATTCTAGGTAAATCTCTTACCGCAAGTGTAGTGCTCACCTTGACAATATTATCAAAGTTTATATGAAAAAACCTTTTATGCCATAATGAACTATCATCAATCCTAGTTATCAAACATGTCATCTTAGTGGGATTCAACTGAAATACATTACCTTTGGTTCTGGATCCTTTTCCAATTAGATTTCCATCTTTATCTTTTATCACACAAGTTTTCTCAGAAAACCAAACTTGATAATCCTTATCAGCCAATTGTCCAACGCTTAGTATATTATGTCTTAGTCCATCAACAAAGTAAACATAATCAGTGTTAGTCTTTCCATCAAGAGTAATAGATCCTATACCCTTAATCAAACAAGGTGCATTGTTACCAACCCTAACAATTCCTCCATCATAATTATCTAACTTAACAAAATTTCTTTTATCTCTAGTCATATGATGTGAACAACCACTATCTATAATCCAATTAGATTTCTTTTCAACTTGTGAAACTAATGCTTTTTCTTCCCTTTTATTAGATTCAGAACTTTCTTCTTTAATTGCTACAAATCCTATTTCCTCAAAGTTATCATTATCACTGTCACTTAAATGTTTTTCAATTCCTGCTTCAAAATCTTCATCATTTGCATAATAACATTCTTTAGATCTCCTATGTTTAAAGTTGCTTCTATACTTCTTAACTCTTTTAGGACATTTAGATGCAAAATGACCATATTCTTGACAAGTCCAACATTTAAAGATTTTCTTACCATCTGGTTCTCTTTTTACAAGTAATGCAATACCTTCTTCAATCTTCTTATCTTCCTCAGATCTGCTACTGCTGGCATAATCTCCATTCACACTAGTACTTCTTGTAGGTCTAATGCTAAGAGCACTGAATGTTGTTTCCATTCTAGGTAGCTCTCCTGATAATCTCAAGTTCATCTCTACTATTTCTAATCTTCCAAGAAGAGTCTCTCTTGAAAATTTTGATGTACAAGGTATCACTTGTTCAATCATCTGCGTTGTCTGCTTGAATACTGGTGTCAAAGTTCTCAAAATTTTCCATATCACTTCATTCTTTGTCTTATCACCTCCACAAGATTTATTCCTATCACAATCTCAGACATCCTACCAATATAACTTCTAATAGATTCATCTTCCATCATTCTGATATCTTCAAATGCACAAATCCAATTATGTAATCTAGCCTTCTTCGCATGTTCATCACCTTCAAAAGTAGAATGTAAAGCTTTCCAAATTGCATGAGATGTTTTTAAACATCTTACCTGACTATATTCATTCTCTGGTAGTGTTGACAAAAGTGCTTCTCTTGCAAGTATGTTACACATGAATAGATCTAGTTCATCTTTAGTTCTTGCCTCTAGATTGTCTTCCTCAATGATAGTCTTCTCATTCTTTGTAATCAACCAATAACTTAGTCCTAAACACAATAGATGTGTCTTCATCTTTTCTTTCCAGCTGTCAAAATTTACTCCATCAAACTTAGGGCTTTCTTTTCTGAAATTCGCCATGGATCTCCTTAAGTTGTTAAACTTTTCTTTCAAGGACCTGCTACTCTGATACCAATTGTTAGAAAGTAAAGATCCCCAAGATAACTGAGAGGGGGGGGTGAATCAGTTATCAGATAATTTATCCATTCAACAGCTTTAAACAATATAATCAATGTACTGATCAACCATAGAAAGATAATCATACACAATTGCACAATAACACAAGATATGTTAACTAGGGAACCTCTTGAAAATAGTAAACCCTGGTGGGAATACATTCAATACATATAAATCCCTGTTAGGAGATTTTGAATCCCTGTTAAAAGATTCTAACCCAGTTAAGAGTTTATGGAAGATAGAAGGACCCGCTTCCCAAACAGCTTCAAGGCAAGATCTCTGAACCCACTATCCAAAAGATCTTAGAATTATTCAATAGAATAATATGAAATATATTACCTCCTTCACACTATGCCAAAACTACACTCTCTGCTACACAAGATCACAATTCCAGATCTCTGTACTCACAAGTCTTCCTTCATCACTGAATTAGCTCTTTTCTTCACTTCATGCATATATTCACATCAAAATCTTCATAGTACACATTAAAATAAGGAAAACATTACTTCTTATATACCAAACTCAAATAATTACAAATGAGTCAGTCCTCAATTACAAAATAATAAATTCTACGCGCTACACACAGAATTCACATAAAACTGTCAGCTTCCAGTTACTATAACTTTCTCCAAACATATCCTCAAAGTTTGTGCTATAAACCACATCATCATTAATGAGTCTCCAACATCCCTTTAACTATGCAAAATCAAATTCCATCCCAGCTAAGAGATATCCTCCGATTTCTGAACATCGCTACACAGAAACACTGTCTAAACACTGCTTTCACCAAAATGCTCATAACTCTTACAAATGAATGAATTTATTTTTGTGCTATTAACCATAGGTTAATAACACACCAAAGAACATACCATCAATTGCACAAAAGCCAATTTTCAATACAACATGTTTGCAAAACAAAATTGTACCTGCTTTCCTGCTAATATCCAGAATATCACTGTGTTGACATCAATGACAATCCAAGTCATGAATGCAACAACAACTGCTACAGAATGACTGCCAAAACACTTTGCATTCATTCCTAACAATATTTACTTGTGTACATGATGCAGGAGACTCTTTGGTTGGGCTAGTGGAAGCTTGCCATAGGCATTCAACCATGGCTTCATAGCCTTCCTTGAAGGCAATTTTTTTGTGTTCTTCCATGGCCTCTAAATTAAAATCAGAGCCCTGCATTTTTTTATTAATTAAAAAAATTATTTGCATTTTATAAATAATTTTTCTCTACAATTCATTTACTGCTACTTACAATTTGTGCTTTAATTTTTGAATATCCACCAGAGTCAAGTCTGTGCTGCCCAATCTTTTGCAGCCTGGCCTTTGTTGCCTTTGATGTGTCCTGCAACCTATGAAAAGTTTGAAATATGTTAGATGATATAGATATAAAGATAATTAATTAGTGTATTATTACATTAATGTACTAGTAGTTAATACTATTGCATACCTTCTTGCATTTTCTGGTGTAATTCCTCTTTGAGAATCCCCTTTCTCCTTTGCATCCAAAATGAACTCATTCCAATCCCTCACTGGAATAAAGGGAGGGCGCTCGTACTTTGGGTTCTGGATGAGACTCTTTCTATATGAGTCCCTCACAGTATTAAGATGTTTGCAAGCTCTTTCTAAAATTTTCTTCTCATCAAAAATATTATTACCAAACTCATGCTCTAAATCTTTAATGAGCTGATCTTTTAATTTTTTTTCTTGCAAGTTCCACCTTTTAAAAAAAAACACAAAATTGTTAGATATAGCTAGTAAAAGAAAAGACCCAAATGAAAGGAAAAATGTTGTACCAATTAATGATATAAAAAAAATAGTGGGATAAAGTTAGTTCACTTATGATGTTCCACCTTGTACGTATGGTGGGCCCAAATATTTGCAGTGTGAGGTCATAAAGCTTCTTATAAAAGCTATCGTTTCCTGCAAAAAATGTCATGGGATAATCAATCCAAAGCTTGTTATGAATAGGTAAATGCATATTACAATATAAAAAATAATTATTTAAAGTACCTGGAAGCTTAGGACATTTTAAAGGCATCGATTCATCATTGTCAATCAACAATGACATCTGCATAACTCTCGTGCTAGAAACACAGGTATCTCTAGGAAATGATGGTGAATTATCACCAATACATGTGGTCTGATCTATATCTGACATACCAGATAGTGCCACCGGTATATCTCCTACTCCAAAAAAATAATCCACTATGTGATGCACCCAAGATTAAAGTACAAATTATCAACTCATAATTAACACAAAACCAAATATAGAAAAACAAGGATTTACTAGTTGGACGTCCCCTTGTTGCCGACATTACACTCAACAATCTCGAATGGACGTTCGTCGACCTCCTAAGAGGAGTCTCCTACACTTGATGACCTGAACAATACATTGTTAGCAAAGACATTCTGAAATAATAAAAGTAAGAGTTAACTTAAGAAGTTTTTGAATGTTCCAAATAAAAAATCCCTTGTAACTTGTCAACTAAAGGATTATTTTACCAGTGGCAGCCAGAGCTCTGCTAGTACCAGCCTCACCTCGTTGTCCTTGACTAGGTTTTGGATCAGTTGCCAAAAAATCCTATAACAAGAACACATATTACATATTTTACTTCACAACATAAAAGAGTATAAAATATAAATCTTTATTGAACTTTTGTTATAACTAAATATTCATTACTACTTACTTCATAATGACGTGCTTGCACTCTCAAATCAGATAGCCTCTTCATCGTCTCCTCGGTTGGAATATTTGCTGCATCCAAAATTCTCATTATTTCTAAATTGATTTTTTAAATTTTTTTCTTCAACATAATTGTTACATTAGGTGTTTCTATAATATCATCATTAGAAGGGGTAGCTATTGCCTCTATGCTTACTGTAGGTGCTTTTCCCCTATCCTGAACATCAAATTGTGACAGGAATATTAGTCAAACTATCATAAAAACTCCAAAACCATAAATAAAATAATGTAATAATATAACATTTTTCAACTATCTAATTTGTACAATTTCAATAAGGTTTACCCTTGCTGAAGAATGGGTGGGAGGAGCATCCTCATGGCCTCTATCATGTGTGGGATCCATATCGTCCCATGATAAAGATTAAACATAAAAACTTCAGCTAACTGAAAGCAATATACTTAGCAAAAAAAACTTATTAATAAAATGGTATATAGTACTTACCACCCTCATGATAGTAACTTTGTTTGTATCTATGCGATTTAAATGGTAATCTATTAGTAGTTCTTCCCCTGCACTTATTGATTTTATCGCACATACAAAAACTTGATTCCCCTCACGTGCCTCAAATATGCAATTGGGTTGCTTATTAGTTGAGGAAGGTCATGTACTATTTATAAAACCTGCAATATTACCTATTTCTTTTGGTCTCCCATCAATGTACATTGTAAATCTTTTACTTTGATCATTTTCTTTCCATTATATATAATTAGCTAATAGTGCATACCTACGCATACTTTTTTTATATTGAACAATCTGCATCCAATCATTGTAATTGTAACATGGACCAACATACTTGAACAATTCAACAACTTTGTTGTAACATACCTTTATCCCATCCATGGAAAATAGGCCCAAACCATGTAATGAGGATGGAGCAATGCGACATATCCTCTCATTAACACAAAAATTAGTGTTAATTGGAGGTAGCTCATTGGGTACCCATTCTTTCTCAATGTGTGTGTAACAAAAGGGCACTTTGATGTTGCCTTTGGTCTCATCATCATAAGAACATGACCCTCCATTAGCAAGGAAAAATTGCATGCGTTTATCAAATTTTTTTCTAATCTTTTGACCTCTAGTTGATCTCCCTATTTTAGTCGTACTACATGTAGAACTTTCATCTACCATTCCCTCATTTCCCTCATTTGATGTAGATAGATCTGACAAGTACCTATTTGGTGGTTCCTGCAATCCATCAAATGAGATATTGTCATGTCCCCACTTCAACTAAAATTTTGATAATATTTAAATAATATATATAGAATAATCAGGTCGTGACCCATACGTATGGTTCTTCTTTATCTATATGTGAGAGATATAAAATGTACTAAGTTGAAAGTGATTATATAATTATATTTCTATATGGTTCTTCTTTGTCTATATATACATTATATGATTATATAATATGTCTATTTATAACATATGTGCTTAGTGATAAACAAGAAGAATATAAGAAAATTATGTCTATTTATTGACTTATACCTGCTGATCCATGTCATTGTGCACAATCCACACCAAAGGGGTCAAATTTACTGCATATGTTAATCATTTATCTTAAGTTAGCTAAAAATTACATGATACGTATGCTACAAATAACTTAGAAGACAACATGAATAATATGCAACATTGTAAACATGAACAAATTTACCTTATATATGGAATGCAAGATCATCAATAGAAGGGGTGACGATGTCTGTAGTCAATTGCCTGTTTGTAAAAAGGGTGATAATCAAACACAATATAAACATTGGTAATTATAAATCACATATGTTGTAATCATTAGAATTGAACATAATAAATATGTAATCATTACAATTGAAAGTAATAAATCATGTCAATCATTTCATTGATCATTTCAATTATGTCATTGATCATCTTCATCATCATCATCATCATCATCATCATCATCATCATCATCATCACCAACATCATCACCATCGCCATCATCATCGTCATGATCACCATCACCATCATCATCATCATCACCATCATCATCATCATCATCACCATCATCATCATCATCATCATCATCATCATCATCACCATCATCTTGATCTTCATCATCTTCAATATCTTCTTCTTCCATAACATTATACTTTATCAGCCTTCCTATTGGATCATGTCTAACAAAAAATGACCAACCCTATTTATGTGGAACTTCTGAGTAAAACACTTTCTCACATTGGCTTGGAAAAACATAGGGCTCATCTCCAACTGGCTCAAATGACCTTGTATTAATCATTATAAATCCATTATCATGTTGAATAATAGTTCTATTTGGATCATTTTGATTTAGTCATAACCTATACCATTTGATGACGAATAGAACTACTTTGAAGGAGTTAAAGTCGCACTCAATTATATCATCCAAGATTCCATAGTATTGATTTTGAGATTGTTGAGGATGTGTGTCATTTCTAGATGATATATTGGTGACCTCAAAAACTACAGTTATCCCAGAATCACAAGTTTTCTTTGTGTCATCTAACTTTTTAATGCAAAATTTGTGGCCATGATAGTACATAGCTTTGCGGTGCTTGACTTGCAATTTTTTAAGCATGTGTAAATTATTTGCATCGTGAGTTGATATGAAACATACGTCGAGTCATGATCATTAATAAATTTGTACGTACCTCTCCACCTCTTAAACCATGTGCTAAATCAATTACCATTGGTGTAACATTGGAATCTCCATTACGATGAGCTTCTCTAACCAATGAAGCAACACCTTCTCATGTTAATGAGCAACTATTTTGTTGACATCGTTCAATCCATACCATCATCCAATCAAGATTGTTCACAATATACAAATGTATTGCATCCCACTCTCGACCAACTGTATCAAAAAAAATACACCAATTATAAATAACTTATATTAAAGATTTATAAGAATTAATTAACTACAGTAACATCTTAGATTTACCTCTCACTTTCCTCAATCTACCTTTGCCCATCAAGTACTCCCCTTCAAATTTGTTAATGGAGTTGGGATCCCAAATACAATCTACATGGATCTTTGCTGTAAACTTAGGAAGATATTCACTAATGTACACCATGGTCTGGTATACCATATATCCCTCCACCATAGAACCCTCAGGATGTGCTCTCTATCAAACCAAGCCTTTCAAAAATTTTAAGTGCCTCTCAACCATCCACATTGACCTAGTTGGTACAAGTCCACATAATTCAATCTCTTCAACTTGATGTATGAGGTAGTGTTCTTATGCATTGAAAAAAGTTGAAGGTAGACACTTTTGCATTTCACCCATAAGAAGAGGAATTTTTCTCTTCCAATATTTTATATCTTCTTTATTGATTTCTTTATATGACAACCACCTCATGTATTTTCCAAGATCATATATAACTTGTTTGACACTATTGGCAAAGTGGTGTGGGAGAGATAGAAGTAGAATGTACTACAATATTTGTAAAATGATCTTGTCAATATTTTATAAAAGAATGCAATGAAAACTATATGTAGTATACGAATATATAGTGAATACAAAATAACATGAATTACCTTAATAAATGTATGACAATCATGTGTTTTCATCCCTGACCTAAATTCACTTTTCTTTGATATGAGATTGTTTATGTTCGCAACAAATCTTGTGGGAAATTGTATTTCTTTTATGACTTCTTTTATAGAATTGCTCTACTACTCCGACAATAACCAACTAAGGGCACTTGTATCAATCTAGTCTCCATTTTTATTTGATTGAATGCCATTTTTCATTGCATGGTTGGATTCTTCAATGTCACTACAAATTTTGACAATTTGGTCTTTGTCATGCCTTCCATCCAAGATTTTCCATAATGTCTCTGTTACATTCTTTCCAATATGCATAGGATCAAACAAATGCACAATTGGGAGTTTCTCATAGTACGACAACCTAGTAAATTGTGTAGGATAACTTTTTAGTACTTTTGGAAGTTGGTCATTGATGCCTTGATGACCTTCACAAGCATCAATTACATCATCAGTAAACAAAACACAATATCAAAATATAAATTTGAAACAAAAACCATCAGATGGAATGACATTACCTCGATGATTTATTTTATTGTATGTCAACTTCCATAGGTGAGGTGTCATTTTCCATGGCTTTGATGTAGTCTCTTCTTTCCCATTGAAAAGATGTTTTTCGGTAATTTAGTACTTATGATTTCTATGGAGAAAGTGTCTTCTCATCGAACACCTACTTTCTTAAACTTTTTGAATGATGAGATTTCATCTTTGGACCACAAACTAGACATGCAAATTTTCCCTTTTTCTGAAGACCTACAAGATCATGTATAATTGGATTAAATGTGTTAACTTTGTGTTGGCACTATAACATACCAAAAAAGAGGTGTTAAGAAGAGAACATACCACAAAAAATGTGTTAGCCCAGGGGCATTATGTATTGTCCATACAAGTATTGCATGAAATTGAAATTGTCTTTGTCCTATTGGTCTAGAGATGTCATACATAGTAACCCCATTCCATAACATGATCAACTCATCAATAAGGGGCTCAATATATACATTGATATCTTTAATTTGGTGCTTACCTAGTTGAATGAACAAAAACATTACATAATTATTATGACCATTTTGATGGATTATTAATAATAAATTAATTTAGATGACCATTAAATCAAAAAATACCTGAAACAATCAGTGCCAACATTATGTGCTCCCTCTTTATGGACAACCAAAGAGGTATGTTATTGTTGATAACAAAAATTGGCCACACCGAGTAAGTAGATCTCATCTCTCCAAAAGGATTGACACTGTCTACTGCCAATGAAAGCTTGAGATTACAAGGTTCTTCTTTAAAGTGTGGCCATTTTTCCTCTATTTCCTTAAATGTCAAACCATCCGCAGGCATTCTCATAATGTCATCTTGACTTCTATTGCATGCATGGTAATCCATAAATTGTGCCAAGCTATTGCACCTGAATAATCATTGCAGACGTGGAATAATGGGAATATGTCGAAGAACCTTGCAAGACACCTTTTTTGTTATTTGATCTGATTGATATCTACTAATATGACAAATAGGGCATTTTGTTGCAAATTCATGTTGTTTATGATATATAATATGATCGTTCAGACATGCATGTATTGTTTGATACTCCATTCCAATATCTTTCATAATGGCAGATAATTCTCGGTACGAGCAAGGTAGAATGTTTGATGCTGGTAAAAAACACTCACCTATCAACCTACGACCAAAAATATAATTTGTTAATTTAAAGAATATTAATTGCTACACGATTCACCCAATGTTAATTGTAAGGGAATTATGACTAAAATAATGAAAAAGGATGACATGCCTTAACATACGTGTCATTGCTACATTGGATAAACCATTCATAACCTTCAAGTTTACCAACAACAATACAGCGGCAAGAAGAGTTGTTTTGGAGCCTTCATATAGGGGCTTGTGTGCCTTCTCAAGTATAGGTACATCAAGCTCTACATCAACATCATCATCATCATCATCATCATCATCTTGATCATCGTGATCATCTTGATCATCATGATCTTCTTCATCATTGTGATCTTCTTCCATGGTATCATTACCTTCTACTTCTATATTCACACCTCCATGTGCCCTCATTTGGAAATCCACATTCTCTAGATTGTCATGGTCCATAACATGAAACTCAGGGACGTTGAACTATATGAAAATGATGACCTTATATTAACCATGACCATGATGTCATCATCAAATCATGTCTTATGTATTTTATAAATTATTTAAATACATACCAATGGATGAAATTTGTTTCCCCCTTCAATGTGACCATGTTGCCTACAATGTTCCTTAGTTGTTTTGATTAGATACCTTCGAGTCTTTAAGCCCTTACAAATTTTGCAAGGACAATAACATTTTCCATCACATTTTCTTTTTAAGTTAGACCATAGTCTAGCAATTGTCTCCCTATTTTTTTGTGCGTTGATATCCTCAGACATGGTCTTTCTTGAATGGAATGACTTGTTGGTGGAAGAAGGATGATTTGTTTGCAACCTGCAGATACAAATCGTTACTAAACAACCATTTTCTCAACTATAACTTTCTCAATGCAAAGGGACATTTATCATACCAAATCAAAGTTTACAAATGGATGGTTCTGATGCTTTTCCATTACAATAGCAATAGAGGGTGTATAGATAGAAAAAATAGTTGTAAAGAGTAGATTTAAATAAATAAAATCAGGTAAATAACTAGGGAAACTGAATAACGTTGTAGGACTCCTTACCTCCATATATAGGCTGCTCTTAAGAAATGAAAACACAAAGAAAGCTCTCCTAATCATATGAATACAAGCATGGATTTTTTTATTTCATTGTTAACTTGAGAAACCTATTTCAAATAGAACATTATCATAAAATCTCGTAGGCCTTAATTTTTTGTATTTTTTTAATGACATTAACATGGTAACTTTCCAAAGTTAAGCACCTCCAATAATACTCCCAAGACCATTCTTGTGGCTTACCATAATGACAACTCATTTCTTAGTTTCCTGAACTGTTAAATTGCCTCTACAAGTCCATAGTACTTCCAATACTAGTAATCTATCTACTTGTGAGATTTTCATATCTGATCTCTTAACATATTTTCTAGAAGCCCTCATATTTCTCTCAGTAAGAATAGTTGTGGCATAGGATCCTTCAACTATTTGTGGACCCTTGGTCTTGTAAACAATGACCAATCTTTCAATCAAATGCACCTTATGTTTGACGTGTGGTGGTAACTTTCTCATTGTAGTGATGAATCTATTGTTTAAATAAACTACACATGAATATGAGATGGACAATGAGGATGCACAAAAAGGAATGATTCATATGTTTCAAGGTACAAAAATCTCCTAGATAGACAAAGGGTCCACAAACAGTTGAAGGATCCTATGCCACAACTATTCTTACTGAGAGAAATATGATATGAAAATCTCACAACTAGATACAGCTGCCCCAGGCAAGGCAGTTTGCATAATTGGACAAGTTGAAAGGTGCCATGAAGAACCTATAATATAAAGTTGTGATTCTCTAGTTGGGATAGTCATCACACTATTTAGAAGAAATATGAAGAAATATGAATATGAAGAAATAGTACTACTGTCTAGGATATTTTTGTACCATTCTTTGGCACTTTCTTTTAAGGAATTGACAAACAATTTTATCATGGCATACTCATTGTCTGTCTCATATTCATGTGTAGTATTGATGAAATAACTTAGATGTTCTTCCCCAATTACTGCCTTATTACCTTGAAACATATGAATCATTCCTTTTATTTCAACTATTGGTACAGTTTTATGGACATGGTATGACTGTCTCAGAATGACATCATTTTGGTGAGTTAATTTGTTTGTGTAGAAGTATGAATGGATTGGATCAATGGATTGGAATGGATATGGGTAGAGTATAGAAGAGTTTAGAATGATGTTAGAGTTTCTTGTGGATGAGAAGGCAAAGCCATACTGTGCTTAGGGGAATAGTGTGATGACTATCGCAATACAGCTATAACAGGACATATGGAACTTACTCAAACATATTGAGCACTTTAAATAAATAATACAATGGAAAAGAAAGAGAAAATAGCTTTAAATCAAATTTTTAATTCAGTATTTTTTTTAAATGCCAAGTTACTGGCTAATTCTTTTAACCAAAACCAAATCCAAATCCAAGTGTAAGTCAAAAATCAGCTTGCCAAGTACTCATCAAATCAATATATCTTTTTATTTGAATGTCAATTTTTACTGTCTAAAAAAACTATACATGCACACCTATGATTCTCTATCAGAAAAATATGAATAATAGTCTTACGTTCTCAATTATCTCCACTAGAGTGAATGGTCACATGTTTGTTGGTTTCAATATAACGCTATGAAGCTACCTTTATAATAGCTATTTATAAACGCTATGAAGCTACCTTTATAATAGGTATTTATAATATTATGTGTCATGAAGTCTCTTTATCATGTAAAAATTAACTCTCCATATTGCTAGCTATTTAAATGTTAATGCCTATGTGTGCGCATTTATAGTCACACATTTCTCATCATGTATAATACCAAAAACCTAATGTTTGAACTAACTTACCCAAAAAAATTAATAATATATGCCTCAAATCAACATTAAATTTCACACTATTCTACGTTCCTCAATTCTTACCTTTAAAAATTAAAATTTATGAGTGGGTTGTGAAATGAATGTCTCATCAATGATGTTCCTAAAATACGGTAGCAAGAACTTTGGTATCCAATCACTTAATAGCATAATAACGTATAAACCTATACAAAGAAGGTAGATGAAAATTCTTATATTGCATGATTGGTATTAGTACTATGGAAGGTACGAGAACTGGTTTTGGATTGCACTAACACCTTTATAGTGCAATATGAACTACTAATATGAAAATCTCACAACTAGATACAGCTACCCCAGGCAAGGCAGTTTGCATAATTGGACAAGTTGAAAGGTGCCATGAAGAACTTATAATATAAAGTTGTGATTCTCTAGTTGGGACAGTCATCACACTATTTAGAAGAAATATGAAGAAATATGAATATGAAGAAATAGTACTACTGTCTAGGATATTTTTGTACCATTCTTTGGCACTTTCTTTTAAGGAATTAACAAACAATTTTATCATGGCATACTCATTGTCTGTCTCATATTCATGTGTAGTATTGATGAAATAACTTAGATGTTCTTCCCCAATTACTACATTATTACCTTGAAACATATGAATCATTACTTTTATTTCAACTATTGGTACAGTTTTATGGACATGCTATGACTGTCCCAGAATGACAACATTTTGGTGAGTTAATTTGTTTGTGTAGAAGTATGAATGGATTGGATCAATGGATTGGAATGGATATGGGATAGTCATCACACTATTCCCCTAAGCACTATGGCTTTGCCTTCTCATCCACAAGAAACTCAAACATCATTCTAAACTCTTCTATACTCTGCCCATATCCATTCCAATCCATTGATCCGGCCAATCCATTCATACTTCTACACAAACAAATTAACTCACCAAAATGCTGTCATTCTGGGACAGTCATTATAGGTTCTTCATGACACCTTTCAACTTGTCCAATTATGGAAACTAGCTTTCCTAGGGTAGTTGTATCTAGTTGTGAGATTTAAAAAAACAAATTTAAAAAAAAAAACAAATTAGATGTTCTTCCCCAATTACTGCATTATTACCTTGAAACATATGAATTGTTCCTTTTATTTCACCAAGGATTGTGATTGCGGTAGTGGTGAAAACTTGAGTAAGCCCAAACCTATGTATAATAGAATAATAGTATCATTTCAAACTATGAATAATGAGTTTGGCCAACCCTATCAAAATTCTTTGTTCTAAAAATCCTCAGCATTAAAGATGGTCTATCAATTACTTTGAATATTTGTAGAAGTTCTAAATAACTCTATTTTTCCTTTCACCAGTAATCAGTTCTTCAAGTCCCTAACTTCCCACAATTTCAACAGTTTACAACAGGGTGTTAAAATCTATTTTCCTACTTTTAGTTATAAACCTACAGGTTACAGGAAACCACAAGTACTTACTACAGACAATATTTAGATTCCACTATTTCCTGCAGCAATGGCCTTTCATTTACTAAACTTGGTTAGGGAAAATTTCATATGTGTTGTTCTATTTCTTGGAATGTCACACCAAATATTCTAGTAACTTTCCCACTTACTTCCGACAACGTTGACTATCACAGAGTCATTGTGATCTAAGTGATCAGTTTAGATTACTGTAATTTTGGAATGGCTGTTCATTGGGTTTTTTTAGTGGTTGTGATTACAAGATGTCTTTCATGCATCTGAGATACTCAATCAGAGTTATGATTTAGTCCCATCCTCCAGTTATTCCACAACATTCTTCCCACTTTTCTATTAAACATGTATCGTGCCCTAGCTAGGGCATCGGCCTTGAAGATGAGCTGGATATCTTGATGCTTATGTTATTACTAGATTGTGTAATAACTACTATATCATGGTTGACACCCTAATAGGGTTGTCCTGGATTGTGCTAGATATCATGATGTTGAAATAATAAGTATTGATCATGACTAAGGACTTCTTTATGTTGTCTTGAATTATGTCGGTAATCATGACATACTATTACATTGAGAGACACAACTTAAATCCTCTCTTACTAAGAGGGAGTGTTGAGAAAATAGCTTCGATAGTATTTAAGTTTTCAAATGCTTGAAATAATATATGAAAAAGTTATGAGCTTATATATATATATATGTGCATATCATTATTGATAAGAATATATATATATATATATATATATATATATATATATATATATATATATATATATATATATATATATATATATATATATATATATATATATATATGCTCATATCATAAATATATATATATTCATGCTGAGATTAGCTATGAAGGAAATACAGTCAAATGTCATATATATATCAGTCACAATGTGTATCATGACTGTGATAACAGTTACGATACCTATACATACCATGATTTATAATAGTCACGATACATATACATACCATAACTTACATCAATGCTATACATACCAATCACGATATGTATATGTATCATGACTATAGTCATGATACATATACATATTGTGACCTATATCACTAAAGTTGAAAATCATGATATTACCATGCATTGTGTGTTAAGTGTTAAAATAGTAATATGAAATGGCATCATTATAATTAGAAGTTGATTGTTATCAAATGATTATTATTGTGGAAAGGCATGACCCTACGTAACTACCCAGTCATGTATGGTCATGTCCTTTCACAATAATAACTGTTCATTCTTCTACTTATATGAGATCATATCTGTTGTTTAGAAATCAATCACAATGGCAATTATCTAATCCAGCAGAAGTTCGATTATGAAAAAGAATTACGTTTATTCTTTATTCTAATCTATATTCTTTAACACCCTACCCTGTAAAATGTATGCAAAATGTGGAAGTATAGACAAAGGCCAGTGAACTTTTTGACAAAATGCATTTAAGAATCATGGTTTTATGGAATGCCATGATTGCAGGATAATCACAAAATATACTTGCTAAAAAGGCTTTCAAAAAATTTCAAGAAAATGCAATCAACATGTGTAAAATCAAATTTGACAACCTATTAGCATCCTTCCTGGATATTGCCAAAATGGGAGCTTTGGAATAGGGTATGGACATCCATCAAAGCATAATGATAGGGGTTTTTTACTTGGATATTGTAGTTGGAAATGCTTTGGTAGACACATATGCAAAATGTGGAAGCATGGTAAGTCATGTCATCTATTTAACAAAATTCCTCAAAGAGACAATTATCTCATGGAATACTATGATTGCAAGCTATACAAAAAATGGATTTGTTGAAAAAGCTTTGGAAACTATCAAGCAAATGCAATTAGCAGTTATGAAGCCAAATTCGTCAACCTTTGTCAGCATTATTGCTAGGAATTCATCCAAAATGTGGAAGCATATACAAAGAACATCAACTATGACAAAATGCTTTAGTCTCATGGAATGGGATGATTGGAGGATATGCACAAACTGGATTTGTTGAATGTGCATGATTTACCTTCTTGGGCATGCTGGCTATCTTGAGGAGACACTAAAATTTTACATTAAGGTGCCAACCAAATCTATGGTGGTTGTGCTGATGTAGATCACACATGAATATAGGCTTTAGGAGTCTTGACAACAACATTTCTTTTTGATTTGGATCCTAAAAATGTTGTCACTTATGTTCTTCTCTCAAATGTTTATGCAGAAATGGACTGGTGGGGTGAGGTTCAAATGATAAGGAGATTTATGAAAGATAGCGAAATTAAATAGATTCCTAGGTGTGTTGGATTGAAGACCATAAAATGGTACATGTTTTTCTGTGTAGGAGATGGACACATCCATCTACGTAGGAGGTATACGCAAAGTTGGAGAAATTGGCTTGGGATATGAGGGTAGCTGGGTGTTTTTCAAAGGAGATTTGAAGTGCTTTCTTTTACTTTGCTAGTGGGTTTGTTACATATCTTCCTTTTAGTGTTTCTAAGTGCTTCAACAGTGTTCAATTTTTCTATTAGAGGAGCAAGAGGGTGTTATTAGACCTGTAGATGATCTGAAAATTGTTATCAATCTGATATAATCATCTTCCAGTGTATTGAATTGAAGTTTGGATGTTTTATGAGGTGTTGGATTATTGTGTGATTGATCTGTGATGTGTTGGGCACAAGGTTGTGTTTTCTGAGTGATTTTGTTTCATCAAACCTATTGTAATGTGTTTCAAAAGCATTTTCAAACCTAAACTAGAATAATATTCATCATCCATCAATGTATTTTGTTGTTGATTCAAGTTGGGTGGGTTTGTTCATGATATCAGGCAGTAATTTTGGGTGTTACAACAACTCTTTTATTACCAACATTTCATAACTATATTAATTCTTCTCAAATAGTGTTTGTTTTGCATATGGAGGATTAATATTTTTGGATGGTTATAATGTTATTATGTTAAAGAGCTTTCATTCCTATGCATTTTATATTGTAACAGGGAATGATAGTACTGCCATTGGGATTGATCATTATCTATTGCTGATACTTACCCTATTGAATTAGTGGATGTACCCATTAATATTTCCCATTGAATTGATTGGATATATCTACCGCTCTATCACTATATCTATTAAATCATGCTTCTTGAAAATTAATATTTGGACACCAATGCTATTGCCATTGGATGCAAATAAATTTTAAACTTGAAAGCTACCTAATGCTCTCTACAACTTCATATGCTTGTTGTTCGGATCTGTTCATAATTCCCTTAACAGTTAATTATGGAGATTTATGAATTGTAGGAGAATGGGATATAGAAAGACTAATTTGTCCAAGATGGACATGGCTTCACATGAAATGTTCAGGACATTTTTGGCAAAGCTCGTTCAACCTCTTATCCCAACTACTATTTTTTTTAGTTGCAATTTTTTTCTTTTTAATTTGGGTTTGCCATCAATTGCTTCAGCTCGCCTTTCTGAATTTTCTATTTACCATCACCTTAGGTAGTGAGTTTAGTATTTACTAGACTTTAAGAAGGATTCTTTGTGATTCCAAGCTCTTTGAATTTCTATTATTGGCTAGCTATAAGCTTGCAAGTACTGTAGTTGCACATCTTTCCTTGTGTATTGATATGCATGTTCTACTTGGTTTTATATGTTATAGAAAAATGCATTAATTTGTGATTATTGTTTTTTGTTTGCTTAACTAGTCTATTTGATTTTCTTGATGTGTCAAAATAAATTTGACATATGAATTGTATTGTTTTCTTAGTTCTAAATCTAGGTCTCCTCTTGTTGACCACATTAAGTTTGGATGTAAATGGGAAGCTTAAATTTGAGTTTTAGCACTAAAATTGGAAATTTTGTTACCAGTCAGTGAAGTGGTTAGGAAATTCTTATATAACCATTTAAGTAGTGAAGATATTGAAGAGGAAGCAAATGGATTAAATTGTTTCCAATGTGAATCTGATTTAACTTAAATTGTGCCTACCTATCTTATTATGATGTATCTTGCAAAGGAAAAATTGAAACTAAATTCTCCCTACCTTTCTTATTATGATTCATCCTTGCTTTGGTCAAAATGGAAAAGGAAACACATGGGGGATATGGTTTAGTTTATCCTATCCTTCTGGCAACATGCTTTGAAGCTTCACTTGCCACAAAAAAGCAAAGCAAAACCTCAATGCACCTATATTGACATTTAAGTCTTGATATTGTTTCAAATTTGTGAGGACTATACTTATCAAACTTCTTGTTATTCCTTAGCCTCCAATATTGTTTGTTGGGATCACATTTCCTACCCTTGAGCCTACATGCAATTTGGAGTGCCCAAAAATTTCCCTAATAGAAGTGCTTATAGGGTAATTATTATCTATTAGCATTCAACCTTATCCTGAATACAAATGTTTATGTTCTAATATTTTACTTATTTAAAAGGAGTATGAATATGTGTATAGTACATATTACACAAGAATATCATGCATCATCTAATAACAACCCCGGTCTTAGATGTGGGTATCATACAAAATCCTTAGTGTATTCAAATAATGAAGCAACAAAAGTACATACCCTAGAAAATGGGCGTCGGCTAAGCTCCTAATAAAATGCATCAAAAGACAAAAAAATAAAACTTTGGGAAATCTACAAATGGTGAAAACACTATATTTTTAGCGATTTCTTTTGAAGACTTGCAATGCAAAGTATGCAGATAATGCACAGTTAATGTCTTTCCCAATTTTAAGCATTGAACAAATGAAATGACATTACCCTAATTTATTTTTTCACCCAGTGGCATGGAATCTCCGTGATGAAAGCACAAATTAGGGCCATGACTTCATGGAAAAGCTGACATAATGTGTTGAGTTGGGCCTGACAGAATGTCATGGGACAGAGAGGAATAAACAAAATGCAAACTATTTGTATGTACCTAACTGGACGTGTTATGATAGTCACCACATATCTATTCTCTCATGGTAGACTGTGTAAATTGGGAATAATTTGAATAACAAAAACTAATAACACGAATGCATTGGAGTTAATACAACACTGCCAAAATGTCAGTTAAACTTGTTGTAGCATAACAAGTATATGTTCTTTACGAAATTGACTTTTTAAGTTTTGAATGAACAACTTTTACAAGTTACACATGCCACTGTCACATCCAAACTAGTTGCGGGTATATTTAAATATCAATTACTTGTGCTATCAACCATAAGAAATGAAAAAAAAATAGAGAAGGAACGTACTCAAAATTTTGTTTCACTTTTAACCTCAAGTGTAGGCGCGCTCTTCAGGAATAAGCTCCGCTCTACTCCTTAGCTTAGCAATGAAAATCCTAATTCACATGCTCGCTGCAACCGTAAAAGTGAAAATGAGAATTGAAATGTTCTTTTTAAGTAATATGCCCATATTCATTGAACATTCGACGGGCATGCTAGTGGTCGAAAGTTCGACGAACATGGGCATGGTTTTTAAAAAAAAAAAAAAATTTCCTTCTATACCCCGACCAACCTAAACCATTTTCATTAATGGTCAAAAATAAAGGTCAAAAAATGATGTCAAATGTACTAGTGTCATGACTCTTTCTTCTAGAGAATGGTAGCTATTCTTTGATGGATCCTATACATAGAATGGATCAGGAGTATGCATATTATTTATAACTCCTCAAGGATACTCCATACCTAAAGCATTCAGATTAAAGTTCCCTTGCACAAACAATATTGTAGAATATGAAGCCCTTCTTAATGGAATGAAAATAGCAATTGAGTGGAGAGTAATAGAGATACACATTCATGGAGACTCCCAACTTGTTATCCATCAAGTCAATGATGTGTACCAAACTAAGGATGAAAAGCTCATTTCATACAAAAGAATGGTAGATGATCTAAAGAAGTATTTCATATCTATCTCATTTGAGAAAATAACTAGAATAGAGAATAAGGATACCGATGCAATGGAAACATTATCTACTTTATTACAATAGCCTGAACATGAGCTACGCTACGAGTTCCTGGTAGAAGCACTATCTTATCCTGCATATGATTCCCCTGAAACCTACATGATCTACACTGTTGTTGGTCATGATTCATCCCGCTATAAAAACCTATTCTCCTATCTCCAAGATCAAATCATTCTCAATACCTTCAACCACCATGAAAAGAGATACCTTATCCATAATGCCTCTCGATATGTCATCATTGGTCACTATTTGTACAAATGAGGTTTAGATGGTACGCTACTTAGATGTTTAGAATGGTAAGAGTCTCAACATGCATTAGAGGAAGTCCATGATGGTATTTGTGGGTCACACTCGAACGGTTTAACACTAGCTCAAAAGCTTGTTAGGGCTGGGTACTATTGGCCTGAAATGGAGAAAGAGTCTATCAAGTTTGCTAAGAACTGTCAAAAGTGCCAAGTACATGGCAACTTAATTCATGCTCCAGGGAGAGATCTAATTCCCTTTACTACACAATGGCCTTTTCACCAATGGGCATTTGATCTTATAGGAGCTATACATCCTCATTCTTCTAATGGACATAACCATATAATCACAGCTACAAATTATTTTACAAAATGGGTAGAAGTAGTCCCTTTGACACAAGCAACTGAAAAACAAATATCTATGTTCATATTGAACTATATCATATGAAGATATGGGATACCTCATTCCATAATTAAAGATAATGGTGGACAATTCAAGAACAAAGATCTAGATGATTTATGTGCTAAATTCAAGATTACATAACATTGGTCATCTATCTACTATCCTCAAGGGAATAGACAAGTAGAGGCTTCTAACAAGAATCTATTAAAAATCTTACACTGTACAGTTAATAAAATAGGAAGAGACTGACATCTCATGATCAATCTAGCTCTCTGGGCCTACAAAACAAGTATCAGAATGCCTACTGGGGCTACACCTTTCACTTTAGTTTATGGGTCTGAAGTGGTTCTTCCTATTGAGGTTGAAATCCCATCACTAAGAATCAGAATGCATGGTCTAGTAACTGATGATGACTACAGAGTGTCTAGGTTGCAAGAACTTGAACTACTAGATGAGCACCGACAAGCAGCATATGATCATCTTAGAGTATATCATAAGAGAATGTCTAGAGGTTACAAAAAGAAAGTCAGACACAAAAAATTTTAGGTTGGTGATCTAGTCTTGAGAGAGAATCCTAAAAATCAATCACATCAAGAATGCAAGGGGAATTTTGAACCCAACTAGCTGGGTCCTTTTGTTATCACTGCTACTTTTGGCTCTAGTGCCTATCAACTCTCAACGAATGAAGGAGAACAACTCTGAGAACCAATCAACATTCTCCATCTGAAGAAATTTTATGCCTAAGGCATTCAGTGTATGGTAAAATGTCTTGAAAAAATTATAAAAATTGGAAAAAGTCCTAAAAAAATGAACATCTTGATGAAAACCTAGCAATAGGCACCTTGATGATTCACAAAAAAATGTAAAAAATATCAAAAGTACAAAAAAAAAATTGAAAAAATAAAAAATACAAAAAAATTGAAAAAATGAAAAATACAAAAAAAATGAGAAAAAGAAAAAGTGCCTTGGTGAAAACTTGGAAACAGGCGCCTTGGTAGCAAAAATAGAATCTCTGCCAAGATGGTGAAAATCTGGCAAACGGGTGCCACTTGTTTCAAAATGCTCCATTTATCAGTGCAATCTTGGTCTTTCCCAGCTTTCAGTCTTGCTTTAGTTTGTACATATTTCTCAATTTGTTTCTGCATTCCTATTTTCAATAAGTTAGTCTATACACCAATCAGCTCAAGCGTCTATATCCTATCAATGATTAACACTTGGGGGCAATCAAAATCATATCCTATGGCCTCCAAGGTATCTTAGATATATCATATCTAGTCAAAGTGCTTTGAAGCTTCATTCAAGTTAGTCAATCTGTCTTATCTCTAGAAAGGATTTTGCATCTACAACAATGCAATCAAACTGAAAACTGAAAACTGAAAACAATCTATGCTTTTTCCATGCTTTTATCTCCTTCTATGCTTACTGATTCACATTGAGATTTTTTCATATTATGTTCCCTCGAGCTCTTCGATGATGTCCTTTATAGGATTTAGAGAGTGATGACTGGGGGCATAATCTTTTCTTTGTTTTCTTCTTGTATGTGAAAATCTAACAACTTTAAAAATTCTGGATTGAAATGGTGTTTATCTGTAAGAGCCTCTATCTCGAATTGGATGGCCATGAGTACCTTGACCATTGATACTTGGAAAATTAAAGGAAGTTTGATCTAACTATTATCTTTTTTGAGTGAGTTCTTTCTCCTATTGTGAAATGTGATCTTACCTAAGGATGTGAACGATAAAGGGTCACTACGGGTAATTCACATTGGATTTAGAATGATCTCTTGACTGCTTGATGTGTTTGTAATGAAAGGCATATTCTAGTCATCACAACATCTATGTTTTGATGCTTATACAAATTGCTATATCAAAATGGACATGATATTCAAGTCATCCTGGCACTTATGTCTTGGTGCTTATATCTAATCTGACATTCTAAAAACAAAATCAATATTCGTATGTCCATGGTTTCCTAATTAAGCAGTGGATGTTGTATTGATCCTTGCATATACAAATCAATATTCATATGTCTATAGTTTCATAACTAGTGGGCATTGTATTGATTTATTCGGTTACCTAAAAATTCAATGATGAAATCGACTGACACATGATCAGTGACTAGGTCCTAGATTGCATTTTATTTCACATGGTTCTTTGCATTTTGCATGTTTGCATGATCTCACAAATGGCTACATAAAATTCAATGCTTAATTGATTCTTCTATCACCTCTTCAAATCTCACAAGAGTTGACACTTAACTCGAAGGTCTCTTCATGGAACCACAAGCAGTTATCCTCCTAGGTTAAACATCCTTTTGACATAAGACTGAGTACTTGTATTCATCAATTCTTGCAAAACATATCATGTGTATCATTGCATTTACATTTCATATCATAACCACCTGTTGCATTACAATACATCCATGTGCATAAGCATAAAATCATACATACATCTTTTCATAATCAAAACACATTTGCATTACATCCATACATATGAAAGAAATCATTGCATTGCATATATCCATACATTCATTCTACTCTACTCATAGCATAAGAATCACATGATATCATCATAAATCAAAACATGACAAGTACACATGAAGTCATAACCAAAATATCAATCTCATATATATATATCAAAAATATTGAACTAGTCAGGAGTGCACTACTAGCACAGTATACAAAAGAATGGGCTCATATGAGCCATCAAGGTCAGAATAGTATCAACATCAAGAGATCAAAAATATCAGAACAAATAGACAGATCAGCTATTAGCCTAATCCTCACCATTTGGTGGGGGTGGTGGTAGAGCATCTAGTACTGCCTCAGCCCTAGGTGCTCTCACTCCCTTTGATGCCATCATGAATTGAGAGTATGAAGGAACTCTCTGAGAAAGTGGAACCACAGTGTAGTATGCTGAAACATAGTAAGTAGATCTAGTGGTCTAATGGATGACCTCTGCTTGTAATCTCTGCACCTCACCATGAAGCTTAGTGCACTATCTATCTGCCTCTAGATATCTCTCCTCCTAGTGTGTACTACACACCTTCAGGTCCTAGACCTATAATTTGAGCCTCCTCATGATCTCCTGTATAGACAATGGCACACTAGGCTTAGCATCTACCACTAGCATGTCAGTATCCTCTATAGGTTGCTCTATGGTCTCTGCTCTCTGTGCCTTATGGTGTCTAACCTCTACACCCAGATCAAACCTAGTATCCTCCTTTGTCAGATTAGTACCACCACTCACAACCTACTCTGCTGCAAGTACCTCCTCAGCTAAACCAACACTCCCTAAAGTACCACCCTCTCTTCTAGTCCATCTATGAAACCTGTAGATCTACCTATCGTGGAACTAGTGGGATGAGGGGGCCTCATCTATCCTAATGGTCTCTGTAGAGGAGCCATTGCTCTAGGTCTCAGAGGTGTGGGATGCACAATAGGAATGTATGTGGGTTTGGGACCCTATCTCATCAGTGCTTCAGTAACATCCATAGCCTCCTCCATGGAGGGTATCAGCTCTGTAGGATTTGAGAACCTATGGATAGGATAATCCATAAGATATCTGAGCATAAGTGGCATAATCCTTTGGTGCATCCTGCACTCATCCATATTGCCACCACACCCTGGTGATAATGAATCTCTCTAAAGTGGAGGATGACCTCTCGATCAACACACGAATCTGAAAGAAGAAAATAAACTGCTCTCATGCAGTAGGCCAAGGCTCTATACCCACATATGGTCTCCATCAAACAAAATTCATATCATCAAGGAATCACCTCCAGTACTCTACATGACCCATCTGCCCCTATATGACATACCCAACATATATATATATATATATATATATATATATATATATATATATATATATATATATATATATATATATATATATATATATATATATATATATATATCATGGGCTTCTATGGCTGCCTCTATGAGGTACATACTGGTCTCAACACCAGGATATGCTCCCATGCCCAGATCTATAATACTAAAGCTCCAACTGCAAAATACTTTCTCTCCTGATACACTACCTCATGCATCTTAGAGAACATATGGGTCAAAAGACACTGATCCCAATCCAACTTAGAGGGAGTCACCATCAGATGTACCACCATCAGGGCCCAGCCCATCAATAGACCATTTTGCTGATGGTCAAGCATGATAATCCCTCTGATCATCCTGGCAATAATACACTCTAGCCAGTGTGTCTGTCCATAATGCTGCACTAAGGTCTCCCAAGAAATAGAGGCAGTCATTTGGATATCATCTCCAAAGAGATGTCTGAATGCTAATAGACCTGAGTTCCCTAAACTCACATACTCTGGCCATCATCCTGCATGGAATGGAATGCACAATATTTGGTACACATCCTCTGGGGTCATAGTAATCTCCCAAGTTGGCAAGTGAAAGGTTTGGGTCTCTGAGTGAAACCACTCGATCAAATCAGTCAAAAGTCCATGATTTACCCTAATCTTAGGTAAATGTATGAGATACTCGAAGCCACAAGATGCAAGGTGTACCCTCATCGGGTCTGGTAGTGACACACACAGTCTCTAAGTGGTTGGGTGTGAGATATGTCCATGAAAATCTGGATATATGACCTATACAACATAGAAACAAGGAATCCTATCAGTACTTTGGTTACAGAATAGGTTACAAGGGCAAGAATTGAGTAGTTCAGTATTTCAAGAGGTAGGTTAAAAGGTTGGCAATTAGGCTAAGAGATCAGAAAAATCACAAATTTGACCTAACATTGAGTTTTTGGCTCACTATTTTTCATACGACACTTCAGACTGGCATGGAAAGTCGTATGAGTTTCTACATCATACCATACGACAAAGCATAGTGGAACGACAATGTAATCCTCATCATATGAGTTATGAGGGACCTGACGAAATGTCCTATGACTCTTAGGTCCCTCTGATATGAGTCTTGGGGGTTAATGAAATGACAACCTATCTATAGTTCAAAAGTCATACGAGTCTCGCTGGAGAGTCATACGAGTTTCCATGCATTCAAAAATTCAAATTTTAAAAAGCGTACGAAAAATGCTAAAAATGCTATAAATCATGGAAAAATTAACTTTTCAGAGAAGCAAAGAGGTCCACCTACCGGATGTCTGTACTGCCGAGGTCTCTGGTCTCTCCGGCTATGCTCAAATCGATGCAAACTCATAGGTACCTTTGGTTCTACCATTTTCTCGCTAAGAGGGCTCCATAAGATTTCTAAAGTCAAAAGGTTGAAATGAATTGAAAATGACCCTTCCAGCCTTTATATAGCTTTTGACCTAATTTTCAAAAGTGCTCTATTTTTCATGAAAATTGCACCCTTGGCTAATTTCAACGTTCTGAACCCATTTTTGGGATCAAAATCAAAATCTGAGATCATTTACTATCAAAATCATGATTTAAAATTTTCAGACCCAGGATGGTCTACTACTTGCATAATCAACCTTCCATCATCATAGAAATCCAGTATTCAACTTAACTCATTATCTTCCCTCAAACTATCAAAATTTCAACTTGATCAACCATGGTCAACTCATGGTCAAACCTAGTCAAACTTGGTCTTCTGGACCTCCAAACGATACAGAATGCATTCTCAAACATGTTTAGCCACTTCTTAAATCAATTAACATGCTTTTGAACTTTTCAACGCTGACTTTTCTTGTCAAATTTCAATGTTTATCCCAAAGGGGGCATGGTATTGCACATCATTCAAAGTCTATAATCTAAATTTGAAATCATATCTTTCCTCAGTAATCAAGACAACAACCACATCTAGTTGTTGATTCATCAAAAAGACCTCATCGCTTGGGGCAAATTAATCATCACTTGGGGCATATCAGATTCATCGAGATCCATATCAATCTAGTATTCTCTTAATCTTGTAAACTATATCAATTTTTCATAACCATCGGTGCATTAGTGTTATTTCCTTGGTTCTTCATAACTAAAGGGTTTATATGTGATACCAATGTGATTCTTATCAACAATCAGGTCTGGAATCGGTCACTCACTTCTTCGCAATCATAAGGTTTAGAATAAGGCATTTTGACACTTCTTCGCAATCATCAGTTCATTGCTATTATAGTTAACATTATCTTTGGTCATTCATGACCTATTATCTTCATATCAATTTCAATCAGTTTCTGTTTCATATCAATTTCAATTTCAAACATTAGTTTCAACATCATACACAGACTGTCTTTGAACCACTACACTTCAGACAACAATTCAAAGAGGGGAAAAATGTAATACCCGAAAAATGGGCTATAGGTTCATTAATCTGCTATATCAACACATCAAACAAAATTGACATCAAAGTCCTAACCTAAGGCACATCGACACATTGTCAAATCTTAATTGATTATCCTAAATTTTGCATCGGGGAATATTCCTTATTCCCATTTATCCTAATTATCTTTGATTTAATGATCATTCGGTGATAAATCCTATTTATCCTAAAGTTTGATTAATTGAATATTCTAAATATTTAATTAATTAGATTTAATACTACCACTTAATTATTTAATTAGATTTAATTATATTTATTCCTAAATTATATTATTTAAATTTTGACAATAAATCAAATATCCTATGACTAATTGATTAAATTCTTATTTAATTAATTAATGTCAATTGCCAAATTTAATAATATAGTTTTTGAATAAAAGTTTGATTTAATAATTGATTAGCCCATAAATCAATTATTTTTATTTATTTATTTAATATCAATTAAGTTGAGGATAAATCACTTTATTTATTTAATTAATTCATAATTAATTATGTACATCCAAAAAGCAGTTGAAATTTAAATCATAAAATCAATTCAAGTTGTTTTAAAAATAAACCAACTCTCTTTTGAGTTGAAAGCTAATCTCAACTTCTGATTTAAATCAAAAAGCTGATTTGCATGATTTTGTGAGTTAATCTATCTCTAAATTCTTGATAACTCAAAAATAACTTGAGTTTATCAAGAGTGATTTATGGCTTTTTCCATGCACCTCCAAAGTCCTGGATTTCTATAAATTAAGGCCTCAGCTCTTCATTTTGGATCCATCCATGAATTACATCCTCACGCTGGCGAATTGGTGATCGAAGAATCCATCTTTGCGAATCCAAGTTGTTGTGAGATTTTCATTATTTCTAAGCATTCATATCATATAGCATATCAATGTTAGATTAATTGCATGTCATATCAGTTTCTCATATAGAGTAGATTCATATCAGTTTATCTCACCTTATTGCATAGAAAATCCAAAAAAAATTAGATTAATTTGCATTCATCTCATATCTAGATTCTACATTCAAAACCTTCATTTAGGTGTCGTCAAGGTCACTGATCTTGGTCCAATATGAGAATATCATACTCGCACCTACTAGAAGGCAGTAAATCACCTGGTTAGATTAGTTTCTATTTCACTACATGATTTTGATTTCTACTAACCTCTAATGTTTTATTGAAGTGTTGTGTCTACAGCTACGTACAAAATTCACACACAGAGTTCCTTAAAATTGTTCCTTCTTCATCAATTTTGTTTCTAAAGACCCATTTAGTTCCTATAACATTTTTATTTTTAGGTCTTGGAACCAATTTCCAAGTACTATTTTTGTTTATCTGATCCAATTCTTCTTGCATGGCTTTTATCCAAGATTCATCTTTAAAGGCTTCATCTGTATTCTTTGGCTCAACTTGAGAAATTAAACAAATTTCCTCTCTAACTTTAGATCTAGTTAGTACTCCCTGACTGGTATTGCCAATAATTTGATTTTCAAGATGGTTATTTTTTACATACCTTGGAGCTTTAGGAATAGTCTTTCTTGTCTCATATTGAAACATTTGTATGCCTTGCTTTTAACAGAGTAACCAAGGAAGATACCTTCATCACTTCTAGCATCAAATTTCCCTATCTCATCATCCCTCTTGATATAACATTTGCTACCCAAAATTTTGAAATATTTTACAGTAGGAGTGTGATCAAACCATAGTTCATAGGGAGTCTTACTTGTGTCATCTTTGATCTGAATTTGGTTTAATGTGTACACTGATGTTCCAACAACCTCTCTCAAATGTACATGAGA
The DNA here is from genome assembly GCA_027943335.1 of Chamaecyparis obtusa. Taxonomy (NCBI): domain Eukaryota; kingdom Viridiplantae; phylum Streptophyta; class Pinopsida; order Cupressales; family Cupressaceae; genus Chamaecyparis; species Chamaecyparis obtusa. Next base: position 573,177 of record BSBK01003732.1, on the reverse strand, counting down.
TATATTTCCTTCAATCATCATTGTTCTAGTAGCATCAAGTATAGTTATGTTCCTTCGCTCTGCTATCCCATTTTGTTGTGGAGTCCTAGGAGTAGATGTTTGTCTTTTTATTCCATGATCTTCACAGTATGAATTGAATAAATCTGATGTAAACTCTCCACCTCTGTCTAATCTTAAACACTTTATTTTTAGTCATAATTCATTCTCTACTTTTTCTTTAAACAACTTGAATTTGTCAAATGCTTCTGATTTCTCTCTCAAATAAGTAACCCACATCATTCTAGAAAAGTCATCAACAAAGAGTATGAAATACCTTTCACCGTAGTATGAATTTTTTCTTGTAGGCCCACACAAATCTATATGTACCAGATCCAACTTCCCTTTTGATGTAAATGTTTTTCTTTTATGACTATTTTTGGTTTGCTTTCCCATAACACATTCTCTGCATATAGTGTTAGAAGGTTTCACAATCTTCGGCAGATCTCTTCCTGCATTGGCCATGCTTGCTTTCACAATATTATCAAAGTTAACATGACAAAATCTTCTATGCCATAGCTAGCTATCATCTACCTTCACAAAAAAACAAGAGGCTCCAAATATGTTTAGTTCAAATACATTACCTCTAGATCTTGATCCGGTAGCAACTAGTTTTCCTTCCTTGCTTCTGATAAAGCATTTACCATCAGTAAAACTTAACTGAAATTTCTTGTCCATCAACTGCCCAAGACTCAACAAGTTATGTTTCAGTCCTTCAACAAGTAGTACATTGTCTGTATTAGTGTTTCAATCCAAAGTGATAGATCCTACTCCTATGATGGATTTTGGGAGATTGTCCCCAAACCTTACAACACCTCCATCATAATTTTCTAATTTAACAAATTTATTCTTATCACCAGTCATGTGATGAGAACATCCACTATCAATTATCCATTTAGTTTTCTTGTCAACATGAGATATTAATGCTTTCTCTTCATGAACGGGTTCATCTTTAATAGCAACAAATCCAATATCTTCATTGTCCAAATCATCATCATCATCATCAGAGATTCCTTCACTAGTATAATAACATTCTTTATCTCTTCTAATATTTGCATAGTCAGGTTTGTATTTAGGAACTCTTGTAGGACATCTAGATGCAAAATGACCTATCTTATTGCATGAAAAACATTTCAAAGGTAATTTTCCTTCAAATTTTCCCTTACCTCTTTTCTCTCTTCTGGTGATTAGTGCAACAAGTTCTCCCATCTTTTTTTCTTCTTCCATTATTTTTTCCCATTCCTCATAATACTCACCAAGCTCTTCTCTCACATCTTCTTTGATTGTGCTTGGAAGTGTAGATGTTTTCTTGTATGTAGATGCCTTAAATGCAGTTTCAACTTTAGGAGCAACTTCTCCCAATTCCACAGCTTTAGAAGTGGTTAACTTTGCAATTAACATCTCTCTACTAAAGTTTGGAGTCAGGGGTATAGTTTCTTGAATAGACATTGCCTTGAATTTGTAAGTAGGAGTTAGAGATCTAAGAATATTTGCAATGACTTCTTCTTCATAATAAGTACCTCCACAATTTCTGATTCCAACTATAGCTTCTGTAACCCTTTCAACATAAGCTCTAATTCTTTCATCTTCATTCATTTTTAGCTTCTCCATCTTTGTCTTCCAATTTTGTAATTTTTCTTGTTTGGTATATTTGTCTCCTTGATAGAGTGCCTCTAGTTTGTTCCAAATATCATGTGCCAAATCTAGATCTTTGATTTTAGTAAACTCACCCTCAGATAGTGCATTGATCAATGCTTCTCTTGTGACCATATTGCATGAAAATAGTTTCTTTTCATCATCGGTAGCTGACCCTAAGTCATTCTCAGCCTTCAAAGTTTCCTTCTTTTTCACAATCATCCAGTAGTCTATGTCCAAACATAGAAAATGTGTTCGCATCTTATTTTTCCAACTGTCAAAGTTTTCAAGATCAAACTTAGGACTATCCTTCCTATAGAATGCCATTTTCCAAGATCACCTCAAGTTGTTAAGCTTTCTCTTCGAGGACCACACGCTCTGATACCAATTGTTAGGATTAACAGTCCACAATACAACTAAGAGGGGGGGTGAATCAGTTGTATGATAGAATATTAAACTTAAAATTTTAAGATTATTAATATTAGATCCAATGAACACAATGAATGTCAACACAATAAGACAATATTTTGGTTATGAGGAAACCCTGTTAAAGGTAAAAACCCCGGTGGGAATTAGCACCCACTAATGATGTACTGAGAGTATAGTAATCCTTGTTAGAAGATATAGCCCTATTAGGATCTTGTTGAAACATTACAATACATAGTCCTTGTTAGAGGAAAAACCCTGTTAGGAGTCAAGAACAAGAAGGGCTTACTACCCAAAAGAAGGTTAAGTCCACCTTTTGAACTCACTAGTTCGCAACAAGTGTATATGAAGAAATATACAATCTTTTGAACTATTTGCCAGCAACTATCTTTTCTTGATCAGTTCCAATGAAGTCCACCAATAATCCTCTACTCTACATACATCAGACACAAGTTCACAACCTTCTTCTATCACATATATTCATCCATGTCTTTCCAAAGAAAAGACCTTACATTTATACCTTATTACATTTTACCAAGATCAGGTCGGCCCATAAGGCTTCCCTAATTAATTACATAAGCCCTTGCTAAGATACACATGGTATCTAAAACAAGTTTACAATGATTATATTACAACAATTTAGGACCAACATCCTAGAATTATGCTTGTCAAAACAAAACAAATGCTTCATTTCCTGAGTCAGCTTCAGAATAAGCCATTGCCAAAGCACACATCCCAGATGATGTCACCAACCATTCCATACCTTGCATTGACCAATGAAAATTCTTTAGTACATCTTACATCATCCTTCAAGATTGCATACCTTGAATCCAATCCCTCTGATATCTATACCAAAAACTCAAAGACTAACTCTGTCAATTCTCACTGTCACAGTCTAGTGACTAGTCTTTACCAAAATAGCTGTAACTTCCTTAATATGAATCCATTAATGATGCAATCTCAGATATAAGATCAAAAAATCCATTTGAACTCTCATATAACTTTGCAACATTTGAATCATCCGTACACTGTGATTACCAGTCTAGTTTCTTTATACAACCATATGTTGACATCTATGACAAAACATAAATGACAACAATATGATTGCCCATTCAGTAACATAGTGATTAAACATATTAAATGTCTCAATCACCACCTGTGCATTAGCAATATCCAACATAGTTTTAAATCTTTCTACATCAACTAATTGTTGTCCAAAATCAATTGAAATATTTTCATGCAAACATTCATCTAATAATGTAAGATTGCCACCTACATCACATACACCATAAAAAAATGCATTCAAAAGATAAAATTGCTCATTAGGTGGGTTACAAGACAAACATGATAGAAACTCCTTTACAGTTTGAGATGGTATATTTATAGCACATTCCTACAACATTTCATTAGTATGCATGGTAGAATGTATAGATAAAAAAATATCATAATGATAACGAAATTGAACATGAGTTTTGCAAAAAAAGGTGACTCTTTCCTTGTTAATCTTTACATACCATGGCTTACATTTTTAAAAAGATCTTTGACTAATACTAATAGTTCTTGATTAAGTAAAACAAGTTTTATAGGGTGCCTGAAACCCACAACATTGTTAAAAAGAAGTAATGAGATAAGTTTAGAGTTAAAGCATTAAAAACAAAGGGACATGCCACAGAAAGGCCAACCAAGAAACAACCACAAAAAGGAAGGACAAAACAAAGCAAAAAGAGGCAGGCACCAAAAGTTTGGCTAAGGTAGGCTCCTGAGCATGACAACAACATTGCATTCGAGAGCCTCCATCATCTTAGCTACATCTTTGACATTCTTAATGTCTTGGGGTCCATGGGAGCCATCTTCCTCCTTGTTTTTCTTTGTTCTGGCTCTGGTTCTTTTGCCTGGACCCTCGCTGGGCTTCTTCTTCTCTTCCTCCATAGTCCTCTAATCAACCCTACTATCCATCCTTTCTTCCATTTTGTTGATTAGAAGCTTAATGTGGTCATTGGAATATTTTAGAATGTTATAGTTTTTCTCAGCAATACCCTTTAGGGTGTCCTCAAGACTGATCATTTTAGATTGTAGGTACTCAACCCTAGCCTCCAGGCTTTGCTTTCACTTGGTGGTTTTGTGATCCTTGTCATTAGTACTCTAAATTTTTTCTTTGAGGTCTTCAATTTCATGAAAAAGCCATTTGAAGGACCTGTTCTAATTCAGCATACTATTCCTAGTATTGTTGAGGAAATCCATTTGCATTTCCCTTGGCTTATTGCTGAGAACCACAAGGGTGGGGTCAATCAGCTCCTCCTTATGGATTTTTCCTTTAGTATCCTCCATAATTTGAGGATAAATAGCCTCCCTTATTATCCCCATGCACATTGTATTGATATTGAAGGTCCTCCAGACCTTTTCCCCCTTTCTAGTGTCTTGACTTCGATATTCCCCTTTGGATTTTTCTTTTGAGGTCTCCAGCATAATGGGGGACTAGGTAGAGGGGTTTCCCTATTCATCTTTGGGGTCCTCAAAGATGGGGTCTTGAGCCTATTTTTTGGTTCCAGACTGGGGCTAAAGAGGTGGAGAGTTATCATCGTTGATCATGAGATCAACAGAGACGCATCCCGAGAAATCCCTCGTAGTGTTGAGGTTTTCCCTATGACCTATTCCAACATTTTTGTGGCTTCCTTGTTTAGGTTGCCCTCCTCATCCTCTGTATTCATGTCTTCCTCATTTTCATTGTACTCCTCATCTGAGTTAATCTCCTTTCTGTCCTACTTTTTTAGAGATTTTTTGATTTTGACCGAGCTCGATGGTCTTTTCTTGGAAGAGGATCCCTTTTTCAAATTTTTTTGCTCTTCTTCCTCACTTTCCACAGAAAGAGAACCCACATTATTACTTGACAGGATGTAGTCTGACCCAAAATCTTCATTGTTAGCTTTATTATTAGCTATTTCCTTACCCAAAATTTGGGCTTTAAAGAAAACTTAAATCAATAGTAACAAGCCTTCATGTAGGGCAGGGTTAGCTATGTTCTCTCTAAATCCATCAATATTCTCATTTATTGAGGAATAGAGATAAAATAGGATGGAAATATTTCTGATGTGCCTAAAGTGATTCAATAAGACAAAGAGGTAGGTTCTATCAAACTTGGTATCTAGAGTGACGTATGATTAAATGAGCACCTTGAGAATAAACTGCCAAAGCATTTTCAGTCTCCCAGGCTAGTAGTAAGTTCTTGTCTTAACAATAGCCTTCTTCTCCTTGTCGTCTCTCACAAAATTTTTGACAGCGTTGTCCAAAATTTTATGATCCCTATAAAAAATTTTCTTGACAATGGGGATGCATGTGACCATGGACATCACCTCATCAGTGATAGTAAAGGATTTACCCTCTATCTCCACCATTCCTTTGTTCCATCTTTTAACAAATATTTTGGTGATCTCCTTACTACTTTGGTGGAGTCTTTCTATGAAGGTGGTGATTTCCCCTTTCTACAAGGCTCTCCAAACTTTAGTGCAGTTCTTCCACTTCTTTCTATCATTCTCCTACTCCCTTCTATGTCTTTCCCTAACCATGGCTATTTTTTGGGTGCTAGTAACTCTCTGGTAAGGAGGAGCCTTAATTCTTTCTATTTTTCTTTCTACCTTAGTTCTTAGCTTTCTTAATTTTTGTCTTTGAAGATAATTATAGTTCTTGGGAAAGGGAACCCAAAAAGCATACGGAGGGGACGCGTAGTAAAAAGTCTTACTGTCCCTCTTGTGTTTGTTATTAATATAATAACTCCTCCAAAAAAGCCCCTTTCTTTCATGATTATCTTTTATTATTCCTTCGGTACTTTGGAGTCTGTCCCCATCATGAGGATCCTTTGCATCACCTGAGAAATTTTTGGCATGGTTCTACCTCATGTTGGCTTCCTTGCTAACTACCAAGTTGGCGATCTAGTTAGCGACCCAAGTGGCATCCCTAGAAATGTGATTTGAGCGGGTCCCTTCAAGTTTGTTTTTAATGGCCCATGGAGCTTCAAATGTGTTGGCACTTTTGGTGATGTACAAGTTGACTTCCAACTAGAGATGTTTGTCCCTTGTTTTAAAGACTGTGGTGAACTATAGGAATCTGATACTACCGCAGCCCAACTAGCTTGGGATCCCTATGGCCACTCCATTGAAATTGGCTATAGACCAGCTTGGCTGAAAAATGCTTCCTTTTTTGTTCTCTTGCGCTGCATCCAGGGCCTTTCCTTCTTCATAGATGAATTCAGCCTTAAGATTAGTAGAGATCCATAAATTGATTCCCTCTAACTTATCCATCTGCATAATAATTTCCTGGTATAAAAAAATATGTGTTCTATGATTCCTAATCATGTTCCTAATGACATCCTACTTGTATGAGCTAAAGAGACAACAAGGGTTCCTTTGAGTGAGTGTCATTTCTTACTAGGGGTGCAGGCTACCTAGATGGTTTTCTGAGTTCCATCTACAATGTTCTTACTGGCTTCTTCTTGCCTGATTTGACTTGCTCTCTTCCTACCTAGGGATTTTAATTTTTCCCTGACATTAGTTTTGTTTCTGCAGGGGAAACTGAAGAGGGGTCTCTGCTATTGGATCTCTTCATATTTTGGACCTTGGACGAGCCCTCCTTTACATCTTTGTATTTCACAAGAGCTCCTCCATCTTGGTGAGCTACCTTGGGGAAACAGTGCCCAACAGTTTTTCCATTTGTAGGACTTTATTTGATTCTTGTGTCTTGGGACCAGGGTGCGATTCATGAGGTAGGGTTCCCTTAGGCTTGTCCCTAATCAGACTAGAAAAGTATTCTTCAAGTAGGGATTCAAGAGAATCCAGAACAATAGAAATGAAAATAGACCCAGGGCACAATTCGCCTCCTTCTGCCATGCCATCTTCCTTGGTTTCTTCCATGGTATCCTGCTGAATGTTGACTTCCAAACCTATGCCTTCTAAGAGAGGAAACTCCTCTCTAAGATCTGTATTGTCCTGACTAGTCAATTCTTTGATGTTGTCCTATTGTCTTGTCGACTTCCCATCTGCTAATTTATCCTTTTCATCCCTAGTTTTGAGGATCTCAAGTAAGGTCTCTGGTTGATCCTTTTTTCTCCACACTCTGTTAGTATTGGCCTCTATTCCCACCTATGGTTTATTGTTCTCCCTAGATAGGCCTGCTTTATTGCATCTGGTATTATTGCCTGAATATTTCTTTCTTTCAGTGATTTTTACATTCCTTTCCTTCTCTGAGTTCTGGAACGTAGGACATGCTTTAGCTTTGTGTTTGACTTTCTTGCAGAGGAAGAAGGCAAATGGAACACTTTCATAATCTAGCTTCTACACACATTTTCCTAGTTTAGATCGAAGCTCTACTATTTCTAGCATGTCTCGACCCTCTTCCACCCTATGCAAATCATGGCATAGGTAAGGCGACTTCTAGCTACTATCATTGGGTCTATCGAGATCAAGGTACCAAAGGAGTTGGCTATTTCATCAAAGAAACCTTCATTCCCAAATTCTAGAGGAAGTTTTGGGAGTCTAACCCACACCAGGGCTTGGAAAAAGAAAGATTAATTGAGATCTAGCTTCGGTGTCCATTTTTGCAATGCCAGTGTTGTCTTTCCTATAACTCAGGTACCCGCACAAAGGGTTTTTTCTAAGTCCTCCTTGCAAGAAAACTCAAAGGACATAAATCCATTTTCCATGGATGAGACTTGGACTTGGCCCTTTAAATCTCATTTCTTTTTAGAAAAAATTCTAACAAGATCTATGTTAGGTCTAGACCCCACAAATTTTCCAACTAGAGTGTGGTCCATTGAAGATATGTTATGATCAACCAGTTCATTGGGAATCTCTATGGAATATTTGCCTTTTTCCTTATCAGATAAATCCTTAATGGAGGGGAAAGAGGACTTGGCTATAGGTTTAACTCTGAAGAGAGTTGACCATTGACAATTGAGGGCTATTCCTTTTGGATCACAAGCCTGAGTCTTTGTGACTATGGGGGATGTGGGAGGAAAAGCCAGATTTCCATCCCCCACCTCTGCCTCCTTTCCTGGGTCTTTTTGCTTTTCCCTTGGGACCCCATCCTTTTTCTATGGGTCTATAGGGTCCTATTTTGTAGGAATGCCATTTCCAAAGGATCCCATGACCTACAAATCTAGGTTCCCACCTACCTTCAAATTCAAAAAACCTCCCACTCTCACTCTTGCTTTTGCTTGTTCACTTCCCATCAGTAGGTGCAGGGGCTTAGATTGACTAATACTAATAGTTAATAGGTTATCATCCACAAATTTTTTATACAATTTAGTTTGAGTCATATCCAAAAGGAGCTTTGGATGTGGATCATGAATTTTTTAGATGACTCTTAATTTAAGAACATCTCTGGCATTAGGTGATACTCTTGTATTATCGTGCTAAAATTTTTCAATCAAAGTTTTGACTTCACCAGTAAGTTTCATGTCAGACATCGGGAGTCTGCCACTAAAGGTCCATAAATGGTTTGCCAGATCACTTTCAAAGTTAACTCTTCTTTTTACAGCTCTTGCTAAAGTTTTATGATGAATTTTAAGATATCTTCTTATGTTTGTAATCATTCTTTTATCACTAGTAGTTTTTGTTTAGTAAAGCTATTGTTATTGATTGTCATGCAACATTACTATCTTTAGAATGAATTTTCTTTTTGATTGTGTCAAAGACACTAGCAATAGTTGATACAAATTATTTTAGAGGCTCATCCTTCTTCTTGGATTTCACATAAATTCCTAACCTTTTCATCACTTTACACATTTTAGTAATTTTAATTAATTTTAAAATTAGTTGACATTGAAACCCAAATTTCTTATTATAAAAAAATTGTCTAAACAATCTAGTTGCATGTGTCCTAATCTATTTCCATGAAACCAAACCATGTAGATTGTCTAGCACGTCACTTTTAAATTAAAATTTTTCATTCATTTCATTATCATTCAAAGGGTTTTCTTTCTCAATTGGTGTTTCTATGTCTACATCCACATTGTTAATTTCAATTTGAATTGGGGTTTGAATGTCACTTTCAATCGAGGTTTGACTTTTAGTTCCTTTATCATTATGATTAACATTACTAATTTTTGGAGTTTGATGTGCAATAAAATTTGTTACTCTATTTTTAGGAATAAAATTTAGATCATTTATATTGTAACCCGCTTCTACAAAATGATCAATTTCTTTATCAGAATAAGTTACATTTGGTTGTGAAGACATACCTATATCAAATACTAGATTAGAAGATGAACCTGAATTTTCTTCTATTATATTTTCTTCTTCAACATCTGCGTCCATCATGGTGTCTTCATTATTCTCCTCTTCCAAAACAATTGTTGAACTCGATGCTCCAACATTATTCAATTTTTGAATTCTTTCTCTTCTTTCTTGTTGTCATTTTGCCTCCTATTTATTTGCTGCAACCTCCTCAGTGTTGGATATTGCTAATGCATAGTGTGGTGACTGATACATTTTATATGTTTAATCACTATGTTAATGAATGGACAATTATACTATTGTCATTTGTGGTTTGTCACTAATGTCAACATATGTTTCTATGAAGAGTACAAGTTGATTATGATAGTGTATGGACACTGTACAGATGTTTTAGAATGTGCAAAGAAAGATGAATGTATAGGAATATGTTGTGATTTTATATCCAAGATCACATCATGCAATGTTGCATATTGGGAGAGTTACAAATGTTTTGTGAAGACTGGTTACTGGACAGTGACAGTGGAAGCTGACAAAGTGAGTCTTTGTGTTTCTAGTATATCTTATAGAAGATATGCATTAGGTGTATGCGAGCTTAAGAGATGAAAGACAAGGCACTAAAGGATGTTCGTTGGTTAGCACAAGGTACAAAATGTTGGATGATGTTAGCTGTGGCATGTGATTTGCAGAAGACTTATGTAAATTAAGGATGTCGGTCCTTAATTGTTGTAATGGGATCATTATATACTTGTTTTAGGTACCGTGTTTATCTTAGCAAGAGTTTATGTAAATAGGAAAGCCTAATAGGCTAACCTGATCATGTAGAATGTAATAGGGTATATATGTAAGATCTTTTCTTTGGAAAAGATATGGTGAGGATATATGTGATGTAAAGAAGATTGTGAAAGATGTGAGCTTGTGTCTGCTGGATGTAGAGCAGAGGATTATTGGTGAAATTCGTTAGAACTAATCAAGAAAATATAGTTGATGTCAGACAATTGAAAAGATTGTGTATTTTTTCATATACACTTGTTGCGAATAGTGAGTTCTGAAGGTGGATTTAACCTTCTTTGGGAAATGAGCTTAGGTAGTGAGCCCCCTTTCTTTTCTTGACTCCTAATAGGGTTCTGTCCTCTAACAAGGACTATATACTGTAATATTTCAATAAGCTCCTAACATGGCTAAATCTTCTAACAATGATACTATACTCTTAGTACATTATTTGTGGGTGCTAATTCACACTAGGGTTTTTACCTTTAACAAGGTTTCACTGAGACCAAAATATTGTGTTATTGTGTTGGCATTCATTATGTTCATTGGATTTGATATTCTTGCTATTCAAAGTTTAAAGTTTAATATTCTATCATACAACTGATTCACCCCCCCTCTTAGTTGTATTGTGGACTGTTACTCCTAACAATTGGTATTAGAGCTACAGGTCCTTAGAGAGAAAGATTAACAGCTTGAGGTGATCTTGGAGATGGCATTCTATAGAAAGGATGGTCCAAAATTTGATCTTGAAAACTTTGACAATTGGAAGAAAAAGATGAGAACTCATTTGCTATGTTTGGGCATTGACTATTGGTTGATCACAAAGAATAAGGTAACTATAAAGACTAAGAATGACTTACCATCAGCTTATAATGATAAAAATAAGGTATTCTCTCACAACATGGTTGCAAGAGAAGCATTGATCAGCACTTGATCAAGACTTGGATTCGGCACACCGAATTTGGCAAATATTAGAAGCACTGTATGAAGGAGACAAGTATACCAAGAAAGAAAAGTTACAGAACTAGAAAAAAAAGATGGAGAAGCTACAAATGAATGATGATGAAAGAATTAGGGCTTATGTTCGAAGGGTTACAGAAGTTGTGGCCAGAATCAGAAATTGTGGAGGCACTTATGATGAAGAAGAAGTAATTGCAAAGATAATTAGATCATTGAATCTTGCTTACACATTTAAGGCTCTATCTATTCAAGAGACTATACCTTTGAATCTGAACTTTACCAGAGAGATGTTGATTGCAAAGCTAAATAATTTTGAAGCTGCAAAAATGGGAGACTCTATACCTAAAGTTGAATCTTCTTTTAAGGCATCTACACACAAGAAGACAATGTTTGCACTTCCAAGCACCAGCAGTGAGAGCCTAAAAGAAGAGCTTGGAGAATATGCCAAGGAATGGGAATAGATAATGGTTGAAGAAAGAAAGATGGACGAACTTTTTGTACTGATTGCTAGAAGAGAAAAGAGAGGTAAGGGTAAATTTGAAGGAAAATTACCTTTGAAATGTTTTTCATGCAATAAGGTTGGTCATTTTGCATCTAGATGTTCTACAAGAGTTCCTAAGTTTTACAAGTCTAAGATGGACAAGGAATGTTATTATGCTAGTGAAGGTATTTTTGATGACAATGACTTAGATCATGAGGAGATTGGATTTGTTGCTATTAGAGATGAACTAGTACATGAGGAAAAGACTTTAGCGTCGCATGTTGATAAGAAAACCGAATGAATTATAGATAGTGGTTGTTCACATCATATGACTGGAGACAGAAATAAGTTTGTTAAGTTAGTAAAGTATGATGGTGGTGTTGTAATGTTTGGAGATAATCTTCCTAAACCTATCATAGGAGTAGGATCTATTACTCTGGATGGAAAGACTAATACTAATAATGTACTACTTGTTGATGGACTTAAGGATAACTTATTAAGTGTTGTATAGTTGATGGACAAAGAGTTTCAACTACAATTCAGTAATGGTAAATGTTTTATCAGAAGTAAGGAAGGAAAGATGATTGCAACTGGTACTAAACCTAGAGGTAATGTATTTGAATTAAATACATCTAGAGCCTCTTGTTTTATTGTGAAGGTAGATGACACTTGTTTATGGAACATAATATTTTTTCATCTTAATTTTGATAACATTGTGAAGACATGTTTGACTAATGCAGTAAGAGATCTACCAAAGATTGTGAAACCATCTAAAATTGTATGCAAAGAATGTGTTATGGGAAAACAGACCAGAAGCAGTTATAAAAGCAAAGTATATACATCAAAGGGAAAGTTGGATCTGGTACATATAGACCTATGTGGACCTACAAGGACAAAATCATACTATGGCGAAAGGTATTTTATGCTTTTTGTTGATGAATTTTCTAGAATGATGTGGGTTACTTATTTGAAAGAGAAATCAAAGGCATTTGATAAATTCAAGATATTCAGAGAAAAAGTAGTGGATTAGGTTTAAAGATAAAATGTTTGAGGTCAAATAGAGGTGGAGAATTTACTTCATACCAATTCAATTCATACTATGAAGAGCATTGATTAAAGAGACAAATATATGCTCCTAGGATTCCACAACAGAATGAGATAGTAGAGTGAAGAAACAAGACTATACTTAAAACTACTAGGACAATGTTGCTTGAAGGAAATGTATCTCATATGCATTGGAGACAGGTTGTTGGGACAACAGTGTACACATTGAACAAAATTAAAATCAGAGAAGGTACAAGTAAGACTCCTTATGAATTATGGTTTAATCATACTCCTACTGTAAAATATTTTAGAATATTTGGTAGTAAGTGTTATATCAAGAGAGATGATGAGATAGGGAAGTTTGATGCTAGAAGTGATGAAGGAATTTTCCTTGGTTACTCTACTAAGAGAAAGGCTTATAAGTGTTTCAATCTGAGATTGAGGAAGATGATTGAAAGTCATAATGTAAATATAGATGAAAGGTTTCAGATACAAGAGAGAATGCATGTTTATAATTAGAATACAGAGATCAAAGAGGCTGCTGCTGCTACAGAAGAAGAATAAATTATTGAGGCTAAATGCAAAAATGAGACTTGTGATGATGACACAAATGAGGCTACTAAGCTTCCTAAAAATCTGAGGTATGTAATGAATAATCATCCTAAAAATCAAATTATTGGTAAAACTAATCAAGGAGTAATGACTAGATCAAAGGCTAGAGAATAAATTTGTTTGATTTCACAAGTTGAACCAAAGACTACAGATGAATCTTGTTAAGATGAATCCTAGATAAATACTATTAAGGAAGAATTAGATCAGATAAAGAAGAACAACACTTTGGAGTTGGTTCCTAGACCGAAGAAAAAAAATGTAATAGGAACTAAATGGGTTTTCAGAAACAAACTGAATGAAGAAGGGTTTGTTGTAAGAAACAAAGCAAGAGTGGTATGTAAAGATTATTCACAACAATAAGGCATAGGATTTGAAGAGACATTTTCTCCTGTTGCTATAATAGAAGCTATGACTCTATTCTTGGCTTATGCTGCACATAAGAACTTCAAGGTGTATCAAATGGATGTGAAATCTGCATTCTTGAATGGGGATCTTGAAGAAGAAGTGTATATAGAACCACTTGATGGGTTTCCTTTATGTGAAGATGGAGACATGGTATGCAAGTTGAAGAAGGAATTATATGGGATGAAGCAAGCTCCAAGGGCATGGTATGAAAGGTTAGACAAATATCTACTTTAGCTTGGATTCAGAAAAGGTAATGCTAACATTAATTTGTATTTAACTAGTGAAGATGTAGTTTTGATAATAGAAGTCTTTGTTGATGATATTATCTTTGGAGGTAATGATAATCTATGTGAGAAATTTTCTAAAGAGATGGAAAATGAATTTGATATGTCCATGATTGGTGAAATAGAATTCTTTCTTGGACTGCAAATAAATCAGAGTAAAGATGGAATTTTTATTTCTCAGACTAAATATCTTAAAGAAATGTTAAAAAAGTTTGGAATGGAGGACTGTAAACCAGTTGGTACACCCATGGTAACTAGTAATAAGCTGACAGTTGATGACAAATCAAAGTGTGTTTTTCAGACCAAGTATAGATCAATGGTTAGAGGATTACAATATCTGACTCACACCAGACTAGATATTGCTAATGTTGTTGGCATTGTGGCTAGATATTAGGAAGAACCCAAAGAGACACACCTAGCTTCTGTGAAAGGATATTGAGATATCTAAAAGGAACAATAGACTGTGGATTATGGTATGATAGAAATGATAGCTTTAAACTTCATGGTTATACTAATGCTGATTGGGAAGGAAACATTGATGACATAAAGAGTACTAGTGGTGGTGCATTTTTCCTTGGGAAAAAGTTGGTTTCATGGTTAAGTAAGAAGCAAGATTGTATAGCTCAATCTACTGCTGAATTAGAGTATGTTTCTACTACTATAAATTGCACTCAAATTGTTTGGATGAAGAAAATGCTAAAAGACATTGGAATAACTTTTGATGAGCCTATGGTTATCCATTATGATAACACCAGTACAGTGAATATGTCAAAGAATCTAGTGATGCACTCTAAAACTAAACATATTTCTATCAAATATCACTTCTTGAGAGACAAGGTGGCAGAGAAGGAAATAAAGTTAGAGTATATTAGTACAAAGGAATAGTTTGCAGACATCTTTACAAAACCATTTCCAAAAGATACCTTTGAATATCTTAGAGGTATGCTTGGGGTCCAGGCCCCTCCCAGTTAGAATTAAATGATGCAGGGATGCATCAGTCCAGAGGTTTTTAGAGCCTTATCATATTATGGATTGGATGTAGGGATCTACTCCTTAGGGGGAGTGATTGTGGAATGAAGGTGTTGAAGAAAAGTTGATGACTCATGGAAGCCTTTTCCATTGTTGTCAAAGGGGGAGTGTTGCTATGAGAAATCCCTACTATATGGGGAGATTGTATGAAGGAATACTGTGAGAGTACTATTTGGTTGCAAAACTTTGGATTTATATAACTTTGGGATGATTTTCCCATATGTTGACATCAATGCCAAAGGGGGAGATTGTTGGATATTGCTAATGCATAGGGTGGTGACTGATACATTTTATATGTTTAATCACTATGTTACTAAATGGAAAGTCATACTGTTGTCATTTATGGTTTGTCACTGATGTCAACATATGTTTCTGTGAAGAGTACAGGTTAATTATGATAGTGTATGGACATTGTACAGATGTTTCAGAACGTGCAAAGATAGATGAGTGTACAGGAAGATGTTATGATCTTATATCCAAGATCGCATCATGCAATGTTGCATATTGGGAGAGTTACAAATGTTTTGGTGAAGACTAGTTACTAGATAGTGATAGTGGAAGCTGGCAAAGTGAGTCTCTGTGTTTCTAGTATATCTTACAAAAGATATGGATTAGGTGTATGTGAGCTTAAGAGATGAAAGACAAGGCACTGAAGGATGTTTATTGGTTAGTGGAAGGTATGGAATGTTGGATGATGTCAATTGTGGCATTTGATCTGGAGAATACTTATTTGGGAGCTAATTTTAGAGGTGTAGCATACATTTTGTTTGGAAAAGTAAATTAAGGATGTCGGTCCTTAATTGTTGTAATGGAATTATCGTATACTTGTTTTAGGTACCATGTGTATCTTAGCAAGAGTTTATGTAAATAGGAAAGCCTAATGGGCCAACCTGATCATGTAGAATGTAATAGGGTATATATGTAAGAACTTTTCTTTGGAAAAGATATGGTGAGAATATATGTGATGTAAAGAAGATTTTGAAAGCTGCGAGCTTGCGTCTGCTAGATGTAGAGTAGAGGATTACTGGTGAACTTCATTGGAACTGATCAAGCAAAGATAGTTGTTGTCAGATAGTTCAAAATATTATGTATTTATTCATATACACTTATTGCGAATAGTGAGTTATGAAGGTGGATTTAACCTTCTTTGGGAAGTGAGCCTGGGCAGTGAGCCCCCTTTCTTTTCTTGACTCCTAACAGGGTCTATCCTCTAACAAGGATTGTGTACTATAATGTTTCAATAAGCTCTTAATAGGGATAAATATTCTAACAAGGATACTATACTCTCAGTACATTACTTGTGGGTGCTAATTCCCACTGGGGTTTTTACCTTTACCAGGGTTTCCCTGAGACCAAAATATTATGTTATTATGTTGGCATTCATTATGTTAATTGGATCTAATATTGCTACTATTCAAAGTTTAAAGTTTAATATTCTATCAATCAAACTAATTCACCACCCCTCTCAATTGTGTTTCCCCACTTTTGTTCTTCACACTTTAAAACAAAAGTGAATACCTTGTGTTAGATTGAGTCATGGGTTTTGATGTAATAAATTGGAGTCTAAGCCTAGAATTCCCCTAGGATAGGTGGTCTTTATCGAATAATCCCTTCATGCCTTATTTCTTCTTTTAAGCCGGGTTGGGTTTTAATTTCATCCTAGTAATGGGTAAGTTATAGTTCCTAATTTGATAAAGACTCTATTTCTTTTAGTTTTGATCGATGGTATTCATATGAATGTGAAGCTCTAAAATGACATTTCTCCCCTTTATCAAAAAATTGAAAATCGCCTTCTCCTCAACGGGTTCTGACCCATGAAGGTAATTTTCCATGGGAAGAGAACATAGGAATCATCAAGCACACAAATAAGGCCTAAAGATTGAGATTCTCAGGTTAAGAGTGAGTTGGGTCTAGAAGAGTAGCTTGGCGGAGAAGCTATAATGAACTTCCCCATTTGCGGAGTTTTTCCTATAGAAGTTGTTTTCTGAAGGATAGTGGAAAGTGTATCAGAGATTCCTGAAAGCCAAGCATCTAGATTTTGAGGAAATGAGATTGAGCCCCTATAGTGGATAAAATGGTCTCAGAATATGAGAAAGTGAGTAAGAGACCTTTTTTAGAGAATTGGTTTTTAACTTCTCCCTTATTGAAAAACCACTTGAGAAGGTCAGTTTCTGAGAAGTGACAAATTGTGAAGAAATAAGCACAATAAATCATAGGGATTGAATGATCTACTATGATGAAGATATCCTTCTTTGATATCTAAAAGAAATTTCCAAAGAAATGGGTTAGTTGCAGATTTTCAAAAAATCACTCCCTAGCTTCTCCATAGTCGAGTTTCTACCTTCGAAGTGAGTTTTTCGACAAATGCACCAATTAAAGGAAGTGAAAAAGTAAAATTCCACTGTGTCAATTAAGTTACCATTACAGCTACTCCAAATGGGTAAAATTGATTACTTAAGGCCAATAATAAGATGCATTTAATTCAAATCTTAATGTTAGAACTTTAACAGATATTTTTGAAAATCTCTCACTCCTATGGTGCAAGATATGGAAAGCAATGGTAAGGAAGTAGGCTGTTTATAAAAGACTCAAACTATCAAGAGAAAATTACCATTTGTTCATATCTTTTTCATACACCTTTGATTTCCCACAATTTCACAAATCATCTTATGACATTCTCCAAAGCTCCTTAATAGTAAATCAAAAGCATAATTAGAAGCTATGGCCACTAGATTCATGGGTTTGGATGGGTTGAATGAGATTACATCTGAATGGCATAATTTGATAGATACATCCCTTATATTCTATGATTTGGGAAATCTACATAGAAGATTGAATGAAGAAAATCTCCATCCGATGGCATAGAAGCTCAAAAGTAGTGGTTTGGTCAAAGCTGCTGAATTTCCTATTGCAGTGCAAGATCCTGAACTAATCCAAGAATGTATAACCAGATTCAACCCGGATACAAAATAGATTTTTCTATTAGATGACACAATACTCATCTCCATTGATAGAGAGTCTATACAGAACAGTCTTCGTATCCCAGAGCAAGTGGAATTTTCAAATATGAACTTCTCAATTGCAATTTTAGAATATAATGAGAAGAAGATGAGGTGGAGGAAAGAGATCATGAACTTGTGGTTTTGAAATGCCAGAAGCATAAAGGGAAAAGTTCCAAAGACACTTTTTGGGATAGATCTGAAGGCCAAGATCATTGACATCCTTGTGCTCCTTTACAAAATAAAAGGTGAAAGTGACACATTGAATTTCATAGAACACTACTTCTTCTTGGTCCAGGTAATATGTGTTGAGCATCATTATATAGAGTGGGCTCAAGTGGTAAGTGAAAATCTATCCAATGCCTTGAGTCTTGCCAAGCACTAGAACAAATTTTATATGTCTTCCTCTTTAATCTATGTTTTAGCTACATTGCAAGTATGGCCAAGACTCCCTAGGCTAGAAGAATATGAAGATGATTTGAAAATTTATGATTTCTTCCCTCATTTGAAGTTACAAAATAGCTATGCCAAGTTCATTAAAGTTAATGACTCATTTACAATGAGGTTGTTTAGAGAATTACAAGGATGCCCATAGTGGAGGTTCTCACCAGAGGCCATGCAATTCATCACCCAATTTGGGAGCTTCTTCATTCAATTTGCTAGTTTCTCATACCTTCGTCTTGTAGGTTTTGATGATTTTCCCATGAAGCTGCCAAGGTACCCCAATGACATGATCGTGCTCATAGAGATGATCTGGAAAATGTTGCAAGTGAACCTGATCAGTGTAGGGATTAAGAAGAAAGGATATGAATTTCTTGTTACTATTGGAGCTTATAGCTGTGTGTCAAGATCAAATGCTAAGAACATGATGAAGGCATTCAAGAGCACATATAAGTGTTAGGAATAATAGTCCATAATACAACTGAGAGGGGGGGAGGTGTGAATCAGTTGTATGATAGAATACTAAACTTTAGACTTTAAGCTCAACAATATTCGATCTAATGAATACAATGAATGCCAACACAATAACACAATATTTTGGTTACGGGGAAATCCTATTAAAGGTAAAAATCTTAGTGTGAATGAGCACCCACTAATGATGTACTGAGAGTATAGTAATCCTTGTTGGAAGATATAGCCTTGCTAGGAGCTTATTGAAACATTGTAGTACATAGTCCTTGTTAGAGGATAGATCCTATTAGGTGTCAAGAATAATAGAGGGCTTACTACCCAAAGAAGGTTAAGTCCACCTTCCGAACTCACTAGTTCACAACAGGTGTATATGAAGAAATACACAATCTTTTGAACTGTTTGCCAACAATTGTCTTTGCTTGATCAGTTCCAATGAAGTCCACTAGTAAAAATCTTCTCTACATACAGTAGACACAAGCTCGTAGCTTTCACAACCTCTCAATATCATATCTATTCCATCCATATCTTTTCCAAAGAAAATACCTTTCATTTATACCTTATTACATTTTACTAAGATTGGGTCGGCCCATAAGGCTTTCCTAAATACAAACAATTACATAAACCCTTTCTAAGATACATACAGTATCTAAAACAAGTTTACAATTATCACATTACAACAATTAAGGACTGACATCCTTGATTTGTGCTTGCTAAACAAAACACATGCTTCATTCCCTAAGTTAGCTTTAGAATAAGCGATTGCTAGAGCACACGCCATAGATGATGTCACCAATCACTCTGTACCTTGCATTGACCAATGAAAATGCATCAGTACCTCTTCCATCATCCTTCAAGTTTGCATACCTTGAATCCAATCCCTCTGAGAGATATATCAAAAACTCAGAGACTAACTCTGTCAATTCTCACTATCACAGTCTAGTGACTAGTCTTTACCAAAATAGCTATAACTCTCTTAATATGCAATACTTAATGATGCGATCATAGATATAAGATCGCAAAATCCACCTAAAATCTCATCTAGCTTCGTAGCATCTGAAACATCCATACACTAACTGTACACTATGATTACCAGTCTGGTTCCTTTATAAAGGCATATGTTGACATCAGTGACAAAACACCAGTGACAATAGTATGAGTGCCCATATAGTAACGTAGTGATTAAACATATTATATGTCTTAATCACCACTCATGCATTAGCAATATCTAACAATCTCCCCCTTTGGCATTGATGTCAACATATGGAAAAATCTTATCCCAAAGTTATATCAATCCAAAGTCCTTCAACTAAACAATCTCCCCAAACAGTAGAGATTTTCTCATAGCAACACTCCCCTTTTGACAAAAATATAAACTTTCTTCCATGATCACTTCCCCTAAGGAGTAGATCCCTACATCCAGTCTAGAAAATGATGAGGCTCTGAACACTTCTGGACTGATGCATCTCTACATCATTTAGTTCTGACTAGGAGGGGCCTGAACCCCTAGCATACCTCTAAAATATTCAAAGGTATCTTTTGGTAGTGGCTTTGTAAAAATGTCTGCAATATGCTCTTTTATACTGATATATTCTAGCTTGATTTCTTTTTCTGCCACCTTAGCTCTCAAGAAGTGATACTTGATAGAAATGTGTTTAGTTTTAGAGTGCACCACCAGATTCTTTGACATGTTTACTGTGCTGGTGTTATCACAATGGATAACCATAGGCTCATTAAAAGTTATTCCAATGTATTTCAGCATTTGTTTCATCCAAACAATCTAAGTGCAATTTATAGCAGCAGCAACATATTCTGATTCAATAGCAGATTGTGCTATACAATCTTGTTTCTTACTTAGCCAAGAAACCAACTTTTTCCAAAGGAAAAATGCACCACCACTGGTACTTTTTCTGTCATCAATATTTCCTACTCAATTAGCATCAGTATAGGCATGAAGTTCAAAGCTATCATTCTTTTCATACCATAAACCATAGTCTATGGTTCCTCTGAGATACCTTAGTATCCTTTTCACAATAGCTAGATGTGTCTCTTTAGGTTTTGCCTAATATATAGCCACAATTCCAACAACATTAGCAATATCTAGTGTGGTATGAGTTAGATATTGTAGCCCTCCAACCATTGATCTATACAGAGTTTGAAAAACACATTTTGATTCATCATCAATTGCTAGCTTGTTTCCAGTCACCATAGGTGTTCCTACTGGTTTACAATCTTTCATACCGAATTTCTTAAGCAATTCTTTGAGATACTTGGTCTGAGAAATGAAGATGCCATTCTCATTTTGAGTTATTTGTAGTCCAAGGAAGAATTTCATTTCAGCTATCATGGATATCTCAAATTCACTTTCCATTTCTTTAGCAAACTTTTTACATAGATCATCATTACCTCCAAAGATAATATCATCTACGAATACTTCTATTATCAAAATTCCATCTTCAGTAGTTCTTAAATACTAATTACTATCTGCATTACCTTGTATAAATCCAAGTCCAAGTAGATACTTGTCCAACCTTGCATTCCAAGCCCTAGGAGCTTGCTTCAACCCATACAGTTCTTTCTTCAATTTGCACACCATGTCTTTGTCTTTGCATAGAGGAAATCCATCTGGTTGTTCTATGTATACTTCTTCTTCAAGATCTCCATTCAGAAATGTAGATATAACATCCATCTGATACACTTTGAAGTTTTTGTATGTAACATAAGATAGGAATACTCTTACTGCCTCTAATCTAGCAACAGGAGCAAATATTTCTTCAAAGTCTATGCCTTCTTGCTATGAGTATCTCTTACACACTAGTCTTGCTTTGTTCCTTACAACTATTCCTTCTTCATCCATTTTGTTTCTAAAGACCCATTTTATTCCTATAACATTTTTATTTTTTGGTCTTGGATCCAATTCCCAAGTATTATTTTTCTTTATCTGATCCAATTCTTCTTTCATGACATTTATCCAAGATTCATCTTTAAAGGCTTCATCTATAGTTTTTGGCTCAACTTGAGAAATCAAACAAATTTCTTCTCTAGCTTTAGATCTAGTTAGCACTCCTTGACTGGTATTGCCAATAATTTGATTTTTAGGATGGTTATTTTTTACATACCTTGGATTTTTAGGAGTTTCAGTAGTCTTTCTTGTATCATCACAAGCCTCTTTTTCACTTTCTTCCTCAACAAGTTCTTCTTCTTTGACAGCAGTAGTGGTTTCTTTCACTTCTGATATCTGACTGCTGTCATACATTCTTTCTTGTATCTGAAATTTCTCATCTATTATTACATTGTTAATTTCAACCATCTTCCTTAATCTTAGATTGAAACATTTGTATGCCTTTCTTTTAATAGAGTAACCAAGGAAGATACCTTCATCACTTCTAGCATCAAATTTCCCTATCTCATCATCCCTCTTGATATAACATTTTCTACCAAAAATTTTGAAATATTTTACGATAGGAGTATGATCAAACCATAGTTCATAGGGAGTCTTACTTGTGCCATCACTGATTTGAATTCTATTTAATGTGTATACTATTGTTCCAACAACCTCTCTCCAATGTACATGAGATACATTTCCTTCAATCAACATTGTCCTGGCAGCATCAAGTATAGTTATGTTTCTTTGCTCTACTATCCCATTCTATTGTGGAGTCCTAGGAGTAGATGTTTGTCTTTTTATCCCATGCTCTTCATAGTATGAATTAAATAAATATGATGTAAAATCTCCACCTCTATCTGATCTTAAACACTTGATTTTCAGTCCTGATTCATTCTCTACTTTTTCTTTAAACAACTTGAATTTGTCAAATTGATGAAGGGTACTCCCCTTAATACCAAAAACACATAAAAAAAATAGAGAAACAACAACAATATGCAAGAACAGAAAATGGACTTCTTATTATCTCCACAAATGTGGAATTACAAATTTTTAGAATTACAATATGCAAAGCCACATGGGCATTCCCTTACAATATTTTGTAGGACAAAGCCTCAAATCAATACCCAGAACTATCCCGAGCTGCCTAAGACAACACTACAACCTTCCTTATATAGGCAATTTTCCACTACCTGGGAAGGTTCTAGATTTTTTAGCCAACAAGGCCAACCAAACTTAGAATTATTTTATTTTTCATTTTATTACATCAAAGTCAGCTCAAAATAACTTTTGAAACCCAAACAGAAATTTTCAAGGAAAATCATTTTCTGCCATTTCAGGTGACCCGACTTCCGGAGACCATAAGTCATCACCCATTGACCCGATTGACTATTATAACCCCATTTCAGAAAGGGCATGAGGAGCTCTACAACACTTGAATAAAAAAACTTCATTCTACTAAAAATTTGACCTCATCCGGGGCCTCTAAAGCCTTTAAAATTGAGTTCAAAGTTTCTATACCCTATTTCCAAAACCGAAAAGTTTCAATATCTTCAAAACCAAACTTGATCTAGCAATGAAACTTTACAGGCAGGCTGATATGACTAAAATGAACCTCCAACTATGAAATCAGAACATTTTGAGATCGTATGACCAACTTACTAAAAATAGCAAGTTTCCATAAATAGCAGCTCTACACAAGATAGCCCTTATTGAAAACCAAACAAAAATATTTTTGGGTGATGCAAGATTGCTCTTACACCCAGGATGCTCCTGCATTAGACACCCAGGGTAATTTGAGAAGTGACCTTGTCATGACTCAGGTGTGAAGAGGGAAACCAAGATGGCTAACCTCCTACTTTGTCAGCCATGATGAATCTTCAATAGGTCATCCTTTCCACTTGACCAGATATTCTTCATATGCCATGTTCCTTATGCTTCTGCCAACATGACTATCCAGTATGTCTTCAATCTCCCTGATATCTGAACTGGTTGCTAAAATACTCCACTGTGCTACTGCAACCTCATCTTCAACACCTCCTTCATGATACTCTATCAGATCTAAAACATTAAATACTGGTGAAATATTCAGCTCAGTAGGCAACTTGACCTCATATGCATTTCCTGAATCATGCTTCTTCAATATCTTACATGGCCCAAACTTCTTCATTTTCAACTTGTTATATGTACCAACTAGAAATCTTTCCTTCTGTAAATGAACCATGACTTCATCTCCAACCTGGAATTCCTTATGCCTCCTTTTCTCATTTACCTTAGCCTTATACTACACATTCATCTTGGTAATGTGCTTCCTGACCTCCTCATGGATGTTCTTCAAATGTTCTACAAAATCCTTAGCTTTAGCACTACTTATTTCTCCTTTATCTATCTTTCTCAACTTAGATGCATTTCTTGGACTACTTCCATATACAATTTGGAATGGTGATTTACCAGTGCTCCTATTGATAGAATTATTGTATGCAAATTCTGCCTGTGGTAAAATCAAATCTCATCCTATTGGCTTATCTCCAACCAAACATCTTAGTAAATTTCCCAAACTCCTATTCACCACCTCTGTCTGTCCATCAGTCTGTGGATGATGTGATGAACTGAACTTCAAATCTGTCTTCAACTTCTTCCATAATGTACACCAAAAATATCCAATGAACTTAGTGTCCCTATCTGAAACTATACTCTTTGGCAAACCATGTAGTCTCACCACTTCTCTGAAAAATAATTCTGCTACATGAACAACATCATTGGTCTTCTTGTAGGGAATAAAATGTGCCATCTTTGAAAATCTATCAACTACCACAAAAATTGAATCATGTCCCTGCTGTGTCCTTTGTAAACCAAGAACAAAGTCCATACTAATATCCTCCCAAAGCTTCTCTGGTATAGGTAATGGCTGATACAACCCTATATTCTGCTTCACTCCTTTCACCATTTGACATACTATACAACTTTGTACAAACTTCTTGACATCTTGTTGCAACTGTGGCTAATAATAATTCTCACTAACCAAAGCAAGGGTTTTATCACGACCAAAATATCCAGCCAATCCTCTGCTATGCTTCTCCTTGATGAGATTCTCCCTCATAGAACTTCATGGAATGCACAACTGACTCCCTCTGAATAGCATATCATCTTGAATGATGAAATCTAGCCACTTCATTCTATCTAGAGTAACAAGTTCTTTACAAGCTTTCCAAGCTTCACCAAAATCAGGATCCTCTGGATACAAATTCTTGAGTTCCTTGAACCCAACCACCTCAATCTGCATCTTTATCAGCAATAGTTGCCTTCTGCTAAGTGCATCTGTAACCCTATTAGACTTTCCACTTTTGTGTTTCAAAACAAATGTATAACTCTGCAAAAACTCAACCCATTTCAAATGCTTTTGATTCAACTTTCCTTGACTATTCAACTATTGCAAAGTTTGGTGATCAGTATACAAAACAAACTCCTTAGGAAGCAGATGGTGTCTCCACTTCTTCAATGCTTGAACTATAGCATAAAATTCATGATCATAAATAGAATATTTTCTCTTGGCATCATTTAACTTCTTACTGAAATAAGCAATAGGTTTACCTTCTTGGCTACTAACAGCTCCTATTGCACTACCAATAGCATCACAATCTACTTGGAACACCTTATTAAAATTAAGAAGTGCTAAAATAGGTTGTTCTGTAACCTTTTGTTTCAATAGTTTAAAAATTTTATCTGCCCCATTAGTCCACTTGAACTCTTTTCTATCCCCTCTCATTGTTTTAGTCAAGGGTCCATAAATACTGCTAAAATTTTTGATAAACTTTCTATAAAAGCTAGCCAAACCATGAAAAGACCTTACCTTAGTAGCACTCCTTGGAGTAGGCCATTCAAGGATAGCCTGTACCTTCTCTGGATCCATTTTAAGACCTTCTGCTAAAACTACAAATCCCAAATACACTAACTCTTTCTTCACAAAACTGCACTTCTTCAAATTTATCAACAATTTCTCTTCTCTTAGCTTCTCAAACACCATATGAATATGCATCATATGCTCTTCCAATGTCTTACTAAAGATCAAAATATCATCTAGGTAAACAATGACAAACTTACCCAGAAATTCTTTCAAAACCTCATTCATGAGCCGCATGAAAGTGCTCGGTGCATTGGTTAGCCCAAAAGGCATGACTAACCACTCATAAAATCCTTCCTTTGTCTTGAAGGCAGTCTTCCATTCATCTCCTTCTTTGATCTGAATCTTGTGATATCCACTCTTCAGATCTATCTTTGAGAAATACACAGCCCCACTCAAATAGTTCATGATATCATCCATTCATGGTAATGGAAACTGGTACTTGATTGTGATCTTGTTTATTGCTCTAGAATCTATACACATCCTCCATTCTTCATTCTTCTTTGGTGCTAATACCACTGGTATAGCACAGGGACTTTGACTATCTCGAATCAACCCCTTCTACAATAA
This sequence comes from Chamaecyparis obtusa, assembly GCA_027943335.1. NCBI lineage: Eukaryota > Viridiplantae > Streptophyta > Pinopsida > Cupressales > Cupressaceae > Chamaecyparis > Chamaecyparis obtusa. Next base: position 547,008 of record BSBK01003732.1, on the reverse strand, counting down.
CTCATGTACTTGTCTATTCAACTCTTCACTTTCTACTGGTATCATTATGTGTGCTGCCTTGTTTGGCAAATTAGCTCCAGGAATCAAATCCATCTAATGATTGATCTTCCTTACCAGTGGTAATCCATTAGGTACATTATCAGATACAATATCTTAAAACTCATTCAACAAATTTGCAACCTCTATAGGCACATCCTCTACTTCCTCCTTACCAGCTTTTGGAATTAAAGAAAAACACACATGCTCATGCCTCATACCATCTAAGAATTTTTTTCCATCAACAAATGTTATTCTTGCATTACCACATACCTTTTCTTCGGTCTCCTTCAATGGCTTTAGCTTATGTCGCACTCCATCCTTTGTTAGGGAATAGGTATTCACATGACCATCGTGTACATCACATCTGTCAAATTGCCATGGTCTACCCAACAACATATGACATGCATCCATAGATATGATATCACATAGTACCTCATCTTGGTACCTACCAATCTTGAAATTTACTAGGAATTGTTCACTAACCATGACCTTGTGGTCATCCTGCACCTAGACAATCTGATATGGATGTGGGTGTTTCTATCTCTTGAGCTTCAACTTTGTCACCATCTCTTCTGACACCAAATTGTTAGTGCTTCCACTATCAATAATCACATCATAGCATTTACCCTCACACTTGCATCTAGTGTGAAACATGCTTCTCTTTTGTTCAGGTTCATTCTCACCACTCAGTAGGACTCTTGTGTTAATCAATGTTTCTCCTCTTTTAGCATCTTCAAAATTTGAGGATCTGACATCTTCATCTACATGTACCACTCTAGCCTAGCCTTCATTCCTCCTATCTATCCTTCCTTGGCATTAAGGACATTCAAATGCCCTATGACCTTCTTCTCCATAGTGAAAACATGTTCCATGGAAGCCCCCTCTTCCTAAACCTTGTCCTCTTCCTCTTCCTCTCTAATCTCTATTGCTTTGATCTTGGAAATGATTGGAATTGTTTCCTCTCTAATTTTGACTACTATTGGCCTCATCCTTCTTTTTTAGATCTTTATTTTGGCCTCCATATGACCATCCACTAGATTGTCCACCGTGACCTCTTCCATTTTGTCTTCTCTCAATCTTCTTGTTTAGCTTTTCCTCTACTTTTAGGGTAAGCTGGTATGCCTCTTCAATACTGTTCATTCAAACCAAATTCAACTCCTCTTGAATGCTCGGCCTCAACCCATTAATGTAATGAGAAAATTTCTCTTTATCAGCTTCCACATGGCCTGTTCTGATGAGGATTCGATAGAACTCCTCTGTATACTCCTGAACAGATCTTCTTGCTTGCTTCAAAATTTTCATCTTCTTCAGAAGGTCAAGCTCATAATCAACAGGAATGAATTGTCACTTCAATTTATCCACCATCCAATCTCATCTTGTGATTTTATCTTTCCCTCTTCTATTTCACTCCAATTGAATCTCTTTCCACCAGATCTTCACTTGACCTTTCAATCTGGCCTTTTCAAACTTGACCCGATCAAGATCCTTAATATCTTCATACTGAAAATATTCTTCACATTCATTGATCCAATCGATCAATTCCTCTGGGTTAAGATTCCCTAAAAATGTAGGAACCTCAATCTTAGGTCTTTTCTCGATCTTGGAAATGGCTGAAAAAAGCCTTTCTTCCTTTTGATTCAAAACTTCAGCTTCTTCTTCTTGATCATCATTTCCTTCTTCGGCTTCATCCTCGCTTTCATTTCTGACATTAAGATTCATTCCTCTGTGAATCTTTTCTTGCAATGCTTGCACTTGTCTCTAGAGAGCTCTAACTTTAGGTGTTACAACACTAGCTCTTTCACCACATTCCCTTCATGGAGGCATTTTCACACTTCTCATTGAAACCTTAACCATAGTCCTGGTGCAAATTGCCTCACAGTCAGTGATCTATTTACACAGAAACCCTAACCCACATTCCTGGTGCAAACTGCCTCACAATCGGTGATTTATTTACACACTCAGGAACTCTTACTTTGATACCAATTGATGAAGGGTGCTCCCCTTAATACCACAAACACATAATAGAAATAGAGAAACAACAACAATATGCAAGAATAGAAAATGGACTTCTTATTATCTCCACAAATGTGGAATTACAAATTTTTAGAATTACAATATGCAAAGCCACATGGGCATTCCCTGACAATATTCTATAGGACAAAGCCTCAAATCAATACCCAGAACTGTCCTGAGCTACCTAAGACAACACTACAACCTTCCTTATATAGGCAATTTTCCACCGCTTGGGAAGGTTCCAGAATTTTTAGCCAACAAGGCTGACCAAACTTAGAATTATTTTATTTTTCATTTTATTACATCAGAGTCGGCTCAAAATAACTTTTGAAACCCAAATAGAAATTTTGAAAGAAAATCATTTTCTGCCATTTCAGGTGACTCAACTTTTGGAGACCATAAGTCATCACCTGTTGACCTGATTGACTATTATAACCCCATTTTGGAAAGGGCACGAGGAGCTCTACAATGCCTGAATAAGCAATCTTCATTCAGCCAAAAATTTGACCTCATCCAGGGCCTCTAAAGCCTTCAAAATTAAGTTTAAAGTTTCTGTACCCTGTTTCCAAAACTAAAAATTTTCAATATCTTCAAAACCAGACTTGATCTAGCAATGAAACTTTATAGGCAGGCTGATATGACTAAGATGAACCTCCAACTATGAAATCAAAACATTCTGAGATCATATGACCAACTTACTAAAAATAGCAAATTCGCATAAATAGTAGCTCTGCACAAGATAGCCCTTATTGAAAAGCAAACAAAAATATTTTTGGGTGATGCAAGATTGCTCTTACACCCAGGATGCTCCTGCATCACAAATGCTTCTAATTTATCTCTTAAATAAGTAGCCCACATCATTCTAGAAAATTCATCAACAAATAGTATAAAATACCTTTCACCATAGTAAGACTTTGTTCTTGTATGCCCACATAGATCTGTATGTACCAGATCCAACTTTCCTTTTGATGTAAATGTTTTTCTTTTTTGACTGCTTTTAGTTTGCTTTCCCATAACACATTCTCTGCATACAGTGTTAGAAGGTTTCACAATCTTCAGTAGATCTCTTACTACATTAGCCATACTTGCCTTCACAATGTTATCAAAGTTAACATGACAAAATCTTCTATGCCATAACCAACTATCATCTACCTTTGCAACAAAATAAGAGGCTCAAGATGTGTTTAGTTCAAATACATTAGCTCTAGATTTTTAACTGGTAGCAATCAGTTTCCCTTCCTTGCTTCTGATAAATCATTTACCATTAAAAAAAATTAATTGAAATTCTTTATCCATTAATTGTCTGATACTCAACAAATTGTGTTTCAGTCCTTCAACAAGTAGTACATTATCTATATTAGTCTTTCCATCCAGAGTGATGGATCTAACTCCTATGATGGACTTTGGGAGATTGTCCCCAAACCTTACAACACCTCCATCATAATTTACTAATTTAACAAACTTGTTCTTATCACCACTCATGTGATGAGAACATCCACTATCAATTATCCATTTAGTTTTCTTATCAACATGAGATACTAAGGTTTTTTCTTCATCAACAGGTTCATCTTTAATAGAAACAAAACCAACTTCTTCATCATCTAAATCATCATCATAGATTCCTTCACTAGCATAATAACATTCTTTGTCTCTTCTAATCTTTGCATAATCAAGTTTGTACTTAGGAACTCTTGTAGGACATCTAGATGCAAAATGACCTATCTTATTGCATGAAAAACATTTCAAAGGTAATTTTCCTTCAAATTTTCCCATAACTCTTTTCTCTCTTCTAGAAATTAGTGCAACAAGTTCTTCCATCTTCTTTTCTTCTTCCATTATCTTCTCCCATTTCTCAGCATACTCACCAAGCTCTTATTTCAGGTCTTCTTTGATTGTGCTTAGAAGTGTAGATACTTTCTTGTGTACGGATGCCCTAAATGTAGATTCAACTTTAGGTGCAACTTCTCCTAGTTCTGCAGCTTCAAAGGTAGTTAACTTTGAAATCAACATCTCTCTACTAAAGTTTGGAGTCAGGGGTATAGTTTCTTGAATTGACATTACCTTGAATTTGTAAGTAGGAGTTAGAGATCTAAGAATCTTTGCAATGATTTCATCTTCATCATAAGTACCTCCATAATTTCTGATTTCAACTACATCTTTTGTAACCCTTTGAACATAGGCCCTAATACTTTTCTCTTCATTCATTTTCAGCTTCTCCATCTTTGTCTTCCAGTTTTGTAACTTCTCTTGTTTGGTATACTTGTCTCCTTCATAGAGTGCCTCTAGTCTATTCCAAATTTCATGTGCCGAATCTAGGTCTTTGATTTCACTAAACTCACCCTCAAATAGTGCATTGATCAATGCTTCTCTTGCGACCATATTACATGAAAATAACTTCTTTTCATCCTCATCAGCTATTTCCAAGTCATTCTCAGCCTTCTAAGATTCCTTCTTCATAATCATCCAGTAGTCTATGCCCATACATAAAAGATGTGTTCGCATATTGTTTTTCTAGCTATCAAAGTTTTCAGGATCAAACTTAGGACTTTCCTTCCTATAGAATGCCATCTCCAAGATCACCTCTAGCTATTAAGATTTCTCTCTAAGGACCACAAGATCTGATACCAATTGTTAGGAATAATAGTCCATAATACAACTGAGAGGGGGGGGGGTTGAATTAATTGTATGAAAAAATATTAAACTTTAAGCTCAACAATATCAGATCCAATGAATACAATGAATGCAAACACAATAACACAATATTTTTGTTATGGGGAAACCCTGTTAAAGGTAAAAACCCCGGTGTGAATTAGCACCCACTAATGATGTACTGAGAGTATAGTAATCCTTGTTAGAAGATATAGCCCTATTAGGAGCTTATTAGAACATTATAGTACATAGTCCTTGTTAGAAGATAGACCTTGTTAGGAGTTAAGAACAATAGAGGGCTCACTTCCCAAAGAAGGTTAAGTCCACCTTTAGAACTCACTAGTTCGCAACAGGTGTATATAAAGAAATACACAATCTTTTGAACTATTTTCTAGCAACTGTAATTTCTTGATCAGTTCCAATGAAGTCCACCAGTAAGCATCTACTCTACATACGATAGACACAAGCTCGCAGCTTTCACAATCTCTCTATATTATATCTATTCCATCCATATCTTTTCCAAAGAAAAGACCTTTCATTTATACCTTATTACATTTTACCAAGATCAGGTCAGCCCATAAGGCTTTCCTAAATACAAAAAATTACATAAACCCTTACTAAGATACACATGGTATCTAAAACAAGTTTACAATGATTACATTACAGTAATTAAGGACCGACATCCTTGATTTATGCTTGCCAAACAAAACACACACTTCATTCCCTAAGTTGGCTTCAGAATAAGCCATCGCCAAAGCACATGCCATAGATGAAATAACTAATCACTCCATACATTGTGCTAACCAATGAACATCTATCAGTACCTCTTCCATCATCCTTCAAGTTTTCATACCTTGAATCCAATCCCTCTAAGAGATATATCAAAAACTTAGAGACTAACTCTATCAATTCTAACTATCACAGTCTAGTGACCAGTCTTTACCAAAATAGTTGTAACTCTCTTAATATATAGTACTTAATGATGTGATCATAGATATAAGATCACAACATCCATGTGAACTCTCATCTAGCTTCACAACATCTTAAACATCCGTACACTAACCGTACACTGTGATTACTAGTCTAGTTCCTTCATAAAGGCATATGTTGACATCAGTGACAAAACACCAATGACAACAGTATGATTGCCCATATAGTAATGTAGTGATTAAACATATTACATGTCTCAATCACCACCCATGCATTAGTAATATCCAACAATAAGCCATAAGTGTATGAAGTTTTGAGGCCTCAATTTGATCTAGTAAGTTATGCCAAGAATCACCTAAAGATTGGCACTATGGTCAAGCACATCCTAGAAATCCAAGATTATTGGGTGAACTGCAAGGATGAGTTAGAAAGCCGAGAGAGGTTTTAATCCAAATTGACTATTGAAAAAATCAATTTGTTCAATGTCAACATTAATGTTGAAGGCATTTTTGATGATGGAGAACATATGTATACTGACACATATCAAGATAAGATCAAGCCCTATCCTGTGAGCTCTAAACTAGTTCAAGGTCAAGCTATAGAAGATTTGGAGACCTTAATGACTAAAGTTATTAAGAGAACTGATAAGTGGGTTCAGTGGATGATGGTAAGGAGAAACAGATCTGGGAAGCCTAATCCTCAACAAGCTCCTGTAGTCGAGCCGGTGGGTGCTCCTGCATCCTCCTCTTTTCCAATGTCATTTGTAGCCAAATGACCAGTTCAACCAGAAAGTGGAGATGATGAACAAACTGAAAAAGAGATCCCACTTGAAAAGACTTGTGGAGCAGGCTCATCTCCAGTCATCGGTTCAAATGAAGAAGCCAAAGTTGTGAAATTCGACAAGCCAATGAAAGAACCTGTTGGAGCTGCAAAACCAGAGTAGCAAGCACAAGGGGAATCATTGGGATACAAGGTGACTCTCCTACTCAAGAGGCTCCTACCATTGTTGAGGTTGGTGATGACAGTAGCAATTCAAAAACTAATGAGACAGATGAGCATCTGGGGTCTCCTCTAAAGGAAAAAAACATTTCTTCTCCACAGGTTAATCCTTTCACTTCCAAGCCTATGTCTTCCCCTTCTGTTATCAGGAAATTATTTGTTTAAGATTTGATTTGTGCAAAAAAAGTTACAAGTGTAGAATCATGGCTTGAGAATACTCTAGAGAGAAAAAGGGTTAGCAAGGTACTCCCAGTGGTGAGATGTTCTCACAAGCGATGCAGTCAAGTCCAGTCATGAGCAAGGCTAAGAAGACTAGGACTCTGACCACTCTTGGTCAATTCCAAACATAGGGCACCTAAAAATGGAAATAGCTAAGCTTCTGAAGGATGAAAAAATTGAAGACCTTATTGCCTCAAACTTTTCACTCTAGTCCTTAGATATGGGGCTTTCCCACCATGATACCAAGGTAGACTTGTGGAAGTCTAGTAATGTCTTGATTGAGGAAGAGCTCAAAGAACTCAAAGTCACCAAGACTCAACTCAAGGTGGAGATTAAAGAAATGAATAAATTCATTAAGTAGTTGGTCACTCCTTTGGCAATCCTACCTAGTTCCCTAACAACATTTGATCCTACTATAGCTGAGAACCAAGCAATACTTGTCAAATTGCAAGAAGATAGACATTCCAGGCACATTGGCAGGAGGTGGATTAAATGACTTAAGTCTGAAGGTTTGGTAGCCATTGAGAAGCTTGGGAGTGTCTTTTTATAGTTAGAGGTAGAGAAAGGCTCTCTCAAGGGACACATGCAAATACTCACAGTAGAGAGGTTGAGATGTGAAGAGTGCATGGTGCTACTACATTGGCTGGTCATGATGAAGACTAAAGATGCAATCAAGGCCAACATATTGCAAAAAGGGGATGACCCTCTGATTGAATGGCTCCAAGGGGTTGAATTCAAAATGGAGATGATAATCAAGGTAGAGGTAGGAATGTAGGTGATTGAAGAGAAAGTCACCAAAGAGAAAAGTAAAATCTTTGTATATTTGACAGGTCTTCACTCCGAGTCTCAAGCTAGCAAAGATGGGAAGAGCCCAATTGGTATAACCAATATGCAAAAGTCATTCTCCAACTATTTGGACCAGCTTGTAGAGTTGTCTCGGTCTCACCTCGACAAAATACCTGATCTTCAACAACTCGGTGGACATATACACAAAGCCATGGAGAAGATGCAACCCTGAAAGGATGCTATAATATGCATAGAGAAAGATCATGCCCGCTAGTTCATAAAATTGAAAAACATGTACATCCTAGATTCTAAAAGGATGATTCTGATTCTTGCGGCCGCCAAATTTCATAAGGATAAGTTGGAGAAGGTGAAGAAGCTAGCAAAGAGAAAATAGTTTTCCCCTCTCCTTTTTGATATACATTGTATAATCGGTAAATAGCCACTTGTCATTTATAGACTTTGTAGAATATGAATCAATTTGGTTGATTTTGTAACAACTTAATTCTTGAAGCCTATATGTAACACTTTGAAAATCAATGAAAGGGTCAGCTAATTTTTGGTGTGAAATACATCTTGTTGTGGAGTAAATCTAGAATGTGTTTTGTGCCATTTATTACTATTCCATGTATTTGTAAGTTTGAATGTTTGTTTTCCTTAAGCTGGATTGAAATTAGCAAATAGACAAAGTTTTGTTTCTCTTCTTTAGTACAACTAATCAACAGTAATCAGAGCATTACTTGGAGGTTGAGAGTATACACATATGTCCTATTGTAGATTATTTTATTCTATGTTATTTTACTACATTTCATTCATTCAAGTAGGATTCATCGTTGCATTCCCACTGGTGTGAATTCATAAGTATTGTGAAATCCTGAAGTTGGTTATAGTTTAGAATCAAATTCATTGCCTAGATTAGTTTCTCACCAAGGGCTAATTTGGTTACCTCTACTATTCTCTGGTCAAGAACATACCCCATTAGGATTTAGAATAAACAAAATTCATTGCATATCTTTACATAAGGGAGTTTTACGTATTAAAATTTAGAGGAAAGTTAGTTGAACAGTTAGCAATTTTCCAACTATTCATATTCAAAATATTTTTTAAAGAGATTTTAGGGAAATAAAGAGTTAAATCCAAAAGAACAATCTGTTTACCAATAGATTTTTGGTGACTCTACTGAGGAGAAATAGTCGCTAGACCAGAATATTTGTCAAGAGGAAAAATGGTGTTACCTCATGAGAACATGTTTCCTGTGGTTCAAACCAATCTTGGTTTTCAAGATGACCAAGAAGATATAGTCTCATCCTTGAATACTTTTGCTTGGAGATATAGAGTAAATGCAGAGCATTACAGGAACACGAGTCGAGTGCTTGAAAAAGAAGAAGCAAGAGTAGAAGCACTTGAAAGAGCAATCTAGAGAAGAAATCAATGCAGAGCCAAGCACAAAGCTAGGCAGGAAAACTAATTCAAAGCTCTAGATCAAAGAAGATTTCTCAGAAGTGCCAAAGGGCAAGGTGGAAAAGACCCTACATTCAAAAGGTGTGCTGAGCTCAATTTTCTCATAATAGACTTACCTCGTCGGAGAGGTGATAGAAAAAGTAGGAGTAGACCACCTTAACCTCCCAAGACACAAACTTCATTGCCTACAGCTTGCCAGGTATTAACTTTACACGGAGTAGTTTCTCCTCTTGTTATTAATTTTCTATAACATCCTACACATATAGTCATGGCAGCTCCATGGGCCACTACAACTAGTTAGTTGCATTTTGTAGCATATCACCCACTCCCTTCAACATCTAGAAATAAATTTACTAAGTTCTTGGGAGATGGAAAGGTTACTACAAATGAACACATTAAAGCCTTCTTTGTGGCAACTCACATCCTAGGAGTTGGTTATGAAGATGTTGCTGTTAGGCTATCTATTGAAACTCTAGTCGAAGCAGCGACCGAATGGTTTTATCACTTGGATGATGCTTCAATCACAAGTTGGGATACTATGAGGATAAATTTTGAAGCCAGATTCAAAACTGTTGAAGATGAACATGCATTGTTGACACAATTGACCTCTATCAAGAAACAAGCCTCTATAAGTATGAGGGATTTCATTTCTAAATTCAATAAGATTGCTAACAAAATCCCCATAGCTGATAGACCCACCCCTACAAATCTGAAGATATTCTTTATAAGTGCCATGCCACCAGATATAAATCATGATTTGAGAAGAGCATGACCTACGGATTTGGATGCTGCTCAGAAGATAGCCATTGAGTTAGAAGATGACATGATTTCCACTGGCATATGGAAAAGAGAAATGCAGATAGGCACTCATTCAAGTGGTACTACATCAACCAATGAGATGATGCATAAAATATCCAATGAAATCATCGCTTTAAAAATACAACTCCCTAAGTTTAACAATCTATACTAGAAACCATTTCAAGATCATAATAGTAGAAATACTGATAGTAGGACACTACAATTACCTGCTCCACAATAGAGGCTTGCAATTGAGGCTCCCCCTAAGAAAGGAAATATGTGTGTATTTCATCTAACAATGGACCATAATGGTGAGATTTGTCCTTAAATAGATCATATGATGTAGTTATTATCTACCAACGAGTTAGACACTATGACACCAAACAATGAACTAGATTCATGCTCACATGGTGACTCTGTAAATTTATTTTTTGAGTATGAATTTGATTCTAAGAAGCAAGGAGAGTGTTACACTACCATAAATGGCACCACCTATGCAATCCTAACTCAGAGCCAAAAAGACAAAACTCCCATTGTCATTCCTTCAATGGGAACCAATGATGCATCTACTTTAGGTATGAAAGAAAGTAGTTGGGAAATGAAAATCTCACAACCAGGTAAGGAAAATGATTCCTTTGATTTCATTCAATTATGTAAATATTCCAAGATCCAAATTTCTCCCATATATTATTTAAGGTTGAATCTCACTAAATTGAAAAGATTCATAGATTACTTAAAGGGAGATAGTATTAAATTGAATCATAATGTCACTTCTTCCAATGAGGATGATTCCTCACTGGAAAAACTATTTGAACAAGGGGAAACCACTGTGCTAACTACCTTCCTGGGTCAAAAAACTGAACCATTTTATGTCTCATTGTATATCAATGGTTGTAAACTTATCAACTATATCATAGATTCAGGTGCCTCTAATAATGTGATGCCTTCCCCTGTGGCCAAAGCCATAGGTCTCACCATGACAAAGGTCCATGGTAGATGCTATTCTATGGATGCTAAACAAGTCCCACTGCTTGGCCAAATCAAAGATGCCCAAGTAGCTCTAGCTGCCCATCCTGAAAAGAAGATGCTATTGATAATCCTTGTTGCAGATATACCAGCAAGTTATGGGTTATTTCTAAGCAAGATTTTTTGTAGAGACATGGGTGGGGAAATTAAATTGGATTGGTCCTAGGGGGTAATTCTTGTGGGAAATAAGAAGGTTAAACTAGAGCTTGAGGAGAAGTCAAAGTTCATGGTTCTAAACTCTGATGATCTGAAAGCTCAGATCCTATACCAAGAATTGGAGTTCAGCAACTATATGATGTTTACCCAGGGCGTTGTTGATGAACCTAAAAGAAAACAAGAAGTTAAGGCCACTGAGAAGGATAAGACTCCAGAAGTCTGGACATGAGAATTCGATGGTAGTTGTTCTTCCTTTGGGTTTGGTGTTGGAATTGTATTAATTCCACCCACAGGTTAACCTGATTCGATGGCTTTCAAACTATAGTTTGCAAACATCAATAATATAGTTGATTATGAGGCATTGTTACTCAGAATAATTTCTGTGAAGGAAAAGGGTGTAAAAGGTCTAAAAGCTTGAGGTGATGCTGAGTTGACTGTACACCAGATCAAAGGTCAATATGCTATAAAAAATCAAAACTTGAAGAGTTATATAAACAAAGTATGAGATGAGATTGAAGGATTAGATGCCTTTGCAATCGAATATGTCCATAGAGAATTAAATTCCAAGGCAAATTCACTAACAGTCTCTGCTTCCTTACTACTACCTCATCCAAAATTTAAAGAGAAGTACCAGGTAGAGGTGATGTATAGTCCATTAATACCTGATAACCTAGATGATTGGCAAGTGTTTGATGATGAAAAATGCCTACAACTCTTCCTTGAAGGCAATGATAGTCCCCTGAAGAAAAGCCAAATGATCCCTCACAAGATCATCCTAAGAAACAGAAGAAATATGAACCAGGCATGACTCAATTACAAGGTAACGTCATTCCCCCATATTTTATATCATTAGAGAAATTGTTCAATCATCATGATACTTATGTTAAGAGGAAAAGGATAGAGAAAGGTCTTATGATTGAGGAATATGAAGGGATGAACATTGCGAATGAGTTAAATCCTAGAATGATAAACATAGGGAAGTGTTGCACACTTGAAGAAAAAGAAAAAGCTAGAATGCTTTTTCTAGAATACCAAGATGTCTTTGCTTGGTGTTAAGAAGATTTAAAAAGATTCATGGGAGGAAATTTCAAGCATCAAATCTCCCTAAAACCTGATGCTACCCCATTCAGACAAAAACAAAGAAATTACAATCCAAAAGTGGCAGATGCTATCTTCAGAGAAGTTGACAAAATGCTCAAAGCCAAGATTATTTACCCTATCCACCACTCTACATGGATAGAAAACATTGTCCCTATGAGGAAAAAGAATGGAGAAATAAGGATATGGATAGACTTTAGAAATTTAAATCAAGCTTCTTTAAAAGACAACTTCGCAGTCCCTAACATGGATCACTTGTTGTAGACAATTGCAAGGGCCGAAATGATGTCTATGCTTGATGGCTTTTTAGGCTACAACAAAGTAGAGGTAGCAAAGAAAGACTAGCATAAGAACGTGTTTACCACTCCCTAGGGCACATTCGCATACCGTAGAATGCCATTTGGCCTTATCAACGCTAGTGCTACATTTAAACGAGGTATGGATTTATCTTTTGCTGATATGAAAGATAAGATCATTGTCATATATTTGGATGACTTAACAATGTTCTCTAAGAAAAGGAGCGATCATGTTAAGGATTTGGAAAGAGTATTACAAAGGTGTAGAGAACATGAGATCTCTTTAAATCCTAAGAAGTTAGTTTTCTATGTTACTGAATGAAAACTACTAGGTCATATTGTGTCATGAGAAGGTATTAGGATAGACCTAGAGTGAGTCAAAGCCATTCAAAGGCTAAGTTTACCTGTAAGTAAAATTGGAGTGAAGTCATTCTTCGGTCAAGTAAATTTTCTTAGGAGATTCATCCTTGACTTTTTAGAAATCACTAAGTGTATTGTGGAAATGATGAAAGGTAATCAGAATTTCAAATGGAATGACCTTGGTAAAAGAGCCTTCCAAGATATAAAGGATGCTATAGCCAATGCCCCTATCTTATGCCACCCAGATTATAAGAAGGATTTCATGATTTATTATTATGCATCTGAACATGTATTGTCAGCTATTCTTATGCAAGAAAATAGAGGAGTTTAGGCTCCTATTGCCTTTATGAGCATGCCACTGAAAAATCATGAGCTAAGATATTCTCAGACTGAGAAGCATGCCTTCTCGATGGTGAAAGCCTTGAAGAACTTTGGATTTTATATCTTACATTCTCACTCCATCATATTTGTGTCTAACATTGTAGTAAAGAGTATATTGACCCAACAAGATGTAGGATGCAATAATAGAGAGGCTTGGGTAGCTAAAACACAAGAATATGATATAGAGATTAAGCCAACTAAACTTGTATGAGGCAATGCATTATGCAAATCTATGGTAGAAAGTGAAGAAGATAATCAACCTGAAACAAAACAACTAGTTTTAGCAACTTGAGTTTACAAGACCCATAGTTTGAAGACATTGTATATTTCCTGACTTATGGTGAATGCCCTGAAAGATTGTCGGCTAAACAAAGGAGAGACTTGAGGTTGAAAGCTGCTAAATATGTCATTTGGGAAGGGATGTTATACAAAAGATCTGTAGATGGAACTTTTCTTAGATGTGTGGACAAGCAAAAACATGAGAGATTGCTAAAAAAATTTCATGACAAAGCCTGTGGTGGGCATTTTTGTTAGAATTTAATATTTCCTTGGTAAATATGTAAGGATAAACCAAGGTATCTTATTGTATTCATCCTCTAGTCCAAGTGGGAGGACATGTCATATTTGTAATTTCCTTTTTTAAGGAAAATAGATATTCCTCCTTATGAGGAATCCTACACTTGTCTCACACACTAGTGAAATGTGGCATACACAGAAATGGGAGTTACAATGTAACTCCTTTCTCACATCTCTATTAAGAGATGGCTCTCCTTCTCTCATCTCATGAGATTCTTCCTCTTCTTGATTATTTTGTATGAGCTTTGCTCTCACTCTCTCTCTCTCTCTCTCTCTCATTCTTAGGCATTTGTTGCCACTTTCATTAATATCACGGGGGTTTTTTTATGCTTTTCCCCCTTCAAAATATTGTCTCCTTTGTTGCTTGGTTTTGGTGAATGCTCCTAGTTTTTGCATTAATTCATGGTAAATCTTCTTATTCCTAAGCTCATTGATTAAACAAGTTCCTATTTCTCTCTATATTTTGTTATTATTTTAACATGGTATTAGAGAAGGTTGGTTTAATCATGTATTGAGTGTTCAGGTGAAGGAGCTACCATATCTTGGAGCACTCCAATATCAGAGACTCTTGAGAGAGTTCTTTACTAGTATATTTTTTTTGACTAATTTGATTAAGGAAAAAATCAAATTTTTTTTTGGGTTTGGCTGCTTTACCGCCAAACCTGATTTATCTATTGACTTGATTTGTTTGTGTAGGTTTGATACATTATTGATAAAGGAATTAATACAAATTAAAAATATTAAAACCTTAATATTATAATCAAAATTTAATATTATAATATTTTTAATATTATAATATTAAAAGAATTTAAAGTTTTAAAAGTTTTCTTCAAATATTCTCTATTTAATTTCCTTTCCATATAATTTAGTTTAGATTGTATTTCAAGGTATATGTTTGTCAAATTTTCATTGGTTAAATATCTGCAAGGAAAAGGAACGTGCCTCTATATTTGGCATCTTTTCTAACTCTTTCACATCATTTTTTGCTATCTTACTGTCAATTTTTATGGCCGTTTCAACTTTCTAAGTTTGGTCTTTTTCTCCAATCTTCTGCTTATATGCCCTTCTCTTTCCTTTGTTTATTCTTGTAACTCCTCCTTTGCATGTGTTTTCTTTTGTATATATGTATCATTGGCTCTCTAATCATTATTTTTTATGCATGCGTTGCCAATATTTTTATCTTATATGCAGGTTGTTCCCACATTTTAAAAAATTGTGAGTTTTCTAAGACATCTATGAAATTCTTTTTAGCCTTTGATTTTACAACAAGAAAAGCTTGATTTAGTGTGTTTTGGTTCTCTACTCTTCCGTGCCCATATCCGCTTTGTCGGGGTTGAGTTTTCCTTTCGCTGGTTTTATTTTACTTCTTCTTCCTTGCGTTTTCTTTTTTTTTACTTGCATGCGCTGGTTCTTATCAATCTTTCAGTCGCTCTCCATAGATTCTATCTTGTATATTTATTAGTTCGTATGATTGAAGCATTTTTTATGCCTTTCTAAAGATGACAGCTTCTAAAAGAAATTTAGAATGCATGCCTCTTTCATTCACTAGCAAAGCGCTGTTAGAGCTCTAAATTTTGGGCAAAATTTGGAGCCTTATATAGTGATAAAACCCTAAAAAATGGCCTCTTAAACTCCATGCCATATAATTAATGATGGAGTACATGAAATGGGATAAAATATTACATTAATTTTCAATTGACAATTTGAGATATTATGGAAGGAAGCTCTGTGACAAGAACAATCAAAATTCTATGATCAAAGCCTTCAGAAAATGTTGGAATTTCGACCTGCTGCAAAGATGATGTCAATAGAGGTAGAAGATGGTCGAATTTTAAAAATCTAAAATAGACCCAGTTCGGGAAATCAAATTTCCTATCTCTAATAAAATTTTTAACTTTCCACAAGGTGTTTTGGTTTTTCAAACAAGCCCAAATCCGAAAGTTAGGTAGTTAATTTTTAGTTAGTTTATCATTTTTTCAAAACAATTTGTAATAAGGGTGTGTCTTTTCACCCTAAAGAGGTGGGAAAGCCACTCAAACATGTATATATACATAATGTAAATGTAAAGAGAGAGGAGACAATACAAGATATATTTTCATAGGATATAATTCGATTAAAACTACAATATGAACTCTAATGTACTATTTTTTTCAACATTAATAAAGATAAGTGCTCTTCTTTTTTATTTGTGGTTATAAGTTATATGTTTTCAATTAGTTTTTCAGATTACTCTATGAACCATGGTATCCTACTATGTTTTTTTATTTGATGCATTCATTTATGACTAATTTTTACAATTTGAATAATGGTAGCATGGTCTGGAAACCTGTTGTTGTTTCCTTCGGGCTCTTAAGTTGAGTTAAAAACCATAGGACCTATTGTATAAATTGTTGTAAATTTTGTTTCAATAGAAGCTTGTAGGGTGATGGTCTCGCTTTACAGGAGTGAGTTACCTTAAAACCATCTCTAATTTTATGTAGGATTGAAATTTTTATAACTTTATAGCCCAAGTATTTAGAAGGGACTAATCTAACTATAATTTGGAAATTGTCATTTAGTTCATACTTTATGGTTTGTAGATTATATAATCATTATTTTAAAAATATTACTTTTGAGTCCTTAGTTTAATCCACTTTAGTCAAGATTTATAGAATAGAGATTATTAGAGGATTTGTTTCTTTCCTCCAAGGATCATTCACCACCTTGGGAGGAACTTTGTTTATTTATGTACGCAGTTGTGCAACATAGAGAATTTGATAGTTTAAAGTGAATTTAGGCCTATCAGCCTTGGCTTGATTAAGCCAGAATTGAAAAGGTATTAGTGTGTACCTATCAGTTGGCCAAAAGTGATTCATCATTTTTGGGCACCAAAAAATTGGTGACTCTGCTGGGGAGAGTTGCTCACAATATATATTGTGAAGTTACCTAGAATTTTAGATTTTGCAGATCAGAATCAGAAAGTAGTTATAGTAGTTTGTTTGGAAGCACACTCTACTAGAAGAAAGAACCCAGAAGCAAGACATTCATTGAATGAGGTGGTGACTCTATTCAATAAAGCATTTCAATCAGTGACTCTACTGAGGAAGAAGACCCAGAAGGAGATAAGTAAAGTTTTTCTTTTTGAAAGAGGTGGTGACTCTATTGTCAAGAACCTAATGTATAAAGAAACAAGTTACGACCAATTCAGATATTCAAAATGTATCAGAATAAACAACCATTTCAAAGAAAACCATTTATTCCATATGGTATCAAGCTATTGGATCTTAGGGGTTTCCAATGTATTCCTTTTAAGTTACTCCCTAAGTTTTCGCAGCTTGTACCAAAGTTCCATGGAGAATGGGATGAATCAGCAGTTGAACATTTGGATGCATTTTATGCATTTATAGAGAACTATGAGATTTTTGTAGAAGATTAGGCAATGAAACTATTTGTCAGGATATTAGAAGATAATGCAAGAGATGCATATGAATCATTACCTACACAAAGTATTTCATCTTGGAAATAATTTGAACAATGGTTTCTATATGAATTCCATGATGCAAGAAATGAAAATAACATGTGTTATGAATAGTGTGAAGACCAAAGTTTCATCATGGAGGAGGTTCATAGTATGTCTCTACTTGATGCATTTTTTAGTTTGGAGAGATTTGAAGGGGAGTCTTGTGCACACTTATTCTTGAGGATGAAGATATTTATTCAAGGATACCTGTAACAATTATACCTTCATGAAAAGAATTAATGAGAAAGGTCAAAAACTTGAGAATCTCGCTAGATGACCATGATCTAAAGATTCTTGTTAAGATATTAGAAGAAGATAGTGAGGACAGAGAAGAGGAGTCTTATGATCAAATTAAACAAGGCCTTGTGTTTGATGGAAATCTTAGTGATGATGAAGACCCAAATTATATATCCCCTTTGGATGCATTTTTGAACTTAGAGAAACAAGAGGAAGAATCTGTATTACAATTCTTCCTAAGGATGTTTCATATCTATCATGAAATACCTTCAGAATGTAGACCTCCATCTTCTGACCTTTTAAACAAAATGCGAGAACTAGGTCTTTTATATGATCATTAGTTCCTTACCTTTCTTGAACTTATCAATAATGAACTAGTTGCAGAGGAGAATGAGTGCAAAACTGAAATAACATATGAGTCAAGTGAGGTTTCATATTTTGATGGAGAGGATTCTTTTAGACAGTCTGAGGGAAATATTTTCCATGATGATACTTGTATGATGTCAAACATCAGTGAATATGAAAATGAGGAAGAGGATCTTCTCCGTGTAGAAGAGATTTCATCCTTATTAGACATAGAATACCGAAGACACACTGAGAAGAATGGTCCAAATTTTTTCTAAATCCACCATGGTAAGGAGGTAGATAGACCAGCCCATATTCAAGAGAAATTAAATTGTGGAGATGAAATAGAACTGCATGAACATGAGGAAGTTTCAAGAGATAATGTCAATGAAGATGTTAGTCTTGTTGATGAAAAACTTGATGATCCAAATGAAAATTCTCATGAATGTATGTCTGAATTCCCTATATTCCTGAATCCATTGTTTGAAGAGGAAGTAGATGAAGATATGTCTGATTTCTCTATGTTATCAAATCCATTGTTTGAAGAGGATCCTTTATGCAATGGAATCCATCAGCATCATAATGAAGATAACAGTCCTAGTTTTAAATTTGATGAAACTTATGAAGTGCATTCAAAGGGTGAGATATCTTGGAGTTCATCCTTTGAGCCAGAGGTACACCAAACATATGAAGATGAGATGGAATCAACTAGACATGATGAAGAGAATGTGTTGAAGCATAGTTATAAATTTTTTAGAAATGTCCTAGCTGATCAAACTCTTGGTGAGAGAGAGTTTGTACTTCTTGAAGAAGAGCTATTCTCAAAGCCTTTTGGTGAGGAGAAAAAATATCCAAAATATAGAGATGGGACAGATTGTGAACAAGAAGGTATCCAAAAAAAGAAGACTAACCTAGAGGTTTGTATGATTAACCAAAATCTTCTATTCAACAAGGATTACAACGGACCTGATGATTTCTCAAGGGCTGAATATAGATTGGATGCCAAAGATCATATTGATGAAGTGGTGAGAATTGTCTATAAGGATGACATGTGTAATGCAACAAGGTTAAAAGTGTTATGTGATCAAAATCAAGTGTTTGATAGAGGAAAGGATCAATGTTCAATTTTGGGGGGCCTAGGGCCACCTAATTTTACTTCACATCAAATTAGTATGGATACTTGGTCTGCTTCTCCAGAGATAGCTGGAATCTCACTATGCTCACATGGAGCATACGTCCCTAGAAAGAGCCTGTTGGAGCTCTAAATTTTGGGCAAAATTTGGAGCCTTATATAGTGATAAAACCCTAAAAAATGGCCTCTTAAACTCTATGCCAAATAATTAATGATGGAGTACATGAAATGGGATAAAATATTACATTAATTTTCAATTGAAAATTTGAGATATTATGGAAGGAAGCTCTGTGACAAGAACAATCAAAATTCTATGATCAAAGCCTTTAGAAAATGCTGGAACTTTGACCTTCTGCAAAGATAATGTCGAAAGAGGTAGAAGATGGTCAAATTTTAAAAATCTAAAAAAGACCCAGTTCGGGAAATCAAATTTCCTATCTCCAATAAAAAATTGTAGCTTTCCATGAGGTGTTTTGGTTTTTCAAACAAGCCCAAATCTGAAAGTTAGGTAGTTATTTTTTAGTTAGTTTATCATTTTTTCAAAACAATTTGTAATAAGGGTGTGTCTTTTCACCCTAAAGAGGTGGGAAATCCACTCAAACATGTATATATACATAATGTAAAATGTAAAGAGAGGAGACAGTACAAGATATATTTTCATAGGATATAATTTGATTAAAACTACAATATGAACTCTAATGTACTATTTTTTTCAACATTAATAAAGATAAGTGCTCTTCTTTTTTATTTGTGGTTATAAGTTATATGTTTTCAATTAGTTTTTTAGATTACTGTATGAACTAGGGTATCCTACTATGGTTTTTTATTTGATGCATTCATTTATGACTAATTTTTACAATTTGAATAATGGTAGCATGGTCTGGGAACCTGTTGCTATTTCCTTCAGGCTCTTAAGTTGAGTTAAAAACCATAGGACCTATTGTATAAATTGTTGTAAATTTTGTTTCAATAGAAGCTTGTAGGGTGATGGTCTCACTTTACAGGAGTGAGTTACCTTAAAACCGTCTCTGATTTTATGTAGGATTGAAATTTTTATGACTCTATAGCCCAAGTATTTAAAAGGCACTGATCTAACTATAATTTGAAAGTTGTCATTTGGTTCATACTTTGTGGTTTGTAGATTATATAATCATTATTTCAAAAATATTACTTTTGAGTCCTTAGTTTAATCCACTTTAGTCAAGATTTATAGAATAGAGATTATTAGAGGATGTGTTTCTTTCCTCCAAGGATCATTCACCACCTTGGGAGGAACTTTGTTTATTTATGTACGTAGTTGTGCAACATAGAGAATTTGATAGTTTAAAGTGAATTTAGGCCTACCAGCCTTGGCTTGATTAAGCCAGAATTGCAAAGGTATTAGTGTGTACCTATCAGTTGGCCAAAAGTGATTCATCATTTTTGGACACCAACAAGGGTGAGCTTTGGTTTGTTGTTTTTAAGTCTTATTCCTGGCATGCCTTTGCATGATTCCTTTCGCAGTTACCGCTGGTCTAGATTTCATATATTCTTTCCAAGGCGACTGGGATTTCTTTTTTGCATTGGTTGTTTTCTAAATGCCTGATTTTGTGTGTCACTACATTTGATTAGAGTTTTGTTGTTCTTGTGGGTGTGCCCGAGGAATTGATTAACGGATTGGAGAGAAGCTCTGCTTCCATGCACACAATCTTAAGCCTTTTCATGTTGCACGCTACATGTTTATGTTGCATACTGTTTGTGTTACCTGCTTCCTGTACCCCACCTCCACTGTTGCTGCCACTGCCATAGCTACCAACCCATTATACAAGACCCTGCCTCCACCATAAATACCACCGTCGCCACCTCCATCACTGCTTCACTAGACTTACACTCCGATAGGGCCAATGACATCTACGACCATCATTGCCTTGCTCCATGACAAATTCCACCACTTTGCCCTCTGCCAAGCTCGTTAAGACTTTTATAGATTAGATCTTGTGTTTTTTCTTATTTTTTAGGCACTGCTGGATGAGGTTTTGATTGTAATTTTTGTCTCTTTTTCATCTCTTTTGGTTGGCATTGACTTGCTTTGTGATTGATTGATCAACCATTCACAACATTGAATGAAACAAGATCAACTTTGAATTCTCTCTAACAAAAATTCTATAGTGTGGAACACGAGGGAAATATTATTGTTATATGAATTACACTCGTTGCAATCGGTTTCATATGTTTATCTATTTCAGAATACTGGCATTGGCCTTTTCCACTTAGCAAATGCCTTTTAATCTTGTATGATTCCCATACCAGTCTAGGTTGATTTATGAATATTTGTATTCATCTTATTAGATTAGTTCCATCTATATATTGATCTTGAGGTTTTTTTGCAGGTTTCATCCTTCAATAGTTATTGTTGTAAGGAATCTTTTTCGGAGATCAATTTTTTTCTTGTTTTCCTTTCAAGCCTAAACTTGAGTTCCTAATAGGAGATTTAGTCTGTTCATTTGAATCCCTTACAGTATATATTTATTTTTTATTTATGTTTTTAATTCAAGTTCTAAGGGTTTCAAGTTCTTTAGTTAGATTCAATTAACGTTTATATATCGCTCTTTTAACTAAGTTTTATTAACATTTATCTTTCTTTTAGATCTCTTAAAATTATAAAGTTGATTTTATATATAACTCTTTAACCTTTAAATTAAATTAAAGATATTTGTTTTATATATTTGATATATGTTTTTTTAATTTTTTATTTAAATTAATTGTATCTTTTAATATACAAAAAAGGGGGGCTTCTTGTTTTTTTTAGTTTGTTTCCTTTATATATGGTAGATTTTTTGTGAATATATATTTTTTTCTTTGAAACCTTTGGTTCTTATTATCGGCAAAGGGCTTAGTTTTTCTTTCTCCCTTGATTCATTTCTCTTTTGGTCCTATTTCAGTTAGGCTTTATTCCTTTGTGATAGTCTTTTGTGAGCTTTTCTTTGCATGTGGTTCTTTTAGTCTTTATCCATCTTGCAATTTGCTTATTTATTTACATTGCAGGAGATCGAGCTTATCAATGGAGATTCATAAGGATTTTTTTATTTTTATTAAGATCTGATTTTTTTTAGAGTGTTGGTTGATCCCTGATATACTTTGTCCAGTTCATATTTACAAGATTGATTCAGTTTAGTTTATTTTCTCAGCTTTGGTCCAAGATTTGTTCAATGTTCTATCTTGATTCAGTTTAGTTTATATTTTCAGCGTTGGTTCAAGATTTGTTTAAGTTCTTTTCAAATTTCTGTTAACATTTCTCTATTTTAGATCTTCATATTTCATCATGACTACACTGATGCCAGAAATTAAGTTAACTAGTACAAATTATCATGCATGGAAAACTCACATGACCTTCATCTTTAGATTTAGACACATTTTAGATATTGCTACTGATGCCAGTTCAAAACCAGTAGCCTCTACTCCTCAAGCTGACCAAACTGCTTGGTAGACTAAAAATGAGGAAGCACTTGGTTTAATAGGGATCTCCTCAAGTCCTGAATTGTATGTTTTAATATCTACTTGTACAGAAGCCCATCAGGCTTGGGACATCCTGAAAAATACCTATGACAGTGCAGATGAAACTCAAAAAATCCAACTTCAAGACCAAATTGAAGACCTCGGGTATACTGATTTCAACTCTATTGATGATTTCCTGCTTAAGTTTGATTCTATTAAAGTTTTACTAACTGGTTTACAAGTTCCTCTTTCTGATTTAAGGATAATCCATATAATTATTCGTAAATGTTTGCCTAGATAGTTCCAATAGTTTATCACTAATATTTATTCTTAGTTAGCTATTCCTTCTTTAGCATCTCAACTAACTTATGTTATTTTTCAAAATATGTTGCGTCAAGAGGAAGCTAAATTAATTCAATTTGGCATACTTAAATCTCACGAACATGCATATGTCTCTCAATCTCATAATAATAATAGATCTTCTAATACTAATCAAAATAACCAACATTATCAAAGATCTAACAATACTAATAATTCTAATAATAACTCAGGCCAACAATTTAATGATCATTACACTTCTAGGCCTTCCAATAACTATCATAGTAATAATCAGTCAAATAGGCCTCATTGCACCTATTGCGGTAAAGATGGTCACTTAATTCATAACTATTTTAAGAAACAAAAAGATGATCAACGTAATTCTCAAAATTACTCAAATGGAAAACCTAATGGAAATCAATCTCGTTCTGCTTTTACTATCTATTTTAATGCTTCTAAACCACTTGAATGGATTATTGATAGTGGTGCATCTCAACATGTTACATCTCATAAGGAAGTCTTTGATTCTTTGCAACTTGATTCTATGAATATTCCTATTTCTTTAGTTGATAATCATTCCTGTCAAGTTGAAGGAACTGATAATGTCTCTGTTCCAAATGGTAAATTACATGATGTGTTGTATGTTCCTAATTTGAAAGCTAACCTTATTTCTGTTCCTCAATTATGTCAAGATTATAAGGTTGAGTTTCATAAAAATAATTGTCATATCATTGATCCTAACACTGATCAGATAGTTGCTAATGCTAAATTAGATGATGATAATCTCTTTAAATTTTATCAATTTTTCTCTCCTAGATACTCTTTACTTACTACTGTTGATTTTCACATTTGGCATGAGAGGCTAGGACATTTAAATTCTGATTATATCTTGTTAATGCAAAAAGAAAATATGGTAGATGGGCTACCTAAGTTTACTACTTCTAAGTTTGATTGTAATGGATGTATGAGTGGTAAAATGCATAGAGAATCTTTTCCCCATAAATCATCTTGGAGAGCTAATAATAAGTTAGTTCTGATTCATAGTGATCTTTTAGGTCCTATGGAAAATACTTCTATTTCAGGTTCTAAATATGCTTTAACTTTTGTTGATGATTATTCTCGTAGAACTTGGATTTATTTCCTACATAGTAAAGATCAAGTCCTTGATACTTTTGCTGAATTTCATGTTTTTGTAGAAAGACAAAGTGGTTGTAAAATTCAAATTCTTAGGACTGATAATGGTACTAAATATGTTAATCATTCTTTCCATTCTTATTTAAGATCTTTTGGTATCAAACATGAGCTTACCGTTCCTTATACACCAGAACATAATGGTGTGGCAGAACAGAAGCATAGAACAATAGTAGAAATGGGTAGATGTTTTTTACATGCTAGAAATATGGATTATAAATTTTGGGCTAAAGCCATGGCATGTACCACCTATATTCTTAATAGAACTCCTACTAAGGCCCTTCCAAATAAAACTCCTGAAGAAGTTTGGTCAGGTAGAAAACCCAATTTGTCCCATTTACAAATTTTTGGCTCCACTGCTTATGTTCACAGACCTAAATAGAAAAGGAAAAAGTTAGATCCTAAATCCTCACCTCATATTTTTGTTGGCTATTCTGAGAACACTAAAGGTTATAGAGTTTATGATCCTCTTACTAATAAATTTCACATAGCTAGAGATGTTTGCATTGCTGAAAATGGTGTCCATGACTATTCTCAAATTTTAGATTCTAATTTTAGTCTCAGCAACATAGTTCTTGTGGAGGACCAACCTCCATCTCTCAACCCTACTCCTCAAATTTTTGCTCCTAAAGTTTTTGTTCCTTCTGTTTCTACTCCTAACACTAAGGATAATACTAATAAATAGGATAATGATGAACAAATAGATAGTAATGATACTCCTTCTAATGATTTTGTTCCTTCTAGTAGTAGCAGTGATGATGATGATGATGGTAATAATTTGTTTAATCCTCCTAGTAATATTTCTATTAATTCTAGGAGAAATCCTAAATGGTTTAAAGATTTACTTAATGAAGGTGATGATTACATTGCTAGAATGGGTGGACTTAAACCTAGAAGGATAAACTACTGCAATTATGCTCTTATGACTTCTCTCTCTAATTCTAATGATCCTCAAACTTTTTCTCAAGCTAAAAATCAACCTCACTGGAAAAATGCTATGCAAGAAGAATATGATAGTTTAATTTCTAATAATACTTGGGATCTTGTTCCTTTACCTCATGGTAAAAATTTGTTTTCTTGTAAATGGTTATATAAAACTAAGTTAAATTCCAATAATGGAATTAGTAAATTTAAGGCTAGATTAGTTGCATGTTGTTTTTCTCAAATTGAAGGAATAGACTATAATGAAACTTTTGCTCCTATTGCTAAAATGCCTACCATTAAAGTTGTTCTTGCTTTAGCTGCTAAAATGAATTGTCCTATTCACCAAATGGATGTTAAAAGTGCCTTCTTAAATGGTGATTTGCATGAAGAAATCTATATGTCTCAACCTCCTGGTTTTATTCAACAAGGTAATGAACATTTAGTCTGCAAACTCAAGAAGTCTATTTATGGTTTAAAACAATCTCCTAGGGAGTGGTATTCCAAAATTAATGCTTTTTTTATTTCTTAAGGTTTTGAAAGAAGTCAAAATTATCCTAACTTGTATATCAAGCATAGTTAAGATGACATTATTATTATCATTCTGTATGTTGATGATTTGATTCTTACCTCTAGTTCTAACTAGTTAATTTATGATATTAAGTTCCAACTTAACCAAAAATTTCAAATGACGGATTTAGGTTTTTTACATTATTTCTTAGGAATGCAAATTTGGCAAACCCCTAAGGGTATTTTTATCTCTCAAAGTAAATATGCTAAAGATCTCCTAGATAGATTTCATATGAATGATGCTAATCTTGTTTCAATTCCATGTGATTTAGGAACTAAGTTAATGATAGATATGAAATCTCCTTTCATAGATGCTACTCCTTATAGAGAACTTGTAGGAAGTTTAATTTATCTAACCCTCACTAGACTTGATTTATCCTTTAGTGTTGGTTTAATTTCAAGATTCATGTCCAAACCTCAACAAACTCACTACAAAATTGCTAAAAGAATATTACGTTACATTAAAGGTACTATTAACTTAGGATTATTTTATGATGCAAATTCTAATTTTTCTTTAAAAGAATTTACTGATTCAGATCTAGGTGGAGACCCCAATGATGGGAAATCTACTTTTGGTTATTATTTTTCTCTTGGTTCAGGTTCTATATCTTGGAAAAGTAAAAAAAAACAATCTGTGTATCTATGTTCTACTGAAGTTGAATATAAAAGTTGCACTCATGCCTCTAAAGAAGCTCTATGGATTAGAAGAATACTTGAAGATTTGGGTCTACCTCAACAAGAACCTACACCATTGTATTGTGACAATCAAAGTGCAATGGCCTTGGCAAAGAATATAGTTTACCATGCAAAGTCAAAGCACATTTCTCTCCACCACCACTTCATTAGAGAGCACATTGCAAAAAATAAAGTTTCCCTCTTCCATTACAAAGGTGAAGATCAAGTTGCAGATATTTTGACAAAACCTCTTTCTAGAGAGAAATTTGAATTTCATTGTAATAATTTGGGTTTGATACCCCTTGATGTAATTACCCCAAGTAAATATTAAAGGGGGGTGTTAGAACTTAATCTTTCCTTGGTAAATATGTAAGGATAAACTAAGGTATCCTATTGTATTCATCCTCTAGTCCAAGTGGGAGGACATGTCATATTTTTAATTTCCTTTATTAAGAAAAATAGATATTCCTCCTTATGAGGAATCCTACACTTGTCTCACACACTAGTGAAATGTGGCATACATAGAAATGGGAGTTACAATGTAACTCGTTTCTCACATCTCTATCAAGAGATGGCTCTCCTTCTCTCATCTCATGAGATTCTTTCTCTTTTTGATTATTTTGTATGAGCTTTGCTCTCACTCTCACTCTCTCTCTCTCTCTCTCTCTCTCATTCTTAGGCATTTGTTGCCACTTTCATTAATATTACGGGGTTTTTTTTATGCTTTTCCCCCTTCAAAATATTGTCTCCTTTGTTGCTTGGTTTTGGTGAATGCTCCTAGTTTTTGCATTAATTCATGGTAAATTTTCTTATTCCTAAGCTCATTTATTAAACAAGTTCCTATTTCTCTCTATATTTTGTTATTATTTTAACAATTTTTGATCTTCTGTAACTACATTTAAAATTTTGAGGCAATGCTATTATTGGCCAGGGATGTTCAAGGATGCATATCATTGGGTGGCCAAGTGTGAAAAATGCAAGACATTTACATGTTGACCTCAACTGGAAGCTCTTCCTCTCAAACCAATAGTAATAGATGGTCCCTTCTAGTAATGGGGCCTTGATTTTATCAGGCCTATCAATCCTGCATCAAGCATTGGTCACACTTATATAATCACTGCAACTGATTATTTTATGAAATGGGTGGAGGCAAAGGCCACGAAGAGAACTACTTCCGAAGTAGTGTGCAAATTCATCAAGGAGAACATTATGGTAAGATTTGGTTTTCTTGTTAAACTAGTCATGGATAATGCAGCTTACTTTTCCTCAGCTGAAATTACTAAATTCTATTTTGAGTATGGTGTAACTGCTAGCCATTCATCTAACCATTTCCCACAAGGGAATGGTCAAGCTGAATCAAGTAATAAGAACCTGGTAAACATAGTAAGAAAGCTTGTATCAGATAACCAAAGGACTTGGCATAAGAAAATTCACGAAGCACTCTGGGCTGACAGAGTAAATCCAAAGAGGGAAATTGGTATTTCACCTTTTGAGCTGGTATACGGAGTTGAGGAAAGCCTTCCCCTGCATATGGAATTGGCTACTAACAAGTTGAGAATAGTGGTAGAAGATGGCATCTATAAGGATGGGTTGGAAAAATGAATTCTGTATCTAAATAAACTTGAGGAAGAACGAGAGAAGATTGTTGATCATATCACAGAACAATAGATGTAGGTGAAGAACCTCTTTGACAAGAAATCCAAACCAAGGAAGTTCATGGTCAGAGATTTAGTTTTTCTATGGGATAAACGAAGAGCTCCTAAAGGAATGCATGGTAAATTTGAGACACTCTAGAAATGACCATTCACCATCCATCAGGTCTTTGATAGAAATTATTTCAAATTGGCACATCCAAATGGTGAGGTACTACCCTTGATCTATAATGGTCAAGATTTGAAATTATATCAAAATGCAAATTGAAAGTAGGCAACCCCTGTATTGTATGATAGTTACATTTAGTTCCTATTTCTATTTTCCTTAGTTTAGGTTCCCTCGATTTGTCTTTCCTTTCATGTTTCCTTCCTTTGAATTAGTTTTGTCATGAGCTACCTTTTCATTTAACTTTGTGAACCAAAGATTTGGATTCCTTACTTAGATATGATCATATCCAAGTCCCTAGATAGAGCCAGCTTTTTCCCCACTTTTGTTCTTCACACTTTAAAACAAATGTGAATACCTTGTGTTAGATTGAGTCATGGATTTTGAGGTAATAAATTGGAGTCTAAGCCTAGAATTCCCCTAGTATAGGTGGTCTTTATCGAATAATCCCTTCATGCCTTCTTTCTGCTTTTAAGTCGGGTTGGTTTTTAATTTCATCCTAGGAATGGGTAAGTTATAGTTCCTAATTTGATAAAGACTCTATTTCTTTCAGTTCTTATCGATGGTATTCATATGAATGTGAAGCTCTAAAATGACATTTTCCCCCTTTGTTAGAAAATTGAAAATTGCCTTCTCCTTAGTGAGTTTCGACCCATGAAGGTAATTTTCCATAGGAAGAGAACACATGAATCATCAAGCACATAAATAAGGCCTAGAGATCGAGATTCTTAGGTTAAGAGTGAGTTGGGTCCAAAAAAGTAGCTTGGCGGAGAAGCTATAATGAACTTCCCTATTTGCAGAGTTTTTCCTACAGAAGTTGTTTTTCGAAGGATAGTGGAAAGTGTATTAGAGATTCCTAAAAGACAAGCATCTAGATTTTGAGGAAATGAGATTGAGCCCCTGCAGTAGATAAAACGGTCTCAAAATATGGGAAAGTGAGTAAGAGACCTTTTTCGAAGAATTAGTTTTTAGCTTCTCCCTTATTAGAAAATCACCTGAGAAGGTCAGTTTCTGAGAAGCGACAAATTGTGAAGAAATAAGAACAAGAAATCATAGGGATTGAATGATCTGCTATGATGAAGATAGCCTACTTTGATATCTAAAAGAAATTGCTAAAGAAACAGGTCAGTTATGATTTTTGAAAAATCACTCCCCAACTTCTCCATTGTCGGGTTTCTACCTTCAAAGTGAGTTTTTTGACAAAGGCACCAATTAAAGGAAGTGAAAAAGTAAAATTATGTAGCATCAATTAAGCTACTATTATAGCTACTCCAAATAGGTAAAAGTGATTTCTTAAGGCCATTAATAAGATGCATTTAATTCAAATCTTAACATTAGAAGTTTAACGGATATTTTTGAAAATCTCTCACTTGTGTGGTGTGAGATATGGAAAGCAATGGTAAGGAAGCATGCTGCTTATAAAAGACTCAAACTATCAAGCAAAAATTACCATTTGTTCATATCTTTTTCATACGCCTTTGATTTCTCACAATTTCACAAATCATCTTACGACATTCTCCAAAGCTTCTTAACAGTAAATCAACAGCTTAATTAGAAGCTATGGCCACTAGATTCATGGGTTTTGATGGGTTGAATGGGATTACATCTAAATGGCATAATTTGATAGATACATCCCTTAGATTCTACGATCTGGGCAATCTACAAAGAAGATTGAATGAAGAAAATCTCCATCCCATGACACAGAAGCTCAAAAGCAGTGGTTTGGTTGAAGCTGCTAGATTTCCTATTGCAGTTTAAGCTCTCAAACTAATCCAGGAATGTATAACCAGATTCAACTTAGATACAAAACATATTTTTCTGCTAGATGACACAATACTCATCTCCATTGACAAAGAGTCTGTGCAGAATAGTCTTCATATCCCAAAATGAGTGGAATTTTCAACCAAAGGCCTAGCTCAACCAGCAAGTGGAGATGATGAACCACTTGAAAAAGAGATCCCATGTGAGAAGACTTTTGGACTAGATTCATCTCCAGTCATCAGTTCAAATGAAGAAGCCAAAGTTGAGAAACCTGACAAGCCAATGGAAGACCCTGTTGGAGCTGCGAAACTAGAGCAACAAGCAAAAGAGGGAACCATTGAGATATAAGGTGATAATCCTACTCAAGAGGCTCCTACCATTGTTAAGGTTGGTGATGACAGTAGCAGTTCAAAAACTAACGAGACAGATGAACATCTCAAGTCTCCTCAAAAGGAAAAGAGCAGTTCTTCTCTATAGGTTAATCCTTTTGCTTCCAAGCCTAAGTCGTCCCCTCCTATTATCAGGAAATTATTTGTTGAAGATTTGATTTCTATAACAAAATTTAAAAGTTTAGAATCATGGCTCGAGAATATTCTAGAGTGAAAAAGAAAAAGGATTGAGCAAGGTGCTCCTAGTGGTGAGATGTTCTCACAAGTGATGCAGTCATGTCCAGCCATGAGCAAGGCTAAGAAGACTAGGACTTTGAGCACTCTTGGTTGAGATCCAGACACAGGGCACTCGATGATGGAAATATCCAAGCCACTAAAGGATGGTAGAATTGAAGACCTTACTACCTTGAACTTTTCACTCTAGTCCTTAGATATGGGGCTCTCCTGCCATGATACCAAGATAGACTTGTGGAAGTGTAGTAACGTCTTGATCGAGGAAGAGCATGAAGAACTCAAAGTCACCAAGACTCGACTCAAGGTGGAGATTAATAAATGACTAACTTCATTAAGGAGTTGGTCACTCTTGTGGAAAGCCTACCCAATTCCCTAACAACATTTAATCTTGATGTAGCTGAGAACCAAGCAATACTTTCCAAATTGCAAGAAGATAGACATTTCAGGCACATTGGCAGGAGGTGGATTGAATAAATTAAGTTTGAAGGTTTGGTAGCCATTGAGCAGCTTGGGAGTGTCTTTTTATAGTTAGAGGCAAATAAATATTCTCTCAAGGGACACATGGAGAAACTCACAATAGAGAGGTTGAGATTTGAAGAGTGCATGGTGCTACTACATTAGTTGGTCACAATGAAGACTAAAGATACAATCAAGGCCAACATATTGTAGAAAGGGGATGAACCTTTGATCAAATGGCTCCAAAGGTTGAATTCAAAATGGAGATGATAATCAAGCCAGAGGCGGGAATGAAGGTGAATGAAGAGGAAGTCACCAAAGAGAAAAGTAAAATCTTTTTATATTTGATAGGTCTTCACTCTGAGTCTCAAGCTAGCAAAGATGGGAAGAGCCCAATTGGTATAACCAATATGCAGAAGTCAGTCTTTGACTATTTGGACCAGCTTGCAGAGTTGTCTGGGTCTCACCTCGATAGAATACCTGATCTTCAACAACTCGGTGGATGTATACACAAAGCCATGGAGAAGATGCAACCCCAAAAGGATGCTACAAAATGCATAGAGAAAGATCATGCCCACTGGCTCATAAGATTGAAAAATGTGTACATCCCAAATTCTAAAAGGATGATTCTGATTCTTGTGGCCGCCAAAGCTCACAAGGCTAAGTTAGAGAAGGTGAAGAAGCCAGCAAAGAGAAAATAGCTTTCCCCTCTCCTTTTTACTATACATTATATAATTGGTAAATGGCCACTTGTCATTTACCGACTTTGTAGAATATGAATCAATTTGGTTGACTTTGTAACGACTTAATTCTTGAAGCCTATATGTAACACTTTGAAAATCACTGAAAGGGTCGGCTAATTTTTGGTGTGAAATACATCTTATTGTGGAGTCAATCCAGAATGTGTTTTGTGCCATTTATTTACTATTCCATGCATTTGTAAGTCTGAATGTTTTCTTTCCTTAAGCTGGATTGAAATTAGCAAATAGACAGAGTTCTGTTTCTCTTCTTTAGTGTAGCTAATCGATAGTAATTGGAGAATTACTTGGAGGTTGGGAGAATACACATATGTCCTGTTGTAGATTAATTTATTCTATGTTGTTTTACTAAATTTCATTCATTCAAGTAGGATTCATCATTACATTCCCACTAGTGCGAATCCATAAGTATTGTGAAATCCTAAAGTTGGTTAGAGTTTAGAATCAAATTCACTGCCTGGATTAGTTTCTCACTAAGGGATAATTTGGTTACCTCTGCTATTCTTTGGTTGAGAACATACCCCATTAGGATTTAGAATAAAAAAAATTCATTGTATATCTTTACATAAGGGAGCTGTACTTGTTAAAATTCAGAGGAAATGTAGTTGAATAGTTAGCAACTTTCCAACTATTCATATTCACATTGTTTCTTAAAGAGATTTTGGGCAAATAAAGAGTTAAATCCAAAAGAACAATCTGTTTACCAACAAGTTGTATTGTGGAATTTTATTCCCAACACTCAGTTTTCAGAACCTTCCTTAGCCTCTTTTGGCATTTCTTTGATCCCATGTTTGCACCAAAATTTAAATTCAAAGGATTCTCTTCATGTCAGATCCAAAATGAGACAAAAAAAGAGAATGTTGAGTAAAAATATTCTGTTTGTAGTACAGATCAGTCAAGAAAATGATTGAATACTTATCAATTATTGACATTAGATGCAAAGTCCTATTTTTGGCTGCAATGGCTCTTTAAGAAATGGGCACCCATTATTTAAATGAAACGAGTGCCCATTTCTAAATTAGGTGGTCGTTTCATACTCAATGGTCCAAATAGAAACAAGCACCCATTTTGTAAACTATGAGTGCAAACCATAACACTGACTTGGTTTTTGGTTCAGGATAGGCTTGGTGGGACCAAGCCTATGCTTGGGCATGCGAAAATATGGCTAAGGTATTGAGATATAAAATTTCTACCTTGTCATAATTTTTTGGACACCTTCCCGAATGAATTTTTTGATGAAATGAAAACCCATTTTAGTTCTTATAATACATATTCTAAAAATATAAATTTCATATTGATATGATAAATTTTAGTATTTTTACAATATTTATTAAGCCAATGTGGTACCTAAACTTGAAATACTAAGGCTAACTAAAATTTTAATAACTTTTTTTATTTTACATTTTTTGAAAAATGAATTATATGACATCAATATACATAGAATTTCCTTCAAGATTTTTTTTTTTTTTGAAAAAAAGTGAAGTTATCATTGAATTATGGTGGCTGTACACGAGAGGTTTAAACAATGTACTTTATAGTCAATTAAAAATTCAATAAAAAAAAGGAAAAAACATTCTCATCAATCTTGAGTGTTTTAGGTAACTTTCCCATGAAGGATTCACAAAAAATCATTTATTTACTTCAAAAAAGGGTGGTTGTACACGTGTGTGGTGTGGTCTTGAAACATGCATTTTGAAAAAGTAGTTTTTGAACATGCATACTAAAATTTAATTTATACCATGTGGGTATTGAAATAAATTACATATTTGAAAATTTGACTCCGAGAAATACATTTATTATTACGCAAGTTTTTCAAGACTCAATCTTTAAGTGCATCAAATTTTGACATCAATTGACATAAAATTTGAAAAATAGGGAAAACACTTCCATTTTTTACCCAAAAGTGGGACTCAGCTTCTTGCAGCCACCCACGAGGATGGTTAGGTGATCGGAAACAAAGTGAAACTTATGTGTAAGGGTTATGCAAAGAAGAGGGTTTGGATTATGGTGAGACATCTGATGAACTACAACTGATTTAGAACCTGAATGGAGAATCTATAATTCGAGATTACTAAGGAGTTGCTGATTAGATATGCAAGATGATTAAATAAGTATTATGCTGTCATTGATGTCAAATAGCTTGAAAATACTTATCTTGTAAGTTACTATACCAACACATCTGATGAAAGGAGAAAGAGATGAAGAATAGAAATATCTACATGAGGAAGATGTATATATCAAATGAGGATAAGGAATACACTGAGTAACTTGTTGATGAGTCTATGAATTGATGAAATTGACTTTATTATGTTGCATTCATCTATGATGAAGAATAGAGCTGAATGACACAAAGCAGTGTTGTCAGTAAATAAAGCATTTCAATATACACCAATGGAATGTAGTGTATAATGAGCGCAGTGTTAACCAAACTTGTGTTCACCGATGCATTTCTTTGTTAATTGAGCAAAATAGAAAGGAAGTAAATGATTAGTTTAGCTGATAAAGTGATGAGCTATAAAGTGTATGAAATCGAGGTAACAGATAAGGTTTTTTATGAAGATTGACGGCTAACATAATTCAAGAAAGATCTAATGGAGCAGATTGAAACGTGTTACAGACACATCAGCCAAGGAAGCTTAAAACAACAAAATCTATGAATATGATTAAGTGGCAAAATCTGATGGAGAAAAATAAAATGATTTACTTGTCTATATAAGAGACATTGGTTTTGTTGGTGTCCAAAATGATGCTTATGCTCTAATAGGCTGCCAATATACCCTCAGATGGATTTTAGGAATGGTTAACTCCAAAATGTTATGAAGTCTTGGGGTAATTGGACCAACTATAGGGACTTAACTACCCTCTTCTACTTTTGGCTTTGCAAAACCAAGGCGGGTGCACCTAACCCAGTATAAACTATACTTCACACACCAAGGACCGGGTTTGAATAACAGATAAATGGATAGCAAGAAAGTACTGAATGTTAACCACACACTCATTGACTCTCCATTGCTATGGGTAGAACCAAACAACCAAATGCTGAAAACTTAAGGAATGGTTCTTAATTTATGTTTTTGAATCATAACAACCACAATCAGGATATTTCAGCAAGGAAATACTTATCTAGGCCAGTGCCTCATCCATTGGGCAAGGTTTCTTGGACAGACTACACACACACACACCAGAATGTATCTAAGATTCAAAGCCATAAACACATTTACAATCTCCTCTACTACTTACACAATATCCCCACATAGACAAGAGATAAATATAGATCACATCTGAAGCATCATTTAATCTAATCCTGGATTAGAACTCAAGAATGAAGACCTATACATAAATTGTTATGCAGTGAACTGGAAAGTTCAAAATTCATCTACGTTGACACAAGGGAGAGATGAGAATCAAGTGCCTGCATTAAGTGTGAAGAATCCTCAAGTGCATACAATCCATCCAAAGGAACCCTACTTGCAAACTCAGCTTAGACCTGTAACTTTCTTTCAAATTGCCAAAAAATCAAGACAGGACATTACAATTCAGACTGAGAAGAGGACTCACAACCCAGAAGTTTGAATACCTAACTCCCAATGCCAGAAAATGATCACAAAAATCCCTTTATATTAGGGTTACAATGCAAGCATACGATCATTTCAAAATCAAAATTTCAAAATCACCTAACCCCATTGAGGAATAAACACAGACATGACAGGGGTCAAGCCATAGCAATTGACAATCCATTCTGCCCACTTCAGCCGCTCAAAAATTGAATTTTGGTACCTCCTGCCACAAAAAACACTCAGCAAGTTCAAATGGTCACATGCATTTCACAAGCTTTAAATTTCTTAACCGTTTGCCCTCAGTCGCGCAATTGCGCAGTCACAACTGGACTACCACAAGAATCTGGGCTCCAATTTTATGATTGGTCACATGATCTCATAGCCCAGAAATGGGCTATGCAAACATGCGACACGCCATTTCCCTTTTCCTTCTTCATAACCATCGACACTAGACCGTGGCCACAAAAGGGCATGTTGCATGTTCGCAAGCTGAAAAACTGGCTCACGCGAACATGCGACAAGTTGCTAACATGCACCCTACTGGCTGTTATTTCACCGCCGAGATACCCTAGCCTGGGCCCACGTTCAACATGTCATCCTGCCAGCTTGGACCAACCAGAGATCACCATGACACACCTGCCAATGGGACCACCAAACAAATACAGACGGGCCCCAACACACGTGGTGCCCTATCGCATGATCGCATAGCCCAAAAATGGGCTATGCGAACATGCGACAACCCGCAAACCTTAACCATGTTGAGCATAACCACCGACCAATAGAACACTGCCACTTAGCATCTGAAAGATGCCCCATCACCTGCTACCAAGCTCCTGGGACACATGGCAAGTGGTTGCATGATTGCATAACCAAAAATTGGGCTATGTGATCATGCAACAGCCAACCCTAGGCTGCCACATCACCACCAGTGCAGTCACCGCCGAAGAGACCCCACCTGCAAAAAGCTTTGAAAATCTAGGCCCACCATCACATGACCATGTGACTAAGGAAAACTTAACCGCCAGCCAAGTCACCAAATGTTAGCCGCTTAACCGCCAGAATCAAGTGATAAGGAGATAACCGTTAGTCACCAGGTCGTGGAAGGAAAACCTAATCGCCAAGAAACTAAACACTGCAAAAGAATGGGACCCACATGGATAGATGGCAGGTGGTCGCATCATCACATGTCAAAAAAGTCTGACATGTAGCCATGTGACAGCTAACAAGAACATGCCATCTGCCATCCCTCTGACACTGGGCCCACTTCACCGAAGCAATGCTTGGAACAAACAAAATCAATGACACGTGCATGATCACATGGGGAAAGAATATTCCATGTGATCACACACTGACTGTTGATCTCCTCCCTCTGCCGCTTTGAAGAAACTGGCCCCCACATCATCACACTTGCGCACTTAAGACAAAGTAGACCGCCAGGCAGCTGAACAAGACTGGGACCCACATGGCTAGGTGGCAAGCGGTCGCATGATCACATGTCAGAAAAGTCTGACATGCAGCCATGCGACAACCAATCAGGAAGAGCCTAGACCCACCATCCACTCAGACTTGCGCAGTTAAGACCGAGGTTGAAAATAAATAAAGTTTTCAGCACCAAAAGACAAGTGCACAAAGATGGAAAGCAAAGGTTGAAAACAATGAGGGTTTTCGGCAAAAGATCGAAAACACACAGGAATATCAACAGATTGAAAGATAGTAGGGAAGCTGAAAACATCATGGCTTTTAAAAAATATTGCAGGTTTTCGACACTGTGGCAGATTTTTTTAAAAATGTTTCCCGCAGACCTTAGGACTTGAAAAACTTTCTGGGTTTTGCACATTAGGAGATGCATCCTAGGCTAGAGTAGGGTGACAACATGAAACACACAGGACAAGACACGCACACCATGAATCATTATGGATTTTCATCGCACATCAAAACTGTGACTACAGGTCAAGCAGGACAACCTCAAAATTTGCATAGAATAGGCCATTTTAAAGGATTTTACAATGACTAAAAAATGGACTAACAGTGGCTCTAGCTGGGGACATGTATCTCTTGCAGATATAATGAGGAAATAGAATCTACTGGAAGAGTAGACAACAAAATTTTGGACCAAAAACAACCCTAAGAGACCTAGGGAAGAATCCTAACTACTGCTCATGGAAAAGATACTTCAAGAGAAGTAAAACTTTAGGAATTGTCCATGAACAGACAATTCCAAAGTGCCACCAGTTAGATCTTTTAGAATATATGAATCAACCCCTGATTTACTTTCATTGAGATAAGGACCCAGCCAAATAGGATCAAACTTATCATGCCATCCCTTATCCTCTAATCTGGCATTCCACATTAGAACAAGATCACCAGCCCTAAAACTCCTTTGAGTGGATCTTTTATCAAATAAGCTCTTACACTGTGTCTGAAGTGTTTCATTTCTTTCATGTACATCTCTTCTTACCTCCTCCAACTAGATTAACTCATCCATCCTTAGTCTCATTTCATCATCTAAGTCTTCATCATATGCCTGGATGAATTTATACATTTGCAATAGATTGTTCTGAGGTAACCTAGCTCCAATCCCATAGACTAGATCAAATGGGGCACAACCTATGGCCTTCTTGATGGTCACTCGGTCAGCCCACAATGCCCACCAAAGTTTTGAGTCCCACAATATTTTATTCCTATCCAATACTCTTTTGAGGATCTTTATCAAGCTTTTATTAGTGGATTCAACCTGGCCATTTCCCTGTGGGTGATATGGGGAAGAGAATGAAATGTGTATCCCATATTGCTGACAAAAATCACCAAACTCCTATGATCTAAAGCACATTGCATTGTCTACCACTATTGTTTTTGGACATCCAAACCTAGTGAGAATATTCTACATCATGAAATCAATAACAACTTTACTAGTGGCCCTCCTAGTGGGAATAGCTTCAACCCATTTAGTGAAATAGTATGTTGCCACTAATATGTAAGAATGCCCACCACTAGACTTGTTTGGAATCTCACCTATGAAATCAATACCCCACTACTAGAAAGGGGCCTGAACTGAGACTGGTTTGAGTGGTAGCTTTCCACCAAATTTCAGCTTGCTTGCAAACCTCTGGCATGCATCCAACTTCCTTACAAACTGATGTGTGTCTTTAAAAACTGTAGACCACCAAAATCCAGATCTAAGGATCTTGTGGGCTATGGTCTTTGCCATGTAGTGTCCTCCACATACACCTTGATGCATTGATTCTAACAAAGACTTAGACCTCTCTTGGTCTACACATTTTAGCAATACACCTTCATTGCTTTTCCACCATAACTCACCATGTATAATGGCATATCTCATAGATTGTTGCCTGATAGTCCTTTTCTTATTTTCACTCATGTCAGGGGGAAGAAACAATTTTTGCAAGTAATTGATGACATCCCTGTACCAATCACAACAGTCCAAATCACAAACATATGGCCTTTCTTCCTCCTCTAACATGTTCACATGGTTTGCAACCAAATTACTCTGTGCCATCAACTTTGCAAGACCAAGGCCTCTTACCAATTTTGTAATTTGAATATCTATATTGAATTCTTGGATCTGTTGATCCAACTACGTCTTTTACCTGAGATCTCTTGTTGCACTAGAATATCCTTGACAGTAGCATTAGGAACATAAGCAACCACCCTAGCTCCCACAAGATAACACCTAAAAGCCTTGACTGCTTTGACTAGGGCATAAGCTTGCTTCTTAACTATATCATACTTTAGTTCTGCTGCATGTAAGGATTTGCTGAAAAAGGATATGGGTTGCTCATACCCTTCTAAATTCTTTTGTAATAAGACAGATGCAATCGTATGATAAGAAGCAAAGGAGAAAATTTGCATGGGTTTACCATAATCAGGGGTCCTTAAAAAAGGGGCATCCTTGATGGCCTATTTGATATTCTTGAAAGACTCATTTGCTTCTTCATTCCATTCTACTTTTGCATTTTTCTTCAACATTCTAGAGATGGGAATACAAATTTCTGCAAAGTTAGTAACAAACCTTCTTAGAAAATTCACTTGCCCAAAGAAAGATTGTACTCCTTTAACATTCCTTGGTGGTGAGAGTTTGTCTACTGCCATAACCCTTTTAGGATCAATTCTCACTCCATCCTTGGACACAACATGTCCTACGAGCTTTCCTTCCACCACACCAAAAAAACATTTCTTTAGATTCAAATAAATTATGTATTTTAGAGCTCTAATAAAAATCTTTTCAAGATGCTCACAGTGCTGATCCTCCTTCTCTGAATATGCCGTGAGATCATCTTGATATACCACTAAAAACTTATTTATGAAATCAGCAAAGGTTACATCCATAGCTCTCTGGAAAGTAGCTCCTGCATTTGTCAGACCAAATGGCATTCTGACATAAACATATGCTCCCCAAGGAGTAGTGAATATAGTCTTGAATTGTTCTAACTCCTTGATGATGACCTGATTACACCCAGAGAAATTGGGCTATGCGATCATGCGACAGCCAACCCTAGGCTACCACATCACTGCCAGTGCAGTCACTACCGAAGAGACCCCACCTGTAAAAAGATTTGAAAATCTGGGCCCACCATCATGCGACCGCGTGACTAAGGAACACTTAACCGCCAGCCAAGTTGCCAGATGTTAGCCGCTTAACCGCCAAAATCAAGTGACAAGGAGATAACCATTGGTCACCAGGTCACGGAATGAAAACTTAACCACCAAGAAACTGAACATCGGAGAAGACTAGGACCCACGCGGATGGATGGCAGGTGGTCACATGATCGCATGTCAAAAAATTTTGACATACAGCCATGCGACAGCCAACAAGAACATGCCATCTGCCATCCCTCTGACACTGGGCCCACTTCACCGAAGCAATGCTTGGAATAAACAAAATCAACAGCAGGTGCATGATCACATGGGGAAAGAATATTCCATGCGATCACACGCCGATCATTGATCTCCTCCCTCTACTAATTTGAAGAAACTAGCCCCCACATCATCGCACTTGCGCACTTAAGACAAAGTAGACCGCTAGGTAGCTAAACAAGACTGAGACCCACATGGCTAGGTGGCAAGTGATCGCATGATCGCATGTCAGAAAAGTCTGACATGCGGCCATGTGACAGCCAATCAGGAAGAGCCTGGACCCACCATCCACATGGACTTGCATAGTTAAGACCGAGGTCAAAAACACACAAAGTTTTTGGCACCAAAAGACAAGTGCACAAAGCTAGAAAGCAAAGGTTGAAAACAATGAGGGTTTTCGGCAAAAGATCAAAAACACACAGGAATATCGACAGACTGAAAGATAGCAGGGAAGCCAAAAACATCACGGGTTTTTGAAAACATTGCAAGTTTTCGACACTGTGGCAGATTTTTAAAAAAATGTTTCCTGCGGACCTTAGGACTTGAAAAACTTTACGGGTTTTCACATTAGGAGATGCAGCCTGGGCTGGAGCAGGGTGACAACATGAAACACATAGGGAAAGACATGCACATCATGAATCATTATGGATTTTCATTGCACATCAAAATTGTGATTGCAGGTCAAGCAGGACAACCTCAAAATTTGCACAGAATAAGCTATTTTAAAGGATTTTGCAATGACTGGAAAATGGACTAACAATGGCTCTAGTTGGGGACATGTATCTCTTGCAGATACAATGAGGAAACAAAGTCTACTAGAAGAGCAGACCACAAAATTTTGGACCAAAAACAACCCTAAGAGACCTAGGGAAGAATCCTAACTACTGATCATGGAAAAGATACTTCAAGAGAAGTAAAACTTTAGGAATTGTCCATGAACAGGCAATTCCA
The DNA here is from genome assembly GCA_027943335.1 of Chamaecyparis obtusa. Classification (NCBI taxonomy): domain Eukaryota; kingdom Viridiplantae; phylum Streptophyta; class Pinopsida; order Cupressales; family Cupressaceae; genus Chamaecyparis; species Chamaecyparis obtusa. The sequence continues at coordinate 506,063 of BSBK01003732.1, read as the reverse complement.
AAGTGCCACCAGTTAGATCTTTCAGAATATATGAATCAACCCTCCATTTAATTTCAATGAGATAAGGACCCAACCAAATAGGATCAAACTTACCATGCCCTCCCTTATCCTCTAATCTGGCATTCCACATTAGAACAAGATCACCAGCCCTAAAACTCCTTTGAGTGGCTCTTTGATCAAATAAGCTCTTACACTATGTCTGAAGTGTTTCATTTCTTTCATGTGCATCTCTTCTTACCTACTCCAATTGGATTAACTCATCCATCCTTAGTCTCATTTCATCATCTAAGTCTTCATCATATGCCTGGATGAATTTATACATTTGCAATAGATTGTTCTGAGGTAACCTAGCTCCAATCCCGTAGACTAGATCAAATGGGGCACAACCTATGGCCTTCTTGATGGTCACTCGGTCAGCCCACAATGCCCACCAAAGTTTTGAGTCCCACAATATTTTATTCCTGTCCAATACTCTTTTGAGGATCTTTATCAAGCTTTTATTAGTTGATTCAGCCTGGCCATTTCCCTGTGGGTGATATGGGGAAGAGAATGAAATGTGTATCCCATATTGCTGAAAAAAATCACCAAACTCCTATGATCTAAAGCACATTGCATTGTCTACCACTATTTTTTCTGGACATCCAAGCCTAGTGAGAATATTTTGCATCATGAAATCAATAACAACTTTACTAGTGGCCCTCCTAGTGGGAATAGCTTCAACCCATTTAGTGAAATAGTCTGTTGCCACTAATATGTAAGAATGCCCACCACTAGACTTGTTTGGAATCTCACCTATGAAATCAATACCCCACTACTAGAAAGGGACCTGAACTAAGACTGGTTTGAGTGGTAGCTTTCCACCAAATTTCAGCTTGCCGGCAAACCTCTGGCACACATCACACTTCCTTACAAACTGATGTGTGTCTTTAAAAACTGTAGGCCACCAAAATCTAGATCTAAGGATCTTGTGGGCTGTGGTCTTTTCCATGTAGTGTCCTCCACATACACCTTGATGCATTGATTCTAACAAAGACTTAGACCTCTCTTGGTCTACACATTTTAGCAATACACCTTCATTGCTTTTCCACCATAACTCACCATGTATAATGGCATATCTCACAAATTGTAGCCTAATAGTCCTTTTCTTATTTTCACTCATGTCAGGGGGAAGAAACAATTTTTGCAAGTAATTGATGACATCCCTGTACCAATCACAATAGTCCAAATCACAAACATATGGCCTTTCTTCCTTCTCTAACATGTTCACATGGTTTGCAACCAAATTACTCTGTGCCATCAACTTTGCAAGACCAAGGCCTCTTACCAATTTTGTAATATGAATATCTATATTGAATTCTTGGATCCTGTTGATCCATCTACGTCTTTTACCTGAGATCTCTTATTGCACTAGAATATCCTTGACAACAGCATTAGGAACATAAGCAACCACCCTAGCTCCCACAAGATAACACCTAAAAGCCTTGACTACTTTGTCTAGGGCATAAGCCTCCTTCTCAACTATATCATACTTTAGTTCTGCTACATGTAAGAATTTTCTGAAAAAGGATATGGGTTGCTCATACCCTTCTGAATTCTTTTGTAATAAGACGGATGCAATCGTATGATAAGAAGAAAAGGAGAAAATTTGCATGGGTTTACCATAATCAGGGGTCTGTAAAATAGGGGCATCCTTGATGGCCTGTTTGATATTCTTGAAAGACTCATTTGCTTCTTCATTCCATTCTACTTTTGCATTTTTCTTCAACATTCCAGAGATTGGAATACAAATTTCTGCAAAGTTAGTAACAAACCTTCTTAGAAAATTCACTTGCCCAAAGAAAGACTGTACTCCTTTAACATTCCTTGGTGGTGAGAGTTTGTCTATTTCCATAACCCTTTCAAGATCAATTCTCACTCCATCCTTGGACACAACATGTCCTAAGAGCTTGCCTTCCACCACACCAAAAAAACATTTCTTTGGATTCAAAGAAATTCCATATTCTAGAGCTCTAATAAAAATCTTTTCAAGATGCTCACAGTGCTGATCCTCCTTCTCTAAATATGCTGTGAGATCATCTTGATATACCACTAAAAACTTATTTATGAATTTAGAAAAGGTTACATCCATAGCTCTCTGGAAAGTAGCTCCTGCATTTTTTAGACCAAATGGCATTCTAACATAAACATATGTTCCCCAAGGAGTAGTGAATGCAGTCTTGAATTTTTTTGACTCCTTGACCATGACTTGATTATACCCAGAGAAACTGGGCTATGCGATCATGCGACAGCCAACCCCAGGCTGCCACATCACAGCCAGCGCAGTCATTGCTAAAGAGACCCCACCTACAAAAACCTTTGAAAATCCAAGCCACCATCATGCGACCGCACGACTAAGGCAAACTTAACCGCCAGCCAAGTTGTCAGATGTTAGCCGCTTAACCGCCATAATCAAGCAATAAGGAGATAACCGTTGGTCGCTAGGTCACAGAATGAAAACTTAACAGCCAAGAAACTAAACACCATAGAAGACTGGGACCCATGCGGATGGATGGCAGGCGGTCACATGATTGCATGTTAGAAAAGTCTGACATGTAGCCATGTGACAGCCAACAAGAACATGCCATCTGCCATCCCTCTGACACCGGGCCCACTTCATCGAAGCAACGCTTGGAATAAACAAAATCAATGGTAGGCACATGATCGCATGGGGAAAGAATATTCCATGTGATCACACACCGACTATTGATCTCCTCCCTCTACCACTTTGAAGAAACTGGCCCCCACATCATCGCACTTGCACACTTAAGACAAAGTAGACCGCTAGGCAACTGAACAAGACTGGGACCCACATGGCTAAGTGGCAAGCGGTCACATGATCGCATGTAAGAAAAGTCTGACATGCAGCCATGTGATAGCCAATCAGGAAGAGCTTGGACCCACCATCCACTCAGACTTGCGCAGTTAAGACCGAGGTCGAAAACACACAAAGTTTTCGGCACCAAAAGACAAGTGCACAAAGCTGGAAAGAAAAGGTTGAAAATAATGAGGGTTTTCGGAAAAAGATAAAAAACACACAGGAATATCGACAAATCGAAAGATAGTAGGGAAGCCGAAAACATCACGGGTTTTCAAAAAAATTGCAGGTTTTCGACTCTATGGCAGATTTTTAAAAAAATGTTGCCCGCAGACCTTAGGACTTGAAAAACTTTCTGGGTTTTGCACATTATGAGATGCAGCCTGGGATGGAGCAGGGTGACAACATGAAACACATAGGGCAAGAGATGTACACCATGAATCATTATGAATTTTCATCGCACATCAAAACTTTGACTACAGGTCGAGCAGGACAACCTCAAAATTTGCATAGAATAGGCCATTTTAAAGGATTTTGCAATGACTGGAAAAAAGACTAATAGGTTTCATTGTTGAAGATGTCGGAAGAAGAAGATACTGGAGAATTATCACATGAACAAGTTTTCATGCAGTCTGATCATACTGGTTAATGAGAACCGAGCTGCAAAACAATTACCGAGCTATAGAGAGTAATTACTGATGGATAGTAAGTTGATATAGTATTGAATCTAAAGTGGTATATTGATCAAAAATATTTGAATGAGTTAAACATTGCTTTGTAAATTGCAATTGAATTTTTTTCAAGGTAGATCATCTACTGTTACATATTTAACCATTGTACATAGTCAAATCTCTTAACTGAGTGGACTATGAAAGTATTTTGATGTTTCATTCATAGAGTGAACATTGTTATCCTGTCAACCCCAGAGTGACTGCTGGTTGGATGATAACTTTTGGTCTAAAATCCTCTAACAATGTCACACCTAATAGTGTGTTTGTAACCTTTAACAGGGTTGGGTCTTCACCGGCCTCACTTCAGAAGAGTGAACAATTTTGGTTGCTGGTCCCAGGTGGTTTTTCCCTTCACAGGGTTTCCACATTGAATCTCTTGTGTTATGTATTGATTGTGATATTTGTTTGTTATCATAATTTTCATATTACATGTTAGATTTGATCGCGGTAACTATTATAAAGTTTAGATTGACAATCAGTAAAAACACAGATAGTGAAAATACTTTATGTTTACCGAGTAGCAGAAGTTGAAGAATTATCTTGGATTATACATTTTGTTTTGGGACACTGGATAACTGATTCCATCCCCTCTCAATTATTCTAACAATTGGTATCAGAGCATTGGTTTCTTAGAATAGAGTTTTAAGGACTCCAACAAAAAGGTCTCAAGATGTATAAGAGGGAAGTGCCAAAGCTGAACAAAGATAACTTCACAGTATGGCAAAGCCGGATGAAGTTGCACATATCTAGAATTGGGAATTCTGCACTAGAATTGATGGAGAATGGCTACATTGAACCGACACTAAGTCCCTCGACACTTGATCAACTAAAGGATAGGGATGAACACAACATTACTATGATGGAACTTTCTGATGCCTATACTAATGCTAAATTTGAAGACATTAAGGGATGCACAACTATCGAAGTCATGTGGGATAAACTGACTCTAATATACAGTGGAGATAGCGAATGTTAAGAGAGCCAGAGCAGAAAGCCTAAGAGGTCAATTTGATGATATGAAGATGAAAGAAGGTGAGAACATTGTGAAATACACAAATAGACTAAAAGAGGTAGTACATGCTATTAGAGCATCCAGTGGAGTTATTGACGATGAAACAGTGATAAGCAAGTTTGCTGCCAGTTTATGCGATCAGGATCTCTACAATTCATGAAACAAGAGCCACATCAAACCTTACTCTTAACACACTGATCGGTAAGCTTACAACCTTTGAATTGAATAAATTTGACAATAGTGTTGTACCTTCTGTTGAATCCACTTTCATGTCCTCTTTGAAGATTTGTAAGTCTACTAGCAGGAATGATAAAAATAATGATAGTGATAGTAATACCGATGATGAACTTGATGAGCTTGAAGCTCTTATGGCTAGAAGATTGCCCAAAGGTAAGGGAAGGTATAGAAGCAAGCTACCCTTAGCATGTTTCAATTGTAAAGAAGTTGGCCACATCACTGCTAGATATCCGAATAAGAAAGATAATGATAGATCCAAAGACCAATCCGAAGGAAGCTATGGGAGAAGAGTCAACAGAGGCCACCGACACAACAACATAGATAACTGAGATATCTATGACAAATGGAAAAAGGTATGTTACATAGCAGAAGAATTTGAATCTGAATTTGACACTGATGATGATGTAGAAGTAGTATTTGTTGCTATGAAAGATGATTCAGAAGAAGAAGAGAAACATGAAGAAACAACACTAATCTCTAAAGTAAGAAAAAATGATACATGGATCATAGACAGTGGTTGTACACATCATATGACTGGTGATATAGAGAAATTTGATCTACTTGATGAATATAATGGAGGATCTGTTAGAATGGGAAATGATGCACCTTGTATGGTGAGAGGTAAAGGTTCACTAATGATTAATGATAGAATAAAATGTGAAAATGCATATTGGGTAGATGGACTGAAATATAATTTGTGAAGTGTGGCACAACTAAATAACTTAGGCCACCGACTTTCTTTTGAGAGAAGAAAGGTAAGAATCTATGATAACAGAGGAAGACTTGTCAGAACTGGTACACAATCCAGAGGTAATCTATTTTATCTTGATATTGATCAGTCTTCTTGTTTATTAATGAAGGATGAAGATGCATGGTTGTGGCATAAAAGGTTATGCCATGTGAATTTTGATAACATGATCAAGATTAGTAAGAAGAAAAGAGTTAGAGGGTTGCCTAACTTGTCAAAACCAGATCATGCTATGTGCCATTAATGTCAGAAAGGTAAGATGACTAAGTCTAGTTTTAAGAGAAAAGACTACTCAACAAAGAAAATACTTGAGTTGGTTCATATCGACCTATGCGGTCCTATGAGAACTCAGAGCTATTATGGTGATAGATACTTTATTCTTTTTGTTGATGACTATACTAGACTGATGACTGTTATGTTCTTGAAAGAGAAATCTAAAGCATTTAAGATGTTTAAGTGGTATAAGGCAAAGGTAGAAAAAGAAACTGGAAAAAAATTAAAATGCTTAAGATCTAATAGAGGAGGTGAATTTGTCTCTGATGAATTTACTAATTTATGTAATGAGCATGGTATTAAGAGACAAGTCTTTGCACTGAGAACACCTTAGTAGAATGGGATTGCTAAAAGAAGGAATAGGTCAATAATTTATTGTGCTAGAACACTGATGATACAAAAGAATGTTGCTTAGACATATTAGAGAGAAGTTGTTAGTACAACTGTATATGTGCTTAACCAAGTACAACTGAAGAGGGACACCAACCAGACACCTTATGAGCTATGGTTTGGACACAAACCTATTGTAAGTTATTTCAAGATTTTTGGAAGCAAATATTTTATTCTAAAAGATGAGAGAAATGAGAAATTTTATTCTAAAGGTGATGAAGGAATATTCTTAGGATATTCTACTAAGAGTAAAGTATACAAATGTCTGAATAGGGTTACAAATAAGATGATTGAAAGTACTAATATCTGTGTTGATGAGTTTGATGACAAGAACATAGAAGAAAGAAAGGAATCGGAACACTATGGTAGATTCACTTACATTGAAATTCCTAATTATCTACCAAAGTCGCAACCTGTGATAACTGGTCAACAAGAAAATAATCCCGAGAAATAGGTAAGGGAAACCGATGAACAAGATGGTGCTACCGAGAAAGCATATGAACCTGAACATGATGAACAAGAAAGAAGAAACTGAGTACTAGCTAGTTTTGTCAGAAGACATCATCTTGAGACACAAATTATAGGAGATAGGCAAGCTGGAATGCAGATAAGAAGCAAAACAAGATAAGGTACATGTCTAGTTTGTGAATTTGAACCAAAGAATGTGAAAATTGCATTAGAGAATGAAGAATGGGTTAATGAAATGAAAGAGGAAATAGAACAAATAGAGAAAAAAAAACTTGGTCCTTAGTACCTTGACCTAAAGATAAGAATGTTATCAATACTAAATGGATATTCAAAAAAAAACTAAATGAAAATGGTGAAGTGACAAGAAATAAAGCGAGATTGGTATGCAAGGGATATGCATAGGAAGAAGGCATTGACTATGGTGAGACATTTGCACCTATTGCTAGATTGGAAGGAGTTAGAATGCTACTTGCATATGCTACACATAAGAAATTTAAGGTTTATCAAATGGATGTGAAGTCAACATTTCTAAATGGTATACTTGAAGAAGAGGTCTACATAGAACAACCTGAAGGATTCATTGATCCAGACAATAGAAACATGGTATGTAGATTACAAAAGGCTTTATATGGTTTGAAGCAAGCACCAAGACCATGGTATGAAAGGTTGCATACTTACTTGTTAAGTATTGGATTTGTAAGAACCAGTGAAAATAACAATTTGTACATGAAAGGTGATACTGATGACACTATTCTTATTGCTGAAATTTTTGTTGATGATATTATTTTTGGAGGTCAAGATCATGTATGTAAATATTTTGTTGATGACATGAGGAATGAGTTTGAAATTTCTATGTTCGGAGAACTTAAATTCTTTCTCGGATTATAAGTGATTCAGCAAAGTGATGGGATATTCATCACACAATCCAAGTACATAAAGGAAGTCTTGAAGACATTTGGCATGGAAGATGCTAAACCTATGGGAACACTGATGGCTACTAGAAGTAAATTGACAAAGGAAGTTGAAACTATAGAGGTAAACTAGACACTTTATTGATCCATGATTGGTAAACTAATGTATGTAGTTCACAGTAGACCAGATATAGCACATGCTATGGGAATTGTTGCTAGATATTTTGCTAATCCTAGAGAATCACACATGATTGCTACTAAAAGGATCTGAAGATACCTGAAAAAGATAGAGGATTATGGATTATGGTATCCTAAGGAAGGTAAGTTTGAGTTGAAGGTTTATACCGATGCTGATTGGGCTGGAAATGTGGATGACAGAAAAAGTACCACTAGAGGAGCATTTTTCTTTGGTGAAAGACTTGTAACCTGGACAAGTAAAAAGAAGGCTTGTTTTTCTCAGTCTACAGCTAAAGAAGAGTATGTTGCCACTGATATTAATTGCTCAAACATTGCATATATCAGGCAAGTGTTGGAAGGAATGAATGAGGTAATCACTAACCCGGTGATTATATACTGTGACAACACAAGTGCTATCAATATTTCAAAGAATCCAATGATGCACTCTAAGACAAAGCATATATCAATTAAGTATCATTACTTAAGAGAACAAGTGCAAGAGAAGCAAGTGAAGTTAGAATTTGTTACATCCAAAGAACAACTTGCAGATATCTTTACAAAGCCTCTACCAAAAGACACATTTGAATATTTGAGAACTAGATATGGGGTCTGCCCCCTGTCTATCAGTCACTAATGTGATCTGGATGTTGCATCAGCCTAATCTTATTAGATGATCACGCATGTTGATGCAGGATAGTTCAAACTTTGGATATTGTTCAAGGTTGTGATTAAGTTTGATGAACTAAAACAGATTGGGATATCAGTATACAAAGATACAAAGATTGTATTAGACAACAAAGACTCACTTAGCTACTATAAGAGCTGATTATTTATTTGTTTCTTTGGCATTTTTGTCAAAGGGAGAGATAAATAATATGAAAAGGAAAGGGAGAGATATGCACCGATGAGAACTATCTAAGGGAGAGAATGACAAAGCTATATTTTTTTTATGTTGTTTAGTAATGTAGTGATTAAACATATTAAGCCAGGGAGAGCTTACACAACATTTGATTACAGAGTTGTAGAATAAATTTTTGGTATGTGTATGGTACACTTCATATTACTTGAGTTTCCATCAATGCCAAAGGGAGAGATTGATGAACTACAACTGATTTAGAACCTGAATGGAGAATCTATAATTTAAGATTACTAAGGATTTGCTGATTAGATATGAAAGATGATTAAATCAATATTATGTTGTCATTGATGTTAACTAGCTTGAAAATACTTATCTTGTAAGTTACTATACTAACACATCTGAAGAAAGGAGAAAGAGATGAAGAACAAAAATATCTACATGAGGAAGATGTATATATCAAATGAAGATAAGAAATACACTGAGTAACTTATTGATGAGTCTATGACTTGATGAAATTGACTTTATTATGTTGCATTCATCTATGATGAAGAATAGAGCTGAAAGACACAAAGCAGCGTTGTCGGTAAATAAAGCATTTCAATATACACCAACGAAATGTAGTGTATATCGAGCACCGTGTTAACCAAGCTTGTGTTCATCGATGCATTTCTTTGTTAATCGAGCAAAACAAAAAGGAAGTAAATGATTAGTTTAGCCGATAAAGTGATGAGCTGTAAAGTGTATGAAATCGAGGTAATAGATAAGGTTTGTTATGAAGATCAATGGCTAACATAATTCAAGAAGGATCTAATGGAGTAGATTGAAATGTGTTACTGACACATCAGCCAAGGAAGATTAAAGTGGAAAAATCTGATGGAGGAAAAGAAAATGATTTACTCGTCTATATAAAAGACATTGGTTTCATTGTTGAAGATGTGGGAAGAAGAAGATACTACAGAATTATCACGTGAACAAGTTTTCATGCATTCTAATCATACTGGTTAATGAGACCCAAGCTACAAAATAATTACTGAGCTACAGAGAGTAATTACCGATGGATAGTAAGTTGATATAGTATTGAATCTGAAGTGGTATATTGATCAAAAAGATTTGAATGAGTTGAACATTGATATGTAAAGTGCAATTGAAGTTGTTTCAAGGTAGATCATCTGCTATTACATATTTAACCATTGTACATAGTCAAATCTCTTAACCAAGTGGACTATGAAAGTATTTTGATGTTTCATTCATAGAGTGAACATTGTTATCCAACCCCAGTGTGACTTTTGGTTGGATGATAACTTTTGGTCTAAAATCCTCTAACAAGGTCACACCTAATAGTGTGTTTGTAACCTTTAACAGGGTTGGGTCTTCACCGACCTCACTTCAGAAGAGTGAACAATTTTGGGTTGCCGGTCCCAAGTGGTTTTTCCCTTCACAGGGTTTCCAAGTTAAATCTCTTGTGTTATGTGTTGATTGTGATATTTGTTTGTTATCATACTTTGCATATTACATGTTAGATTTGATTGGTAACTATTATAAAGTTTAGACTGACAATCGGTAAAAACACAGACAGTGAAAATATTTTATGTTTACCAAGTAGTAGAAGTTGAAGAATTGTCTTGGATTATACATTTTGTTTTGGGACACTGGATAACTGATTCACCCCACTCTTAGTTATTCTAACAACATCTTCTCCTATAGAAAGATAGGAAGGTGTCAAGATACTACTTTCTTATGCTACATTCAAGAAATTCAAATCCTATCAAATGGAGGTGAAATCAATGTGCTTGAATGAAATTCTAGAAGAAGAGGTCTACATTGAGAAACTTGATGGATTTTCATTAACTAAGGACACACACATGGTATGCAAACTTAAAAAACCACTGCATGGTCTGAAGCAAGCCCTTAGAGCATGGTATGAAAGATTACACTCTTATCTCATTTAGATTGGTTTCAATAGGACTTTTGATATTAGTAATATTTACTTAAAGGTAAAAGGAGAAAATATATTAATTGCTAAAGTCTTTGTTGATGCCATAATTTTTGGTGGTGATGAGGAGATGAGTATGTCTTTTTCTAATGAGATGATGAAAGATTATTAAATGTCAATGATAGGGGAAATCAAATTCTTCATAGGAATGCAAGTATTACAGTTGGACAATAGAATATACATAAGTCAATCTAAATATGTAAAGGATGTGTTGAAGACTTTTGGAATGGAAGATTCTAAACCCCTTGGTACCATAATGATTAAAAGTTGTAAACTATCCAAGGATGACGAATGTGAGTCTTTTGATGCTACTTTATATAGGTCCATGCTTGGAAAGCTACACTATGTTGTACATAATAGACTAGATATTGCACAAGCAGTTGTCATAGTTGCAAGGTTTCAAGTAAAACCTGAAGGAGTCACACATGATTGCAGTAAAGAGAATCTTTAGATATATGAAAGAAAACATGGATTATGGATTATGGTATTCTCATTAAGGTGATTTTTCACTAAGTATTTTTACTAATGCTAATTGGGAAGGTAATATAGATGACCAAAAGAGCACAAATGGTGGTGCATTTTGTCTAGGTGTCAGGCTTGTGTCTTGGACAAGCAAGAAACAAAATTACATATCTCAATCTACAACTGATGTAGAATATATGGTAGCAGTTATCAATTCTATACATGTATCTTGGATGAAGAAAATACTTGAAGGGATTAAGGAGAAGGTAACATAACCTTGAAAAATTATTATGATAATAGTAGTGTTATAAACATTTCTAAGAACTTGGTTATGTACTCGAAGACCAATCAAATTTCTATTAAGTATCATTTATTGAGAGAACACATCCAAGAGAAAGTGGTGAGGTTGGAGTACATTCCAACTAAAGAGAAAATTGCAAATATCTTTACCAAACAACTTACTAAGGATAGTTTTGATTACCTTAGAGGTAAGTTGGGGGTCATGAACCTACCTAAGAAGAATTAAGATGTAAATGTTTCATCAGTCTAGTGGGTATTACTCTTTTATTTTTTAGCGGATTGATGTAAAGATGAATACTTCTTAGGGGGAGTAGTAAGATAGATGAAGTCTTGAGCACTATGGTATCTTTGGCATTGTTATCAAAGGGGGAGAATAGCATAATATAAAAGGGGATTATATAAGAATAGAAAAAGGGGAAATGAACTATGAAGAGTAGATAAATAGGGAGAGAGAAGCTAATGAGACTATAGAGCCTACTTAGAAAAAAGATCTGATCTTGATTGTTGGTTTTTCTTTTTGTTAGTGTGTTTCCATTAGATGAAGATGAAGACAAAGTTTTGTGGTTCAAGAACATGTTTGGTATTTCTTGGTGTGTTTCCATCAATGCCAAAGGGGGAGATTGTTGGCATAAATGATGCAGATTAGATGATTAAGTATGATGATGGCCTGATGATAAGTTTTGTTAGTTATGTTATTTTCATTGTTGTCAACCTAGATGTTCTTAGGTAGATTACTATGTTCTTGGTGTACCAAGTTATGATGTAGAAGATGAATTTCAAGTTACACTATGAACTATGGTGTGTGATTTGGAAAATAGGCTCTAGAGGTGTGCATAATTCTATATCTATGATTTCATATGTGTATGATGAGTTTTATGCAAGTTACAATTAGTTTGGTGAAGACAAGGAATTGGTTTGGTAGGGAAGGAACATAGAAGAAAGATTTGATTGGTATGTACCATAGGAATGGAATTAGGTGCTGAGATTGGAGGTGTGTGATATTGATGATATTATTAGATTTTTATTGCAATCACATCAAGATTGATGATTGGTAGATAGAGTTACAAGAATTTGAAGTTACTAATTTGGAATCTGTGATTGCAAGATCACTGAGAAGTTGCTGATTAGATATGTAATATGATTAAATCAGTATTATATTTTCATTGATGTCAACTAGTTTGACATCACTTATCTTGTAAGTTACTACACTGAGACATCTGAAGAAAAATGGAAAAGAGATGAAGAATAGAGAAATCTACATGAGGAAAGATGTACATGACAGATGAGGATAAGGAACACATTGAGTAACTTGTTGATGAGTCTATGACTTGATGATATTGACTTCATTATGTTGCATTCATCTATAATGAAGTATAGAGCTAAAAGACACAAAGCAGTGTTGTCGGTAAATGAAGCATTTCTAGTATACACCAATGGAGTGTAGTGTATATTGACCACAGTATTAATCAAGTAGTGTTCACTAACACATTCTTTGTTAACCGAGCGGGACATAATGAATTAAATGATTAGTTAAGCCGATAAGATTGATGAGCTGGCAAGAGTATAACATCGAGGTAACAGATAAAGTTTGTTACACAGATCAATGGATGACAAAATTCAAAGAAGATCTAACACAGCAGATTGAAACGTGTTATTGACACAAGTACCGAGAAAGTTTTAAGCGGTGAAATCTATGAATGTGATTAAGTGGCAAAATTTGATGGTGGAGAAGAAAATGATTTACTCATCTATATAAGAGAACATAATTTATTTATGAAGAATGCAAATAAGAAGAAGCTGCAGGATTATCGTGTGAATAAGGTTTTCATGCATTTTGATCATACTGGGTAGTAAGAACCAAGCTGTAGAGCAATTACCGAGCTACAGAGAGAAGTTACTGACAGACAGTAAGTTGATATGAAGTGAATTATTGATCAGAAGGATTTGTATGGACTGAATATTGATCTGTAATCTGCAATTGAAGTTGTATTAAGGTAGGTCATTTTATTATTACATATTTAACCATTGTATATAGTTTAAATCTCTTAACCGAGTGGACTCTGAAAGTCTTATGATGTATCATTCATAGAACGAACATTGTTATCCTGTCAACCCCATAGTGAATGTTGGTTGGACAATAACTTCTAGTCTAAAATCCTCTAACAAGGTCACACCTGATAGTGTGTTTGTAACCTTTAACAGGGTTGGGTCTTAACCGACCTCACTTCAGAAGAGTGAACAATTTTGGGTTGCCGATCCCAGGTGGTTTTTCCCTTCACAGGGTTTCCACGTTAAATCTCTTGTGTTATGTGTTATGTGTTGATTATGATATTTGTTTGTTATCATACTTTGCATATTACATGTTAGATTTGATCGGTAAACAATTATAAGTATTAGACTGGTAATCGGTAAAAGCACAGACAATAAGAGTTATTATTGCTTACCGATGAGAAAAAAATTGAAGAAATTATTTTGAATTATACATTTTGTTTTGGGACACTGGGTAACTAATTCACCCCCCCCCCCCCTCTCAGTTATTCTAATAGTTTGGATGCGACTTTTGGAGGCACAACTATTTTTTGGAATATAAGTATAATTCGAGGCGAAGTTCTTTTTGAGGATTATAATATGGTGTCTATTTGCATGCACCATATTAGAGATACTTTTGATTGGGTTCTTACAAATACTTATGGTCCCAATTATAAGAGTAGTAGAGATAAATTTTGGCTTAAGCTGGCTAATCGTAGAAACTATTTTTGTGATGAAAGTTGGATGATTATGGGGGATTTCAACACCCCTCTAAAGGAGTCAGAGAATTTTGGGAGTCAGAGAAGATGTTGAATGGTATTCTTGGAATAGTTACTAAGGAGAAGAAAAAAATGCTTGGTGCTATTCCTTTAGCCAAAGAAATAAAGGATGCGGTTATTTCTTTTGAAGATGACAAGGCTCCTAGCCCAGATGGTTTCGAGATGTTTTTTTCTATCTTTTCTGGCATATAGTGGAAAAAGATGTCGCAAATGCTATAAAAGAGCTCTATGGGTGCATAAGAATTATAAAGGAGATCAATGCTACTTTCTTATCTTTAATCCTAAAGAAGACAAGTGCCGACTCCTTTGATCTTTTCAGACCTATTAGCTTATGCAAATCCTTCTATAAGATTATTTCTAAAGTACTGACTCTAAGAATCCTCAAAATCCTTCCTTCTATCATTTCCCCTTAGTAAAATGGTTTTGTTATGGGAAGAAAAATCCTGGATTCAATAATTAAAGTGCATGAGAATATTCATTCTCTTTCAAAATCTAAGAAATAGGGTTTTCACCTTAAAATAGATATGGCTAAAGCCTATGATAGAGTGGATTGGAAGTATTTGAGGAAAGTGCTCAAGAAATTTGGTTTTGGGCCTAAAATAACTTAGATGATAGACCAACTTATCAACAAAACTTCATTTCCTATCCTTATTAATGGTTCCTCTTCTCACTTCTTCAACAATTCTAGGGGATTTAGGTAGGGTGATCCTATCCCTCCTTTACTATTTACTATAATGATAGAAAGTCTGGGAAGGTATATCCAACAGCTAACTTGTGAAGGGATTATGAAAAGGCTTCATCCTTCCTCTGCTAATTTAATATTCTCACATGAGCAGTTTGTTGATGATACTATAGAAATGGGAGAACCTTCTATTCATGAGGCCATAAACTTGAAAGGGGTTCTCAAATCCTACACTAGGACCTCTCGTCAATTAATAAATTAGAAGAAGAGATCAATATTTTTTATAAATACTCCAGAGGAAAGACAAAAGAAATTTTCTTCTATTCTGGAGTGTAACATTATTGCCTTCCCTTCAGTCTATTTGGTTCTTCCTCTGGGAGAGAAGCCACCAGATTCCTCCTTGTTGGACTTAATGGAGAAGTTCAACAAAAAACTAGCCGAATAGAAAGGCATCTATCTTTCTCAGGAAGGTAAAATCACTCTTCTTAAATCTTGTTTACAAAGTTTGGTTATTTATGCTCTTAGCCTATTTAAAATTCCTTCTAAGTTTGCTGAAAAGATGGAAAGCATTCAAAAATGCTTTCTATGGTTTGGAACTAAACAAAGAAAATGAATCCCTCTATTGGCTTGGGACAAGGTTTGTAGACCTAATAATCTTGGAGGTTTAGGTATCAAATCTATTAAACAAATGAATAAGTCCCTCCTAGCTAAACAATTATGGAGAATGTATGGAGAGAAGAAAGAATGGAACACTATCTAGAAAAATTAATATGTTACTAATCTTTCTCTTGACTAGATTACCTAGGAGATTTTCAAGATTGGAGGTTTTGAAATTTGGAATAATGTGTTGAAAGCAAGAAAAGTGGCTACAGAAGGGGGTAGATGGAAGATTGGGGATGGTAGGAAGATTAAAGTTTGGGAGGATTCTTGGATTTCTGACAAACCCCTATGTAGGTTTCATGAATATCAGGATCTTATGAATAGATGTAAAATTTCTTTTTGAGAGAAGGTTAGAGATTATTAGAGAGGTAAGATTTTGGGAAAATATACATGAAAACATCAATAATGCCCTCCATGTACAACAAATAATTGATAATAACGAGGATACCTTTATATGGGAGCTTGAGTCATCTAGAAAATTCTTTGTTGCTACTATTTATAGGATTCAAATTCAACATCAGCCAACTAACGAGGTTCCTTTTTGGGCGAAAGCCTGGAGTAATTGTCTAATACCTAAATTTAATATTTTTTTTCTGGCTCTTCCTCCAGAATAAAATTATAACAATAGACAATTTGGTAAAAAGGGGATTCTATCTCCCTAGTAGATGTTGTCCTTTTTGTGTGGAATGTGAGTCAGATTCTCATCTCCTTCTAAGCTGCTCCTATTCCATAGAGATTTGGAAAGTACTGTTATAGAGATGGAATATATGCTGGGTTTTTCCAAGAACTATCCAATATTTTTTCCAGTAATGGAATTTCCCTGGTTTGAATAAGAGAGTCAGATTGGTTTGGCTTCTTTCTATTCCTCACCTAATTTGGAATATCTCGAAAGAACATAATAATATAATTTTTAGGGATACCTAGAGAAACCCCATGACACTGGGGTGAACCCACAATAGTGGGTTACATTTTTTTGCCTGAGCGGACACCGAACTCTACATTTTGAAAAAAACTTTTAGATTCAGATGCATATTGTCATTAAATTGTTTGAAATTAGAAGATGATGTAAATTAGAGTCTTTTAGGATATTCTGTCTAGATTATAAATATATTTTTTATTTTTATTTTTGAATTTATGCAAATGGTTTTTTCTTTCTCCCATGAAAACTAGTATGTTGTTGAAAACGTCATTTTCACAGAGTTACATTATTTTCATAAAGCATAACTTTTTTTGTAAAATAGATATCAATGTGCTTCTTTTGAATTTAGTTTTGTAACATCCATATGGAGGGCATGCAATTGGTTTAATGAAATTATCATAATTATTGCATATTTTATTAATGTTTGAAGTTGACTGAACTGTAACTTTGACATACCTTAACTATATAGCTTATAACTTGTCATGGATTTGTCCAATTTCATTTTTATTTTTTTGATGGAAAGAGAACTTCAATACCTAGGGAATATATATTTTTTAGATTTTTTTTCTCTCATTTACTATTTTTCCATAAGCGTCAAACATAGAGGTAGACATACGGTAAAATATCTATGTTTAGTAAAACTAAAAATACAAAGTCATAATAAACATAATATATATTAACATTATAATCACTGGAAATATTTTTCTCAATAATACTTTACTACATAGATAAGTTTGTCAAATGGATTAATTTGATCTGCCAAAAGATAAAGTGGAAGTGATTTTTTGTCAGCATTTTAATAGGTGTGAAGGAGACTCCATTGTAGGTATGATTGAGGAGTATACATGTTATATCTATGTTTTTTTAATCTAAGAGGCTTTTAACTAACCATTTGTAATTAATTCCTTCAAATGGAACCTCCCAAGACTTAAATCATCATATTTTATTAAAAATGTGTTATTTCAGCAAAAATCAGCATGTCTAAAAAAGTGTAACCCACTATTGTGGGGTCACCCACTGGCTAATACTATTTTCAAAAGAATTCAAGAGTTTTATTCTTTGCAGGAAAAAAAAATGATGAGTCGGGTGTGGGAATTGATTGCTAGAATATCATTTAAATAAAGGAAAAGAAAAAAGGTAGAGAAAATTGTTATTGGTTTTCTCTTCCTGAGGGTTGGGTTAAAGTAAACTTTGATGGTGCGGTGAAAGGGAACCTTGGAAAAGCTGGTTGTGGGGGGATCATTAGGGATAGTTGAGGTAACTTCATTGTTGTTGTTTCTATTTCTCTTGGAACTCTCAAACTAATAATATTTTTGAGGCCCTCAGAGCCTATTAATCTTTAAGGCTGGCTCTACAAATGAATGTTGAAAATGTGCGGTTAGAAGGGGATTCCCTAAACATTAATATAAATAGCATAAAAGAGAATTATAAAGCTTCATGGTCAATATCCAATACTATAGACATGGCTACAGATATATTGGGATCTTTTAAAAACTCCTATGTTTCCCATGCCTTTAGGGAATCTAATACAATTTATGATGTGTTTTCCAATAAAGGGGTTAGTCTCAACTCCCTTATGACGTGGCATAATGTGAAGGACCTAAATACAAAAACTACCAGTCTTATTAATTATGATAAGACAAGTAGTAAAATGGCAAGATTTATTGGAAATCATGAAAGGATCATGGAGTAAGGATTATGTCACTAATAATCAAGGATGGATCAGTATGTTGAAGAACCATAATTACTATTTCTTTTTGCATGCTTTTTGGGTGCTTGGGCTTGACATCTTTACCATTTTATTATGGGTCTCTTTATTCATTGTCTGAAATTTAAGTTGGAGAGGAAGACAAAAATGAGGGGTGATTTGAATAGAGAGGAACCTACAGATTTCTTGGAACTCAAGAAGAACTCTAAACTATGGAGGAAATTAGAGAAGGGTCAAATCACACCCTATCTGGAGAAGCTACATGGTTATGATAAGAGTATAACCCAAAAATTCATCATAGGATGGAGGAAAAATTCTGTTAAGATTGATATCTAAGGCAAGTCATCTTTAATGTGGAGCTTATTGTACAAGTAGCCGACTTACCCTTGTCTGGTTTGAAATTCTACAGAAATAGGAAAGTATCCAAAATGTTCACTAATAAGTTCTCCAAGACTATAAAAGAAAGGGATTTCATTGTTAAAAAGAGGGGTTTTTATGTTGTCAAGAATATCAAGGATTTCTGGCACAAGGTACTGATTATTATGATGAAATACATAACTATGGAAGGGTATTTTACCAGAGCCTAGTCTCAACATTTTATTTAAAAATCACTTCCACCATACAAATTTTATTTCCTTCCTATACTATCTCTGCAATTCTCTGCTTCGTAACCTGGCTGTGAATAGGAAGAATGTTGATAAACTAGTTCTCCATGAGGGTATTATCTTGTTAATTCATGACTATATGTTGAATAATATTCCTGAGAGATTCATGAAAAACCCTAAGGAAAAGAGAAAGAGAATTACCTCTGTAAAGGGCAAGGAAGAATCACCAGCCAAAAAAGTAAAAATTGTTGACTCTCAGGCGACTGAAGACCCTCCTTCATCTTCAAAGAAGAAGAAGAAAGAGTTGGTTTATTACTCTTTGAGCTCAAAGTATGAGGAGATGGATTCTAATGGTGGCTCTACTGGCAATGAAGAATCAGAGCTCCCGAGTTCTAGTAAAAATAAAATGGGGAGAAAGAAGAATAAGGTTTCAGATGTGGAGGGAAAGAGTACATCTTCTTCAGGGGAAGCGTCCAAGGATGAGACAAAGAATTATGAGGCTACAGGGAAGGAGATTGAGGGGGATACAGAGGACACAGGGGATGAAAAAGCTAAGAATACTAAGGTGGAAGGAAAAGAGGAAGAAGCTAGAAAAGAGGAGGATTCTACTAAGGGCATTAGGGAAGAACCTATTATGGAGCTAGATCCCAACTAGGGAATTGAAAATATCATTATTGACCTCGAACCTTCTTATATGGAGAAGGATCTTGAAAATAAGGAGGAACAAAAGGAAAGGGTGGAGATGCCTGAAAAAATGGATAAGGATACATAACTTTAGAATGATAAGGAGAAAACACTTATGAAGGATACCAAGGATGAGGGTAACCACAAAGCAAACGACAAGCTAGAAGGGGAGGATTATGACATCATGTACACTGCATAGATGCTTTCTAATAATGATAAAAATGGTAAGGATTTTAGTTAGAATTCTGCTAAGAGAGAGGATTTTGTGTCTATGACAATGGAGGATCTCACTGATAAGGAGGAATCGACCTTAGGATTTTTACACATTGATAAAGCTAGAGCCCTCTTTTCTTTCAGAAATGACAAGTGGTGCTATCGGGAGATTGAGAAGCTTAGGACATGGAATACTGACCTAGAGGTCAATTATCAGAATCTATTGGATAGAGTTAATAATAGGGGTAAGGAATATGACCACTCTCAGGATTTTTGTGCTCCTGTTAAATTACTGGCTAGAATTGAATGTGTGGAAAAAATGTTGGAAAAATTTCTCAAGCATTCTATGGAGGGTATGAAGTCATCTACTAGTAACCTTCATTAGCTGGTTGACATGCTGGAGAAGGAGTGGGATGCTGTGCAAAATCCTAATACAAAAGGGAAAGGCACTAGGAATAGAACTAGAGCAAAGATGAAGCAAAACATCTTGTCCAACAAGGAGATTATGGGGCTCAAGGAGAATCTGAAAAAAATGTCAGAGTTGTCCTGAGAAAAAGATGGAAGACTCCATCCAGATTCTGAAAGGGTGGCAGTAGCTAGTTTCTTTCACTAGTTCTCTTTTTGTTTCTTGTCTTGTTGGTTGTTGTTGGCTTGAGGTTTTTTATCTCCCCCTTTTGTTTCCTTTGGATTCTCTTTTAGGTTGATCTTATTGTCTAATCTGTATCTTTAACTCTTTGGGTTTCAAGTCCCTGTAAAACCTACTTTTGCTTAATTTTCAAAACATCTAGAACATAAGATGTTTGAAAACAATAATAGATTGATAAGCTATTGTACATGCATTTAAGTCCCAAACATAATAGAAAATAGCAGTCCTCTGATCATCCAATTGGTCCATTATTGAGAGAATATTATTTCCATTAAATAAAAGAAGGCCTCAAACGAGCATGGACACAACTATTTGAATTATTTTATAAATGTTAAAATATATCACAACCATACATATATGAGTCAAACCCACTATAAATAGATGCGTCTATGAATCTATAGCGATAAGTCTTGGATATATCCAAAATAATTGCATAGCAGCATTTCTAAACTGGAAAGCTCAGTTAATGAGAAGGTTATTGTTAAAGTTGCTAATGACAAGGATTCCCTAGATGTGAAGATCATTGGTCCTACAAAAGGACTCATGCCAGTACCAAGAAAATGGAGATGTCTTCTAACCAAGAGATTCAGGAGATGAAGAAGGCATCCAACATAGTGGACCAACTGGAACTTGAAGCTGAAGATCTGATAAATAATATGGTCTAGGTTTGGTTGTTGTTGTTGTTGTTTTTCTTTTTCTATTTTTGTATTCTAGTTTTGTGTCTTTTGATGGTTAATTGTCAATTATTTGGTTTCTAGTTTCTGTTCTATGCTAGCTTCTGTTCTAGCTACGTTGTCTTTTTGTTGACCTTGGATGCTACTTTTTAACTCTCTATTTTGTTTGGGTTTCATGTCTCTATAAAAACTTCTTTCATTTTCAAAAACATTAGCTATGATACCATGTTGGAGTTATGATCTCTAAACTAGGCTAAATGACTACTACAACTTCTCTAAATAAATAAAATATATAAATAACCAAAAAATGATATGATGAGATTGTAGAGGGAATAATGAAAACTAGATTGTACTCATTCAATGATGTGAGGGGGATAAATACAAGGGGAATGTTTTGTAGTTTATAAAAATGTACATAACTATATAATTGACTTTGTAACTCAACAATTATATATTAGTGTAATACAATTATGAAAACATCCCCTCCCTTAATACATTGTTTCAAATAAAATCACCTTATCTTAGGGACCACCCTAGCGCTTACGCAACAAAAAATTGGTGACTACATAATATGAATACATATTTCTGAAAAAATATTCTTCGAAAGAAACAAATATTAAACCAAGCAGGGCTCCATCAAGTTGTCTCTTGACCCTTGCAAAGGTGTACTTTGAGATTAGTTATTAAGCTCTTAATCGCAAACTCTTAAATTATATAGTCTTTAATTATTCAACAATAATTTTTAAGAGCTATGAAAGAGCTCTATCATTGTTTGATAATTGTAAAAGTGTATAATTCTCTATCATACATTCTAAAGGTTGCTAGACAATAATACATATTAAGCTCACCACCAAATCTTGAACTAGTTTCTAAAATCAATCCTCACAACCTATGCATTATTCAAATTCATCAGCATTAAAAAAAAAACCAAGTAAAATATTAACTTTACAAATCATTCACTACAATAAACCAATAAGAAATTTTGAACTCATAACCTCCACTTACATCAATATCTCATATCTCTAATGAAGATCTCTATTTCTAACATCATATCATCTTTACACCTTTAAATCAATCTTTTCAAACACCCATCCTTTCAAAATCTTAGAGATGTAATGAAATAGACAATTAAAAATGCAAATCTTTACTCATAGAAACCTAAGATCTCATGGGCTTTTATGCTAGTGAAACCATCTACAAATTCTAATTTCCCTAAATATTCTAAATTAAACTGAAATAAACTCAAATCCTCTTAAATTACTATATTATAAAACAACATATTGACTGCTCACTTTAAACACTTTCAGTTTGTCGTTCAATAACACCTCAACGAAAACCTTTCCACATGCTTCGTCTAGGAACTTGCCAGCAGAGCATTCAACTTTCTCCTACACATTCATGCACTTTATTCCCTATAAATTTGTGAGAGTATCTATAAAAAACCTTCTTAGTATATTGCAAATAGAGCCTCAAAATTGCTCTTGCATAGATGATGTTGGAAGAAAAAACTGTGATTGGTAGCTTGTCACAAGGTGCAACTATGTATATCTCTCTTATTCTTGTGCTCCCTTGTGTCATTTAGCCATATCCATTAGTGTTGAATTTCACGTTTCCATTTCAGGCGCCAATACGTAAAATAGGTGATATACAAGAAAATTCGGGCATAAAAAGTACAAACACATTGACAGGTCACGAACCAAATCCGTAATCATTGAACACAAGGAAAAAGTTTATAGAAAAACCAAGGTTTCGTGAGAGGAAGTCAACACTTTGCACATTAATTTGCATCACAATCTTTGCATAACCTCTGCAACTTCGCCTTCTTCAAATTGCCTTCCATGTTTCTTGATGAAAAAGTCGTCACATGGCTTGTCTATGCCGGCTTGTATATGCATATGGAAAGGCTTTGTTGTTCTTATAGAGAAAATAGGCTCCTGGACAAAGTGACCATAGAAAAAGAGCATAGCTATCGAAAATATTTCGAGTGTTTGTGCAATTTGAACCAAGTAGAAGAAACCTAAATTATAGTGCCTATGGCACCTATATTTGCAAGCAGAGTATTGCTGAGCACAACTCCATTTTTGTTTTTCAATTCCGAGCAGTGCTCGTAGTGGTAAAGACTTCTACACAGTCACATCTTTTCCATTCAACCAATGGTGGCGATAATCATCTTTATTTGCTCTACAAATAATCTTCCACTCAAATTCCCTATTATTGTAGCTGCTCTAATACCAAATATAGATGGAAAAAGGAAAACTGGATTGTACTCATTCGTTGAGGTGAGGAAGATAATAAAAAGGTAGAGATTGTGCAGTTTACACAATTGTACATAACTATATAGTAAAATTCTTTGTAATTGTATAGTTATATATCAATGTAATACAAGTAAGTTCAACATTGTTTACAAATATATAATGAAATATTCTTATAAGGATATAAGCAAGAAAGATTACAATAATGAAGATAAGAATATAAGCAAGAAAGATTATAATAATGAGGTGGAGTGTAGGTACAACCACCCAACACAATTTTCTAAATGTAAAGGTAATGAAATATTATCTACTCATCTAGAAATACTTAATAATACTATGTGCCTTTAAGTTGGACTTAAACATCATAGATAGGTGAAAACCTATTTGCTAGATAACACTTTTGACAAATCAAATTCAACCAAAATGTAAGAA
This sequence comes from Chamaecyparis obtusa, assembly GCA_027943335.1. Lineage (NCBI taxonomy): Eukaryota > Viridiplantae > Streptophyta > Pinopsida > Cupressales > Cupressaceae > Chamaecyparis > Chamaecyparis obtusa. The sequence goes on along the minus strand of BSBK01003732.1, from coordinate 482,366 downwards.
AATAAATGTGGGTAAAGTCATTAGAAATAAGGCCCCCCTTCAAAAAATATGAAGAGAAATACCAATAGTCTCATAGGTAGAAGTATACAAAAACTACAAGTGGAGATACTTGGTAATCTAGCCCAAATATAAATAATGTAAATAGGCTTCTTTAAAATCTTGAAGGAAGGAGACCAACAATGAATCAATAAAGAATGCATATCCCACATTCAATGTCCTCCATCTAACACATCCTATTTAGGCTCAAAAGAACTAAAAAGTCACAAAATAACTTATAGTAGAAAAGTAAAATTATATGTTACCCTCAACAAATGGAATCCCATATGTAGAAATCCATCTATGTAGATCTAAAAGAATGCTATATGTAACAAATCATACAAATCTAACCTTTATTAATGAATTAATTCTCACAATTAATTATCTCTAGAGCATGAGAATAGTAGTAGCATATAGAAGAGGTTTCCACAAAACATGCAAGGAATTCTAGTGTGAAGAAACCTTACTAATAATGAAACCTTCAATTCCATAGTAGTAGAAAAATATAATGAACCCCCCCCACTACCTAGCTCAGCAAACACATTAGTGCATTAAATAATGTTTGTTGGTCTTAAGATATTTTTTTTTATTGGTTTGTCAAAATAAATTTCATATCTGGGGTAGTAAAATAAATGAAGGATTTTGATGTCTTACTAATTATATTCTCTATAGGGTTAATTAGAAGTGTGTGATCCTTTTTTAAAGGGTCTCTACAGGTAGTGTTGACATATCTAGAACCTGTCTATTTGTGTTACTTTTTTATAATAAATTTGGATTTGTTTGAGATATCTTAAGACTTCTATCTCTTTACTGTTGGTGGCTTGCAATAATGATCATGTCTCTCTTGTTTGAAATTTTATCTTGATTTATTTTTATCAAAATATTCAAAGGTGATCAAAGTTATATTAGGTATATCTATTAATAGATTTTTGGATCAATAAAGAAAATTTGGTTACCAAGTGTCATGTTGATGTAATCTTATGTTCTTGTGATATTCAAATTCTAAGGCATTCAAATTTAGGTCACTTGTTGACTCTATTAATTACAACTCTATAATGAAATATTTATTAAAGTTAATAGAGTAGGTGAATGGTCCTCTCTTTTGGTAGGATTGTTAAAAATAGTATTGATTGTTCTTGTAACAATCTAAGTGTATCTAGAATTGGTAAAGATGAGTACATTATTCTTCTGATTTTTGAAAAATATTCTCAAGTGGGTTAGAAGAGGACAATACTTTAGATGGATTTTATTCTTTTTACATCTGTGTTAAGAAAAATGGGAATTTTCATGAATCTTATTCAAGGTCGCACAATCATTTGTAAAGAGAATTCTTCTCCATTGATGAAACTTTGATTCTATACTTTTTATTCATATTCTAAGAGAATAAAATGTAGTTGTAGCTATTTAGTCAAATAAATATCTACTGTTCATCATAACTGATATGTAACAAATTGAGAGTCTTTGTTGTCTACTCAATCATCACAAATTCTTCATTTCCTAGATAATTATTGGCTCTGATCATTCTTGCCTTATTGGCTTTGATCATTTTTGTCTAATTTTAATTAGAATTTTATATTTTATTGGTTTTATAATTCTTTAGATACAAAATAGAATTTTGTATTTTACTGGTTTTATAATTCTTTTGATACAAATAGATAGATTTGAGATATACCTCCTTAAATTTTTGTCCTTTAAATTTAACAATAATTACTTACAATTTCTCTTTCCCGGACTCATGAGATCTGAATTAATATATTTATATTCTTCGGAAAAAGAGGAATTGAATAATGATGTAATCTTACAAAATTCTCGTAGTAATATAAACTACGTACGCAATTAAAAAACTCTGTCAAGAGTCTTCGAATCTTGCTGGTGCACATGTTGGTTTAATCAACTCTTATCCCATGTGAATTTTGTCTTGCCGCGTTTTAAGAAAAGAGTTTGATATCCCATCAAATCAAACCAATCGTAAATCCCTATCTCAACCCTGAAGCAGCAGACATGGATGCCTAACTTATAAATATCAGCCCTTGCTGAGACTCTGCAGTGCATACAATGTCTAGAAACCCTAAATCTGATGAAGCCCTGACAAGAATGAATTATATAACCAGGAAAATGAAATCAAGTGATGCCTTGGGAGCACTGAAACATATAATTGAATCTACAAACAGGGAAAGAGCAACGGCTGCAGAGAGGTTGAGGAGGAACCGAATGAAATATTTCGGTGCGAAACTCGAATCTCTCATACCAACAAATCTTCCAAAGGTAACAATTACGAACCCAGTTTTTCTAATTTTCTTCAGGCGAAGGCCATCTGAATATTTTTTTCCTTTTCTCTCTGAAAATTTTCGTAGGCTGGCAGAGGCGGTCTGCTGGAGGCGGCTGGCAGTTACATTAAAGAACTGCAAGACCAAGTAAGCCAACTGAAGGGAAAGAAAGACTGTTTTCAAGCAAAGCTGCGTGAGAAAACAGTTAAGCGAAAGGGAGAGATCAATAAGGTTGATGTGGAGATTAAGGAAAGAGAGTGTGTAATTATCATCAGTAGTATCAGAAGGCCGAGGCAGTTTTGGAGGGTGATTATGGAGGTTGAACAACACGGCCTAGATGTTAACACGTCACAGTTTTCTTCAAGCGAGTTCTTTGCATATCTCTACTTCAATGCCACTTTCAGGGAGGGTGTGAAAGAAGTGGACCTTGCTCAGCTACAGAATTCTCTCAAAAACAGGTTATTAGCTGCATATTAGGGTTTCAGGAGGAGGATAGAGGGGATTATAGGGTCTTGGATTGTAGGAATAAGTCAATGTTTGGGAATGTAGCTCATCGTTGGGTCATGGCCGGGAGAGCACATTTCAAACTATTACACTATTATCGTACACATGCATTTTATCATTGTCTAGAATGAAAGAAGTCGAACCTGCTCAGCTTCAGAATACTGATATAAAAACGAGGCTGTTAGATGCATATTAGGGTTTCATAGCACATCGTTTCAACCATGTTACCTGTTCGGTGGTAGGAATCTGAGCTCATTAGTTGGGCAAGGGTTGAAAAAGCACGTCTCTTTATATCGTACATATGCCTTTCTATGTATTACTTACGTGTTTGATTTAAATAGTTATTTAAAAGGACGAATTATTGTATTCACACATTCACTCTGATCATTATTAGTCTCTGCATCAGTAAAGATGCTGTAAAGCTTACAATGCACACATTGTTAATCTCTATGACCATCGTACATCTTTGATGGAAAGCAATAGTTTATTTAAAGTAGATTTTTTTAATCAGAGAAAAGATGATATAAAATTGTATGGACAAATAAATAATTTAATTGGTTGAAAATGTTTCAATTCAAATCTAGTTCCGAAATTTGAAGTTAAATATATATATATAAAATAAATTTAATATTGAAAAATTGAAATTTGAGGTATCTTTGTTTCAGATTATATTATAGTAATTTATGCAATAAATGATAGAATGCATATATATAGTGACTATAATAATATGATTTAAAGAAAATAAAATGAGAAAATATAATTTTTATTAATAATAATAATTAAATGTTGCTTATTTTTCTTAGACCATAATTGTTTTATATATCAAGAAAAATAAGTTAGGTATATAAAGCTTTGTTGAAGTCATTGAAATTTTCATATCAAGATTTTTTAGGGTGTTTTTTTGCAATTGTCCTCTTTGTATGATTGTTTCCTTTGTTAAGGATAATATACATGAATTATTTGTCAATTGAAGAATGATAATAGATTGCTATACCTAAAACTGAATTGACTATATTACTATATATCCTTTATTAGTACTTGTGGTTAGCCTAATCAAGTACTATTGCATCCGATTGTTAGCCTTAACTAGTGAATTAATGAGGTTTTATGACCAATTTCCACCAATTAAATTTAAATATATTTCTCATTGTGTGAAAAAAACTATATTTTCTATTTGCACATTTTTTTAGCTAATAAAATATAGAAAATATTTATTGATGATATGATTGGTTAAAATAAATTGAGTATTATATTTTAAAAAATGAAAATATTTTTTAAATAATATTATAATTATAATTATGTATATTGTGATTCTATTTTTGTGTTATTTCAATTCTAATTATGTATATTGTAATTAGATGTTTGTTAATGAGTATTTTAATTTATATTTTAGGTATATTAAGGTAGATATTTTTGGATTATTTAGATTTAAAAAGAAGACAATAGGTGTATAGCACAACCCAAATGTGTATTATAATTATTAATAAAAATAATTATATAAATATAACTATTATAAAATACTAATATTGCTATTATCAATTTACATCATATTTATTACATAATTAAATATTTAATATATAACAAACAAATTATCATTATTATATTTTCTATTTTCAAATATATATTAAAAGATAACATTTAACTTATCTATATGTAGCTCAACAAACTATTTCATAATTCAATACATCTATTAATATATTTTTAAAAATATGGTACTTTTATTTAAAAAAAAAATTGTTGCTCTATTCTAATAGTTACCATTATTACTCAACTTTAAAATGAAAAAATATTTGTTATTAGAGATATATTATAACAACTCAATAATTATCTACATAAAAAATCTATAATTAAATTACATAAATTATAAGTTATAGATTATAATTAATTATAAAACTAAAGTAAGTGCTGGCCACTAGTGACACTTGTTTGCATGATCTTAAATGAGATTATTATAAATAAAATGTTAAATAAGTTTTAATGATAAACTATTAAGAATCATACGTAATTATAATATGATGATTATATGTAAACTAAGTACTGAATTAAGATACAATTCTTAAAACAAAACAAATTAAAAAATATACAAAATATAGAATTTTATTTAATACAAACACATTATAATTTATTTTAAAAAATTAACAATCTATAACCAAAACGCTAATTATAATTTGAAATGCATTATAATTTAACGATTTATTGACCACATGTTGGATGGTCAACAGTATACCACCATTAGAGACATTAATATTAGAGGAAGTAGAGCTGTTTGATGAGCAGGTGTTTCTTTCAATGAATTCGTCCACCCAAGAACTTGGGGCAACTGAATAAAAATGTTTTTAGCTTTCGAAAGGTCTCCAGTGTCCTCTGAGCAGGCACCCCACACTTTATCAGATAGAATAGAATCGGACTCCGTGGAAACACAGTCTCCGGGGTCAAGCTGTGCATTCCAGGGAGCCTATAGGAAAGCCCCTATAACAATAGCTAAGTGTTATGTTGATATAATCTTATATTCGTCTCATATTTCAAATTAAAGACAATCAGATTTGCGCCGTTAAGTTGGTTCTATTAATTCAATTTTAGAATGCAATGTTATATTAAATTTAAAAGAGCAGGTAAATGATCCTATTTTCTAGTGGGATTTTTCGAGATTAGTATTGATTGTTTTTCTTGAAACAATCTAGGTGCATCTAGAATTGGTGGTGAAGTTATGTGTGATAATGTTCGTTTAGTCTTTTGTTTTTTCTATATTTGATGATGTTTGAAGTTAATAATTTGATGGGGGCTTGATTTATCTATCTGAATTTTGAATAATCTTGTAAGGTGGGTTGAAAGAGATCAATATATGAGAAGGATTTCATGAATTTAGTCTCTCTTTAAAATGAAAGTTTTCATGAGCCTTCCTGAAGAAAACTTTGGCTCTGTCTCTTTTATTCATATTTCTAGATAATAGAACGTAGTCATAGACTATTTAGTCAAATGAACATCTATAATGTTAATCTAAACTGAATAGAAAATCTTTTGTCATCCACTCAATCTTTTTAATATTATTAACCATCTCTTTCATAATCGATTGCTTTAATATTTTGTTACTTTCATAATTCCTTTGATCCAAAGAAAAACAGATAGATTTGAGATAGACTTTCTTGAATTTCTGTCCTTTAAAATTAGCGATAACTATTGTTAACCAAATTTTCAATTTATATTTCTCACGAAAAGAGGAATTGGATAATGATGTTTAAGAATAATCTTACCAATTATCATAGCTCGCTAACGTATCAATCAGGACAACTACACAGACCATTAAAAATTTTATATCGTCTTCGAATCTTGCGGGTGCATGTGGGCATGTTTTAATCAACTTTTGTACCATGTGAATTTAGTGTTTACCACGTTTGAAGAAAAGAGTTTGATATCCCATCAAATCAAACGTACCATGAATCCCTATCTCAACCCTGAAGCAGCCATGGATGTCCAGCTAAATACCAACCCAGCTGAGAAACTAGGCTATGCAGGGCATACTATGTCTGGAATCCCTAAGCCCTGGCAAGAATAAATTATATAACCCAAAAAAAGGAAATCAAGTGATGCCTTGGGAGCACTGAAACATTTAATTGAATCTGCAAATAGGGAAAGAGCAACAGTTGGAGAGAGGTTGAGGAGATACCGAATGAAATATTTTTGTGCAAAACTCGAATCTCTCATGCCAATGACTCTTCCAAAGTAACTATTATAAACTCAGTCTTTCAAAATCTCTTCGGGCGAAGACCATCTGAATATTTTTTTCCTTTTCTATCTGAGAATTGTTATAGGCTGACAGAGGCGGCTGGCAATCACATTAAAGAACTGAAGGGGCAACTAAGCCAACTGAAGGGAAAGAAAGACTGTTTTCAAGCAAAGCTACGTCAGAAAACAGTTAAGCAAAAGGGAGGGATGAAAAAGGTTGATGTGGAGATTAGAAGGGCGAGGCAGTTTTGGAGGTTGAGCAACACGGTCTAGATGTACAAACATGTTACAGTTTTCTTTGTATATCTCTAATTCCATGCCAATTTCAGAGAGTGTGTGAAGGAATTGGATGGTTCTCACTCTCAAAACCAGGTTATTAGCTGCATATTAGGGTTTCAAGAGGCGGATGGAGCGCATATTAGGGTTTCAGGAGGATAGAGCGCATTTTAAGGTTTTGGATGGTATGAATAAATTAATGTTTGGGACGGTAGCTCATCGTTGGTTAATGGCTGAGAGAGCACATTTCAAACTATCACATTATTATCGTATAACCGCACTTCATCTTTTGACAGAATAAAAGAAGTCGAACCTGCTCAGCTTCAGAATACTCTAGAAACCAGGCTGTTGGCTGCATATTAGGGTTTCGTAGCACATCGTTTCAGACCATATTACCGAGATTTGTGTTCAAACAGGTACCTTGTTGGATGGTGGGAGTGTGAGGTCATTGTTGGGCCATGCTTGAAAAAACATGTCTCTTGTTGTTGTACGGACACATTTCGTTTTCAAGTATTACTTACGTGTTTGCTTGAAGAGTTATTTAGGAAGAGAAATTATTGTGTTCACACTTTCACTCTGACCTTTACTAGTCTCTGCATCAGCAGAGATGTTGTAAGACCTAAGATGGGCACATTGATAATTCTTATGATCATCGTACATTTTTTATTTTTATAGAGAGCGATAGTTTATTTATGGTAAAAAAATTCTGATAGAAAAGATGAAAATTTATAGACAAATAAAATCAATTTAACTATTTAAAAATCTTCAAAATAAATTTAATATGGAAAGAGTTATATTATATCTTTTCAAGCTAAATATATTTTCTATTAAGTTAAAATAATAAGGTATGTTTTTGATAGATAAAGCAGCAAGAGGGTGCTGGGCCAAACAAAAAAGGACTAGTAGCGCATTAACAACACATTAATGTAACCAGTCATAGCAGATAAACAATTTAACAGTATAATCACTAGTCTAAATCTGCCCCTATCAAAAACATAAACCACAATACTAATCAACCGAATTAAAACAGAGTATCTAGACTGAGCAGTAGCAAGTAAAGTATCAGTTAAAAGCCACACAGGGCTGAACAGAAAGCTATAAAAATTAACATTGACCCCATAAAAAAAATAGGGGGTCCTCCGGCCAGGCCCAAGCAAAAATAACCAGCACATGGGAAACAAAATTAATTTTTCCCACCCAATTCCTTAGACAGCAAGGTCCTCGCCCATTCTTCCTGCAGAAACAGGAATAGGTCCTTGTTGTCCTCATTCACTTCCAGAGTACCACCCGCCAGCTTCTCCTGTACATGATAGAGAGTAGTAGCCAAAGTGTGCATAACCTTCAAGCCGAATCTGTTGGTCAGCATACATTGGTTCATCAGCTCCTACATATTTTTATTGATCTCCACAATCTCTCTATCCAGGTTCGTGAACCTCCTTTTAAGAGTACCTTTGAGACTATCCTCCGGGGCCTCGGTACTGTAAACAGAGGGGGGCTTATCCTAGGGGTCTTGAGCAAGACTCAGGGGCGGGGTAGGAATGGGGGTTTCCATGGCCTACTTGGGGTTAGGAATAGGGTTGTTACTAGGCCTAAGGGGGCTCATATGGTCATCCGAGGAATCATTCATAGACTCAGTGGTTTGGGAGTCTTTCTCAGTCATGGACTATTCTTTAGATGTCATTTCTAGCAGCCTGGTTTTACATTGCTCCTTGGTGAGCCTGTTTGACCTCCTGTAACCCGAGCCACTCAAATCCACCTCCAGACTAACTTGGCTGTCCATTATTTTCCTTTTTTTGGGCCTACATTCGGTCTCCGGAGTACTGTCATCCTCCTTCCTATTTTTAATTTCCTCAGACTCAAAGACATAGGACACCTCCTGGCCGTCCTTCTTATTAAATAGATTTTTGACACATTTTTTTTGGTTCCTGCCTTCTTTGGCACCCGGCTCAGGCTCTTGGATGACACAGATGGACTGGGAGGAGGACTTGGGTGGGATTTTTAGTTTTGGTCGGGGAATCCTCCTGGGGCATTTCCTGGATAATCAGGGGGGGTTGGGGTGCCCGGCAGATAACTTTGTGGAACTGGTAGATGCAGAGAAGGAGGCCTTGATGGAGGATAGGAATAGGCTTATTTGGGTTATCCTTAATATCAAGAATGTTACTTTCTAAGGAGTGTAGGAGATAGAAAGGGATGGAGATTAAATCTTTGTTTCTAACATGGTTCAGGAACGGTAAGTGGTAGTAGTAAAAGACAGTAAACTTACCTTCTAACGTGAAGTATTTCATCACTATGAGGCAGATTTTTGGCCAGAAATCCGGTAGCTCCTCCCTATTGAAGCCCCCCTACTTTTTCACTGGCAGCTCACCATCCTTGAAGAACTGGTTGAGGCGGGTAGGGTCAGGGGTATGACTGGTTTTTTTGTATTTTCTCCCCATCATAGAAAGCCTAGTCACCTTGGCTATGACCTCCTCATTTAGCTGAAAGTGGATGCCACCAACAGAGACACTCATGTTGTTGCAGGACGACACAAACTGTTTGGAGATTCATTCGTCATGCCCCCCTTCATTCTCTCCATAAAACCCCAAATGTCACTCTCCTTGCAGTAATGTGTCACCAACGAATTAGAGGTGAAGGCGTCATCAATTTTATCAGGTTCAATGCAGAGAGTGTTGCCGCCCATTTCAAATTTCAGACCCTCCAATGCTAGAATATCCTAGAAAACAAAGAGTTGAGTGTTTCTGCAGAACTTAAAAAACCCTTCAATTTTGCAAAGCCTTTCTGAGAATGGTTTATACTTAAAATGTTGGCTTGGTGAAAAGTTTTGGAAACTGGGCTCCATACCGCCAGATCTAATGGATCTCCAAGTGTCATAAATAGTAATAATATCAGGGACACACTTGTTGTCCTCATTCGCCAAGTAAGCCCTCATATTCAGATAGTGCCTACTCCACACGTTTAAGGAGTAATTATGATTTTTTATGGAAATTTGGGTTCTCCTTTCCATAAACACAAAAATCATCAGAACATGCCAGCATGTGATCTAGTAAGGATTCGCAATGAATAAGATGGTGTGGCACATTAAACATTGATATTCATTTCTCCCCCAATTATTTGTTGAGTCACTAGGGGTAAATCACTAACCACTCTCCAACTATTGAGTTTAGTTTGTTTTAGGCCCATTGCCACCATTGAGTCAACAATTGAATTCCCTTCTCTATACGTGTGGACTATAGTGATGCTCTGGAAGCTATTAATCAATTCACCGATCTCCAAAATAATAGGTCTAGCCCGCCACCCCGCACTTGCACCCCTTTTGATAGCCTCAACAACCACTTTGGAATCCCCCTCGATTTCCAATTGCCTGACATTTATTTGTTTTGCAAATTTAATCCCCTAGAGAAGGGCCAATCCTTCCGCCTAGCTGATAGTGCAGTTATTGATAGGGCCAACATAAGCCAGTAGGCAATCACCTTTATAATCTTTCAGAACACCACCCCCACCTTGGCTCATATTATTTGCCACCCCATCAAAGTTTAATTTAGCCCATCCTCTGGGGGGGGCAACCCATTTGGTAGCCTTTGTAGCTATTTTTTTAGCATCATCAAATATGGAGAACCCATCAAGGATATTCCATCTGTCAGCAATTCTCACTTTCGAGGCAATAGGAGGACAAGGGAGGAGCTTCCATTTAGCCATCCTAGCATTCTCACATAGGAGCTTAGTACCTATATGAAGACATGTTTCAGAATGGTTGCTCTCTTCTCTAAAGATCATGTTGTTCCTTTCCTTCCAAATGGCCCAGCAGATGTGAGGGGGTAGCATACACCAGAGGAGTTGGAGTAGGGGGTGATTAGAGTGGGATTTCCAGTTGCTAAATTGATGCACTTCTCTGTCCAAGGCCCATGAAATACCCAAATTGCCGATAACCTCCTACCATATTCTGGAGGCATAATCATAGTGGATGAACAAGTGTTCCACTGTTTCTTCCTCCTTCTTACATAGGATACATCTGTTCACTATGGGGATGCCCCTCTTTATTAGGTTATCCTGGGTTAGGACCTTACCATGCATTAAAGTCCACTAGAAAAAAATTATTTTCGGTGTGAGCTAGGGAATCCACACCTTCTTCCAGTCCCCTGGGTTACTCTCCTCCTTTAGAAGCAAATTGTAAGCAAACTTAATAGAGAAGGTACCAACCTAGGTGGGGGCCCAGATAATAGATTCCTCAAGCCTAGAGATTCTAACAGTAGCTGTAATTTCCATGAGATCCTTGGCTAAGTGTTACAGGTCTGGTCTGTTTCTTACCTGATTAGGTATATCCTCCCAATCCCTACCAGTGATATAGTTGGAGACCCAGTTGCCCAAGATAGGTCTGAGGTAGTCCATAAGAGGTTTGAGTCTACAGCCTAGATTAGGTTGGTTAACAATCCAGTGGCCATTCCAAAATCTGGCAGATCTCCCATTTCCAATTTGCTAGAAAGCACCTTTAGACAGGAGGGTCTTACATTTACATATGTTTGTCTAGAGTTTGGATCCACTTGGGAGGTCTCCATCATGGTACGTCTGCCTATAGGGGTGTCCTTGGAGATACTTGTCTTCCATAAGTCTGCACCAATCCACCTTCCCTTCTATAAGCTTCCAAGCCACTTTCGTGGTAAGGGCTTTATTTATCAGCCCAATTTTTCTTAGCCCCAAGCCACCCATTCTTTTTGGGAGGCAGACAGTATCCCAGTTCACACGAGACATCATCTTCTTTTCTTCAATTCCAGCCCACAGAAAGGTTCTCTAGATCCTTTCAAGTTTGTCTGCCATGTAGCCTCTAATTTTAAAGAGGGATAGGAAGTAAACAAGAATCCCTTAGAGTGTGGAGGCCACCAGTTGAAGTTTGCCAGCATTGCTTAAAAACTTCCCCTTCTAGCCAGCAAGTTTTCTTTGGGTTCTTTCATGGATGGAATTCTAGAAATCTTGGGACACCTCTTTAACCATAAGGGGGAGGCCCAGGTAGGTAGAAGGGAGCGAGGCCACTAGACAACCCAGGATTCTAAGCACCTTATTTTGTAGCTCCATGGGGGTATTGAAGAAAAACAACCTGCTCTTTTGATAGTTTATACACTATCTAGACGCCCAAGCATAACTTTCCAGTATTTGTTTCCACTGCCTAACCTCAATCACAGAAGAGTACCCAAAAAGGAAGGTGTCATCCACAAATTATTCTAACACCACCCGAGGAAGGGTAGAGGTAGGTTTGACTCCTTTTATTCTTTCTATTGTAGACAACATACAAAGATTCCTGCTAAGTACATCAACCACCATAATAAAGAGGTAGGGGGAGAGGGGGTCTCCCTGTCTAAGACCCTTCTCAGCTTTAAAGTAAACCCCAAGGGAGCCATTGATAGAATAAAAAGGCTAACAGTTTGAGTACATTCTTGTATAATCTGGATAACCTTCTCATTAAACCCCGTTTTAGCAAGAATTTTAATCAGAAATGACCAATTAACTTTGTCATAAGCTTTGGAGATATCCCGTTTAAATGCCATACTTGGAGCCTTCCTTCTGTCCATAGAATGGATGATTTCATGGGTGGTGTTGGGAGTTCCCTTTGATCTTCAACTTGTAGATTTATACTTTGATGGATAACTTTAATATAACTTTGAATCTATCACCACTCCAAAGTCTACAAGGAAGAGGGCCAATTAACAAGGATCAACAATGAGATCCTCCTACACTTTGAGCCTTAATGCTCAGGCGGGTGTACCCTTGATTCACTTCTTCAAAAGAATCCAAAATATTATACAACTATACCCCTTACTAACTAATTGAAACATTTTATCATTTAAATTTGGGTGTGTGTGGTTGATGACAATGAAATGCCTCCAAAGGATGGACCAGTGCCTTAACCTAGGGCAAAGAGTCACCCAATTACATACATCAACTGAAGATCTTAAATCAAACACTCCTGGGTTAATGATAAGTGCTTTGCCTATTACTCCTCTCCCTCAAACACAAGGACATCAGATTCTTATTTGGTTGTAAACTCACTGAACTCACCTAAAAGACTTTAATCCTAACTTTGTTAGGAACTCAGAGATGACTTCACAATACTCTTTGTTTACCATATGCTAATACACTTTGTGACACTAACATATATGAGTTCATAATTAAAAAAAAAAGACATACACAAATGCAAGATTGGAATTCAATAGCATTCTCATTAATATATTCAAGATCAATATACAATCAGAGCAACACAAAGATAGGAAAAAGACCCAAAATTCAGCTCCTCTTTCAGTATAATACCATCAACAACCAGGGACCAAAAGAAAGTTTTGGAACCCTCACTAAGTAAAAAATGCAACAATACATACCCCCCTAGTCATCTTGAAATCCCAAAACAAGATGCAACAAGCTACGGATGACTAGGGTTAGGGTTTCACCCACTAAGCCAACTGAAATAGTCAAAAATTTAATATAGGGGAAGAAACCCAGGCAACCAAGACAAAATAGATCCCAGAGTGATCCTCAATCATGACAATACCACTGAGAAAGAACTGAGAACCATGAAAATGCTCAATTTGTAAACCTCCTTAGCCATCTGCAATACGCCTCGAGCACAAAACCACATTTCTCTTGGTACAAAAACATCATGCCATCGACCACTGAGACCCTGAGATCAATTGGCAACAACCAACGCCACCAAACCAATCAAAATTAGCTGCTAAAACCATCAATTTTGGTACTTCCTATCGTTGGAAACCCTCAGAGAATTCAAATTTGAAATTCAACGGTCACTTTCATAGTTCTAGCAGTGAATCGGCAGTCCTTATTTAAATCTGGATCAACTTTAAGTCCTGACTGTTAGATCTTTCCTTTTCGCAGGCCTTTTGTCTTAGCTCAATAGATATCCCTGGGTTAACACTTAGCGAACACACGAAAATGGTTTTTTCTATTCATAGAATAAAATCTTAACCCACCATCTAACTCAGTGACTTAGCAATCAAAGGGAAACAACTAACCCCGGTCTTTATTTAGCGAACTGGCGACTGAAGGGTTTCACCAATTCACGGGATACCTTATCCTTCCACCATTTTGTTTAGTGACAACATGAATGCTTGTTTTCCAAATAGCCAAAACATTTAGAGTATTGCCACCTTTCCACATGAATAAGAGAAACCTTTGAACATTTATCAGGACCGCTAAATACTTTGTCAGGACCAGTAAAACTTTAGATCAAAACTTGGGCCCACCCTCAAGAAGATTGATGGTCGTCACATCTTCGCATGTATCAGAGAAAACCTTCCAAATTATATGCCAACCGTCGATTCTCTGCAAGTGTCAGAACCCACTGAACCTCAAAAAACCTGGCCACACTGACAGCATATCCAGTCATTACTACATGGACCAATCAAATACCGCCAAATCAGCACACCTGGCATGTGGACCCACTACACTTTATCCCCTTTGAAAAAGGTAGAATCGACGGTCGGCGCATGATCTTAAACCTCTAACACATCACTTAAGATCATGCACCTGTCGTTGATTTTTTGACAATGTCAGGACCCTCTGACAAACTCAAAAACTAGGTCCCACTGACAACTACCACTGTATTAATACATGGACCAATGAGAAGCTACCATTTGTACCTACGTGTCACCTTGGACACATAGTTTGAAGCACCGTGTCATAAAGAGAATCAACGGCCATCTTAAGATCACATAGCTCTGACACATCTCATGAGAACAAGGGCCCACCATTAGATTGAGATGGTGTCAGAGCCAGGCCCAAGAAAGAATGAAGTTGAAACATAGGAAATATTAATCACTGAGACTTAGGAAAATAAATCAAGGGGGGCCAACATAAAACCCTAGTCGCATGATCACATGACATGGAAAAGGTTCACACGATCATGCAATAAAGAGGTTAACAATTTAGCACATGCGTTAAAGGGATTTTAAGTGGCCTGAATAAAGTAACACAAAATTAGAACAAGGCCAGGGCATTTTTAGGGCTTTTTCACACCAACAACTATATTTTCAAAAATTTGAACTAAGGGCTCATGCCAGAGACCTAAAAGAAACTGTAGAGACCAGAAGAAAAGGGCTAGAGCCATGAAATTTTTTCAAGGTTCTAACGGTGGCTCTATTTGGGGATGTGTGCCTCCTACAGGCATAGCAAAGACTTAGAATCACTGGTTAAAGCAAAGCATCCCACTGGAAATACTAACAACAGGGAGCAACAGGACCAAAACCCTACAAACCAGGACAAAACAAGACAGGGGCAAGCAACTTTACAAAATTTACAGAATGTACAGACCTAACTACCATTCATGGAAAACAAAATACCTTCAAAAGAAGTATTTTTTCAAGAATTGTCCATGAACAAGCAATTCTTGAACATTACCATTCAGTTCCTTGACAATATATGAATCTTGGCCCCATTTTTCATGAATTTGATATGGCCCTAACCAGATAGGATCAAATTTACCATATTTTCCTTTATCCTCCAACCTAGCATTCCAAATTAACACCAAATCACTAGGTTCAAACCTTCTGTCAATAGTCTTCTTGTCATACAAATTCTTAACCTGCAACTGCAATTTGGCATTTCTTGCAACTGATTCTCTTCTAGTCTCATCCAACCTAATGAGATCCTCAATTCTCAACTGCATCTCATCATCTATGTCATCATCATATAAGTGCACAAATTTATACATTTCTAGCAGGTTATTTTGAGGCATTCTTGTATGTATTCTATATACTAGGTCAAATGGCGCACAACCAATTGCCCTCTTCACAGTCACCCTATCAGCCCGTAGAGCTAATGGCAGTTTTGAATTCCATGCCCTCTTATTCTTTTCAAGAATCCTCTTTAGGATTTTCATCAAACTCTTATTTGTTGATTCTGCTTGACCATTTCCTTGTGGATGATAAGGTGAGGAATAAGAAATCTGAATTCCTAAACCTTTGCAAAATTCCTTATATTTAGCAAACTTGAAGCACATGGCATTATCACTTACTATTCTCTCAGGGAAACCAAACCTTGTAACAATGTTGTTCAACAGAAAATCAGTCACCACCTTACTAGTTGAATTTCTTGTAGGTATAGCTTCTACCCACTTTGTAAAGTAATCAGTGGCAACTAAGATCCATGAGTGTCCTCCACTAGACTTGTTTGGTATCTCCCTTATGAAATCAATTCCCCATTGCTGGAAAGGAGCATGCACTTCAATTGGTTTTAATGGCACATTACCTAAAAATTTAAGCTTACCAGAGAACCTTTGACAATCATCACACCTCCTCACCAACTGTTCTGCATCCTTGAAGATTGTGGGCCACTAGAATCCTACTCTCAAGATTTTATGAGCAGTTGTTTTACCCATATAATGCCCACCACAAACCCCGTCATGCATTTCTTTCAACAATACTTTAGCCTAATTTTCATCTACATATTTCAATAGTATGCAATCCAAATTCTGTCTATACAATTTACATTTCACAATTACATACTTGATGGCCTATAATTTTAATGTCCTCCTCTAATTATCATTCATTCCTGCTGGACATCTCATATTTCTTAAGTAATAGATGATATCCTGATACTAGATACAATCATCCATATCACATGTATAATCAATTTCAGAATGATTTATCTAATTTGCATCAAGATTGGATTGAGCCATTAGTTTTGCCAATCCTTGTCCTCTAACCAATCTAGTAATTTGGATATCAATGTTGAATTCTTGGATCCTATTGATCCATCTGCATCTTCTTCCAGACACCTCCTATTGTGCAAAGATATCTTTGACTGTTGCACTTGGCACAAAAGAAATCACAACTACCCCCATCAAGTAACACCTAAAAGCCTTGACTACCTTCACAAGTGCATATGCTTGTTTCTCATTTATGTCATACTTCAATTCAGCAGCCTGCAAATATTTACTGAAGAATGCAATAGGTTGCTCAAAACCATCCTTATTCTTTTGTAACAAAACTGTAGCAATAGTGTGAAAAGATGCAAAGGAAAAGATGTGCATTGGGACATTATAATCAGATGTCTTAAGCACTGGTGCATCTTTGATAGCCTGCTTGATATTTTTGAAAGCCTCATCAGGCTCACCCTCCCAATTGATTGCAGATCCCTTCTTCAACATCTTAGAAATAGGTCTAGTAACCTCTACGAAGTTTGTCACAAACCTCCTTAAGAAATTGACCTAACCAAAGAAGGACTGAATCCCTTTAACATTTTTTGGCCTTTGAATCTTGTCAATGGTTGCTACCTTTTCAGGATCAATTCTAACTCCTTGCTTCCCAACTAAGTGGCCAAGCAACTTACCTTCAGTGACACCAAATGCACATTTCCTTGGGTTTAATGAAATGTCATATTCCAAAGCCCTCACAAATATCTTCTCTAAATGAGTACAATGGTCTTCTTCCTTCTTGGAATAGGTTGTTAAATCATCTTGATAAACAATAAGGAAATCATCAATAAAATTTGAAAAAGGCAACATCCATTGCCCTCTGAAAAGTAGCACTAGCATTTGTGAGACCAAAAGGCATTCTCACATAAATATATGTCCCCCAAGGTGTAGTGAAAGCTATCTTAAATTGTTCTGATTCTTTGACAATTACCTCATTGTAACCAGAGAAACCATCCATCATAGACATCAATTCTGATCCGGTCACTCTTTGCAACATAGCTTCCATATTGGGAAGACAATAGTTATCATTTAATGAGTTGATATTCAATTTTTTGAAGTCTACACAAAGCCTGATGTCACCATTTTTTATTTCTCACAGGAACAAGGTTTGAAACCCAAGAAGAGTGCCTTATAGGCTTGATAATTCTAGCATCTCTCAGCTTCATTAACTCTTCTTGCATCTTGGGTGCCAAAGTGGGATTAATAGGCCTTTATTTTTTCCTGAAAGGTTTAGCATCTTTTTTCAAAGGAATGATATGCTGAAACAAGTCCTCTCTATAAACATTCAAGTCATCATATGACCATGCAAAAACATGCCTGAATTTTCTCAATAATTCAATCAAAGATTTTTTCACATTGTGAGACATGTCCCTACCAATGTATACCCTCTTAGGTGCCTCATGTGTTCCAAGATTTATCACCTCTAGATCAGCATGATCATCTCTTTTGATATTCTTTTGAATTCTATCCTAGTTATCAAAGACAGTCTCCAAAACAACAAGCCCCTTGGGCACCTTGTTAGTTCTAAGCTGAATAACTTCATTGCCAAAGACAACCTCCTTTCCTTCTACTAACTCAACCAAGGCTGAACAATCAAATTCCTGACCATGATACTGATCTTCACAACTCATAAACTTCAAGATATCATTATCATCATCAAAAACTTGCCAATTTTCAATATTGTCTGGTACACTAGGCCTAGCCTAAATTTCAACCTTAGAAATACCGATAAATGTAATATCACTAGGATTGATTGCTATATTGGCTAACAAATCAGCCATCTTATTGTTACTCCTATCCTTCCACTCAATATTGAAGGCATCAAAATGCTCAATCAAATCCCAAACTACATTCCTATATTATTTTAACCTTTTGTTCTTGGAAGCATATACTGACCTGACTTGGGACACCACCAACTCAGAATCACCAACAACACTTAAGCACTTAATTCCATGTTTTTTTGCCAACCTCAATCCTAAGAACAATGCCTCATATTCTGCTATATTGTTGGTACAAAATAAATTCAATGTGAAAGAAAATTTGTAGGTGTTTCCATCAGGAGAAATAAGTAAAATGCCTGCTCCTGCTCCATCTTTGCAATTTGCACCATCAAAGTACATTACCCACAAATCACCCTTCATAGAATTAACACTTACCTCAACAGAGATAGGTGACAAAATAGGTTCCTTCTCAAGTATAGGGATCTCTGCCCTAAAAGCATTAATATCAGTATCCACAAAACATGTAGTTTCATTATCAATACTTCTCTCAATCATGTGGCATACTCTTGGTTCTCACTCAATCTTGACAAACTGATCATCAATCTTGAAAGTGGCATAGGACAGATCACACTGTAAACTTCCACCCATGGCATCACTCCACCTTCTGGATAGTAGCATCCCATAATGAGGAGGGATGTCCACCACCAAAACACTCATTGTTAACTCTTTCTCTGGATATGCTGCCAACCTATATGGCATTGCATTGATAGTCCCCATAACTGGTACCTCCCTCTGATCCATTGCACAACATCTGCCTTGAACTGTATCAACTTTAAGGCCCAACTTCTCCATTATTTTGAAAGGCATAATAGTATTAGAGGCACCACTATCAATCATACAATTTCTTAGTTTCATTCCATTCACAAGGACACTTAAAAAGAATGGATCAATGTTTTCAAGGCTAGCATTGATAGAACTGTCCAAATATATAGGAGGAATTTGAGACACAATTCCCTAAGTAGCAACACCTTTCAAAGCTTTATCCTGAGATCCATTGCATGCAACATCATTATTATGAACATTATCTACCCATGCCGTAGCTTTGTCCTTGTGTTCAAGGATCCTCAACAATTCTAACAATGGAACCTTAACTATAATTTGGGACAACATAGATAACATATCAACAGGAGCAAAAGAAGGAATTTCAATCTGCATTGCCTTAGTATCCTTTTGTTTGTCTGAAACATTAGGTGTATTGGCCACCCTCATTTTTTCAATCTTAGCCATTGTGTTAACTGGCTTCTCAATCTCACTAGAAAATCTTTCAACTCCAACTCCCTTAGGCTCACAATTCTTACCTTTTACATTCTTAAATTTCACCATGTGATCACCTTTTGATTTTTTCTCATTAGGCTCTCCGGAGTTGGTACTCTTTATAAACATTCCTGCAGCTTTTGCATTTGTATCCCTTGCCACCATGCCTCTAGTTTGCACTTGGGCAATCATTTCTGCAGTAATCCTATCCATCTCTTCTCTAGAAGGTCTTCTTAAATTTACTAGCTTAGAAGAAGAGTTCATGTTACATGTCTTCTTATCAATATCTTCACTATCAGAAAAAACCTCTTGATGAAAAAGGGCCTGAGTGTGTCTCTTCACATTTACATCTACTTCTTCATCAAAATTAGAATCATCTTCATATCCTAGATATGAAGTAGCCATGTTGCATCCAACATCATCTTGATCTATCTCCTCATTGCCACAATCTTGATTTGCAGCCATAGAATATGCAACCACACAATGCTCTGCAGAATGAGGGAATTGGCATGCAACACACCAAGGTATGTCCTCCATGACATTTATTAAATATTTTTGTAGAGGGTTAGGGACACCTCTGTCATTGTTATTTCTTACAGCAGGGACAACAGGCTTGCCATCCTTCCATTGGGTGTTGTAGGGGTAGTTCTGCAATCTATACTACTTATTAAAATTGTTGTTGAACTAAGGCCTTTCATTGGTAGGAGCACTGATGTTCCTATTTGCAGGTGCCTTCAAATCTTTCAATGCATTGAGCACCTTATCCAATTTATCTTCTTCTTGCCTCCTAGCTCCAACATTCCTATCATTTTCTTTCTTGTATTTCTTGTCCCCAAAAAACTTAGGGTCGTCTCTTTTCCCACCCAATTTCCTTGATATAAGTATCCCATATTTAAATCAAATGCATTGAAGTATGTAGTTAGACAAACATTATCATCTAACCGCATAACTTGGAACAACTTATGCATACCCTTCTGAAATCTCATGTTGAATTCAGCTGTGGACTCATTCTGATTTTTCCTTATGGTATTGAATTCATTCAACATGAAACTAGCATTAGGCCTATCACCATACTTCTCTTTAAAACATCTCTCAAAGGAATCCCAAGTATCAATACATTTATCAGGAAGTCTCTTAAACCAATCTCTAGCATCCTCCATTAGAGATTGAACAAACAATTTCATGACTACATCCTCATGCTCTACCTCATAATCATTAAGCATATCAACAAATAGCCTAAGATGCTCCTCACAACTAATAGCATTATTATCAGAAAACTTAGGTACCTTATCTCTTATATGATCTAGAAAAGCATTCGAGTAGCCTGGTATCCCATCAAAACTAATTTGCCTATAGCCTTCTAGTTGCATAGGTCTTCTTTGAAATCCTAAACTAGTGTTCCCACTAGAATTATTATTTTTATCTAAATTCCCAAACACTTCCACATTTGACTATCTATTAGGATCAACAAATGATTTGGTAGATACATTAGGAATTAGATTACTAATAGTAGCATTTCTAAGTGGAACAGTAGTATTCATAGATGGCATACCTAGTTCAGTAGCAGAAGGGCCATGAACATTAGCTGATGAAGCCTTCAAGAACTGGATCTTTCTTCTCTTCTCTACAATAGCAGCATCAACTTCAGCTCTTTCCAACTCTTGAGCAAGAGCTTCATCCTCTTTTCTTTTTCTTTCTATCTTTCTCTCCCTATTCGATTTAGGTGGTGGGATCCCTGGTATTGTCACTGGCTTGCTCATTTGGACACCCACCATCTTCTGCTTTCCTTTTTCATTAATAACTATAGTAGGCCTAGTGATCTCATGTCCATATTTATCTTTAGGGAGGGAAGCATAGCTTTGCAATTGTTTTATCATAGGGCCCTCTTCATCAAACTCATGGTCTTGCAACAAGTGTTCCTACTCACTTCTTAGAGCTTCAAGATCACCAAAAACATCATGCTGCAACACCCTAGGAGCAGAAGCAAGCATCTTGTTTCTCTCCTTCATTTCATTAATTTTTCTTAAAAGAGACTGCTTCTCCATTAGAGCATTTACTTTTTCAACCTCTCTCTCCTCTTGTAACCTTTTTTATATGGCATCCTACTCTACCAACTGCAACCTAAGTGCATTTAGGTCATGTGGGTCTATCATGTTGTCTTCAGAGATTGATGACACTTCCACATCAGTAGGATGCTGATAAGGGAAATGCACTTGCCATGGTCTCATGGGCTCCCTTCTGAAATTATCCTCATCAAGGTCTAAATCAATCTCAAAACCCATCTCTCTGGCTTGTTCATCCTGACCTGTAGGCAATGGACCCTTGTCTTGAAATACAACCTCTGGGGTATCATAGAATTTATCTTCAGAGTGACCACCATCTGATCTAGAAACTCTATCTTGTGAACCTTCCTCACTTGAGGAAACATGTGGTGCTCTACATCTCATATTTCTTTGTTCTCTTATGGGAGCACTAGTAGACTCACCATTCCTCCTGATCCAACTCTTCTTCTCTTGTCTAGGCAATTGTTCCAGAGTGACCTCCAAATTCTTTCTGACAAAGGACCTAGTATTCCTTCTTTTTTCCATGATTTGTAATATGAAACTGGTTTTAACCTCTTTTGAGTCACCACCCACCAAAGTGGGAAATCTTTTAACTGAATACAATAGGAAAACAAGAGTACACTTTGAAAAGTTTATCTCTAGACTCTCCCCAATAGAGTCACCATTTTGTTGGGAGTTCCTTTTGATCTTCAACTTGTAGATTTATACTTTGATGAATAACTTTAATATAACTTTAACTCTATCACCACTCCAAAGTCTACAAGGAAGAGGGCCAATTAACAAGGATCAACAATGAGATCCTCCTACACTTTGAGCCTTAATGCTCAGGCAGGTGTACCCTTGATTCACTTCTTCAAAGGAATCCAAAATATTATACAATTATAACCCTTACTAACTGACTAAAAGATTTTATCATTTAAATTTGGGTGTGTGTGGTTGATGACAATGAATGGCTCCAGAGGATGGACTAGTGCCTTAACCTAGGGCAAAGAGTCACCTAATTACATACATCAACTGAAGATCTTAAATCAAACACTCCTGGGCTCAAGATAAGTGCTTTGCCTATTACCCCTCTCCCTCAAACACAAGGACATCAGATTCTTATTTGGTTGTAAACTCACTGAACTCACCTAGAAGACTTTAATCCTAACTTTGTTAGGAACTCAGAGATGACTTCACAATACTCTTTGTTTACCATATGCTAATACACTTTGTGACACTAACATATATGAGCTCAGAACCGAAACAAGAAGACATACACAAATGCAAAATTGGAACTCAATAGCATTCTCATTAACATATTCAGGATCAATATACAATCAAAGAAACACTTGTGTCTAGTCACCTCCTCCTCCACCTGAACCTTGGGTGGGTAGTTTCCAATAGACAATTGGGCCTGGAGGGAGTCTAAAACTCCAGACAGTTCCATCCTCTCGTTGTGAAAATCACCAAAGTTATGTTTGCTCCAGCCTTTAACCTCTCTTTAGATAATTTTGAGCTTTTGGACTATTTTGAACATGGTAGTACCCCTAATGTTAGTCTTCCACTAAAATTTCACTTGGTCCCTGAACGATGGGTGAGAACACCACATAATTTCAAATTTGAAGGGCGTCGGACTGACCTTGGGGGTGTCCAGCCAGCTGAGAAGGAGGGGGTTATGATCTGACATGGTACAAGGGAGGAAAGATATTGAGGAGTTCAGGCAAAGTTTCCATGAAGAGGTGGCTAGGGCCCGGTCCAGTCTCACTTGGATGAGGTGGGAACCTTTCCTATTATTAGACCAAGTGAAGGGGTTCCCTTTCAGGGTGAGGTCAGTAAGGCCTGTGGAGGAGATAAAATGAGCTAGCTCCCCCATACTATCTGAGTAATCCACAAGACCACCAAACTTTTCCAAGGGGTAAAGAGGGGTATTAAAGTCACCTGCCAGCAGGAAATTCGTAGAACAATCCAAGTCCATCCAATGGCCAAGATCACCCCACAGTGAAGCTCTAACCGCCCGAGTATTAGGAGCATAAATATTGATAATAGTCCATCCAGTACCATTCTTCCTGAAGGTGACAGCAAGGAAGTTGGGAGAAAAAGTAGAAAGCTGACTGGTTATCATATTGGGGTTCCATAGCATATTAATACCACCAGACACCCCCGCAGCTTCATAATAAAGGAAGGCAGCACCCAACCAAAGATTGGGTGCCAAGGTAGCAAAATTACTAGCTAACATCTTAACCTCTTGGAGGAGCAGAACATCCATCTTGAGATAAAAAATGTAGTGTTTGACAACACTTTTCTTGAGGGAGTTGTTCAATCCCCTCACATTCCAAGAAAGGCAATTCATTTCTTACTTTTGAAACTAGATTCTAGGGTTTGCTGCTTTCCTACTGCAACATCCCTTCTGGTCCCCCACAATCTCCATGCCCTATCTGAAGGCCTTCCCTTGGGTGTTTCCATTCCCACATCAGCCTTTTTAGGCTTGGTTTTCTTTCTCTGTGTTTTCCATTCCCCTTCATCATCCTCCAAGCCATCAAGGGATCTGGATGGGCTCTTCTTCACAGGCCTTGGGGGGGGGTTTAGCATCCAGCTTTGGGGAAAGCACCTCCAGAGCCAACACAATGGTAGGCTATTCTATCTTAGTAGGGCTAGTCTTCATCTCCTCTGGGGGGGGTGTCAAGGGGGTTTTTAATAGCTCCGCCACTTGCTGGAGAACTGGTTCCTCTGTGGACTCAGGAGGACCCAGATCAAGGCACCCAACATTCATCTCCCGGGGGGGATGATCTCACCTTCTTCCAGGGCTAGATCTTCAATAGCTAGAATTTTCATTTCCTTAGTCACCAAGGGTGGCCTAGTTTCCACCTTCTCTTCTTCAACTATGGGGGGAGGACCCTCAACCACTCCTTTTTCCTTGTTCTCTTTTTTTTGTCCCATCTTGGAGGACTTGCAAGTATCACTAGCATGGCCCTTGCATTCATAGTTTTGGAAAAACAAGGTAGCATTCTCATACACTAGAGCTTGGGTCCATCTACCTAGTTTATATTTCAAAATGATAAAGTTGGGCAGGGTTTTATTCAGAGTAACATTCACACAAAACCTAGCAAAAACAAGCTTAGACTTTGAATGAGTCACCTGGTCCATTGTGATGAAAGAGCTGAAGGAATCGCCTATCCATCTAAAGACTTGTTCGTCCCAGTGCTCGAGAGGGAGGCCAGGGAGGTGAACCCAAACCGGGGCCGTTCTTGCTAAGTCCGTCATTAGATTGAATCTGGGTTTCCATTTTGTGAGGGCTAGGAAGTGCTTTCCACAAACCCATGACCCCACCAGCACATGGGATAGGTGCTCAAGAGTGGTAAACTTAAACAAAAAAGGCCCCCCCAGTATCGCTGAAACCAGGACAAAACCCTTGATCTTCCACTGATTAGAAATAAGGCATGTTATATTTATTTAAATATATATTTAATGAGTATAATAATGTGGATTCAAAGAAAATTTAATGGGAAAAGTTAATTCATTATAATATTAATTCAAAGTTACAATATAAGAAGTTACAATATGTTAAATCTCAAATAAAGGTATGGAACTTAAATATTTTTGGGAACAATTTTTAGGAAAAGCTAGACTTGAAAAAGAATTAATAGAGCTGAATGATTATATTATCTGTCATGGAATGAATTCAGCTATTTTTCTCAAACAGAAACAACTACAGTTGGACTAGGAGGAATTATGCAAGAGGGAAGAGGAATACTAGAGACAAACTCCAACGGGGTGACAAAAATAATTTTTGTTTTTCCATATGTCAGCTAGGAAAAGCGGGCAGCTAAAATAATTTTTAATATTCAGGAGTTGGTTTTGTAAAGAATATAGAGGAAGACTATATTCTGGAAATACATAGGAAGAATGCTCTGTTCTAGAAATGAATAAATTTGAAATCCCCAAAATAGGGCAAACACAAAAGACTTGAGAAATATGCAAGATTCTTCTTGCTTCTATTCAAACTAAAAACACTTCTACAATAAAAATAAACTTACAGCTATCTGGGGCTGCATACAAACATCTACGAGCTTCACAAAGCTCTTACAAGATTATCTGAAGCAATCACCACTTAACAGAATAATCCTTTACAACTGCTCTTGCTAAACTTCTCTGATAAAAATAGATTATTACAAAAAACTAAATATCTCTACTGCTGCATACAAAGAGAAATTATATTTATGCTATGTCTCGGTGTAAGAATAAAGACTTTCTTTCTTTTATATAAAATTTTTTGTACAAAAAGAAGAAATTGGAAGTCCAAGGAAGAAATCAGATTTCCCCAAATTTGATTTGAACTTATCTTTCAAAGTCCATTCAAAAAATATCAGACTTAAAACTTTATCTATTTAAAAGTCAAATAAGGAGGCTAAAGACAATCAAATTTTATTTTGAAAATCCAACACTCCCCTATTGTCTTGAGCCGACAAACAAGATCATGCTCTAACCTGCAAAAATCCATTTTTATTTCACCATTCTCAACTAGTTCTCTAATAAAATTATATCTGATTTCAATGTTCTTGCTTCTTCCATGAAACACTAGATTCTTTGACAAAGCAATTCAGGAAATATTGTCACAAAATATTGTGGTTTCATCCTCTTGTTCTTCCTTCAAATCTGCCAAGATTCTTCTCAACCAAATAGCTTGACATGTTGTTGCATTTGCTGCTATATATTGAGCCTCTATTGTAGATTGAGAAACTATGGGTTTCTTCTTAGAAGTCCATGAGATTATACCTGAACCCATGTGAAAGACATATCTAAAAGTGCTTTTCCTATCATCCAAACTCCCTACCTAATCACTATTTGTGTAGCCAAAAAGACCAAAAATATTTGCTGCAGTATACAAAATACCATATCCTTTGGTGCCTTTCATGTACCTTAGGATTCTCTTTCTCGCTTGCCAATGAGAGTCCTTTGGAGTTTCCATAAATCTGGAAATCAAACTTACTACATGCATAGTGTCTGGCCTAGTAGCTGTTAAATACATCAAACTTTCAGTTCTAAACTTTTATATAAATTTGGATCCACATTGTTGCTACAATCTTGCTTGCTTAACTTTAAACCTACTGAAGTTGGTGTTGGAGTAGGCTTGCTACTTTGAATTTTAAATCTCTCCAAGATCTGGTTTGCATATCTTTCTTGAGAGATAAAAATATCATCATGCATTTGTTTTACTTCTATGCCTAGAAAATATCTCAAGAGAGCTAAGTCTAACATTTCAAATTCCCCTTTCATGGCCTCTTTAAAATCAGCAATGAGGAAATCATTGTCCCCAGTAAAGATTAAATCATCAACATACAAGACAATAATTAAAATATTACCACTAGCTGCCTTGATGTAAAGAGTGGGCTCACCATCACTTTTTCAAAAGCCATTGCTCATCAAATATGAGTCAAATATGCTATACCATGCCCGTGGAGTTTGTTTAAGCCCATAAAGAGCCTTCTTTATCCTATACACTTTACTTTCATGTCCCGGAACTTCATAACTAGGTTGCTGCTCCACATAAACCTCTTCTTTCAATACTCCATTCAAGAAGGCGGATTTCACATCCATTTGATATACCTTCCATTTGTGTTGGGCTGCAATTGCTATGACAACATGCACAGTTTCCATTCTAGCAACAGGGGCGGGGCATAGGTCTCATCATAATCTTTACCAAACTGTTGTTTGTACCCCTTGACCACCAATCAAGCCTTATGCCTATCTATTTTTCCTTTAGCATTGCTCTTGGTCTTGTAAACTCATTTAACTCCAATAATTTTCTTGTTTGGAGGTAAATTAGTGAGCTCCCAAGTTTCATTTCTTTTTATTGCATCCATTTCCTCATCCATGGCCTTACACCATTTTTCTTCCTTTTCAGCATCCTCAAAATAAATTAGATCACTATGAGAAAATAATGCAAAATTGATATTTTCATCAAATTCATTTTCATACCTTTCATCTTGGTATATCTCCCTTAGACTCTTGGTCTTTCTTGGCACTAGGGAGGTGAGAGTGGGATCATAGCTCTCAGTATTGCTATTGCTGCTCTCTATGGGGCCAATTTGCAGCCTTTTGGAGCCTTCTATACCTACTTTTATTTCATTTTATTGATAAGAAAACTCATCATCTTCAACAATAATAGGCACTTTACTTGAAGTGCTTGAAGATGTGTCCATCGAGCCATCCCATGACTCATTTTCAATGAACTCCATGTCTCTTGAAGTGATCATCTTTTTACCAACTGGATCATACAATCTGTATGCCTTAGATTTTGGACTATAGCCAGTAAAAACATACTTCACACCCTTGTCATCCAACTTTTTCCTTTGCTCCTTTGGCATGTGTGCATATGCTACACACCCAAACACTCTCAAGTGTTCAACCATCCATCTATGCTTTGCCCATGCTTCCAATGGAATCTTGTCACATACTACTTTTGTAGGACTTCTATTTATCAAATAGACTATTGTTGCTATAGCTTCTCCCCAATATTCAATTGGGAGTCCTTTTTCTTTCATCGTGCTTCTTGCCATCTCAACGATTGGTCTATTTTTTCTTTCAGCCACTCCATTTTGCTGTGGAGTATAACTAGCTGTTAGCTCTTTCTTTATGCCATTCTGCCTACAAAACTTTACAAAAATATTGGAGGTATATTCCCCCCCTCTATCTAATCTTAGGACTTTAAGATTTTGACCACTTTCATTTTAAGCCCAGGCTTTAAATTCTAAAAACTTATCAAAAGCTTCAGATTTATTTTTCATAAAATAAACCCATGTTCTACAACTGAAATCATCTATGAAAGTCATAAAATAAGTACTCCCCAATGGAAGTAAATTTCATAGGGCCAACTAAGTCAGTATGCACCAGCTCTAATGGTGCTCTTTCCCTTCTAGAGTTTCCAGAATTAAAGGGTAGCCTATGTTGCTTACCCAAAATACAAGCCTCACACTTGCTACTAAACTCTTTAATACATGGAAAATCATCTACCATTCTTCTCTTGGACAATAAATTTAAACCAGCATATCCAAGATGTTCATACCTTAAATGTCATAACTTGGAGGGGTCTTCAATCACACACTTGAAGGATGATTGTTGTACTGCTATACATTCTTTCTTGGGAGGTGTAGCTGTTGATTGTGAGGAGAAACACATCTCTACCTTCAATGGAAACATTTGATTCTTTGTCATTTGAACTATTGCAACTATTTTCTTACTCCCATCCTTCTCATAAATGACACATTGGTCATTCTCAATCAACACTTTATAACCATTTTGAGTGAGTTATCCAACACTCATCAAATTGTGCTTTATACCTGAGGTAAAGTTAAAATTTTGAATTTTGAATTTTGAATCCTTTGCCCATGACTGGAACAACTTCATTGTTCCCCATTCTAATTTCACACTTTATATTTTTATCAATGAAAGAAAAAAGACTTTCATTACTACTCATGTGGTTACTACAACCGCTATCTAAATACCAGACTTCAGGGCTGCCTTCTTCACCAACATTGCACATGATGAAGGCTGTGGGATTATTTCCATTACCCACTTTCATATCAGCCACATTTGCACTTGGCTTTGACTAATTACTTTTCTTTTTCTAGCATTCACTAGCATAATGCCCAAATTTATGACAATAATAACATTCAATATTACTCTTGTCTGAGATATATTTCTTCTTACCTCCTCTGGAATTATTCTGAGAGCTGCTAGCTCCCTCATTTGTGTTTTCTCATTCTAAGCTTTCTCCTCCAGCATTTTGTTGTCTGGAGTTACCACGACCTCTGCCTCTTGAACTTCATCCAAAATTGTTTCTTCCTCTTCCCCTACCTCTTGCATTGGCTTGAGCTCTGAAAGCTTATTCTTGAGAAGAATTTGCAAAGCTATTAATGTGATGCTCATGGGTTTGGAAAGAACCCATTAACTCATCAATAGTCATTACTAAGAGATCCTTTGCCTCTTCAATGGTAATTACTAGATTATCAAATTTTGAGGGTAGATTTCTCAAAAATTTCTCCACTATTCTTTTCTCCTCCATGGTTTCCGCATTGGATCTCAACTAGTTTATCAAACCAGAGAGTCTTGAGTTGAAATCTGAAATGGACTCACTGTTCTTCATGAGGAGAGTCTCAAACTCTCTTCGAAGCATTTGGAGCTTCACTAAACAAACTTTTTTAGTCCCTTTAAAACTTGTATGAACAATATCTCAAGCTTCTTTGGAATAATTAGTTGCTACTATTTTGGGAAAGATTGCCTCTGTCAAGGTAGTTTCTATCAAGCTCAAAGATTTTGCATCTTTCCTCCTTGACTCCTTCAACTAAGTCTTTTGACTGTTTGTGAGGCCAACAAACTGAGCTGGGTCAGTTACATCCGTAAATCCATTGACCACAAGCTCCCACAAGTCATTTTCTATAATAATAGTCCTCATTTTCTTTGCCCAAACATCATAATTTTGTCCATTGAAGGACAATGGTTGCTGCTAGCTATTTCTTACATCTCCATCCATGTCTCCTGTGCAAGATAAACAAATACCCAGAAAAAACAAATGCCCAAACTCACAAGGATTGAGGGCTAATCATCTATGATACCATGTACACAATATAGAGGAAGACTATATTCTAGAAATACATAGGAAGAATGCTCTATTCTAGAAATGAATAAATTCGAAATCCCCAAAATAGGGCAGACACAAAAGATTGGAGAAATATGCAAGATTCTTCTTGCTTCTATTCAAACTAAAAGCACTTGTACAATAAAAATAAACTTACAGCTATCTAGGGCTGCATACAAACATCTATGAGCTTCACAAAGCTCTTACAAGATTATCTAAAGAAATCACTACTTAACAGAATAATCCTTTACAACTATTGTTGTAAAACTTCTTTGATAAAAATAGAGTATTACAAATAATGAAATATCTCTGCTGCTGCATACAAAGAGAAATTATATTTATGCTATGTCTCTATGTAAGAATAAAGACTTTCTTTCCTTTATATAAAATTTTTTATCCAAAAAGAAGAAATTGGAAGTCCAAGGAAGAAATCAGATTTCCCCAAATCTGATTTGAACTTATCTTTCAAAGTTCATTCAAAAAATATCAGACTTAAAACTTTATCAATTTAAAAGTCAAATGAGGAGGCTAAAGAAAATCAGATTTTATTCTGAAAATCCAAAAGGTTTGAGGTAATTTAATTTCAGATGCTAAAGGTATTCAAGATGAAGGGATTAGCTTTTTTAACAACCTTCTTGCCCCTCCACCCAATCCTTCTCTTGATGAAAAACAAGAACATGAACTTATTAATGCAATTCCATCCATTATTTCTCATGAGGATAAGCAGTCCCCAATGGACCCTTTCTCTTTGAAATAAATTTGTAAGGTAGTGTTCTCAATGCATCCAGATAGGCTTTGAGTCTCGATGGCTTTACACCCTTATTTTTTTTAAATGTTGGGATGTGATTGGTTTTGATTTACTTGCCACCCTTGAAGAACCTTGTATAAGCTCCCCCATGCTAAATTTTTTTAATGTTAGTAATATTACCTGTATTCCCAAGATCAAGGAGCCATCTACCTTTTCTTCTTTCAGACCCATATCATTATGTAACACAATCTATAAGATATTCATGAAAGCTATTTATCTCAGATTGCAACCTTCTATCAAGAAGATCATCTCCCTAGAACAAGGGGGCTTTGTCCCTGGCAAAGATACTACAAAAGGGGCTCTTGTGGTTCATGAGGTATTGCACTCCTTATCCACAAATAATACTCCTACATTCATCGTTAAATTGGGCATGATGAAAGCCTATGATAGGCTAAATTGGACTTTCCTTTAAAAAATTCTTCATAAATTTGGCTTTGATGATAAATGGTGCAAGTGGGTATTAGCATTCTTGAAAGGGGCTCACTTCTCAATATTGATCAATGGCACACCATGTGGTTTTGTTTAGCTACTCAAGGAGTTAGGCAAGGAGATCCATTATCTCCCATCCTATTCATAATTATGGCTAAAGCATTTAGCAGAATTATAAAGGTTCATTGTGATCAAGGTTTATGGATGAGAGAACCTATTGAAGGTACATCAATTTCCACCACACACTCCTTCTTTGCATATGATACACTTTTATTTGGAAAATTTACCATTCATGAGGAAAAATAAATCAAAATGATATTGGACAATTATATGACAGTCTCTGGTAGAGGGTGAATGCTCACAAATCTAAGATTTACATTTTCAATACAAATGAGGGTATTTCTAAAAATATTGAGGATATCCTAGGTTTTTCCAAAGAAGAACTTCCATCTATGTACCTCGATATCCCCCTTTTTGTGGGACCTTATAAAGCATCTTATTGGAAATCCATCATTGAAAGAATCAAATCATGAATATCAGGATGGAAGGTTAGATGGTTGTCCCTTCCTAGGAGAATATTTATCATTAAGGTAGTCCTCACAACTATCCCAAACTATTATTTATCATTTATTAAAGCTCCCAAGGGTGTATTTCAACAAATAGAGAAACTAATAAGGGACTTCTTGTGGCAAGGTAACATGACATGTGAAAAGAAGGTGCCATTAATATCTTTGAAGGAAATGGCTATTTCAAAGGAGGCTGGGGGGTGTTAGAATAAATGATATCTTAGAAAGGAATAAATCTTTCAGTGGAAAATTGGTATGGCACATGTATACTAAACCTGACAGTAAGTGGTGTCAATCATGCAATAGAAATATCTTGATTCTTCTAATTCTTCTCGTATTATTACTATATCTGCCATTGGACTCTTCTATTTGGAATTTTATGATATCCTCTCAAGATCTTATCAAGATATGTCTCATGGCAAGTTCAAAATGGTGAAAGTGTTCAATTTTGGGATGACTCTTGGAATGAGATGCCTCCTCTAAATCAAGAAGTGGAAATGGTAAATGCTATTAATAACATTAAATCTATTTGGAGCACTAAATTGACTGACTACATCTATGAGATTTAATTGTTATCACTTAGAGCCATTTGGAAGGATCCAGTTGATCTTCCTATTGATGATGCTCATAAGAAATTCCTTCAAAATATATTTTCTTAAAGATCAGTTTTTATTTCTAATCATGAGGATAAGCTAATATGGACCCCCTCCCCAGATGGTAACTATTCAATTAAGCATGGATATAAAGCTGTTCAATCCATGGAGCACCAATCTCTGAATAATAGGGCTTATTCTTTTTGCTAGAACAATTCAGTCATTCCAAAGGCAGGTTGGTTTTCTTGGTTTGCATTGAGACAAAAGATCTTGACTAGTGATAGACTACACAAAATGTAGATTTTCCAGCCTTTTCTTTGTGTCCTTTGTGGAAATGAGATAGAGACTGTGGATTACTTATTTCTTAGATGCCCATTTGCTAAGTTTTTCTGGTTATCAATTATGAACAAATTGAATCTAAAAATGCCATTTCCCAATTATTTATGGAAATTATTCCAAAGTTGGCCTACTCTGTATCCAAATTTACAAGTATCTAGAATTGTAACAAACACATATTCAAGAAATTTTTTACTCAGATGGAAAAGGTTTTTGAAGGCATTGTGAACTCCATATTAGAATTGGTTAATAGTAATGTCAAAAGAATTAACAAAAGAAATTAATTCACCTCATGGGATAAAACTATTTCTAAGAATTGGGAAGGCCTCACCATCCCCCTCCTTTTGTCTTCAAATGGGTATGGTAATAAATCAATCGATAGAACTTTGATTAAATGGCATCCACCTAATCTAGAGTTTGTGAAAATCAATTTTGATGGCTCTTTAAGAGGCAATCCTAGGGCTTTGGTAGTTGGTGTTAGTGTTAGTGTTGGGAATCATCTTGGGATTGTGAAGGCTTTCATGGCAGCTCTTATCTCTCCAGGTACCAATAAAATTGCAGAAGCACATGCTCTCCTTTGTGGTTTGGTTCTTACAAGAAAAATGAAGGTAAAAAAAATACATATTGAAGGTTATTCTATAGTAATTATCAATGCATGCATAAACATGTCCTCTTTTAACTGAGAAATCTTATACATTCTTAAACAAGTGTGGGCTCTCATGGATTCCTTTGATGAATGCTCTTTTTATCATACTTTCTGTGAAGGGAACAAGGTGGCACATTACGTGGCAAATTTGGGATGTGACAATATGGTGGAAGATTCCTTTTCTCATAATCATAAGCTTGAATATTTTACCATATTGATGGACATTGTTAGTAAAAAATTGGTTTGCAAGTAAATAATTAAAGAACAACCCGAGTC
This sequence comes from Chamaecyparis obtusa, assembly GCA_027943335.1. Taxonomy (NCBI): domain Eukaryota; kingdom Viridiplantae; phylum Streptophyta; class Pinopsida; order Cupressales; family Cupressaceae; genus Chamaecyparis; species Chamaecyparis obtusa. The sequence continues at coordinate 448,497 of BSBK01003732.1, read as the reverse complement.
TAGATAATATGTTATCTTTTGTCATTATTGAGATGTTATTTTTGTACTTGGAAAAATACTAAAGTTATCAGAAAATCTCTATCCTTATAAAGGACTATCTAACATGATTATCACATTATGTATGATCGGTGTCTTTTTATTTATCTGACAAATAATGATCTATGTGTTATTGGTTTCTAAGTACATGAAATATGATTGCAACAATATGTCTAAGTACTTAAGGAATCTCACACTATGTTGCATGTGCGAAGACAAGCATTTCCTAGTGTTATCATGATTCATTGTCCTTGGAGTCCACATTGGATTATGATTTTTTTAACCCTAAATTGATGATGCGGGTCTCTTTTGATTAATTTGCTTCTTCATCTTCTTCATATTTTCTTCTCATTCCTTATGATGGCAAGTTCAAGGGATGTTTATGTCTTCAAGCCATGGAATTTTTAGATGTTACTTAGCATGGAAGACTAGAGGCTCTGCTCGAAGATACCATTTCAATCTCCCATCTTGATCAGATTGATTCCTGTCATCATTTTGGCTTCAAGGCTTAGGTTCATTTTGGCTTCAAGGCATAAGTTTTTAACATTTATCCATTATTGGATCTCAACTTCCATTTACAATACAAATTGTCATGCCGTGGAAGGCTTGCACTAATTTCTATGTCACATGGGGTAATCAAGAAGCGTTTCATCAGGTTATATAGGTTGATATGCAATAAAAAATATAGATAGGTGGCCTAGTGTATTAGTTTTGGAAGATACAGTAGGGTTTTTTTGGCTATGTGTCGATCTCACCTCTCTTTTTTTGCTTTTAGTTATGGCCATAATTTAATTTGTAAATGTATAAGTTCAGTCATAATAAGTTAGTCCTAGTCGTGTATGTTAGAATTATTTTTGAGAAAGGAATGGAGGTTTTCTTTACTAGCTCTGTCCTCTAGGAGCTCTTGAACCAGATTATTATAAATAAATATATATAGTGGTTTGCCACATTTGCCAAAAAAACTAAAAATTCAAATTTGCATATTTTTTATTTCTTTTCATTATTCACTTTTTAAAGATAAACAAGTTAAGCATATAAAACTTTTGTAAATTATCTGAAATTTTTTCTATCTTCTTCTGTCTGAGCATTTTTTATCATCAAAAGGAGAAGAAAAATTCGTCAACATTTTTATTCTCCTTTTTTTCTCTTGCATATCCTAGTAATGGATCACAAAGTGTGATCCAAAATATTCATGATCAAAATTTATCACACAATTGAACCCCCCAAAAATATCATAAAATACATATGGATTGTGGAAATCTAATAGCCTTGAGTTTTGTAAAAGTTCTTGACATTTTCACATCAAGATTTTTGAGGCTTTATTTTAGATTTTATACTTGTCCCATTTTCTATGAGTGTTTCCATTGATAAGGATAATAGACATGAACTAGTTGTTCAATTAAGATTATGTTTATAGGTTGCTATATAACTAAAACCTAATTGAGGATACTCCAATAGTTTCCTTGTTTTAATGTGACAAGATAAGATAATTTTTAGTAATGAGTTTAACTAAAAAACTAAAAAGGAGAAGAAATAAAGTGAGGAGAAAAGAAGGGGAAATATATTTCAGCTTATTGATCATCTACATCTTCAATCATCTTGTACTAGAGCCACCAATTATTCATATTGACCTATAGAGGTGCATGGATAACCAAATAGATTGAAGTATCAGGTTCCTCCACTTGATGTTAAAGGGAAGCCCTCTCTACAAGCCTTTGAATCTATCAAGTGTGAGTTCCATAGAAATTAAGAATAGATGTTCCATGAAAGTTTCAATATTTTTGAGTGTTACCTGAATTTGATAATAGACCCATAGAAGGGAAGACTGAATGGTCTATGAAAGAATTAATATTCTTGAATGTTACCTAATGATGATCAAAGAAAATACCTACTTTCATGACATGTAAGAATTAAAAAAGCACATTATTAGTTTCTATGTTGGAAAAATCAAAGCAACCAACAAATGGAGAAAAGCCCAAATCTATTCTATATAAAGATAAATCTTGACCTATGATAGGGGGAGAAATGATTTTTTGCATATATGTATGAGCTACTCATTGAACCAATGAGAAATACTCCATAAGGTTCATGAAATTGGTTACAAATATAGAAACCAATTCTGAGAATAGTGCATGACGATGCATCCTTACCCATTTTTCATCCAAGATTAAAACTATTATTTCTTCTATAGCTACAAAAAGAATTAAGATCATATAGAAATAAAATAATTCTATTTTATCTTTCCATATAAGATCACAACCATAGTAAAATCTAGGATAAGAGAAATATAAAAAGATCAAAATTATAAACAAAAGTTAAAATAGTAATAAAAAAAGTCTTATATTATCATTGTTTAACAATTACATGTTTATCTTTTGGCTATGTTCCCAAGCTATCTACCCTAAAATTTCATCATCTAGAGTTTCCTCTACCTCTACCTCTACCTATTGTGCTCCATCTATAGTTGTTTCTATCTCTTCCCCTATATCATGCATCCACTTGAGATTTGAATTCTTGTACATAGGAAAAATTTGTAGACCTTTTTAGGTGCACTCATTCGTTTGAAGGGAACTCAATAGCTGATCCACCATCAATGTTGAGAAATATTTTTCCACTTCAATAACTATTTCATAAAACTGTTATGGTTGAATTCTAAGGCTTTTCTCCATAATCCTTAACTCTTTCATGGTTTCACTATTTATTAGTATAGTAAACTAGAGATAAATGTCAAATGGACTAACTATACTTAAAATTAAAAATGTCTCAAAATGCATTTGAAGCATTTGGAGCTTCACCAATTTGACTATATCAATCCCCTTGAAACTAGTTTAGAGGATATGTGAATAATCATTTATGTAGTTTTGATTAAAGGGAAAATTTGGTTTTACAGGGAATAGAAACCCAATGTTAACAACAAAGTAATAGAAATTGTCTTAAACCAAAACTAGTTGGGACCCAACAGCAAACAAGATGCCAAAAATCCAACAAAAGACACAAGAGAGAACAACCCTACAAAACAATGACCATTACAAAAGAGAACACCTAACAACAAAGCTACAATATTTTAACCAGCTTATCATTCTTCTGAATGATATCTTCATTAATATTCATAACTTTCCTAATAATGCTATCAACAAGGGTCATGCACTTATCCTTGCTACAGAGCCTTATAGTCAGGCCAAGTTGGAGCTTCTCAATAGCTTGCATGTCAGCATCCACATCCTTTGAAGGATCCTTGTATCTCTTCTGAGCAGCCATGTCCATATTCTTAGCATTCTTAACCAATTTAGTATTGATGGTGGGAGATTTACCCTTGGATATAGCCTGAATAACTCCAACCTTCTAATTTAGCCTACTAATGCCATCACTCGTATTGTCCATATCTATTTTTGTCACCCCCACCACTGCTCTCAAACCTTCCTATACCTTATGAAAGTCATCCTCCAGAGTCTTGATTCAATTTTTATGGTCCTCTTTTATATTTTTTATCCCATTGGCCAAAGAATCCATGTTGGTGAGGATACTATTTAAGCTTTCATTAGACAGGTTGGACTTCTCTTTCAAATTATTGATCTCTTGAATGATCCAATTGTAATACCCCAAAAATGGGCTATAGGTTCATTAATCTTCTATATCAACATATCGAATGAAATCGACATCAAAGTCCTAACCCAAGGCACATCTGAACATCATCGAATCCTAATTGATTATCCTAAATTCTGCATTGGGGAATATTCCTAGTAATATTCCTAATCATCATAATTATCTTTAATTTAATGATTGTTTGGCGATAAATCTAATTTATGCTAAAGTTTGATTAATTGAATATTCTCAATATTTAATTAATTAGATTTAATTCTGCCACTTAATTGTTTAATTGAAGTTAATTCTATTTTATTCCTAAATTTTATTATTTAATTTTGACAATAAATCCAAAATCCTATGAATAATTGATTAAATTCTTATTTAATTAATTAAAGCAAGTTGTCAATTTTTAATAATATTGTTTTTGAATAAAAGTTTGAAAAATAATTGATTAACCCATAAATCAATTGTTTTATTTTTCAAAATCAGTTAAGTTGAAGATAAATCACTTTATTTATTAAATTAAATCATATTATAACATGCACAATCAAGAAAAGCAGGGAACTATCGATTATCAATTAAATCTAAACTATATTTTGAGTTAAACTCTGCTTTTGCATGTTTTTGTGAGTTAAATATCCTTTATTTAAAAATAACTCAAAAATCAACCTGAGTTATTTGAGTGATTTATGGCTTTTTTCCCATGCACCTCCAAAGCCCTGGATTTCTATAAATTAAAGCCTCAGCGCTTCATAATCATCTCATAATTGTGCAAACTTATGCTAGCGAATTGGTGTCTGAAGAATCAGAGCTTCTTTTGCTAATCAAACAACTTTGTGAGATCATTCATATTTTAGCATATCATATTAGAAGTTCATTTCTAGATTAGCATATCATATCACGTTTTCATATAGAATAGTTTCATATCCATTTTTCATCATTATTGCATAGAAAAACAAAAAAAAATAGATTAATTGCATTCACATTCCATATCCATCTTTTTCTTTAAAATCCTTCATTTAGGTGTCGTCAAGGTCACTGATCTTGATAAAAATCTAAGAACATCATACTCGCACCTATTAGAAGGCATTAAATCACTTGGTTAGTTTAGCTTTCAATTCATTGCACGATTTCAATTTTTGCTAACCTCTAATATTTTACTAAAGTGTTGTGTCTACAGATCATGTAAAAAATTCACACACACATTTTTGGCACCCACTATGGGGCTTTGAAATGGGTTTTCATTCTATTCTATCAAATTTCTATCATTTTTCTCAAACCCAGGACCACAAGGTTAATTTTTGTGAGTTTTGTGATAAATTTCTGGGCTGTTTTTCCAAAAATCTGACTGATGTTTTTATTGGTACATGCACATATGACATGATAAAAATCCAAAATTTATATTTTTGAAAATTTATTTGAGTTAGCTTTCATTTTCCATTGGTTTGGATTAATTTTGTTTTGATTTGCAAAATTTATGATCATTTTAGTGAAGACTGGTCTGAACCTGATTTTATGAAATCTGACTAATGTTTTTATTGGTACATGAACATATGATATGATACAGATCCTAAATTTATATTTCTGGAAAGGTATTTGAGTTAGCTTTCATTTTCCATTATTTTGGATTAATTTTATTTTTATTTGCAAAATTTATGATCATTTTAGTGAAGACTGGTCTGAACCTGATTTTATAAAATTTGACTGATATTTTTATTGGTACATGTACATATGACATGATACAGATCTAAAATTTATATTTCTGGAAAGGTATTTGAGTTAGCTTTCATTTTCCATTAGTTTGGATTAATTTCATTTTGATTTGCAAAAGTTATTGTTGATTTAGTGCAGACTGGTTAGAATCTGATTTTTTTTATGACAGCAGGTTTTTCGATTACCAAATGACATATTATCTTTGACTAACCTGATTTTCTACCACATGGGGTTGACAAGTTGTGTTTATTTTTTTGATGAATTTTTATAACATTGGCTTTCATGTACAAGAATAGGCAAGTTTTTCATAACAGTGGGTTGCAGGTGCAGGTGCAGGTACATCTTGTGGGTACAAAAGATAAAAGACAAAAAGTGCAAGAATTGCTAAAAATAGGTAAAAATATACTGAGCAAATTGCGAGAAATTTAGGTAATCTTCTCAGCTGATAAGACTTCAATTTTGGATCTAAAATGACCATCTCATATGTCTAGCTTGAGTGACTTTTATTGCTTTCCTATCACAGACTTCATTTGGGCTATAAAAATGAACATAGTTTGCTTTCAGCATCTTTGTTACACATAGTAATTAGGCCCCATGAACACTATTTGTGGATCTTGAGAGAGTGGGTTTCCAGCGAAACTCTTCTCAATGAAGGATCCCTTGTAGGTGGGGAGGATACTGAGGGAGTCTCACGTTCCACTAGATCTGTGTGTGTTCAACTTTTGATCGAAACATTCTCTCTTCGGAGAAGTTGATAGATCCTAAGGGGTTGACGTCATAGATCTTTGTGAGATAATCTTGGTCTTAGCATGTTGGATTAATCTGTCTGCTTTGTTTGGGTTAAAAGTGAAAAGGCTAGGGGATTATGCTCTACTTCCTTTTTGGATAGTACCAAAAACCCAAATCCTTGAATCTGGAACCAGTCTCCATGTGGTATATCATGTGAGTCACCTTTAGAGAGGGTTAACCATAGTGGACATTCCCTTAATTGGGTCAACCACATTGACGAAACCTCAAGCGGTAATAGCTATTTTCACCATGGTAGTGACAGCCACTATATAAATGTCCTTATGGAAGAAATCTTCATAGGTGTGGTTCATTGTTGGGTTGTCAGATCTCCCTAGCAGCTCCTGATTGATTAAATTCTTAGACTGTGTCAAAACTCTGGTGCGCTGGGATTGGAGTTCACCCTTTTGGATAATAAAAGTTGCAGAGTCAAACCATTACTAAAAACTCTAGCGAGGCCAAATTTTTATTTTCTAGGGTATATGTGCATTATTGAAAAACATTTTTGGAACATACACAATTAGCACTTCTGAGGATTAGAACGAATAAGTCACTTGATGGTTCATGTGCAAAGTTTCTTTTGCCCTTGTTCATTATTTTTAGACATGCTTGAAATCACTTGCTAGATGTTTTCCATGCTTGTTTATCTATCTGGTTATTGAAAATGGACAAATCTATTACAATCCTCAAATCTCAACATTAAAATTTGCAAACAATCTGAATCTGAAAACTCAAAATTTGCAAAATCTAAAGTAAAATTCTTCTCTGGAGTCAAAAGTCATCTCAGAAGGTCAAAAAGTCATACGAGTTTCTATCAAGTGTCAGTTATTTACTACCCATCTGTCGTATGGTAAAGAACCCAATGTCATACAAGTCTTTCTGCCAGTCAAATTCAAAAAGTCAAATCCTGCTAGCAACTATCGTGCGAGTTTTGCAACTGTCGTGCCAGATACTTAGCTTTTTAAGCCTATTTCTAGAATCTGTTGAACAAATCACTGTGTTAAGAACAAAGTAGCAACTACTGAGAATCCAATCATTATCCCAAAGTGGTCTTTTGAATCCAATCCAGTCTTTTGTTTAATCGATTTGAGTCTTTATCATCTTGTGTCAAAACCTTGTCATAACTATCAATCTTCAATCAATCATCAAAACAACTAAGTGTTGTGGTATCTTGTCCACTATCTTTTGGGAATCTACCCATACAACTAGGGCATAGTATTCTTCACCCAAGACTAATCAAATCTTCAAACCAATCAAACCTTGACAAGGTTGCGTCATCTGATCATCTTGATTCCATTCATTCTTCAGTTGTCTTCATCTTATTCTTTTTCTTCACCCAAAGTTAATGGTGAAAAATAGAGCTTCCTCTCATAATAAATCTAGGGAAATATCTCATACTTTACCTTTGACCCACATAGGTCCAACTTTTGAGCAACTCCATGATTTTGGTCTTTACGAAGATGATGGTGCTGGCAACCTTCAATTAAAAATTGGTTACATTCCTCCTTCATCAATTCAAGGAGTCAATCAACAAACTCTACATCAATCTATTCCAGGGATTCCTAAAACTCCTAACATGTCTCAAAGAATCAATACACATGAGGAAAAAATTCTAATCAAAGCTATGATGAAACAGATACACGCTATGCAAGTCACACTTAACAAACTTGAGAAAGAAAAGGAACCTAAAGAGTTCTCCATGGAAGCTCTATGCCCTTTTCCATTTAATAAAGACTTGTACATGTCACCATGCTCTCAAAAAGAATATGAGCAATGTGATAATCCTTTTGATACCTCTTCCACAAAGAGTGACATGCCCATCTTTGAAGACTATGATGACTATGATGATAGACAATGTAATGATACCTATGACACCTCTGTTCCTAAGAATCTTCCTCATCGTGTGTTCCTACTTACTACAAATGGGCCATCACATTGGATAGATCATGATGGCGATCCATATGATTTTGATTTTGAGAGATACTTTGATGATTTTTGTGAACAATACCTAGATGATACATCTACTTCTATTGAGGAAGAGAAAGCTTACCGAGCTGATTATAAACATGCATACTACAAGGATCTCTCCTCTAAGAACTCTCATGCTGAAAATAAAGATTACACTCTCAAGCAAGATCATGTTAGTGTTGAACCTTTGTCTTGTGATGGTTCCCTTCAATCCCCTACTTCCTCCAATACCCATATATTTCCTAAAGCTTCCAAGCCTATCAAATCTTTCACAAGTCCTTCATCCACCAAAGGTCCTAATACTTTTCATATGATTCCCTATAGTTATCCTCAAGGGCTACCCCTTAAAGAAACTCAAGCTAACCTTCACTTGGCTGCAAATACTTTCAATAATGCTAAACTCAAAGAGCCTAAGGCTTTATATTCTATAATGCCTACTCTAGCTAGTCCTTCCCCATCTCTTCCAAAGTCTTCTATACAATTGCAGCATGATCCCTTATCCTTAGAAGTAGCTCCATGTCAAGAGGACTCTAAAAATGATAAAGAAAAGAACATAAAGAAAGATCAAGATCAAGAACCCTCCATGTCATCCAATCCTTTTCATGATGTCTCTTATCTACTTAAGGGTTCTTTTGATCCTACAAACCCTTTTTCATGCATTCCACCATGTCTTAAGTCTTCTCCTAACAAAGATCAAGCTACTACTTACACCATTGAGCTTATTGACAATCAAAATGACCTTACTACACTTGCACTTTCCAAAGATGATACTTCCATTAAGGTTGGTAAAAATGGTGTTGTTACTTTCAATGTTAAGCCTATTGAAAATCAAGAGAAAAATTATGAGCTTATGCTATCCAAAGATCATTGTCAAGATCAAAGTCTTCCATCTTCTTATTCTACCACTCCATGTTTGTTTCCACTTTCTACTCTTCCTAAGTCTTTGAAAGCTTTGAACAATCCTATCAAAGAAGGTGCTCATATTCAAGATGTCCATGATTCTATTAAAAATCCTAATGCTCACTCTAAAGGTGTTGATGTCCTTGGTTGTCATATAAATGTTGATGACCTTGTTAATTATCCTTTTGCGTCTTCCACTTCCATCCTTGGACCTCTTCCACCACTACTAAGGGCTTCATGTCTACCTTCCATCTTGGGTCCTTATGTCCCTTCACTTTCCTCTCCTAATTCACCATCCATCTTGGGTCCTTACATACCTCCATCTCCTATCTTTCCTCAAGATCAACATAGATGCACACCCTTGAATCCTTTTCATCCACCCACCCAACTAAACTAGTCATATCCTCCTTCCACAAGTCCCAAGTCTTTTGGAAGTAACTTGAATGTTCAATACAAGAAAAAGAAGCAATACAAGAATCTATCAAAAAGAGAAGATCACCATGTCTCCTTTAATTGACATGGAGGCATAAAGTCAAAAGAGATATCTAAGAAAAAAACTACAAGACAAGTATGGGTTCCAAAATCCATCATTAAAGATATTCTCTCTAGATCATCAAAAGGAAATAAAAAGCCTACGGCTATATGGATTCCAAAGTCTCTCTTGAAAGATTCTGGTGTTGAGAAACAAGTGAAGTTGACATTCAAGCTTCCAAAGACTTCCACTTCATCTTCTTCCAAAAATATTCTTCCATTCCATGTGCCTAAACCGCAACCTCTGCTATCCATTCACCATATTCCTTCACGTATTCCTTCATTCACATTTCCTTCATCTTCTCGCCACCCTTCAAGGTGTGTGTTGATGTTGATCTTGCCTTCCTTTCCATCTACCCTTTCACAATCCTTTCATTCATTATCCTTCTACCTTCTATCTTTTTTTCTCATTTTCCTATTCCTCCTATCTTCCAACCTCACTTGCTTTACATAAAACCTTATTCGCCATTTTTCTCTTCCATCTCCCTTTCCCTATCAGAATCTTTGAGCATATCATTTTGAATCCTTGGCATATCATGGTTTATCCTTTCTAGGAGCATTATCTAAAAGAGCTTTCCTTCTTCCAAAAAAAAAAATTGAAAATGTGCCTTGGTGAAAACCTGGAAACAGGCACCTTGGTAGAAAAAGTAAAGAGAAATAAATTCATCCTATGGTGAAAACCACTCCCTTGTGGCACCTTGGATAAGTACCATGATGAAAACCTAGCAATCAGGCATCATGCGTAGTTCTTCTACATATTTCATCCATTCCATCTTCTCTCTTTGATCTTGACAATGTTGATCTATACATGAACATTTGGCTATTTTGTGAGCTATCTTATGATGATCTTACTTTCATTCCCTTCCTGTTTAGCCTTCATGTCTATTTTCCTCCATTCATTTTCACCTATCGCTATCATTTTCCCCTTTGGTCTTGATCTTTAATAAAAGAAAAGAGAAAGAGTAAAACACGATGCTTTGAAACCTCTTGACATGTCTACTCCTTTGGACTACATCCTTTCCTGCTCTGGCATTACACTTTTGTGACTTATCCTATGCTATCCTTTCATTGCTTGTCCCAATACGCTTTACATGACAATTTTTCCCTAGCTTGGGTATTCTTGAGGAGTTTTCCCTTGAGGATTGCTTCCCTTCATTCTCCTTAATTCTCTTGTCTTCCATCTCTTCCACCAGCTTGCCAATCCCTCTTGTTCTCCACCTTGTTAGACATTAGGACTGCACGATATGATCTTGCTTGGGAGTTTGCAATAGAAAAATATGCTATCAAGTATACCAAGTATCAGAACACCTACTGGGGCTACACCTTTCACTTGGTTTATGGGTCTGAAGTGGTACTACCTATTGAGGTTAAAATCTCATCACTAAGAATCAGAATGCATGGTCTAGTAACTAATGATGACTATAGAGTGTCTAAGTTGCAAGAACTTGAACTACTAGATGAGCACAGACAAGCAGCGTATGATCATCTCAGAGTATATCAGAAAAGAATGTCTAGAGGCTACAACAAGAAAGTCAGACATAGAGAATTTCAGGTTGGTGATCTAGTCTTGAGAGAAAATCCTAAAAATCAATCACATCGAGAACACAAAGGGAAGTTTGAACCCAGCTAGTTGGGTCCCTTTTTTATCACTACTACTTTTGGCTCTAGTGCCTATCAACTCTCAATGACTAAAGGAGAATAGCTCCAAGAACCAATCAATGTTCTCCATCTGAAGAAATTCTATGCCTAAAGCATTCAGTGTATGATAAAATGTCCTGAAAAAATTTTAAAAATTAGAAAAAGTCTTGAAAAAATGAACATCTTGGTGAAAACCTAGCAATAGGCACCTTGATGATTCACAAAAAATCAAAAAATATCAAAAATTGGAAAAATGAAAAAAAAAAAAAATGAGAAAAAGAAAAAAGTGCCTTGGTGAAAACTTGGAAACAGGCGCCTTGGTAGCAAAAATAGAATCTCTGCTAAGATGGTGAAAACCTGGCAAATGGGCACCACTTGTTTCAAAATGCTCCATCTATCAGCGTAATCTTGGTCTTTCCCAACTTTTAGTCTTGCTTTAGTTTGTACATATCTCCTAGTTTGTTTCCGCATTCCTATTTTCAATAAGTCAGTTTGTACATCAATCAGCTCAAGCGTCTATATCCTATCAATGCTTAAAACTTGGGGGCAATCAATGTCATATCCTATGGTCTCCCATGTATTTTAGATGTATCATATCTAGTCAGAGTCCTTTGAAGCTTCATCTGAGTCAGTCAGTCAGTCCTGTCTCTAGAAAGGATTTTGCATCTACAACAATGCAATCAACAATCAAACATCAAACTGAACACAATCTATGCTTTTTACATGCTTTTGTCTCCTTGTATGTTTACTGATTCACATTGAGATTTCTGCATATTGTGTCCCTTCGAGCTCTTTGATGATGTCCTTTACAAGATTTAGAGAGTGATGACTGGGGGCATAATCTTTTCTTTGTCTTCTGCTTGTATGTGAGAATCTAACAACTTTAGAAATTTTGGATTGAAATGGTGTCCGACTGTAAGAGTCTCTATCTCAAATTGGATGGCCATGCGTACCTTGACCATTGATACCTAGAAAATTCAAGGAAGTTTGATGTAACTATTGTCTTTTTGAGTGATTACTTTCTCCTATTGTGAAACACAATCTTACCTAAGGATGTGAACGATAAAGGGTCACTACAAGTAATTCACACTGGATTTCGAATAATCTCTTGACTGCTTGATGTGTTTGTACCGCAAGGCATATTCTGGTCATCACAACATTTATGTTTTGATGCTTATACAAATTGCTATATTAAAATGGACATGATATTCAGGTCATCCTGGCATTTATGCCTTGGTGCTTATATCTAATCTGACATTCCGAAAACAAAATCAATATTCATATATCCATGGTTGTTGACCAATGGGTGTTGTATTGATTCTTGCACATACAAATCGATATTCATATGTCTATGGTTTCATAACTAGTGGGCATTGTATTGATTTATCCAGTTACCTAAAAGTTCAATGATGATAACAAATCGACACATGATCAGTGACTAGGTCCTAGGTCTTAGGTTGCATTTCATACTGCATGTCTCTTTGCATTTTTCATCTTTGCATGATCTCACAATGATTAAACAAACTTCAATGCTTAAAGGATTCTTTAAATCACATCTTCAAATCTAACAAGAGCTGAATCTCACACGAAGGTTCCTCCAACGAAACGAAAGGTAGAATCCTTTTTGGGGATCAAAATCAAAATCTGAGATCATTCATATTATTAACTACTTGCATAATCGACCTTCCATCATCATAGAAATCCAGTATTCAACATAACTGATTATCTTACATCAAACTATCAAAATTTCAACTTGGTCACCCATGGTCAACTCATGGTCAAACCTAGTCAAACTTGGTCTTTTGGACCCTCCAACAATGCAGAATGTGTTCTCAAACATGTTTAACCACTTCTCAAATCAATTAACATGCTTCTAAACTATTCAACGCTAACTTTTCTTATCAGATTTCAATTTTAATCCCGAAGGGGGCATGGTATTGCATATCATTCAAAGTCTGTAATCTAAATCTGAAATCATATCTTTATTTGAAATCATATCTTTCCTTGGTAATCAAGACAACAACCACGTCTAGTTGCTGATTCATCAAAAGTCCTCATCGCTCGGGGCAAATCTATCATCACTTGGGGCATATCAAATTCATCGAGATCCATATCAATCTGGTATTCTCCTAATCTTGTAAAGTGTATCAGCTTTTCATAACCATCGGTTCATTAGTGTTATTTCTTTGGTTCTTCAGTAACTGAAGGGTTCAGATGTGATACCTACGTGATTCTTCTAAGGACAATCAAGTCTAGAATCGGTCACTCACTTCTTCGCAATCATAAGGTTCAAAATCAAGCATTTTGACACTTTTTCACAATCATCGGTTCATTTGCTGTTATAGTTAACATTATCTTTGGTCATTCAGGACCTAATATCATCATATCTTTCATATCAGTTCCATATCTTTATCATACACAGACTATCTTTGAACCACTACGCTTCGCACAACAATTCAAAGAGTGGCAAAATGTAATACCCCAAAAATGGGCTATAGGTTCATTACTCTTCTATATCAACATATCAAACAAAATCGACATCAAAGTCCTAACCCAAGGCACATCTGAACATCATCGAATCCTAATTGATTATCTTAAATTTTGCATTTGGGAATATTCCTAATAATATTCCTAATCATCATAATTATCTTTAATTTAATGATTGTTTGGTGATAAATCTAATTTATCCTAAAGTTTGATTAATTGAATATTCTCAATATTTAATTAATTAGATTTAATTCTGCCACTTAATTGTTTAATTGAAGTTAATTCTATTTATTCCTAAATTGTATTATTTAATTTTGACAATAAATCCAAAATCCTATGAATAATTGATTAAATTCTTATTTAATTAATTAAAGCAAGTTGTCAATTTTTAATAATATTGTTTTTGAATAAAAGTTTGTTGAAAAATAATTGATTAACCCATAAATCAATTGTTTTATTTTTCAAAATCAATTAAGTTGAAGATAAATCACTTTATTTATTAAATTAAATCATATTAAAACATGCACAACCAAGAAAAGTAGGCAACTATCAATTATCAATTAAATCTAAACTCTATTTTTAGTTAAACTCTTCTTTTGCATATTTTTGTGAGTTAAATATCTTTTATTTAAAAATAACTCAAAAATCAACTTGAGTTATTTGAGTGATTTATGGCTTTTTCCCCGTGCACCTCCAAAGCCCTGGATTTCTATAAATTAAGGCCTCAACTCTTCATAATCATCTCATAATTGTGCAAACTTATGTTGGCAAATTGGTGTCTGAAAAATCAGAGCTTCTTTTGCAAATCAAATAACTTTGTGAGATCATTCATATTTTAGCATATCATATTAGAATTTCATTTCTAGATTAGAATATCATATCAAGTTTTCATATAGAATAGTTTCATATCCATTTTTCATCATTATTGCATAGAAAAACCAAAAAAAATAGATTAATTGCCTTCACATTCCATATCCATCTTTTGCATTAAATCCTTTATTTAAGTGTCATCAAGGTCACTGATCTCGATAACAATCTGAGAACATCATACTCGCACCTATTAGAAGGCAGTAAATCACCTGGTTAGTTTAGCTTTCAATTCATTGCATGATTTTGATTTTTGCTAACCTCTAATGTTTTACTGAAGTGTTGTGTCTTTAGATCAGGTACAAAATTCACACACACACCAATAAAATAGGGAGTTCTGATTGTCCAATTTTTTTTAAACTGACACTTGTAATCCTTAGGAGTAACCCTACCACCATTTGTATGAGTAAGCCCATTAATACCCACATCCTCCATACACCCACCAACATTTTTCATAGAAAAATTATTCCTCCAGGTGGTTTTCCTTTTATTTTTGGGAGAAGGGGGTCTAAAATATTAGTTTTTCCCTTGGAACTCAACATAGAAACCCTATCCACACCTTTACATTTCACATCAGTTCCAAGGTCCACATAATTTGACACATATTCAAGGCCATCATCCTCATCAAATAAAATAATTTTCTTTCTTCCATTGGTAATAGGGTTGAGGATTTTTCGCTTGGATGATGAGGGGCCCTATTTAAAAAAATAGTGAAATACCTCATCACCATTAGAGTCCACCTCCTCATTAGAAGTGGTATCCCAATAATGTCCACTCATACATTTTTCTTAAATTTGTCACCAATTTTTCCCAAAGGGTTCCTTTCAACATGCAGAGCCTTGGCATACACCATAATCAAGAGGATCAATCCCTCATGGAGAACATGGATGGATTTACTTTTCTCATGGGATCTAATACTATTGTTCAAATATGACACCAAATAAAAGGGAAAATAGATACATTTTCTATGTTGAAAGTGATTTAAAATGACAAAGTGATAGCTGAAGAGGCTGTATAATTTATCGTTCAAGGTAAGGTAGTGCATAATGACCTTAGTAAAATCCCACCATGGATTTGGAAGAAAAGTCTTCTCACAACCACCATTTGTGTTCTTTCTTACCTTATCCCTTTCTTTTAGTAGGAAGAACACCTCCACTACATTAGTGGTACATTTTTTATTCCTATAGAATTAATTAATTCAATCAAGGTATTGGAGACCTTCGAAAACAACTCTTCATTCACTTCTAGCTCAAGGTTTTAGATACAAATCACCGCATCTTTCCACCCATGAATAAAAGCCTTGGTCATAAAGGAATACACTCTATGAAGATTCTCAATATACCCTGTCAATCCACCCATAGAGAGCTCACTCTGAACCACTTCCATGTATTGTCATTTCTCATAATTGATGGGCTCAAGATGGTTTCTATCACCTCCATTCTATAAAAATCCTAATTTATAGCCAAATGAACTGTTAATAGATCCAAGCTTCTAAGGGAAGAAATCACAATGAAAATAAGGGCAACTAGAAGGCTCATTTTTTTCCCCATAAATGATATCTTCCCAAGGACACCAATAGTCACATCATCCTCTATTATTTCCAAAGACATCTTGTGCATAATACACTCCATAATCATTGTGGAGTAACATATGAAGATCCTCTGAGATCTGATCATTAATGCTCCATTATTTATTATCTTTCGAACCAACCCCAATGTTGGTTAATCTATTTGCAACATGGTTGCCTTAATGGTAAACGTGCAAGATCATATAATCTTCAAAGTCTCTAAGTAATTTGAAATGATCTCTGGTAATGGATTTAATTATCTATCTAGGAGGGGAGGCTCCCTTCAAAAAATTAATGATATTGAGAGAATTAATTTCTAACCACACCCTTCTCAAAATTTTCTCTCTATCCATTTTTATCCTAGCATATGGTATGAGAGCCTCAATAAAGTGGTTTGTCTACCTGTACCAAAATGGAGGGCCACTGTTGAGACAATCCTACCATGATTATCAGGTACCACTCCCCCACATCTTGTAGGCCTTAGATTTCCCTTTTCTACCCCATCAATATTGATTGAACCCATCCTGAGGGTGGGGGACACCACATAACACCATCTCTAGAATATTTCAGGTTAAACAAAGGCTTGGAGATATCCCAATTAAGTTTCCACCTATGAGAAATTTATCCTGATTAGTCATTGATGAAATTAGAAAACTGTCAACTTTAACATCATTAAAAGTGACCTCAAAATTCTCTCTAATTGCTAGATGAATCTTGTTGGAAATCATGTTAGAACAATTTTCTTTATCCCTAAAGATCTAATTATTTTTTTCTTTTCATAGACCCACACAATATGAGATAGTATGAGGTTCCAAATGTAGGATAAAGAATTATTAACAAATTACAAAATCTATTGAGCCCAACATTCCACAAAAGAGTTAGGGAAAACCTAAGAGAGGGATCAAAGATTGAAAAAGTATGCCCAAACATCACACACAAAAGCACAACTGAACAAGATATGTAAAGAATCTTCAACATCATTTAGACAAAGATAACATCAGTTGGGGATGACCATACCTCTTTTGCAAAGATTATCAATAGTTAGAATCTTTTTATGACTCTATAGAAAAAAAAATGTTGATCAAGTAGTGATGATCCTATGATTCCAAAAAAGCCCCCAAAAAGGATTAGGGAAGAGAAATATAGTATGCAACTTGAAATTTTATGAAATAAAGAAGTTCCCATCCAAAGTCTAGGACCAAGTTAAAAGATCCTCAAAATCAGTAAGAGAGATGTGCACAAATCTCAATCAATCTTGAAGGATATAAAGAGAAGAATCTACTTCCGCCAAGTTGAACCACATATGATTACAGATATAATCCTTCACCATCTACCAAATCATCTAATAAAAGTGTCCACAAAATAACCAACCTTAGGATCTATAGTGAAGAGAGCATCACCATACCGACAGTCATCCCAAAACATAAGTTTAGTTCCATTCTCCAAAGACTGGCAAAGACCTTGAGAGATGGAAGACTTAGTACCTTAAATGAACTAACATAAAATATATCAATATTACATAGGCCCTTTATTAGGTTTTCTCTCATAGAGAACTTAGGCACACATAACTAAGCGCCCTTGAAAACTAATCCATCTTATAGCACAAAATCAAATAATTCACTATGAAATTTATTAGAAAACTAGAATTACAAATATTGTATGCTTCTTTGAAATCATCATCTTCATAATACATACCTTTAGGAGAATCAATTCCAACACTTTTTAGTTGGATCTCTTGGACCATGAGTTACCACCTACTAAGGGCATCATCAACTTTATTGGATTGTCCCTTCTTGTGTTTGATAGTGAAAGTATAGGGCTACAAATACTCCACCTACTTCACATGTCCATGATTCAATTTATCCTGCCCATTCAAGAAACTAAGTGAATGGTTGTCAGTGAATACAAAAATCTCCTTTGGTAACAAGTAATGCCTTCACTTTTTTGAGGGCTTGGACCATAGGATAAATTTCTAGGTCATACGAAGAATAACACTTATGGTAGATCAAATTCCACCAAAATGTAAGAGAAATAAGTATGGGTAAAGTCATTATAAGTAAGGTCCACCCTCAAATAATAAGAAGAGGACAACTAATGGTCTCATAGGTAGAAGTATACTAAAACTGTTAGGATAGGTCATCCTCAAGAAGAGAGATGTTATCAATGCAAGAAACCATATTGTATTGATATAATGAGGTGAGTACAAAGGTACAAAGGGATCTACTTAAATAGCCAAGAGCTATTATGAAGCATGGACAAGGTTGAGACAAGCGTGTCAACTTGGAGGAAGGAGAGTTCTGATAGAACTCAACATTATCCATTTGCCTAATTAATGATTGTACCTAAGTAAACTTAAGTAATGATTAAATGGTAAGACTATTTACTTTAACATCCTCCCTTAAGTGTAACTTAGGGAGTATAAGAATGTAGTAGAGAGCTAAATAAGTCACAAAAAACAAAGCCATGTTAGGTACCCATATAAAACTATAATGAAATCTCTCATAACTAGAGAAAAGGAGAAAACCTAGTGGGATAAAACTCCTCTTTAAAAGAGAGAAACATGAAGTTTTAAGAGACCTTCAAAAAGATGTCCTGAAATCATGAACATGAACATCACTAAAGCACAAGGAATTCATAGACAACTTTTGATGACTAATATGGTGCTATATATGATGATCTTCTATGAAGAAGATGATAATTAGGAAAATAACAATATGTATGAGTGTTGCACTTGACACTTCTCAAACATTGATCAAATTAAAACAATGACAATAGCATCTATTGATTAAAGATACAAATGACACATGAATTTTCATGAGTGACCATCGCTACACAAGAAATGAATTTATTTGAGTGATACCATTATCACTTCTCAACCGTGTTAAAAATGCAGGTGCAATAGTCTTAAAAGGAATCCAAGAGTTTTTCAATACACTTCAAGAGAAACCAAGGAGGCTCCACAAAAAGGAATGCAAGAGCATCTCAATGCACTTCAAGTGAAACCAACGAAGTATTAGCACAAATAGTATGACACCCTAGGGAATAATGTTGATTCAGGTGAGGCTTGATACATCCACTAAAATGATGTCTCATCATGCTCTGCATAAGGGACCAAACATGTATCTACAACTAATAAAAGGGTGTGTATGGTCAAACTACACACTCGCATGAGGCAAGAATATCACCAATTTTTCTGTTGTCATGGAGGAAGTCTCACTTTGATAAAGTTATAGTTGGAAAAAAATGGCTCGACACAACCCCCATGGGACTTTATAATTCAGTGTGAGCACAATAATTTTATGGCACATCATGTGTGCAAAATCCCCAAAAGACATGAAACTAGATCTAAGACATCTACAACAATAAGTGCAAATATAGATGCTTACATGATTTAAAGGAAAAAAAAACTAAAGAAAAAACTTGAAAAAAATTGCAAAAATCAAGTGCAAGAAATAACTTTTGCGATGATACTTTAGGTTGCCAAAACTAGACTCTGGATGTCCAATCTATGGTCATTTGAAGAAAATCACCTATTAGGGCAGAAAGGTGAAAAAGAAAATACCCACTCCTCTTAAGTACCCAGGGGCGTGGGTTTGGTCCTCCAAGGGACCATTAGCTCATCATATTAGAAAAGAGTGCCGCTCCCATATAGAGAGGCCCCATAAGAGCTAAGAAGGTGGTTAGGTTTGATGGTGGCTTTACATGCCAACCCCTATACCCACCAAGAGCCAAAAGTATGGGCACCATGAGGTAAATAAAGGCCCATTTGAGGCACTTGTGAAGCACAGACTTGATGAGAAACTCAATCTAACTTGCAGAGAACCATGAAGCTCTCGGTTGCTATATGTGACTAAAAAGGCACTGATGGCTCTTTACTCATAGAAAGAGACAAGAGCATGTGCACTGAAGAAGGACCATAGACTTACTAAAAACAAGTGTAGTCAAATCACCAAAATATGCCTTGCAGAAAGAAGGTACTCCTCACAAGTATTCTCCCAATGTTGATGAACTCAAAGATGGGAAGCCATCTACAATAAGTAACCATCAGTCAATGAATGTAGGTCATGCACAAAAAGAAAATAGGCCTACCAATAGCCTTAATTTTCCCCTCGCAGACTAGGAAACATTGCACAGATATAATAATCAACACTTGCTTGAAAGCCTTTTAGAGAAATTGATGCCTCAAACTACTGGATATTATATACGATCAGAATATATCCCATTAACAGAGACTAAATGCCTTAAGGAGGACACCAACCACATGCCTCTCACACTAGTCAACTCGCCAATTAAGCCAACCACAAAAAAAAAAGACCATGGACTTCAATAAATTCACCGACAAGAAAAGACGAGCAATCAATTATCTATCGGTGTAAGTCGAGCCAAGACTAATGAGCTGTTTGTCAAAGAAAGGCATCAATCATATTGCCAATAATGAACGCCTCCTCCAAACTGAGAGCATATTTAGAGAAGAATCCTAAATGGGCCCTCATATGTTGACCATATGTGTAACAACTAAATACATGGGCCACCATAAATATTAACATTGGCCATGGATGTGGATTTCTTTAATCAATGCTAAGAGAGAGCTGCAAAATAAAACAAATGCAGTTTCTAGTGAGAAGGCTTCACCATATCACTTAATGAGACTTCAAGCCAAAATTGCAAGTCAAACACTCAGCAAGCTTGCAAAAGAGTTGATCTATGTGTTGTCACTATGACTATAGAATTCAAAAGGTTCAAGAAAGTCACCATACAACCAGATCCATGTGGCTAAACCCAAACTAAGAACCTTTAGCTGATATAATTATCGATAAGGCAATGTTTGACTATGACCGATCTAAACTAAAATGCCATCACAACAAGGTGATGTCTTGTGTGTTGGATTTTCAGAATAAAATTCGATTGTCTTAGCCTCCTTATTTGACTTTTTTAAATGATAAAGTTTAAATCTGATTTTTTGTGTGGACTTTGAGAGATAAGTTAAAATCATATTTTGGGGAAATCTGATTTTTCCTTTGGACTTCCGATTTCTTCTTTTCGATAGAAAATTTTCTATAAAGGGAAGAATGTCTTTATTCTTCCACATATAATGAATGTAAGAAGTTCATTTTTGTATGCAGTAGCAAGAGATTAAGTTTTTTGTAATACTCTATTTTTTATTAGAGAAGTTTTTCAACAACAGTGGTAAGTGATTATTCTATTAAGAAGTGATTGCTTCAAATAATTTGTAAGAGTTTTGAGAAGCTCTAAGAAGTTTGTATACATCTCTAGATAGCTACAAGTTTATTATTCTTATTTTAGAAGTGATTTCAATTTAAATGGAAGAAAGAAGAAGCTTGCATATTTGTCCAACTCTCTATTTATATTTTGTCTCTGCCCTATTTTGGAGATTTTGAATTTATTCATTGCTGAAATAGAGCATCATTCCTGTGTGTTTCCAGAATATAGTGTTACTCTATATTCTTTACATGGTATCAGAGATGATTGGCCCTCAATCCTTATGAGTTTGGGCATTTGTTTTTTTTGGTTATTTTTTTATCTTGCATAAGAGACATGATTGGAGATGTAGGAAAGAGTTGACAGCAGTCACCATCCTTCAATGGACAAAAATATGATATTTGGGCAAAGAAGATGAGGACTATTATGACTGCAAATGACTTGTGGGAGCTTGTGGTCAATGGATTTATGGATGTGACTGACCCTACTCTGTTTGCTGCCCTCACAAATAATAAAAAGAACTTAGTTGAAGGAGTTAAGGAGGAAAGATACGAAAGCTTTGAGCTTGATAGAAACTACCTTGACAGAGGCAATCTTTCCTAGAATAGCAATAGCTGATTATTCCAAAGAAGCTTGGCATATTCTTCACAAGTTTTAAAGGGACTAAAAAAGTTCATTTTGTGAAGCTCCAAATGCTTTGAAGAGAGTTTGAGACTCTTCTCATGAAGGACATTGAGTCCATTTTAGATTTTATCTCAAGACTTCCTAGTTTGATAAACCAGTTGAGAACCAATGGAGAAACCATGGAGGAGCAAAGAACAGTAGAGAAATTTTTGAGAAGTCTGCCCTCAAAATTTGATAATCTAGTAATTTTCATTGAAGAGGCAAAGGATCTCTCATTAATGACTATTGATGACTTAATGGGTTCTTTCCAAACCCATGAGCATCGCATTAATAGGTTTGCAAATTCTTCTCAAGAACAAGCTTTCAGAGCTCAAGCCAATGCAAGAGGCAGGGGAAGAGGAAGAAACAACTGTGGATGAGGTTCAAGAGGAAGAGGTCATGCTAACTCCAGAAAAAAAATACTAGAGGAGAAAGCTCAAGACAAGAAGCCACAAATGAGGGAGCTAATAGCTCTCAGAATAATTCTAGAGAAGGCAAGAAGAAAAATAGCTCAGACAAGAGTAATATTGAATGTTATTATTGTCATAAATTTGGGTATTATGCTAGTGAATGATGGGAAAAGAAAAGTGATTAGTCAAAGCCAAGTGCAAATGTGGCTGATATAAAAGTAGGTGATGGAAATAATCCTACAACCTTCATCATGTGCTATGTTGGTAAAGAAGGTAGCCCTGAAGTCTCGTATTTAGACAACGTTTGTAGTAACCACATGAGTGGTAATGAAAGTCTTTTTTCTTTCATTGATAAAAATATAAAGTTTGAAATTAGAATGGGGAATAATGGAATTGTTCCAGTCTTGGGCAAAGGATCTATTATGATCCACACCAAGCAAGGTGAGAAATAAGAAATTTAGAATGTTTACTCTGCCCCAGGTATAAATCACAATTTGATGAGTGTTGGACAACTCACTCAAAATGGTAATAAAGTGTTGATGGAGAATGACCAATGTGTCATTTATGAGAAGGATGGGAGTAAGAAAATTGTTGCACAATTCAAATGATAAAGAATCAAATGTTTCCATTGAAGGTAGAGATGTGTTTCTCTTCACAATCAGCAGTTGCACCTCCCAAGAAAGAATGTAAAGCAGTACAACAATCAGCTTTCAAGATCATGATTGAAGACCCCTCCAATCTATGGCATTTAAGGTATGGACATCTTGGCTATGCTGGTTTAAATTTATTGTCTAAGAAAAGAATGGTAGATGATTTTCCATGTATTTAAGAGTTTAGTAGCAAATGTGAAGCTTGTATTTTGGGTAAGCAACATAGGCTTCCCTTTAATTCTAGAAAATCTAGAAGAGCAAGATCATCATTAGAGCTGGTGCATACTAATTTAGTTGGCCCTATGAAAATCACTTCCATTGGGGGGAGTACTTATTTTATGACTTTCATAGATGATTTCAGTCATAGAACATGAGTTTATTTTATGAAAAATAAATCTGAAGAGTTTGATAATTTTTTCGAATTTGAGGCCCAGGCTAAAAATGAAAGTGGACAAAATCCTAAAGTCCTAAGGTCAAATACAAGGGGTGAATATACCTCCAATATTTTTGTAAAGTTTTGTAGGCAGAATGGCATAAAGGAGCTAACAACCAGTTATACTCCACACCAAAATGGAGTGGCTGAAAGAAAAAATAGAACTATCGTTGAGATGGAAAAGAGCATGATGAAAGAAAAAGGACTTGCAATTGAATATTGGGGAGACATTGTAGCAACAATAGCCTATTTAATAAATAGAAGTCCTACAAAATCAGTCAGTGACAAGATTCCATTGGAAGCATGGGCAAAGCATATATGGATAGTTGAACACTTGAGAGTGTTTGGGTGTGTAGCATATGCACATATGCCAAAGGAGAAAAGGATAAAGTTGGGTGACAAGGGTGTGAAGTGTATCTTTGTGGAATATAGTCTTGATTCAAAGACATATATTGTATAATTCAGTCACCAAAAAGATCATCACTTCAAGAGACGTGGAGTTCATTGAGAATGAATCATGGGATGGCTCAGTGGACATGTCTTCAAGAACTTTAAGTAAAGTGCCTATTATTGTTGAATATGATGAGTTTAATGATCATAAAAATGATATAATAGTAGATATAGAAGGCTCGAGAAGGCTGCAAATTGGCCCCACAAAGAACAACAACAGCTATACTGAGAGCTATGATCCCACTCTCACCTCCCTAGTGCCAAGAAAGACCAAGAGTCTAAGGGAGATATACCAAGATGAAAGGTATGAAAATGAATTTGATGAAAATATCAGTTTTGCATTATTTTCTCATAGTGATCCAATTTATTTTGAGGATGTTGAAAAAGAAGAAAAAATGGTGTAAGGCCATGGATGAGAAAATGTATGCAATAAAAAGAAATGAAACTTGGGAGCTCACTAATTTACCTCCCAACAAGAAAATTATTGGAGTTAAATGCGTTTACAAGACCAAGAGCAATGTTGAAGAAAAAATAGATAGGCATAAGGCTCAATTGATGGTCAAGGGGTACAAATAGCAATTTGCTAGAAATTATAATGAAACCTATGCCCCTATTGCTATAATGAAAACCATGTGTGCTATCATAGCAATTGCAGCTCAGCACAAATGGAAGGCATATCAAATGGATGTGAAGTTTGCCTTCTTGAATGGAGTATTGAAAGAAGAGGTTTATGTGGAGCAGCCTCCTAGTTATGAATTTTTGGGCCATGAAAGTAAAGTGTATAGTTTGAAGAAGGCTCTTTATGGGCTTAAGAAAGCTCCAAAGGCATGGTATAGTAGAATTGACTCATATTTGATGAGAAATGGTTTTTGTAAAAGCGATGGTGAGCTCACTCTTTACATCAAGGCAGCTAATGGTAATATTTTAATTGTTGTCTTGTATGTTGATGATTTAATCTTTACTGGGGATAATGATTTCCTCATTGCTGATTTTAAAGAGGCCATGAAAAGTGAGTTTGAAATGTCAGACTGAGGTCTCTTGAGATATTTTCTAGGCATAGAAGTAAAAAAAATGCATGATGGTATTTTTATCTCTCAAGAAATACATGCAAATTAGATCTTGGAGAGATTTAAAATGAAAATTAGCAAGCCTACCCCAACATGAACTTCATTAGGTTTAAAGTTAAGCAAGAAAGATTGCAGCAGCAATGTGAATCCAACTTTATATAAAAGTTTAGTTGGAAGTTTGATATATTTAAGAGCTACTAGGCTAGACATAATGCATGTAGTAAGTTTGATTTCCAGATTTATGGAAACTCCAAAGGACTCCCATTGGCAAGCAGGAAAGAGAATCCTAAGGTATGTTAATGGGACCAAGGGATATGGTATTTTTTATACTGCAATAAATGTTTTTGGTCTTATTGGCTACACAGATAGTGATTGGGCAGTGAGTTTGGATGATAGCAAGAGCACTTCTAGATATGTCTTTCACATGCGTTCAGGTGTAATCTCATGGGATTCTAAGAAGCAACCCATAGTTGCTCAATCTATAGCAGAGGCTGAATATATAGCAGCAAATACAACAGCATGTCAAGCTATTTGGCTGAGAAGAATCTTGGCAGATTTGAAGGAAGAACAAGAGGATGGAACCACAATATTTTCTCAATAGCTTTGTCGAAGAATCTAGTGTTTCATGGAAGAAGAAAGCACATTGAAATCAGATATCATTTTATTAGAGAATTAGTTGAGAATGGTGAAATAAAAATGGGGTTTTGTAGGTTAGAGCAGCATCTAGTAGATATTTTCACCAAGCCATTGGGTATTGCAAGTTTTGAGCACCTAAGGAGAAATATAGGCGTAGTTAGTTTGGATCAAGCATGATCTTGTTTGTCGGCTCAAGAAAATGGGGGAGTGTTGGATTTTCAAAATAAAATATGATTGTCTTAGCCTCCTTATTTGACTTTTTTAAATGATAAAGTTTAAATCTGATTTTTTGTGTGGACTTTGAGAGATAAGTTCTAATCAGATTTTGGGGAAATTTGATTTCTTCTTTGGACTTCCAATTTCTTCTTTTGGACAAAAAATTTTCTATAAAGGGAAGAATGTCTTTATTCTTCCACATATAATGAATGTAAGAAGTTCATTTTTGTTTGCAGCAGCAAGAGATTAAGTTTTTTGTAATACTATATATTTTATCAGAGAAGTTTTTCAACAGCAGTTGTAAATGATTATTTTGTTAAGCAGTGATTGCTTCAGATAATCTTGTGAGAGTTTTGAGAAGCTCTAAGAAGTTTGTATGCAGCCCCAGATAGCTGCAAGTTTATTTTTCTTATTGTAGAAATGATTTCAGTTTAAATAGAAGCAAGAAGAAGCTTGCATATTTCTCCAACTCTCTGTTTATGTTTTATCTCGACCCTATTTTGGAGATTTTGAATTTATTCATTACTGAAAGAGAGCATCATTCCTATGTGTTTCCAGAATATAGTGTTACTCTATATTCTTTACATTGTGGTGGGCATCATACAAAGCACGATGCATGGGCCTACTAAAGCAATGATAGCTACCAAATATTATCATTGTAGAGGTTCCCATATCAATTATCACTGCAAAGGATCCCCATATCAAATCCTCATAGTGAAGATGTCCAAAAAAATAAGAAGAGACTACTAATGGTCTCATAGGTAGAAGTATACTAAAACTATTAGGATAGGTCAACCTATACTGAGGAGTCAATCTACATAAATATTTCATAAGAGATGTTATCAACATAAGAAATTATATTCTATTGATATAATGAAGTGAGTACAAAGGTACAATAGTACAAGAGGATATACTTGGTAATTTGACCCAAATAGTAAGGCTACAGCTAAGCTCCGTCCAAAATGTACCAAAGACAAAAAAAAAGTCAAAGTTTTTTTTCCTAGATTTGCAAAAATATTGATTTTTTTGCAAATTTTTTGTGGTTTTCGATCACAAGATGTGTAGATCATGAAGAACAAATGCTGAAAATTTCATGAAAAACTGTTGTGTTTTCCATTTTTTGAAATTTGGTCAACGATGCATTTTGGATGGAGCTTAGTCGTGTCCAGTAAGTAATAATGTGAATAGGCTATTGTAAAAGCTTGAAGGAAGGAAATCAAGGATGAAGCAATAAAGAACTCACTTAATTTTTTGTGTTACTTTTCTATAAGAATTTTGGACTTTTTTGGGATGTCTTAAGACTTCTATCTTTTTACTTTTGGTAGCTTACAATATCTATCATGGCTTTCTTCTTTGAAAAATTTTCTTGGAAAAAAATATTCAAAATCTTCAAATGTAATCAAAGTTATATTAGGTATATCTAATAATAGATTTTGGAATTATTAAAGAAAATTTGGTAGCTAAGTTTTATGCCAATGTAATCTTAGGTATTTGTGATAGAAAAATTGTAAGATAGTCAAATTAAGGTCACTTGGCTAACTCTATTAATTCTAACTCTATAATGAAATATTTATTAAAGTTAATAGAGTAGGTGAATGATCCTCTCTACTAGTAATTTTTTTTAAAAATAGCATTGATTGTTCTTGTAACAATCTAGGCATATCTAGAATTGGTAAACATGTGTGCATTATTCTTGTGTACGTTACATGGATTTTATTATTTTGACATCTGTTTTTAAAAAAGAGGAGAGTTTTCATGAATCTTATTCAAGTTTGCACAATCATTTGTAAAGATAATTCTTCTTCATTGGTGAAACTTTGGTTCTATACTTTGTATTCATAGTCCAAGAGAAAGAAATGAAGTAGTATCTATTTAGTCAAATAAAAATCTCATGTTAATTATAATTCATATGCAACAAATTGGAAGTCTTTGTTGTCTACTTATTCTTCACATTTTCTTCATCTCCTTCATAATTAATAGCTTAGAATATTCTTGTCTAATTTTATTTAGAATTTTGTGTTTTATTAGTTTTATAATTGTTATGGCACAAAAGAGATAGATTTGAGATATACCTCCTTAAATTTTTGTCCTTTAAATTTAATGATAATTACTTACAATTCTTTTTTCCCTACACTCATGAGTTATAAATTATATATTTATATTCTTTGGGGAAATAGGAATTTGATAATGATGTTTATGAGTAATCTTACAGAATTCTCATAGTTTGCTAACTTATCTATCAAGAAAACTATGTACGCTATTAAAAAAACTCTACCAGAGTCTCTGAATCTTGCTGGTCCACTTAATGCTTTAATAAACTTTTATCGCATGTGAATATTGTATTGTTGTGTTTTAAATCAAATCAAATCCCACCAAATCAAACCGATCGTGAGTCCCTATCAACTCCTAAATGATAACAAGTTGTATGAATAAGTGTCAAATATACATGGATGACTAAGTAGGCTTAATTAAGCCTAAGTGTAGATAATTAAAATAAATACACTAACACCCCCTTTTAAGTATAACTTAGGAGGGAAGATTAAAAAGTTGGTCCTGACTACTAACCTGGTGAGGTCCCATGTACAATAAAATCTCTCATAAATGGAGAAAGATATAAACCTAGAGGGAAAAAATATCCACCAAAAAATAAATAAGAAGAGAAGAAGCCTAGAAGCCCACCCCCCCTACCCCACAAAGGATGATGATACCAATGATGTAGATCGCACACAAAGAAGAGCTTGTAGATGACTAAACTTTTTCTTTGTGAAGGGTTTGGTGAAGATGTCAGCAACCTGCTATGAAGAATATAAAAAGACTAAGTCAATGATCAACCCATGAATAAGCTCTTGAATTTTATGCATATGAATCTCTATGCGTCTAGTTTCCTGATATTAAGCTAGATTCTTGCATATCTATATGGTGCTCTTATTTTTACAATAAGTGAATGTTGGCTTACTGAAAGGTATACCAAATTTAGAAAGAATGCATTGAAGCTATATGGCCTCAATAGCTCAGTTAAAGCCCCCCTAAACTTTGCCTCTATGGATGATATATAAATAGAATTATGCTTCTTGCTAGACCAATTGATAGGATCTGAACCAAGTGAAAATTTGTAACTTGAAATGGACTAGTGATACTTAGTATCCCTAGCCCAACCTGAATCTGTAAAAAAAACCAAGTCAATAGATGAGCCAAATTTGTAGTGAATTCAAAACCCAAAAATACCATGAAGATAATGGAGGATCCTCTTAGCTACTTTCCAATGTAGCTCATGAGGTTCCTGCATAAATCTGGATACTATACCAATGACATTTGAAATGTTCATCTTGGTATGACTCAAGTAAATAAGACTACCAACAAGTTGTCGATACAAGGTAAAATCAACCAAGGATATGGTAAAAGAAGTCTCAATCTTGACTCCAGATAGAAAAAGAGTCGAAGATGGTTTACAAGTAGTCATGTGAAAGTGAGCAAGTAAATCAAGAGTATACTTAGGTCAAGAGCAAGAGTAATGAAAGCCATTGTGAAATCTCAATACCAAGGAATTAATGCAATGAACCCAAGTATATCATAGAAAATCTATTGTGGAGTGATGTCTTCATTGCTGCAATAGTAGAGGAATTACTCCCAGTGATCAAAAGATCATCAACATATAGAACCAATATAAAAAGTGAATCATCCTGTCATAATAGCTACACATTAGAATCTGAATGGTATCTAGTAAAACCTAAAGATACAAGGTAAGAATCCATCTTGGCATACTACGCTCTAGGATCTTGTTTGAGGCCATAGATAGATTTCCTAAGTCTACAAACGAAGGGTAAATCTTGAACAAATCTAGGTTGTTGGTCCATATAGATTTCCTCCTCTAGGTCTCCATGATGAAATGCACTCTTCACATCCATTTGGTGTACATCCCACACATGTCGTACGGCTATAGCAACTGTGAGTCTAATAGAAGTCATCTTAGAAATAGGTGCAAATATTTATGTGTAGTAAATTCCTGCAACTTGTGAAAAAGCTTTAGTAGCCAATCATGCTTTGTACTTATCAACTGACCCATTTGCTCCAAATTTAGTTTGATATCTCCATCTACATCAAATTTCCTTCCTTCTCTTAGGAAGTGGAGTCATATCCCAAGTGTGATTCATAATTAAGGAATCATATTCCTCATCCATCGAAATATCCCACTCTAGTATGTCTAATCCATCTCTAAAAGTCTAAGGATCAAAAACTAAAGTAATAAAGGCATATGACTCCTCATACAAATCTACCTAAATCTATTTATAATATGCTTAATCCTGTACCCATGTATTTTCTCTATGTAGAGCATGAGATGTAGGTATGAAAATATCAACCTCTAATGAAATCCCTAAACTGGATGAAGATGAACCTTCATCACTATCATAATTGTATGAACTAGAAGAAGAGTTATACCCAGAATCTGGTGTGAATGATCTGAACCATCAGTACTGTAATCTGGATTTGAAGAGTCTGCAATATGGTGAGAAGTATCAAGTATAGTTTCAATACGTGTTTCTTGAAACTTAACACTTCTCTCAATAAACAATTCATGTGTGCAATATGGTGAGAAGTGTCAAGTAAAGTTTCAATACGTGTTTCTTCAAACTTAACACTTCTCTCAATAA
Source organism: Chamaecyparis obtusa (assembly GCA_027943335.1). Lineage (NCBI taxonomy): Eukaryota > Viridiplantae > Streptophyta > Pinopsida > Cupressales > Cupressaceae > Chamaecyparis > Chamaecyparis obtusa. The sequence continues at coordinate 418,025 of BSBK01003732.1, read as the reverse complement.
ACAATTCATGTGTGGTAGGGTGGAGTAGGCGATAGCCTTCTACGCCATCTAGATATCCCACAAAGATACAAGGTTTGGATTGTGGATCCATAGCTTTACAACGTTCTTTTGGAATGTGGGCCACGGCTTGAGAGCCCAATACTCTAAAATGATCAATTGTCGGTTTCCATCCTTTCCAAGCTTCAAAGGGAGTGATACTCTTCAAGGCTTTATGAGGAACTCTATTCTGAATATAACATGCACAATTGACTTCTTTAGCCCAATATGATGGTGTGAGGCCCTTAGAGTGAATCATACAATTAGCCATCTCTTTTAAAGATCTATTTTTAAGTTCTGCAACACCAGTTTTTTAAGGATAATATAGAACTGTACGTTGTAGATCTATCTCAAATTATTAATCTTTCATCTTTTTACGTCTGCTTTCTATCTTTCCAGAGAAAATTATCTTTATTAATTTTAAGATTAACATCAACTCTTGGACAGATTGAACTCTTGCTATAATTAAACTAGATGGAACTTACTCTCAGCTCGTACAAGCAACCATTAACAACCTTTCTACAGACTGACAAGAATATACTGGTCTTCCACTACTCCTTAGAGAGAACAATTATCTTATTCAATGCAATCCCCAAAATAAACTTCTCCTCTAGATTTTCTACCGACACTACATAAGCTATCCAGCCTCTTTGAAAGCTAATGTAAAGGATAAGACTTATACCTACACCATACAATGAGCTCTTGAAACTCTTAGAGGTCCTTGTAAACAACACCAAAGTTCAAACCCACAAAAGATTTCGAACTGCAACTAACAGTAACAAATTTCCCGAACCCGCGAAATCTGTAAAGCAGGGGCCACAATAACAATGAATTATGCCGTCAAATTTGGTACCTGATATAGTAATTAACCTTATGGATAGCATTGGCAACTAGCTTTCTCTTCCTACATACTGATAGCAATAATGGAACACAGAGGCCCCTCACACATGGATAATACATATCAGGTGTTTTACGTCCATTTCCCTGCCACTGTACAAATCACTTACTCCTCTACAGTGATTACATTTCAATCGATAGATACCTCAACGAGCAACAGCCAATCTCCTATCTTTCGCAGTGCATTTCTTGATAAGCCTAATTATTAACCATTACGTATATATAACGGTGATTTCTCAACGAGTGAGATCTCCTTAAACGTTATAGTTTTAGTCAATTAAATGTAATTTTGATATACATATAGGAAGGGTATGCAGTTCAAATAGAACAATCTAACAGCACAAAGTGCAACCTAAATAGTCAAAATGTATCAACTATTTAAACTCATGGATTATGAGCGGCCTTTAAAAAGACGATGAAATATGAGATTTTTTTAATCTAATAGTGTATCATTGTTTTAAAACAAAAATATGATAGGTATACTGAAGTGAAAATTTCAGATAATTAAATATTGTAAAATAAGTTAGATATAAAGAAATATTAAAAAAATATATATTAAAAAAATAAATAATAATTTGTTTGTTAGATAGAAACTAATAAGAGAAAGATATTGTTGTTGGGATATTGTGATTAGTCAAGATATATAGTGGGAAAAAAATGAACTTTCCAAAAAAATTTCTACTACATCCAAAATGGTTCAGAAATCTGATGTCAAACACGCAATAGATCTTACCTTACTACCTAGCTTAGCAAACACATTAGTGCATTGAATAACTTTTGTTGGTCCTAGCATATGTTTTTAATGTTTTGTCAAAATAAATGTACTCATTCTTAGGGGCAGCATAATAAAGGGAGAATTTTGATGTCTTTCTAACAGTATTCACCATAAGGTTAATGAGAAGTGCATGACTCACATTTTCTTGTAGTAATCCTTTTTTAAGTGTCTCTAGAGGTAGTGGTGGCACATCTAGAACCCACATCTTATTTGTGTTACTTTTCTATTAGGATTTTGAACTTTTTTGGGATGTCTTAAGCTTCTATCTCTTTACTTTTGGTGGCTTACAATTTTGATCAAAGTTATATTAGGTATATCTAACAATAGATTTTGGCATCAATAAAGAAAATTTGGCGGCTAAGTGTTATGCTGATGTAATCTTATGTTCAAATATTTGGTTAATAGAATAGGTGAATGGTCTGCACTTTGAGTGGGATTTTTCAAAAATAACATTGATTGTTCTTGTAACAATCTAGGTGTATCTAGAATTGGTAATTTAGATATGTACATTAGTTTGAAAAATATTCTAAAGTGGGTTGGAAGAGGATAATATATGAGATAGATTTCAATATTTTGACATCTTTAAAACAAAAAATTGGGAGTTTTTATGAATTTTGGTTAAGGTTGTAGAATCATTTGTAAAGAGAGTTCTTCTCCATTAATGAAACTTTAGTTCTGTACTTTTTATTCATATTCCAAGAGAGTGAAATGTAGTTATAGTTATTTAGTCAAATGAACATCTAATGCTAATCATAATCAATATGTAATAAACTCAATCTTTGTAATTTCTTCATCTCCTTAATAATTATTGACTTTGATCATTCTTATCTAATTTTAATTAGAATTATTTGTTTTATTGGTTTTATAATTCTTTTGATACAAAGAGATAGATTTGAGATAAACTTACCTCCTTAAATTATCGTCCTTTAAATTTAACAATAATTACTTACAATTTGTTTTTCCCGCACTCATGAGTTCTGAATTAATATATTTATATTCTTCGGAAAAAGAGGAATTGGATAATGATGTTTAACAGAGTAATCTTTCAAAATTCTCATAATTCGCTAACTTATCAATCAAGCAGACTACGTACGCTATTAAAAAACTCTGCAGAGTCTTCGAATCTTGCTTCTGTTCGTGATGCTTTAATCAACATTTATCCCATGTGAATTTTGTGTTGCCGCGTTTTAAGAAAAGAGTTTGATACCGCATCAAATCAAACCGATAGTGAATCCCTATCTCAACCCTGAAGCAGCAGACATGGATGTCTAATTAAATACCAGCCCTTGCTGAGAAACTAGGCTGTGCAGTGCATACTATGTCTGGAAACCCTAATTCTGATGAAGCCATGGCAAGAATGAACTATATAACCAAGAAAATGAAATCAAGTGATGCCTTGGGAGCACTGAAACATATAATTGAATCTACAAACAGGGAAAGAGCAACGGCTGCAGAGAGGTTGAGGAGGAACCGAATGAAATATTTCTGTGCAAAGCTTGAATCTCTCATACCAACAACTGTTCCAAAGGTAACTATTACGAACCCAGTTTTTCAAATTTTCTTTAGGCAAATGCCATCTGAATAATTTTTTCCTTCTCTCTGACAATTTTTATAGGCTGACAGAGGCGGTGTGCTGGATGCGGCTGGCAATTACATTAAAGAACTGCAAGACCAAGTAAGCCAACTGAAGGGAAAGAAAGACTGTTTTCAAGCAAAGCTACGCGAACAAACAGTTAAGCAAAAGGGAGAGATCAATAAGGTCGATGTGGAGATTAAGGAGAGGGAGTGTGTAATAATCATCAGTAGCATGAGAAGGCCGAGGCAGTTTTGGAGGGTGATTATGGAGGTTGAACAACACGGCCTAGATGTTAACATGTCACAGTTTTCTTCAAGTGAGTTCTTTGCATATCTCTACTTCAATGCCACTCTCAGAGAGGGTGTGAAAGAAGTGGACCTTTCTCAGCTACAGAATTCTCTCAAAACCAGGTTATTAGCTGCGTATTAGGGTTTCAGGAGGAGGATGGAGCGCATTTTAGGGTTCTGGATGGTAGGAATAAGTCAATGTTTGGGAATATAGCTCATCGTTGGGTCATGGCTGAGAGAGCACAGATCAAACTATTACATTATTATCGTACAGATGCATTTTATCACTGTCTAGAATGAAAGAAGTCGAACCTGCTCAGCTTCAGTGTAATCTATAAACCAGGCTGTTAGCTGCATATTAGGGTTTCATAGCACATCGTTTCAGCCCGTATTAGCAAGTTTTGTGTTCAGACAGATAACCTGATAGGTGGTAGGAATCTGAGCTCATTGTTGGGTCATGGTTGAAAAACCACGTCTCTTTCTATCGTACATAGGCATTTTCCTTTCTAGATATTACTTACGTGTTTGATTGAAATAATTCTTCAAAAGGACAAATTATTGTATTCACGCATTCACTCTGATCATTATTATTCTCAACATCAGTAGAGATGCTGTAAGGCTTACAACGCACACATTCATAATCTCTATGATCATCGTACATCTTTGATGGAAAGCAGTAGTTTATTGAAGTAAAATTTTAATACGATGATATAAAAATGTATAGATAAATAAAATCAATTTAAATATTTAAAAATGTTTCAACACAAATTCGGTATGGGAATTTCATTAAGGGCCCGTTTGGACGCAGGCATATCGGCCGTTATTCCCGAATTGCGAATTCAGAATTTGAAACCCATTGTTTGTGGTCGACATGCACGGATGGAATTGGAATTTCGGTATGCCAATTTTGCCAAAAAAATGGGCATACCATCTTCCACTTGAAAAGGTGGAATTGGAATATCGGGCTCGCATGCCCGTTTTCAAATGCCAATTTTGAAAGGTTGTCGGGTCCACAGGGTGTTGATATAATTTTTGAAATCCGCTTTTGGAATGTCGTCGGGTCCGCAGGGTGTTTGTAACATTTTTGACATCCACTTTTGAAAGCTCTCGGGTCCGCAGGGTCAACGACATTATTTCCTCCATCTGCGTGATTGCATTGCGAGGTTTTTTGGTGATTCTTCCTGCCTCTCATGTCGTCTTTTCTCTGGGTTTTTCATCGCGTCATTTCTTCTGTCCGCGACGCTTCTGTGAAGGCTATAGGGTTTGGGCGGCACCATGGATTTTTCTAGTGGGATTTGCACGCATTTTCAGTAAATTCGGTGGTTTTCCTCTGCATACATGGGAATGCTTCTTTCTGCTGCAGCTCGAACTCCATGAGAAATCATTCCATTCTCCATTTTTAATGCTTGAAAGTAGAGGGTTTCTGCGACGCCAACAGAAAGGAACAAAACTTGTGAGTTTTTCCTTACTTTTCTTTGTACTCCATTGCAAGGTCCAATGCTTTAGTAATATGGCCAGGATTTTAACACTGATTTATGAGCTCTGAGGTTTTCCAAAAAATGGCAGAAATAAAACCCTCATTTGCATTGCAAACCTCAGAGCTCATAAATCAAAACTTGTGAGCTTTTCCTTACTTTTCTTTGTACTCCATTGCAAGGTCCAATGCTTTAGTAATATGGTCAGGATTTTAACACTGATTTATGAGCTCTGAGGTTTTCAAAAAAATGGTAGAAATAAAACCCTCATTTGCGTTGCAAATGTCTGATTACCAGCCATGAAGAATTGTATACACCTAATATTATCTATATGCTCGACTTCTGAAGGATAGCTGTATTTTGCATACTAGGATCTCTGCTATTATGATATCTTCCTCATATGCCTTCATGTTGATTGCTATCTATAGGAATACTGTAATGTATCTGATATATCATGGTCACACACCTCAGTTTCTGTGAATTTGTTGGTGTACCTATTTCAATTCTGTGACATTTGAGCTTGGTCCTCATGTACTCTGCAGTACCATTCTCCACATTGACCATGCTTCTAAAACATTAGCACTACTACCTATGGCATGTTGTTCTTATTGCTTCTGTACTTTGATGTTTGCATTCATTTACCATTTTAATAAATGCTGATAGATTTGTTTTCTCAGATGATATGTCTCTGACTTGATCATAACATGCTCTTCTCAGTCCCTTACTGTAGAATCTGTTATTATGCTCTAACATGTCTTGATAGCTCTTTATGAAAATGCTAATCACAATCATATTCCTCTTTTCTGATCACAGTGACTTAAGTCATTTTCTTTATGTGATACAGCTAGCTACACACAGCTATTTGATCACTGAACACTCCAAGAGTGTTAAGATAACCTATTCTTACTGTCATTTTCTATATCCTTGTAGCTGTGATTTTGAATAAGAGGAACTATCTCATTTGCACACAAAGGTTAAGAACCAGTGATTGTCCTAAGCAATTCAATGCTTCATTTCAAAATCACATAAAATTGCAATTTAGTGCCTCTGTGCCTGCTTGAATGGTGCTTTCCAGCCCATTTACACTCCAATTTAGTGCCTCTGTGCCTACTTGAATGGTGCTTTCCGAGAAGAGGACAAACTGTACATATCAAGCTTGATTTCAAAAATTAAATCCCATTTCAAATCCCACATCGTGTTAGAAAACCAGGAAACCAGGCTGCTTAGCACACACAAAAGACCAAATTTTGCATAAAGCAGTAAGGTAGATGAATCATTCTCTATGACTTCAAACATGATATGAGACACCAATTTCAGAGACCTAACAAATTATAATCAATGGTGTAGCGTTCAGAGTCCAAATTCCTAGAAGATGATGAATGCAGGACCCAAATACAAATCTGACTTGTATTTTACACATACAGCCACAGTTTGAATGCCAAAACTAAGATGTGTGGTTGTCTCTTGTAATTGAAAATAGCATAAGTAAATAGTTAAAATTTTTACCTCACCTCATTTCTGTTTGGACATAGTTATTTTCCTTTTGGACTTGGGAATGGTGACATTTAGAACGCTATTTTTTAATTTCCTCCTTAATTTTATGTCAGGAGTACAAACATAGTGTAATGGTTAGTTATGTATTTCCACACAGGGCATAGATGGTTGAAGTGATTGAACAATTTTAAAAAGAACAAATGCCTGCATCAAAGTTGAGGTCAAGGCTGCACAATCTGGAGCAGAAGAACAATGACATCTCAGAGATTGTGTCACATAAGGAAATTTAGGCACAAAGAATGGCCACTTAGTTTCTACACAGACCCTAGATATTTAGGTTACAGACATACTAATAAACCAAAGACACTGAACAAACATGCAATCAATGATGGCCATCTAGCTGACACATAGGCTGCGCACATTTGCCCAATTAACATAGTAACAATGTGAAAGAGGTGGTTTGACATGGGGTCTAAGCTAGAGTCAGCAAGGCTAAAACTACAATCACCAATAAGAACCTATTATAATATTGGCATATTACTTAGAAAAGAAACCAAGAAAAATGATTTGATCAACAGTTGAAGTCCTGAATATGGCCAATGAAATCCTACTTGTAAATGTCTACTTAAGTGACAGTAATTTTGTTTGTGTGCTTAATAAAAGAAATCTGACTGGCATATCATACCGCATACCCATCCAATGTATGCCATTCTCAATGTTCATCACAATCAGCCTAGTAATTGACTAACCAGGATCTGCATGGCTTGGATAACTACATCCACATAGCTAGATGGATCCAGTCACAGGGAAACTCATAGCTTTAAAACAGATAGTGCCAACCCATGTCATGAAACTCAAGGTCCCGAATTTCTTCTTTTAGAGCATTTTTGTATTCTTTCATGGTAATCTCTGCAGTGATACAAAGTCTTTCCTTCACAATCACATTCCTCTTCAAGTACATTTTGCAGTTTAATATCTTCCATCAGCTCAAAACAAGCCTTATGCCCATCATCTGAAGTGTAGAAGGGAATAAATTGTTTGATTTCCCCTTTCACAACTTCCTAATTTCTCAATAGCATTAATTTTGGTAATTCTTTTTCTCTTTCTTATCATGGAGGTCTTCCTTGGCCATAGGGCTGGCTGTAGCATCAAATATTTGAACTGCTACACTTATTCGGTTCTTTAATTGTCACATCCATTGATATTATAATAGCCAATAATCATCTATTTGTTGCCTTATAATAGTCAACTTAAAGTTGTAAACAGCATCCATTGATATTATAATACACAATAATCATCTATTTAACAGTAAATTTAAAGTTTTAAACACAGAACAAACATTTGACTCCTTGGAAAGATGTTGGTAATTTGATATCTATAATGGGTATAAGTATCATTAATGTTTTGATTTAGAGCACCACTGGATCATATATAAGATTCTTACTCTCGATTGTAGCAGTTGATACTGAAAAGGTTAACTAACCACGTACACACATTTACTCAGTCTGTACTTAGTCATAGAGTAGAACAATGAACTTATATTGTCATATAAACAACTTACCTCATTGTGTTTTATGTATTAAGGATTTCTGAACTAGAAAAAATGAGGAAAGTCACTCTAAAGATAACATGATAATGTACAGTCACAAATGAGGACATCTCACAGTGACTGTCCCTCGTGTAATTGCCACTTGAATGTATTGCTATTGAACCACATTTATGCTTTTCTTCTTCAACAAATGAGGACAGTCAATCTAAAGACAACATGATAATGTACACTCACTGCAAGTGTACATTATCATGTTGTTTTTACAGTGACTGTCCTCATTCAAGTGGCAATTACACAAGGGACAGTCACAGTGAGATGTCCTCATTTGTGACAAGGACAGTCACACATGAGGACATCTCACAGTGACTCATCCCTTGTGTGATTGCCACTTGAATGTATTGCTATTCAACCACATTAATGCTTTTCTTCTTCAACAAATGAGGACAGTCACTCTAAAGGCAACATGATAATGTACACTCACTGTAAGGACAGTCACAAATGAGGACATCTCACAGTGACTGTCCCTTGTGTAATTGCCACTTGAATGTATTGCTATTCAACCACATTAATGTTTTTCTTCTTCAACAAATGAGGACAACCACTCTAAAGACAACATGATAATGTACACTCACTGCAAGTGTACATTATCATGTTGTCTTTACAGTGACTGTCCTTGTTCAAGTGGCAATTACACAAGGGGCAGTCACTGTGAGAACTTCTCATTTTGTATAATTACACAAAGTACTTTCTTGTCAACATATGTTGTCTACTGAACTTGCAACTCTATTCTCTGATTATGCATTATAGTTGGCTGTTTTCTTATGTTGTTTCATGATTGTTTTGTTGGTATTTTTAGGTAATTCAATGGATCTCATTGATGATATTGATGATGATGATGAAATGGAAGGAGAGATTATGAGGAGGAGAAGAGTCTTGCCTGTTGTTGTACTTGTTCTTGCCACTGTTGTCGCGGCCATAGGGGAGTGTATAAAAGAAGGTAGTCGAAATATGCATAAGCGCACGAGAGATGCAATTCCTTTTTATAAGCATGTTGTCAACTCCAATGAGATGGATTGCCATGACCAAATACGCATGACTAGACAATCCTTCTTTAAACTAGCCAATATTTTAAGGCAAAAAGGAAGCATCAAAGATACAGAATTCCTCATGTTAGAAGAACAATTAGTCATGTTCCTCCATACTCTTGGCCACAATCTGAGGAATCGTAAGATTGCCCATAACTTTGGGCACTCTGGAGAGACGGTAAGCCGATACTTCCACAAGGTCTTGAGGGCTATCTTGGCGCTCCATTCGGATTATTTTATACGCCCTGGTCCAAACACTCCTTGCGAAATTAGTGGGAAGACCCGTTTTGACCCATACTTCAAGGTATATCTCCCAGTGGTTTAATTTTGTTTAGAGTTGTAATCCTATTATTGCGTGTTCATTACACCATTGATTTATCTGACTACAGAACTGTGTGGGAGCAATGGATGGATCCCATATACCAGTCACTATTGATGTCAACCTGCAAGCTAAATATTGCGATAGAAAAAGAAACTTGTCGCAAAATGTTGTGGGAGTCTGTTCATTTGATTATAAGTTTCAATACATCCTTGCTGGTTGGGAAGGGTCTGCTGCAGATAGCCGCATGCTAGCTTCGGCTCTATCTAGAGCCGATCCATTGGTAGTTCCCCCAGGTTTGTAAAATATGATTATATTATTGAAGCATATGAAAAATAAAACGTCATGACAATGACATTTTGTTTTGTTTAGGTAAATATTATTTGGTCGATGCTAGATATCCAAACATACCAGGATTTCTCGCGCCTTATTGGTGCACATGCTACCACCTAAAGGAGTTTTCAAGAGCAAACCCAATAAACACCCCACAAGAGTTGTTTAATCATCGACACTCCTCGCTTAGGAATGTGATAGAGCATACATTTGGGATTTTGAAGCAGCATTTTCCTATATTGAAGCATGCGACGTCTTATCAAATCTAGACACAAACACATATTGTTTTGGCATGTTGCATACTTCACAACTTCATTACGATAGAGGACGGCCTTCCATCTGAGGCAGAAATTGAAGAGGAAGATGGTTGTGATGGGATAGATGTACCAGTGCTTGAGACATATGGGTTGAGCCAGCATGAAAGAGATGATTGGGCCAATTTTTGAGATGAAATAGCAAGAAGGATGTGGGAAGACTATAGATCCTGATCTTAGTCGGTTGAATAACTATTATGGCAGTGTTTAAACTAATGTCAGATTTCATAAATTTCACAAACTGATACTATACATTAATAAAAGTCGTTATGCCATATTTAGTGTTGTCATGTTATATTCAATGTTGTTATATTTAATGTTGTCATATTAGTATTTAATATTCTCATGTTATGTTTAATGTTGCTATATTTTATATTTAATGTTGTCATGTTATATTTAATATTGTCATGTTATTTTTAATGCTACTATATTTAATGTTGTCATGCTATATTTAATATTGTCATGTTATGTTTAATGCTGCTATATTTAATGTTGTCATGTTATATTTAATATTGTCATGTTATGTTTAATGCTGCTATATTTAATGTTCTAATGTTATATTTAATATTGTCATGTTATGTTTAATGCTACTATATTTAATGTTCTCATGCTATATTTAATACAGTGACACATGCGGACAGTCACTGTAAAGACAACATGATAATGTACACTCACTGTGACTATCCTTACATTGACTGTACATTATCATGTTGTCTTTAGAGTGACTGTCCTAAGAAGTTCCTAGGTGTAACAAGTTCTAAGAATATACCAACAGTTCTAAGAAGTTCCCTAGCACATAGTAGCATCTACAGAGAAGAATATACCAGGAGTAACAACTATAGAGGAGACCATTTGAAACTGTCCCTTCTTATACCAGGAGTTACAGTGAGTGTACATTATCATGTTGCCTTTAGAGTGACTGTCCTCATTTGTGACTGTCCTTACAGTGAGTGTACATTATCATGTTGTCTTTAGAGTGACTGTCCTCATTTGTGACTATACTTATAGTGAGTGTACATTATCATGTTGTGTGTGCATCAGGTATGTCTATGGATGGTGATCAAGTTGTCCAGGCAACTTCTTCTTCCAAGAAGGTGTTCTGGACAAAAGAGATGGAACGCAAGTTGCTAGACTTGCTACAGGAGCAAGTGCAGCTTGGAAAGAAAGCCGATGGGGGTTTCAAGAAAGAGGCTTGGATAGCCATCGAAAGGAGGTTCAATAATGAGATGAAAATGAACCTTTCGAAGGAAAACTTCAAGAACAAGCTGAGAACTTGGAAACAAGGGTATAGGCTTATGAAAGAATTGAGGAATACAAGCGGCTTAGCTTGGAACGAGACCACCCAATCTATGGATGCTGAGGATAGTGTTTGGGAGGAGTTGTTGAAGGTAACATGGTCTTCAAATCTCTTTTTAAGTTGAATATATCTTTTTAAATAATGAAGGACCAATAATGAATTGAATTGTTATGCCATGATTCAGAGAAAGGAATTTAAAAATGCCCGAATGTATAAGAGGCAGCCATTTCAGTACTTCAATGAATTATCCTCTATTGTTGGGAATGACATAGCTGAGGGCACTGCAGCTGCAACAGCTCAAGAGACAGAGGAGGATTTCATTGATGATGATGTTTTCAGTGATCATGGTATGGATAATGCCTATTTTGAGACTGCTGCTGATTTGGGTAATGATGGTAATGAATCTGTTGATACACCTGTATCGAACCAATCTACTGCAAGTGGCAACAATAACCCTTCAACATTGTCAAGGAGGCCAAAGAGGAGGAGGGGAACATTGGTAAATTCCTTGGATTTGATTTGTGAAATGATCAAAGATCTGTCTGCAAGCATTACAGCAGGCCTTGCACAGCCTCTGAGAGTGGACAAAGCTTCTAGTTTGAGAAGTGAGGCAGTGGAGTTGCATAAAGCACTTAAAGCAATCCCTGGCCTTCGCAACTCTACTATAATTGAAGCATATGAAAAGTTAATGCATGATCCAGAATCAGCTGCACTTTTCTTGACAATGGATGAAGGGGAGAGAATCCATTATATGATATTGAAGTTTGGACTTTAGTTGACCGATGTTTATTGGGTCTTTTATTTAAAATCAAAACTAATGTTTGTGAAATGTTGCTCTTTGATACCAGTTTTCTGCTATGGATTAATTTGTATTCTCTACATTATCTTTGGATTAATTTGTAGTGGCATTCTAATTGGTAATTACTCTCTGGAAGGCCTTTGCAAATTAGAATATCACAAGGTCTTGATACATCTGGAACTATCAACATCTTATTTGTACTATTATTGCTTTTCAATTTGCATTAGTACTTTTGCGTGCAGCTGTCATCTTGTTCAAAAAACTCTGTTTCACCATCTTTGATTCTTCAATGTACAGATTTACTAAGCTTGTAAAAGCTTTTGAGAATCAATCCATAGACTATATAAAATGATATGAACGTTTACCTTAATCTATTGAGTGGCAATAGATTAAGGTAAATGTTTACCTTAAGCTTTAAAGAAATCTGATAGATTGGGTTAATCAACGAACCTTTATTTATTTTTTCATTTCCTTTCAATGGACGTGTAATTTTTAGTTTGTTAAACCCTCAGCAAAAATCGAAGCCTGTTTCTATGTAGGAACATGTGTATAGGTCAGTGATGACTAAAAGGATCATGCATCCTTCCTTTTCAGTTGAGAAATTAGGAATAGCATATTTACTAAATCTGTGGTGGCGTTCTAATTGTTAATTACTCTCTGGAAGGCCTTTGCAAATTAGAATATCACAAGGTCTTGATACATCTGGAACTATCAACATCTTATTTGTACTATTATTGCTTTTCAATTTGCATTAGTACTTTTGCATGTAGCTATCATCTTGTTCAAAAAACTAGCTATTTCACCATCTTTGATTCTTCAATGTATAGATTTACTATTGCTACTACCCCTCTAGTTATCATTCCTACTGCTGCTGTAGTGATTCTTATGGCCAAGCTGATTGAACACCCATTTACGTAGATTATTCAGGAGAATAGATAACTGAAGTGGATGATCGGAGATGCTAGTTGAGTAGCCTGGATACCATGATTGGCCTCATAAATGTTATACTTTCATACAAATTTTATCTGTCTTACTTATACATGCACATATATTTTTGTCATGTATCTCTGATCGGGCATTGTCTGTATCTGCCATGTAGTATTTTGCTTGCATATTTGTTTTAGAGAAACACCTGGGCTGAGAAACACTAGTAATAAATACATAAATGAGAACACACTATAATAATTGATACACCTGGGCTGAGAAACATGAACGTTTACCTTAATCTATTGAGTGGCAATAGATTAAGGTAAATGTTTAACTTAAGCTTTAAAGAAATCTGATAGATTGGGTTAATCAATGAACCTTTATTTATTTTTTCATTTCCTTTCAATGGACGTGTAATTTTTAGTTTGTTAAACCCTCAGCAAAAATCAAAGCCTATTTCTATGTAGGAACATGTGTATAGGTCAGTGATGACTAAAAGGATCGTGCATCCTTCCTTTTCAGTTGAGAAATTAGGAACAACATATTTACTAAATCTGTGGTGGCATTCTAATTGGTAATTACTCTCTGGAAGGCCTTTGCAAATTAGAATATCACAAGGTCTTGATACATCTGGAACTATCAACATCTTATTTGTACTGTTATTGCTTTTCAATTTGCATTAGTACTTTTACATGCAGCTGTCATCTTGTTTAAAAAACTCTGTCTCACCATCTTTGATTCATTCCAAACACTTTTAATTCTTTATGATTCATTCAAAACCATTGAAAAATTTTGGGTGATTATTATGTATTGCTTGGTGAGAGCGTCTATTATTCGAAACTGTCCATATTGGCTGAAATTAAACAGCCAGCATGTTGGATTTCTATTAACACTGTGTCCCTTGTATATCCTTTTGAACACTTGTCTTTTGTGAAATGTTTGTACAATAGCTTTAACTGATAATATTCAGTACTAGTGAATACTTAAAAAAGACTCATTAGTTCAAGTTTAGTTTGTCTTGCCTTTTTTGAACAGGAACTTGTATTTTTACTGAGTTAATACTGAGTTCAAGTTTAGTTTGTCTGCAGTGTTAATACTCCACACTTTTGATATCCATATAATTCTGTAACATTGAAAGTGGGAGACTCTTCAACTCCCTCTGGTAGCTTAATCTGGGACATATTTGTTCTGAAATTTTCTCAAGACTTTGCAGGAACCAATAATTTTATATTTGACCTTGTTATATTACCTTTAGGAAAGCCTTTGCTATGAATTCCATCATATATTACCCCAAGGTCTTGATACATCTGGAACTATGAACATCTTATTTGTGTCTTTTATTACTATATTCAGTTTGCTTGAATACTTTCACATTCAATTATCATCTTGTTCAAAAACTCCTTTACACCATCTTTGATTCTTCAACACACAATTTTACTGTCTGAAAAACCTTTGAGACTTAATCTCAAAACTACGTGAAATGATAAAAACTTGTACTTTAATCTACTGTATTTTTTGGAAGTTAATTCCTCCTAAGGTAAGACAATGATCCTCATTTTTGTCCTCTTTCTTGTAATGCAGGAGATTACATCATCTGGTAGGGCTAAATCATAGAATTTTTAGGGATCTGTAATCCTTTTCTTCATATGCAGTTATTATGCATCCCCCTTGTGATATCCATACATATCTACCATGTTTATACACCAATACAAAAATGCACCCCATAAAACATCTGATTGGTTCGAGTATCTTTGAACTATTTGGGTCTGTTGATAACACTAGACCAGTGTCTACAGAATGACTAATTTCATGCAAGACAATGGCTCTATCTGACAGAGAGTCCATGCTAGGCTTCATGACTTGATGCATTTTACGTTGCATGTCAGAGTGTCTGAATATTGAGTGTCTTATTGCTATTGCTATTGTTTAATTTTGGGATTGTTGATATAGGAGCATTATTGAAATCGGTTTGATGGCTCTGATCAATGTGCCAAGTTGTCAATGTGGTGGTGGGCAGTGCCAGTTGAAGATTTCACGGTCAGTGGAGAACCCTGGACGACAATATTGGTGTTGTCCAAACAAAAAAAGGTTGGTAATGTGTATATATTTAATGTTTGTAATGTAAAAAGTATTCAATACTAATGTAGATTGGGCATCACAGGGCTATCATGATTGTGGGTACTTTAGATGGGTCGATGACAACCCATCTACATCTATTCACCCATCTCCAGTCATCCACGATCCAAACATTCGCTCATCTCCACTCATCCACAATCCAAGATTTGAGTGCAATAGTTGTCAAGCTAGGACAAATGAAATTATATTTTTATGATGCCTTCTCTTTATTGTAATCGCATATCTTTGTGCGACCATATGCGTAGATGAGCTCAAGAAGTATTCAGTTTTGTATTTTGATATTGTAATATGTGGAGATGAGTTCAGGAACTAGTCAATTTTGTATTTTGATATTGTGCAATACAGATATGAGCTCAGGAATTATTCAATTTTGTATTTTGATATTAACATAGATATATCATGTATAAACTCATTTAATTGGTCGTGTTTTTATCTTGACAAGCGTGGATCATTCAGGTAAGAATCAAAGGGGGTCATAGAAGGTAATAATAATTAATAAGATTTTTTTTAAAAACTCATACAAAAGTTAGCAACTGAATGTACTTCATTGGTGTACTAAAAAAAGCACAAAGCAGTTGTATGTTTTATGTGTGCAGTGTCTACAGACAAAAACAAGAGTTCGGGCATGACAGAGCGTCAAAGACTCATCAGACTAAATTATAACATTGTATCTGCATTATGTAAAATGAGGAATGCCTCATTCAAGTTGTAAAACTGTATCTGCATTATGTAAAAAGAGGAATGCCTCATTCAAATTATGTAAAATGAGGAATGCCTCATTCAAATTATGTAAATTTTATATCAGCGCATGATTTTGTGGGGCTAGACCGGAGGTTTTCTCCACCCGTCTCTTTCCTACCGGTGCTCCTATTGAGCTGGGTTGGCAACATTTTGTAAAAAATAAATAATAAAATAAATGACTTGTTTATAAATTTGTGTATTTTGGGTCTACAAATTTTACAAATTTTATAAATTTTATATTTTATTTGTGTATTTTGGGTATACAAATTTTATATTTTATTTTGGGTCTATAAATTTTATAAAAAAGTTATACAAAATGTTACAATTTTTATAAACTCATAAACATAATTTTATTTCAAAATATTGTAAATATTCAAAATTGCATACAAATAAAATAAGTATTCAAAAATAAAATAAAATATTATAATAAATTTTTTTTGGGTCTATAAATTTTATAAAAAAGTTATACAAAATGTTACAATGTTTATAAACTTATAAACATAATTTTATTTCAAAATATTATAAATATTCAAAATCGCATACAAATAAAATAAGTATTCAAAAATAAATAAAATATTATAATAATATTTTATTGCAAAAATAAAATAAATATTCAAAAATACCAAAAAATATGAAAAACATCATAACATTTGAAAAAATCACAAATTGTTACAAATAAATTAATAAAATAAATTCTCATCCAGTCAATATTCCAATTCCAAAATGCGCAGCCAAACGCGGAAAATAGATCTTCTCAGTCATCTTCCAGGTGGTCCAAACGGATCGAACACATATTCCGGATATCATTTTGAGAATATGGTATTCCGAATTTGCAACATATTCCAGAATTGACCATATCTGGCATTCCATATGCCATGGTCCAAACGGGCCCTAAGTTAAATATATATAATTAATTTATAATAGAAAAATTAAAACTTAAGGTAGCTTTGTTTAAGATTATAGTAATCTATATAATAATTGATTCAATGAATATATAGTGAGTATAATAATATAATTTAAAGAAAATAAAATGAGAAAAGTTAATTTATAGTAATAATCAAATATTACATATTTCTTTTAGACAATGATTGTTCATTTTTAATTCATTTTTCAAGAAAAATAAGTTAAACATAGAAAAGTTTTGTTAAAGTTATTGAAATTTTGACATCAAGATTTTTTAGGGTGTTTTTGGCACCTGTCTTCTTTGTATGATTGTTTCCTTTGTTATGGATAATAGACATGAATTATTTGTTAATTTGAAGTATGATAATATGTTGCTATAGCTAAAACTGAATTCAGTATATTACAATAGATCCCTTATTTTGATGGTCTTGAAGGAGTTTATCATAGATAGTACATTAAATATCTTTAGTCATTAATTATTGATAGTCTAACACAATTATAGAATAATGTACAATTCAACTTGAAATCTAATAAATGTTAACTAAGTATTGAATTAAGATGTAATCCCAAAATAAAACAAATTAAATGATATGCAAAATATAGAATTTTATCAAAGATAATACAAATCAAAATTATTTTTAAAAAAATTAACAATCCATAACCAAAACTCTAATTATGATTTTATGAGAAAATGAATTATAATTCATGAGTTATTGACCAAATGTATGATGATCAATATTATACCACCATTAGAGTCTTCAATATTAGAGGGAGTAGAGATCCTTGACAAGCAAGTGTTTCTTTGAACGAATTTGTCCACCTAACAAGTGTGGGAAAATAAATTAAAAGGTCTAGATTTTAATAGATATTCAATGTCCCCTAAGGAGGCATTTGATACTTTACCATACAATATAGAACCAAACTTATTTCTATTGGGAATAGCATTCAAGGATACCTCTAACTCTTTTGAAGCATGGTTTCTAGGGCCAAGGTGGGCATTCTAGGGAGCCTATAAGAAACCCCAAATAAATGTCTTCTCTTGCAAAAAATAGCAATTCATCAAAAACTTCATCAACCAGGAAATTTATAGAACCTCTAGTTTTTATTAGGGGAAAATAGGTTTTGAAGTGGCACAAAGACCGTTTACAGATAGATTTTAATAGGGATCTAGAACCCCAAATATACAAGAAGCTTCTTGTGATAAATCATTACAAAATGTCAACTAACCAACAATAAAGAAACAACAGCCAAAAAAGATATGTGTGCAATGCCTAAGCTAAAAAAGAGATTGAAGCATCATAAACAAAATACACACTATTTTTGAAAAGGATCCCTTAAATTTTAACAATAACCAAGGATTTGACCAAGAACCTTTCACCTATTAACAAGAAATAGGGGTTTTCCAAGCAACCAAAATCTAAAGCATCAGCTTTTAACAAGGCTCCCAAAAACCTTAAAATTCATAGACATGGAGATAAACCTTGAAGAATAGTCTAAACATGGTTAAACCTCGCAAGAAAACAAAGCTAGGAAGGGGGTAGAGGAGTTTTGAAAGGCTCCCCTAACCTTAAACTTTTGTTTCAAACTAGATCCCAAACTAACTTGGGTTTTAAACTAGCTCTAAAAACCAACCAATAGAAAGAAGAAAAATATCCCAACTAGAAATCATCTCCTCAACTAGATAACACTCCTCTCCACCTCAAAAGAAAAGGATCCCATCTTAATAAGGATCACAAAGGAGGAGAAATATAACTGGAATGCCAACACCTAAAATATTCTTTCTTTCACCCAACCAAAAGAAAGGATCAACCCCATACAAAACTACTCAACCATTCTAAGCCATCCAATCCCTACATCCATAGGAGGTGCTACCACCTCAATAGAAAACATGAGAGAGGAGGAAGGAAGCAATAAGATACAAATCCACAACATATCTACATGAAAAAAAACCATCTCAATAGGGGGACACTCCACCTCTAAAGGAGCATCATGAGAATGGAAATAGGTAAAAGAATAAATACCCCATAAAATAAAAGGAGACAAGAAGCGCCGATCTTGAATAGGGGACAAAACAACCCTAGGAGAACCAAAAAGCCCCAACAAAAAATATGCAAGGGGAAAAATGGGCTCTTGAAAAATTAAAACATCTAAACGACCAAAACATAGAGATGGCCACCAACAAGAAGGATGAAAAATACAAGACCCTCAAAAAACAAAAGTCAACCACCAAGTTGCACAAAAGAAAAAACCCACCAAAGAACACACAACACTCCACCAAACAAGAAAAACCCCCAAGCCCTACCACCAAAGAAGAACCAAGAAAAAGGGAGGAGGGTAGAACCCAAAACACCACTGAATTGGGCCAGAATGAAGGGAAGAGAAAAAATAGAAAAAATAGCCACTGCAAAACCAAAGAGGGAAACAACAAAAAATACTATAGTCGACACCATAAACCCTCCATCCTAAAAACTAGCAAAAAATCATACGGGAATTGAGGCCCAATTGTAGAGTAGCAAAAAGCTCAATGTAAAGTCACATGTCTACAATGAGAAAAAGATCCCAATAGCTATGAAACCACCACATTCAAAAAAGACCCTCAAAGACTAGGTAGAGAAAAAGAGTACACAAAAGCTCTCCAAAAAAAAGAAAAAAAAACTTCAGCATCCTGTAAATTTACAGAGCCTCTTGTTTTTATTAGGGTAACATAGGTTTTGAAATGGTCCAAATACCCTTTATAGATAAATTTTAATGGGGATCTAGAACCCCAAATATACAAGAAGCTTCTTGTGATAAAGGATTACAAAATTCCAACTAACAAACAACAAAGAAACAACATCCTAAAAAGATATGCATGCAATGCCTAAGCTACAAAAAGAGGCTAAAGCCTCACCAAAAAAATACAATTTTCTTTTTAAAATGATCCCTTAACTTTCAACAATAACCAAGGGGTTTACTAGACACCCTGTTAGAATAACTTAGAGGGGGGTTGAATCAATTAAATTGGTTATCCTACAGTACCAAACTCCCAGATGTACTTTACAAAACAATTTCAACAATTTATGCAACTCAGTAACATAAAATATCAATCTGTCTGTTCACTTTACCAAATACCAGTAATTATCCAAACTATGATTATCGATTAAATCAACTATGAAGTATGTAAATTATGATAGAAAAACAATCATAACAAATAACACATAACACAATGATTTAACATGGAAACCCTACTAAGGGAAAAACCACATGGGACCGGTAACCCAAAATAATTCACTCTTATGAAGTGAGCTCGGTTAGGAGCCAACCCTGATAAAGGTTACAATGCACACTATTAGGTGTGACCTGGTTAGAGGATTTATCACTAATAGTTAACTCTTGACCAGCATTCACTATGGGGTCAACAAAATAACAATTAATATTCATTGAATGTCATATGGAAATATAATAAGACTATTAAGTCCACTCGGTTAAGAGATTTTGCTGAATCAATGGTTAAACTGATACAGTTCTGATCAGATTCAAATACAAGTCAATTGCAAATATTCAGATATATGCTATGCTCATAAAACTCATCTGATCATTAATCAATTCACTTCCTCAATATTTTCCAACTTACTTCACTCGGTAAATAGTTCTCTGACACTCGGTAATGTCTACAGCTCAGTTCTTTCTATAACCAGTTTGATCAGGAAAGCATGAATAAAGTCTTCATGTGAAATCTCTATAGTCTCTATTTGTCTGGCATGTTTTAACAATGAAACTCGTGTCTCTTAAATAGATAAGTAAACCATTTTCATATCAGCCATCATATTTTGCCTCTTAATATCCTTCATCCATTTTGCAGCTTAAACCTTCCTTGACAGATGTTTCCTTAACACGTTTCAATCTCATCCTTTAGATCATCTTTAAATTATGTCAGTCGTGGATCTTTATAACTAACTTCATCCTTTACCTTGAAATCATAACAATATCCAACTCATCAATTTCAGTCGGTTGTTCTTAGCATTTAATTTTTTCATCCATACTTTATTAATACTGAATATGTCGATGATAACTAGCTCAGTTATTACTATCACTCAGTATACACTGCATGGGCTCAGTGTAAACAGAAGTCTTCAATTACCAACCACATTAACTTGTTCAAATAAAATCTCTTCTTCATAATAGATTAATGTAACATGCTCAAGTCAACAATATAAAGCCATAGACTCATCAATAAGTTACCCAATGTTTACCTTATCCTTATCTATCATATCCATCTTTTCCTTATGTTGATATCTCATTTCTTCATATTTTCTTCCTTCTATAGATGTTCAGATGTTTGTAACTATCATGATAAGTATTGTCAAAATTAGTTGACATCAATGACAACATATTGATAAATTTAATCATCTTACATACCACTTTAGTAGCTTGGTGATCTCTAATCATTGTTCCTTTAGTTCATCTAGATATTCAATCAGTTGTAGATCATCAATCTCTCCCTTTGGCCTTGATGGCAACACAAGCAATATGAAATATGTTATACACATACCAAACATGTATTCTACAACTATGTAGGTAAATTTTATAGCTCGATAAGCTCTCCCTAGCTTGATATTTAATATGTTTAATCACTACAAAACAAACAGCATTCCATGCAGAGTCTCCCTACAGATTTGATCTTTTTCAGCTCTCTAATTCTTTCTCCCATATATGTTATCAGCAATAGATATTTCATATGAAGTTCCTCTCCCTTTGACAACAATGCCAAAGAAAATAAATAGATCTGTAGCAGCCAAATTATTCTCTCTTGTTCAGTCCAGAACAAGTACCTTCATGTACTATTAAACAATTTCATGTTCCAGCTTCTACAATCTTTCACAACCTTAGAAATCCTAAAGTGTGAGTTATGTGCATCAACATGAATGATTTTTTGATAAAGTATAGGTTGATGCAACCTCCTGATCACCTTAGTGACCAATAGATAGGGGACAGACTCCTATTCTAGTCCTCAAATACTCAAATGTGTCCATCGGTAAGGGCTTGGTAAAAATATCAGCAATTTGTTCTTTAGATTTTACAAATTCTAGTTTCACCTACTTCTCTTGAACTTGTTACCTTAAGTAGTGATACTTAATAGATATATGCTTTGTTTTTTAATGCATCACTGGATTCTTGGAAATATTTATAGCACTAGTGTTGTCACAATATATAATCATCAGGTCAGTGATTACCTCATTCATTCCTTCCAACACTTGTTTTATCCCAAAAATATTTAAATAATTTGTAATAGTAGAAACATACTCTACTTCAACAGTAGACTGAGAAATGCATGCTTGTTTCTTGCTTATCCAAGTCACAATCCTTTCTCCTAAAAAGAATGCTCCACCAGTTGTTCTCTTCCATTCATCAATGTTTCCAGCCCAATCTGCATCAGTATAAACTCAAAGTTCAAATTTTTCTTCCTTTGTGTACCATAATCTATAGTCTTCAATTGTCTTCAATTATCTCAGAATTCTTTTAACAACAACCATATGTGAATCTTTAGGATTGGTAGAAAATATTTCCACAATCCCAACTACATGTGCTATATCAGGCCTATTGTGTACCACATACATCAGTTTTCCAATCATTAATCTATACAATGTCTGATTTACCAAGCTATAGATTCATCATCCTTTGTCAACTTACATCCTGTTACCGTTGGTGTTCCTACTGGTTTTGAATCTTCCATGCCAAAAGTCTTTAACACTTATTTAATGTATTTTGATTGAGTGATGAAAATCTCATCATTCTATTGTATAATCTGAAAACCTAGAAAGAATTTAATCTCTCCAAACATTGACATCTCAAATTCCTTTCTCATTTCATCAGCAAAACATTTGCAAATCAAATCATGTCCACCAGAGATTATGTCATCAACAAAAATTTTAGCAATCAAAATATTATCATCAGATTCTCCTTTCATTACAAATTACTATTATCACTTGTTCTTACAAAGCCAATACTGATAAGATCAGCATGCAGTATGTCATACCATGCTCTCGGTGCTTGCCTCAGTCCATACAAAGCTTTGTGTAGTCTACATACCATGTTCTTCTAATTTGGATCAACAAAACCTTTTGGTTCTTCTATGTAGACCTCATCCTCAAGAATTCCATTTAGAAATGTTGATTTTGCATCCATTTGATATACTTTGAATCCCTTATGTGCATCATATGCAATTAATAGATGGACTCCTTCAAGTCTAGCGACTGGTGAAAAAGTTTCACCATAATCTATATCTTCTTCTTGTGCATATCCCTTGCATACAAGTCTTGTCTTATTCCTAGTGACATCACCATTTTCATTTAACTTGTTTCTGAAAATCCACTTAGTATCAATTACATTTTTATCTTTTGGTCTGGGTAATAATGTCCATGGATTATTCTTCTCAATCTATTCAATTTCCTTATTCGTAGCCTTAATCCATTCCTCATTTTCAAGTGCATCCCTAACATTCTTAGGTTCAAACTCACAAACAAAGAATGTGTTATGTCTTAACTTACTTCAGGTCATCATGGCAGCTTTCTTGTCTCCAATGATTTGGTTCTCTAGATGGTACCTTTTAACAAATTTTGCTAGCACTTGTTCTCTTATGTGCTCATCATTCGATTCAAGTTCATTTTCTTTCTCGATAGCTTCTTCCTAGTTCTCAGTTTGCATTTGCTGAAGATCGGTAGCATTTTCCTAATTCTCAGTAGACTCAACCTATGTCTTTGGTAGATAGCTTGGATGCTCAACATATGTAAACCTATCATAGTGGGTAAAAGTTCAAAACTGTGTCTCACTTTTATAAAGGAAAAGGATGACAACATGCAAATTTTTCAACTTTAATGACATAAAAGTGGCATTTGTGTTTGGAATTTGAAGATAATGCAAACTAACGAAATGTGTAAAATTTGATGAAGTTTATGCTTATAATTTTTTTTAAAAAAATTGAATAAAAATTGACATAGTTTTTTAATTTTTTAAGTCCATTTTTTTATTGTTGAAATATGCTGAAAATCTAGGGTCTAGTTCCCACCAAAAAACTATATGCAAATAATATTTTTTTTCTCTGATTTCAGAATATATTTTAGATGACATGTATAGCTAGTGCATAAAAAAAAAGATTGGATTTTGGTATATATTTTATCTGTTATAACTATCCAAAGTCATTGTTACCCGAAATCAATAGTTTTTAGTTCTCACCAAATTTTCTCTATCAAATCTACATCATTATATATATATATATATATATATATATATATATATATATATATATATATATTCATTCTTGAAGAGGACTCTCTCCTCTAGTGTTAAATATAATTTTTAAATTTTTATGACATGATAAATGTTATTTTTATTTTTTTTCAAATGAGCGTTTTCTTAAATGATAAAATACCTACTTGAAGCATTTCCAACTTACAATATATTATATGAAATCAAAACATAATAAAAATTACATGACCATAATCTTGACTCCAAGCTCTACAAAAGGGTATTTTTAGATTTTATATCTAAAATTAATTTTTGACATAGAATTCAAATCCAGAAGTGAGAACTTTTGAGACTCACCTTTTTTTTCTTATTTGGTTGCCACATGGGATAGATAGGTTTGGCTGGAACTGGTTCAGCCAGAACTGTGGGTGACCAAACACAGTCTTGTGGATGATCCACCCAACCCATTTTTTGGGTTTATATAGTTTTTCATGGAATGGTTTCAGTCAGAACCGTTATGACTGAAATAGTTTCGGCTAGATATCCCCCACCACATCGACACCACATGGCACCTTGTGTGCGCCATGTATGTCTGGCCAAAATGGATCTGGCCGGACCTATTTTAGCTGGAACCATTTCGGCCAGAACAATTAAAAATTTCCTCTAGTGTGACATAGCTATGTACGTTTACCCTATTCTTCTGGTTCCTTCATGCTTTCTTCATCATTCTTTTCAACAAAATCATCAACTTTTACATTAGCACTTTCTATAATTTTATTAGTAGCCTTGTTCAAACATTTATAAGCTCTACTCTTAGTATAATATCCTAAAAATATTCCTTCATCACCTTTAGAGTCAAATTTACCATTCCTATCATCGTTCAGAATATAACACCTACTTCCAAAGATTCTGAAATAACTTACATTCGGTGTATAGCCAAACCATAACTTATAAGGTGTTTTGTTCATGTCTTTCTTCAGTTGAACTTAGTTCAAGGTGTATATAGCAGTGCTAACTACTTCTCTCCAATACATTTGTGCAACATTTTTCTCAATCATTAATGTTCTGGCAGAATCAACAATAGATCAATTCCTCCTTTCAGCAATCTCATTCTATTGCGGTGTCCTAGGTGCAAAAATCTATCTTTTGATTCCATGCTCATTACAGAAATTAGTGAATTCATTAGAAATAAACTCACCTCCTCTATCAGATCTTAAACATTTTAAGTCTTTCCCAATTTCTTTTTCAACTTTAGCCTTATACCACTTAAACAATTTGAATGCCTCAAATTTCTCTTTTAAGAACATGATTTTCATTATCCTAGAGTAGTCATCAACAAATAAAATAAAATATTTGTCACCATAGTAGCTTTGAGTTCTCATAGGACCACATAAGTCGGTATGTACCAACTCCAAAATACCTTTAGATGAATAGTCTTTACTTTTAAAACTAGATTTTTTCATCTTTCCTTTTTGACATTGATTGCACATAACATGATCAGGTTTGGTTAGACTCGGTAGACCTCTAACTCTTCTCTTTTTACTGATCTTAATCATGTAAACAAATTTCACATGACATAGTCTCTTATGCCATAACCATACATCTTTATTCTTCACTAGTAAACAAGTTTCAACATTATCAAGATAGAATAAATTACCTTTTGATTGTCCTCTAGTACCAACAAGCTTTCCATTTTCATCAAATATTTTTACCTTCTTGCTTTCAAATGCAACTCAGTGACCTAAGTTATTCAGCTATGCTACACTCAACAAATTGTAGTTAAGTCCTTTTACCCAGCATGCATTATCACATATAATCCTATCATTCAATAAGATAGACCCTTTTCCTTTCACTTGACAAGGTGTATCATTTCCCTTTTTCACTGATCCTCCATTATAGTGCTCAAGATGTTCAAATTTATCTTCATCACTTGTCATGTGATTTGTACAACCAATATCAATGATCCAAGTATCATTCTTACTAACTTTAGAAATAAGGGTTGTTTCTACATACATTTCCTCTTCTTCTAAATCATCTTTCATTGCAACAAATACCACTTCAATTTCATCATCAATGTCGGTGTCGGTGTCATCTTCATTTTCTCCAACAAGGTAACATGCCTTCTTGCCTTTGACTTTGTAATCTTGGTTGTCTCTATTGTAGTGTCAATTTTCTCTGTTATTTCTTCTGCCAAACTTTCCATCACCAGATCGGTCATTTTTTTTATCTTCTTCTTTCCTATTAGGACATCTAGTAGTAATATGGGGCCAATCTCTTTACAATTAAAACAAGCTAAAGGTAACGTTCTCTTATATCTTCCTTTACCTTTCTAAATTCTCTGGGCCATAAGTGCTTCAAGCTCATCAAACTCATCTTCATTGTCACTGTCACTTTCATTCTTTATATTATGCTTACTACTATATTTACCAATCTTTAGAGATGACATAAAAGAAGACTCAAAACTCGCTACAACACTATTGTCATAATTATTCAGCTCAAAAGTAGTTAAGTTTCCAATCAGACTATCAAGGGTAAGAGTGCTATTAGGTGCAGACCTCATTTCATGAATTGCAGATATTCTAATTACATAGATAGGCAACAAGGTTCTCAGTATCTTACTTACCATAGTATCTTCAAAAATAATACCTCCTACTCCTCGGATAGTATTAACTAGCTCTTTGATTCAGTTAGAGTACTGTGTGATGTTCTCACCTTCCTTCATCTTCATTTCATCAAATCTACCTCTTAAGCTTTCAACTCTAGCTCTCATTACATTCACATCACCACCATAAACTAGTGCAAGTTTATCCCACATTTTCTTCATTGTAGTGCATGCTTTGACATCTTCAAACTCAGCATCAGATAGAGAAACATAAATCTCTATCATAGTTATATTATGTTCATATAGTCTCTCAACTGATCAATTGTCAAAGGTCCAATAGTCGGTTGTATGTAGCCATGGTTTAGTAGATGTAGAGAAGATTCTCCAATTCCAAATATGTGAAGCCTCATCCTACTTTTCCATGTGGAAAAGTTATCTTTGTTCAGCTTAGGCACTTCCCTCTTATACATCTTGTGATATTTTTGGTCAAGTCCTTAAAACTTTCCTCCAAGAAACTAATATGATTTGATACCAATTGTTAGAATAACTAAGAGGGGGGTGAATCAATTAAATCAGTTATCCTACAGTCCCAAATTCCCTAATATACTTTACAAAACAATTTCAAAAATTTATGCAGCTTGGTAACATAAAATATCAATCTGTCTGTTCACTTTATCGAAAACTAGTAATTATCCAAACTATGATTACTAATTAAATGAACTATGCAGTATGTAAAGTATGATAGAAAAAAATCATAATAAATAACACATAACACAATGATTTAACATGGAAACCCTACTAAGGTAAAAACCACCTAGGACTGGTAACCCAAAATAATTCACTCTTCTGAAGTGAGCTTGGCTAGGAGCCAACTATGTTAATGGTTACAATGCACATTGTTAGGTGTGACCTAGTTAGAGGATTTACCACTAATAGTTAACTCTTGACCAGAATTCACTATGGGGTCAACAAGATAACAATTAACATTCATTGAATGTCATATGGAAATACAATAACACTGTTAAGTCCACCTGGTTAAAATATTTTTCTAAATCAATTCTTAAACTGATACAGTTCTAATCTAATTCAAATACAACTCAATTGCAACTATTTATATCTATGTTATGCTCATAAA
This sequence comes from Chamaecyparis obtusa, assembly GCA_027943335.1. Classification (NCBI taxonomy): domain Eukaryota; kingdom Viridiplantae; phylum Streptophyta; class Pinopsida; order Cupressales; family Cupressaceae; genus Chamaecyparis; species Chamaecyparis obtusa. The sequence continues at coordinate 390,121 of BSBK01003732.1, read as the reverse complement.
ACTCATCTGATCATTAATCAATTCACTTCCTCAATATTTTCCAACTTACTTCACTCTGTAAATAGTTCTCTGACACTCGGTAATGTTTGCAACTCGGTTCTTTCTGTAACCAGTTTGATCAGGAATGCATGAATAAGGTCTTCACATGAAATCTTTGTAGTCTCTATTTGTCTGACATGTTTCAATATTGAAACTCATGTCTCTTAAATAGACAAGTAAACTATTTTCATACCAGCCATCAAATTTTGCCTCTTAATCTCCTTCGTCCATTTTACCGCTTAAAGCTTCCTCGGCATATGTGTTCTTAACACGTTTCAATCTCATCCTTTAGATCATCTTTGAATTATGTCAGTCATGGATCTTTATAACTAACTTTATCCTTTAACTTGAAATCATAACAATATCCAGCTCATCAATTTCAATTGGCTATTCTTAGCATTTAATGTTTTCATCCATACTTGATTAATATTGAATGCATCGATGATAACTAACTCAGTTATTATTGTCACTCGGTATACACTACATGGGCTTGGTGTATACAAAAGTCTTCAATTACTGACCACATTAACTTGTTCAAATCAAATCTCTTCTTCATAATAGATTAATGTAACATGCTCAAGTCAACAATATAAAGCCATAGACTCATCAATAAGTTACCCAATGTTTACCTTATCCTTATCTATCATATCCATCTTTTCCTTATGTAGATATCTCATTTCTTCATATTTTCTTCCTTCTACAGATGTTTAGATATTTGTAACTATCATGATAAGTATTGTCAAAACTATTTGACATCAATGACAACATATTCATTGATTTAATCATCTTACATATCACTTTAGTAGCTCGGTGATCTCTAATCACTATTCCTTCAATTCATCTAGATATTTAATCAGTTGTAGATCATCGCACCCTTCACCTATTAACAAGAAATAGGGGTTTTTTCTAAGCACCCAAAATCTGAAACATTGGGTTTTAACAAGGCTCCTAAAAACCTTAAAATTCAAAGATGTGGAGATAAACCTTAAAGCATAGTCTAAACATAGTTGAACCTCCCAAGAAAACAAAGCTAGAAAGGTGAGATATGAGTTTTGAAAGGCTCCCCTAACCTTAAACTTGGGTCTCAATTTTTTTCCCAAAACCAACTTTGATTTAAAACTAGCTCCAAAAACCAACCAACGATAAGTAGAAAAATATTCCAACTAGAAACCATCTCCTCAACTATAACACTCCTCTCCACCCCAAAATAAAAAGATCTCACCTTAATAAGGACCACAAAGGAGGATAAATATAGATGGAATACCAGCACCTAAAATAGTTTTTCTTATGTGCAACCAAAAGAAAGGATAAACCACATACAAAACTACTCAACTTGTCTAAGCCATCCAGTCTCCACCTCCATAGGAGGTGATACCACCTCAATAGAAAACATGAGAGAGGAGGAAGGACACAATAAGATACAAATCTAAAATGTTTTAACTACAAAAAGATTGGTCATATTGCATCTAGTTGTCTTGATAATGACAGAACTGATAAAAGTGACAAGAAGGAGAACCGATCCCAAAGGTTTGGATATTTCAAGGAAAAAGAAAAGAAATCATGCTACCTAGATGAGGAAGGAATAACTGATGATGAATTTGATGACACAGAAGAAAGTGAGGAAGTTTTCTATGTTGCTATGAAGGATGATTCAAAAGAAGAGAGGTATGAAGATGAAAAATCTCTTATTTCTCATGTTAGAAAAATTGATCCATGGATAATTGACAGTGCTTGCTCACATCATATGACTGGTGATATTGATAAGTTTGAAAAATTATAAGAATATGATGGAGGATTTGTTAGATTTGGAAATGATGCTCCATGTTTTGTAAAAGGAAAATGATCCATTATATTGAATGAAAAGATCAAATGTGATAATGCATGTTGTGTTCAAGGAATAAAATACAACTTGTTCAGTGTTGCACAATTGAACAACATTGGTCACCAACTGGAATTTCAAAATAGAAAAGTGAAGATCTATGGTGTTGATGGAGAATTGAATGGAACTAGTGAATAATCTAAAGGTAACCTATTCTACCTTGATATTTCTACAAAAAAATTTCTTGTTTGTTAAAGTTGAGGATGTATGGCTATGTCACAAAAGACTCTGTCATGTAAATTTTGAGAACATGATTAAGGTGAGCAAAAAGAATAGAGTCATAGGTCTACCAAAATTAAGTAAGCCTGATAAAGTGATGTATAAGGAATGTAAGATTGGTAAGATGACAAAACCAAGTTTCTCAAGCAAGTCTTACTCATCTAATGGCATATTGAAATTAGTACATACTAATCTCTATGGTCCTATGAGAATACATCTAGATATTATGGTGATCAATATTTCATTTTATTTGTTGATGACCACTCAAGGATGATGTCGGCAATGTTTTTAAAAGAAAAGTATGATGCATTCCAAATGTTTAAATGGTATAAGGAAATAGTTGAGAAGGAAATAGGTAAGCAACTAAAGTGTTTAATATCAGATAGAGGAGGTGAATTTATCTTTGATGAATTTACTATCTTCTGCAATGAGAATGGAATCAAAAGATAAGTATCTACACCAAGAACACCACAAAAAAATGACATAGTTGAAAGAAAGAATAGATCAATAATTGATTGTGCTAGAACATTATTGATTGAAAAAGAGGTTACACAAACATTCTGGAGAGAAGCCATTAGTATTTTTGTCTACACACTCAACCAAGTACAATTGAGGAAAGGTACAAATAAAACCCCATATGAACTCTATTATGGGCATACATTGAATGTTAGTTATTTTAAATTTTTGGAAGTAGGTGTTACATACTGAAAGATGGTAGGAATGGAAAGTTTGATTCTAAAGGAGATGAAGGTATATTCCTAGGATACTCCACAAAGAGAAAAGCTTATAAATGTTTGAATAAGGCTACTAAGAAAACTATGGAACATGTAAATGTGAGTATTAATGAATTTGCAAAGAGAAAGTGTATCATCTTAAAATGGAAGCACTTCCATGTTAAGAGCATTTAACCCTCCGAGTGAGTGGTCTGGGGTCATGTTAAGTTCCTTGATCAGGTCTTTGCATGTATCTAGCTGTTTCTCCCTATTCTGCTTCTCTCCTCCTTATTTCTAGCCTTTTCCAAATAGTTTTCTCTAAGAATCTAGAGTTTCTGACTGTCTGGGTCAAAGATGACCTGGTAGGGTCAAGGATGACCTAGACCCCGACCTAGGTCAGGGATGACCTCGACCCTAACCTAGGGTGGTGTCTACCTCATCCTTGACCACAGGTCCAATTTCCAAATTCTGGGAGTTATGGGATGTCGGGCTTCAAAAAATTTCTTTTTCCCACTTCCGAGTCAGCCATTTCGGGTTTTGAAATGGTAAATCCTTAAATTACATTTAATTTGGGTCTATTTCTAGGGGTTAAGGTTAATTGGGATTTAATTCCCCAATGTCATCCTTTTTTAGAGGTTTGTGCTGTTAGGAATGAATGCAAAGTATTTTGGCAATCATTCTGTAGTAGTTGTTGTTGCATTCATGACTTGGATTGTCATTGATGTCAACACAGTGATATTCTAGATATCAGCAGGAAAGCATGTACAATTTTTGTTTTGCGCACATATTGTATTGCAAATTGGCTTTTGCACAGTTGATGGTATGTTCTTTGGTGTGTTATTAACCTATGGTTAACAATGCAAAAAGATATTCATTCATTCATGAGAGTTATGAGCATTTTGGTGAAAGCAGTGTTTAGACAGTGTTTCTGTGTAGCGATTTTCAAAAATTGGAGGATATCTCTTAGCTAGGATGGAATCTAATTTTGCGCAGTTAAAAGGGATGTTGGAGACTCATTAATGATGATGTGGTTCATATTGCAAACTTCGAGGACATGTTTGGAGAAAGTTACAATATCTGGAAGCTGACAGTTTTATGTGAATTTTGTGTGTAGCATGTACAAATTATTATTTTGTAATTGAGGACTAACTCATTTGTAATTATTTGAGTTTGGTATATAAGAAGGAATGTTTTCCTCCTTGTAATAAGAATTGAAAAAAAAGAATTGAGAAAAAAAGAATTGAGAAAAAGAGAATTGTTAAAAAAGAGAATTGAGTAGAGAGGATTGAATTGTGAAAGTTGAGATGCGAATATATGCATGAAGTGAAGAAAAGAGCTAATTCAGTGATGAAGGAAGACTTGTGAGTACAGAGATCTGGAATTGTGATCTTGTGTAGCAGAGAGTGCGGTTTTGGTACAGTATGAAGGAGGTAATATATTTCATATTATTATGTTGAATAATTCTAAGATCTTTTGGACAGTGGGTTCAGAGATCTTGCCTTGAAGTTGTTTGGGCAGTGGGTCCTTCTGTTTTCCATGAACTCTTAACCGGGTTAGAATCTTTTAACAGGGATTCAAAATCTCCTAACATGGATTTATATGTATTGAATGTATTTCATAAGACTCCTAACAGGGTCCATCCTCTAACAAGGAACTTTCATTTTAGTGCATCATTTTGTGGGCATCATTCCCACCGGGGTTTACTCTTTTCAAGAGCTTCCCTAGTCAACATATCTTGTGTTATTATGCAATTGTGTATGGTTATCTTTCTATGGTTGATTACTACATTGATTATATTATTTAAAGTAGTTGAATGGTTAAATTATCAGATAACTGATTTACTCCCCCCCTCTCAGTTATCTTAGGGATCTTTACTTTCTAACAATTGGTATCAGAGCAGCAGGTCCTTGAAAGAAAAGTTTAACAACTTAAGGAGATCCATGGAAAATTTCAGGAAAGAAAGCCCTAAGTTTGATGGAGTAAATTTTGACAACTGGAAAGAAAAGATGAAGACACATTTATTTTGTTTAGGACCAAGTTATTGGTTGATTACAAAGAATGAGAAGACTATCATTGAGGAAGACAATCTAGAGGCAAGAACTAAAGATGAGCTAGATCTATTCATGTGTAACATACTTGCAAGAGAAGAAATTTTGTTAGCACTACCAGAGAATGAATACAGTCAGATAAGATGTTTGAAAACATCTCATGCAATTTGGAAAGCTTTACATTCTACTTTTGAAGGTGATGAACATGCAAAAAAGGCTAGATTACATAATTGGATTTGTGCATTTGAAGATATCAAAATGATGGAAGATGAATCTATTAGAAGCTATATTGGTAGGATGTCTGAGATTGTAATAGGAATAAAGTCTTTTGGAGGTGATAAGATAGAGAATGAAGTGATATGGAAAATTATGAGAACTTTGACACTAGTATTCAAGTAGACAACACAAATGATTGAACAAGTGATACCTTGTACACCGAAATTTTCAAGAGAGACTCTTCTTGGAAGATTAGAAATAGTAGAGATGAATTTGAGATTATCAGGAGAGCTACCTAGAATGGAGACAGCATTCAGTGTTCTTAACATTAGACCTACATTATCAAGAAGTACTAGTGTCAATGCAGATTATGCCAGCAGTAGCAGATCTAAATCTGAGGAAGATAAGAAGATTGAAGAAGGTATTGCATTACTTGTAAAAAGAGAACCAGAAGGTAAGAAAATCTTTAAATGTTGGACTTGTCAAGAATATGGTCATTTTGCATCTAAATGTCCTAAAAGAGTTAAGAAGTATAGAAGCAATTTTAAACCTAGGAGACCTAAAGAATGTTATTATGCAAATGATGAAGATCTTGAAGCAAGAATTGAAAGACATTTAAGTGACAGTGATAATGATAACTTTGAGGAAATAGGATTTGTAGCAATTAAAGAAGAAAGTTTTGAATCTGATGAAAGGGAAGAAAAAGCATTAGTTTCTCAAGTTGAAAAGAAATCTGATTGGATTATAGATAGTGGTTGTTCACATCATATGATTGGAGATAAAAGAAAGTTTGTTAAGTTAGACAATTATGATGGAGGAATTGTTCGAGTTGGTAATAATGTACCTTGTTTGATTAAGGGTATAGGATCTATTACTCTTGATGGAAAGACTAATACTGATGATGTTTACTTTGTTGATGGATTGAGACATAATCTACTAAGCATTGGACAATTGGTTGATAAGGGTTATCAAGTTTGGTTTGCTGAGAAAACTTGTGTGATAAAAGATAATAATGGAAATCTGATTGGAAAAGGATCCAGAACCAAAGGTAATGTATTTTAGTTGAATCATACTAAGATGACATGTTTGTTAACTAAGATTGATGATAGTTGGTTATGGCATAAAAGGTTTTGTCATATAAACTTTGATAATATTGTCAAAGTAAGTACTACACTTGCGGTAAGAGATTTACCTAGAATTATGAAACCTACTAACATGATTTGCAAAGAATGTATGATGGCAAAGTAGAAAAGGAGTTCATTTCCCAGCAAGAAGTTCACATCGGTAGAGAAGCTAGAGATTGTTCATACAGACTTGAGTGGTCCTACTAGGACTAGAGGATTCTATGGAGAAAGGTATTTTATGATTCTTGTTGATGATTTTACAAGAATGATGTGGATTGCATTTTTTAAAGAAAAATATGAAGCATTTGATAAATTTAAGATCATGAAAAGAAAAATTGAGAATGAATCTGGAATGAAGATTAAGTGTCTAAGATCTGATAGAGGTGGTGAATTTACATCTAGAGAGTTTAATACTTTTTGTGAAATGAATGGTATTAAGAGACAACTTTCAGCCCCTAGAACACCAGAACAAAATAGTATTGCAGAAAGAAGGAATAGGTCAATAACTGAAGCAGCAAGAGCTATATTGTTTGAGAATGATTTGGCTAAGACTTTTTGGAGAGAAGCAGTGAACACAACAGTATACACTATGAATAGAGTACAAATCATAGCAGATACAAATAAGACACCTTATGAATTATGGTTTGGACATGCACACTCAGTTAAGTATTTTAGAATTTTTGGAAGTAAATGTTATATTAAGAGAGATGATGATATAGGAAATGTTAGAGTAGTCTTATGTTAGCTAATAATTAAATCATTTAATTATTAGTTTATCATACTCTAGGCTTAAGTTTCACTTAGGCGCTTTATAATTCTTTAGGGTTTTAGCCTTTAGGGTTTCGTGTTTCCTTTTATAAGGATTCACTTCTTTCATTTCAATAAGGAGATTGTATTATTTTTATCATCGTTAATAGAAGATTATTTTCTTGCAACATGGTTTTGCAGTCTCTGGCCTTTTGGCCGCCATAGCTTTCTGTCTTTTTGCTTCCTCTTTGTGACAGTCTTGCATGCAGGTGTTCTTGGGATGATTTGCATTTGTCAAATCTAACATGGTATCAGAGCTCTCCTGTTGTTCGCTGTTCGAGTTTCGTTGAAGCACAGAGGGTTTCAGAAGTTTTTTTGTGGATCTGGGGGGGAGCCGAAATTTGGCTCACCTTGGGCAAAAACGGATACCACCATTGTGTCTGGAAGGCCCAAGAACCCCTAAATCCATATAAAACTTGTCCATTTTGGACACAGTGGCATCTGAGGCAAATTTTTTTTGCATACCAGGGTCGTACGGCCCTGGCACGCACTCCGAGGCGGGTACACAGCGATTTTTTTTAAAAAAAAAAATTATATTTGGGGCCGCCGCCCAGTGGCCACCCCCGCGCCGCCCCGCAGCCACCGCAGCCACGGCCACCGCCCGAGCGGCCACCGCAGCCGTGGCCCCCTCCGCTGCAGCGCCTCCCTGCGGCCTCCGCCGCCCTCGGCCCCGCCGCCTGCGCCCTCCGCTCCGCCGGCACCGCCCACCGCCGGCACCAGCGCCGCCCTCGGCCTGCCGCCCGCGCCCTCTGCTCCGCTCCGACGGCCTCCTCCCGGCTCCGCCGCCTCCCGGCTCCTCTGCGGCCTCCCCTCGGCTCCGCCAGCGCCCCCGCGCCCCCGCTCCGCTGGCCCCCGCCGCCGTGGCGGCCCATTTCAGCCCCCGCGGGCTCCTTTCATAACAGTGCGGTCATATGACCGACCAGGGGCTGCGGCGCAGCCCCCGGAGCGCGCCATGCGTCCGGGGGCCTATTTTTTTTAGCCCCTAGGGCTCTTTTTTGGCCTTTTTGGGGGTACCTGGGCCTTTTTCGCTCTACAGGGAGCATACGGGGGTCTTTTTCTAACTTCTTTATATCGTCGGAAAGCTCTTTCCGAGCTCTTTCCGATGATGGAGGTTAGGGTTTTTAGTTCCACCATTTCAATAGTGTTTTTTGCTGTTGAAGTCTGATGTCTCTTTTTGCCTTCCGGGAGTCATATCTGGCTCATCCGGACTCCTTTTTTGGCAAACGAGATATCATCGGAAAGCTGTTTCTATGTACTATTCAGTGGTAGAGGTATTTCTTCCAGATTCTACTCCAGGTTTTCCCTCCTCCGAGTTATGCAGTTTATGCCCTCTGGTGGTGTGCTTGGTTCTACAGGTCCGGGGATCTCTTCTTCTGGTTTCTTAGTGCACTCTTCTTTCTGACTTCTGAGCTTGCATACTCTTTCTGATGTATCTTTGTTCTGTAAATGCACTAAGATAAAGTGCCCTCTTCTGCATTTCTGGGATCTTTTTCACCTGGTTCAGTTTTAGTATTCGCACTCAGTTATAAAGTGCCATGGGGGGATTCTGATGCATTTGCCACTATAGGCGCATCCACTCTTGTCAAGTGAGCATACCTTCCACGACATTAGCCCATGTAGACTGTGTCTATGACACCGCCCTTTATCCTGTGTGTGTGCTTCTGTTGCACTGTTGGTGTTCCTGGTTCTTCTTCTGCAGCTGTTTTTGGCATCGCATTTCAGTGTTCCTGTCACCTCTCCCAGTTCATCATTATGGGGGGGTTCACCTGTTGGTTCTATTGCTTCCTTGGTTCGGTTGAGTGATCTACGTATTCAGTTTTTGTTCCTATGTACTAGGCGGATGCAGTGGCTAGGCACCTATGCATTTCGGTGAGATGGATCATCTACTATATAGACACTCATTCATTCCTTTTTTGGAGGTCACCTCTTCGATTGATCAGCTCTTCAGACACTTGTCTTCTCTACCTGGTCATGCACTTCAGTGGGGGTTCCAGCAGTATCTTCTGACAGAGTTTTCAGACATGCTTCGGAGGAGTTTCTTGCTCTCTTCTTGTTCCTTTCTCTGGGACATCTTTTGCTTTATGTTTGGGTACCTGATCAGGCCTAGTTGCCGGGACCCATCTTTCCTGCTTTCTGCAGTAGTTTAGCTTTTTTTGCTTCTCCCTAAGTTACACTTAAGGGGGGGTGTTAGAGTAGTCTTATGTTAGCTAATAATTAAATCATTTAATTATTAGTTTATCATACTCTAGGCTTAAGTTTCACTTAGGCGCTTTATAATTCTTTAGGGTTTTAGCCTTTAGGGTTTCGTGTTTCCTTTTATAAGGATTCACTTCTTTCATTTCAATAAGGAGATTGTATTATTTTTATCATCGTTAATAGAAGATTATTTTCTTGCAACATGGTTTTGCAGTCTCTGGCCTTTTGGCCGCCATAGCTTTCTGTCTTTTTGCTTCCTCTTTGTGACAGTCTTGCATGCAGGTGTTCTTGGGATGATTTGCATTTGTCAAATCTAACAGGAAAGTTTGATCCTAGAAGTGATGAAGGAATATTTCTTGGATATTCTTTGAAAAGAAAAGCATATAGATGTTATAACAAAAGAACAAAGACTATTGTTGAAAGTGCAAATGTCAAAGTTGATGAGAAGTTTAAAATTCAAGAAAGAATGCTTGATTATGAATCTGATGGAGAAGCACAACCTCAGCCTAACATTAAAAATATAGAATTATTTTTTGAAACTAACAGTGATTTGCTGAATGAAAGTCATACTAAAGAAAATAGAGAAGAATCTACATTTGGAACAAGATCAGTAACTATGACACCTAACAAGTATATTTCAAGACATCACCCTATTGAGCAAGTTATTGGAAGTTTAGATAGAGGATTTTTTACTTGAAATAAGGTACATTTATGTTTGATTTCTCAAATTGAACCTAAGACTACTAATGAAGCTTGTGAAGATGAACATTGGATTAATGCTATGAAAGAAGAACTAGAGCAGATTAAAAAAAACAAGACATGGGAATTGGTCCCTAGACCTAAAGACAAGAATGTGATTGGAACAAAATGGGTATTCAGAAACAAGATGAATGAACAAGGAGAAGTGATAAGAAATAAAGAAAGATTGGTATGTAAAGGATATTCACAACAAGAAGGAATTGACTATGAAGAAACTTTTGTACCTGTGGCCAGACTTGAAGCAGTGAGAATGTTTCTAGCATATGCATCTTACAAGAAATTCAAAGTGTATCAGATGGATGTGAAATCAGCATTTCTGAATGGTGAATTGGAAGAAGAAGTCTACATTGAGTAGCCTGAAGGTTTTCCTTTGACACAAGAAGGAGATATGGTATGTAAGTTAAAGAAAGCTTTATATGGGTTAAAACAAGCACCTAGAACCTAGTATGCAAGATTGGATAAGTATTTATTGAAATTGGGATTTATAAAAGGAACAGCAGATAGTAACTTATACACAAAAGAAATTGAGAATGGTTTGTTGGTTATAGTTATATTTGTTGATGATATTATCTTTGGAGGAGAAGATGAAGCCAGTGACAAATTTGCAGATGAAATGAAGACTGAATTTGAAATGAGCATGATTGGAGAAATGAAATATTTTTTGGGATTACAGATAATACAAAGCAAGGAAGGTATATTTGTAAGTCAGACTAAGTATTTGAATGACTTATTGAAAATATTTGGAATGGAAGATTCTAAACCTATTGGAACACCTATGGTAACTGGACATAAGTTATCTAGCAAAGATGAGACACCAGCAGTTGAGCAGAAAAATTACAGATCTATGATTGGAGGATTGCAGTACTTGACACATACAAGACTTGATATAGCGCATTCAGTTGGGATTGTAGCAAGATTTCAAGCATAACCTAGAGAATCACATTATGCAGCAGTAAAGAGGATACTGAGATATCTGAAAGGAATAATGGATTATGGATTATGGTATGAGAATTCTGATGATTTTACTTTATGTGCCTATACTGATGCAGATTGGGGAGGCAGCATTGATGACAAGAAAAGCACCAGTGGTGGAGCCTTTTTTCTTGGGGGAAAATAGGTCTCTTGGTTAAGTAAGAAGCAAAATTGTATTTCACAAAGTACAGCAAAAGCAGAATATGTTGCAGCAGCAAACAATTGTAATTAGATTATTTGGATGAAGCAGTTGTTGAAGGATATTGGAATAAAGTTTGATGAGCCTGTTGTTATACATTGTGATAACACCAGTACAGTAAGTATGTCAAAAAATCCTATTTTACATTCTAAGACTAAACATATTGAGATCAAGTATCATGTTGTAAGAGAGAAAGTTGCAGAAAAAGAAGTAAGATTGGAGTACATAAGCACAAAGGAACAGATAGCAGATATATTTACAAAACCTTTACCTAAGGATACATTTGTGTATCTAAGAGGTATGCTTGGGGTTATGCCCCAACCTATTTTTGATAATTGATGTAGATGATTGCATCCATCCAGTGGTATATGAGCCCTATCTTTCTTCTAGATTGGATGTTGGAACTTCCTCTATGAGGGAGTTTATGAGCTGAGTCATGAGGACTCTTGTTATTGTATTTTTCTGAACAGTGTCTTTTGACATTAAGTTTTTGTTGACTTAGTGATGGAATTTATGTCATTGATGTCAATGGGGGAGAGATATACATAAAAAACATTGTGGATTGTATGAGAGAGCTGAATGGGAGAATGAAGCAAGATTTAATTTGATATTTTGCAGTGATGTTGCAGTATTGGATTTTTGGAACATTGGATGTTTTTCATCTATGTTGCCATCAATGCCAATGGGGGAGATTTTTAGGAATGAATGAAAAGTATTTTGGCAGTCATTTTGTAGCAGTTGTTGTTGCATTCATGACTTGGATTGTCATTGATGTCAACACAGTGATATTCTGGATATTAGCAGGAAAGTAGGTACAGTTTTGTTTTGCGCACATGTTGTATTGCAGATTGGCTTTTGCACAGTTGATGGTATGTTATTTGGTGTCTTATTAACCTATGGTTAATAGTGCAAAAAGAAATTCATTCATTCATGAGAGTTATGAGCATTTTGGTGAAAGCAGTGTTTAGACAGTGTTTCTATGTAGCGATTTTCAAAAATCAGAGGATATCTCTTAGCTGGGATGGAATCTGATTTTGCATAGTTAAAGGGATGTTGGAGACTCATTAATGATGATGTGGTTCATAGCACAAACTTTGAGGATATGTTTGGAGAAAGTTACAGTATCTGGAAGCTGACAGTTTTATGTGAATTTTGTGTGTAGCGTGTACAAATTATTATTTTGTAATTGAGGACCGACTCATTTGTAATTATTTGAGTTTGGTATATAAGAAGGAATGTTTTCCTTGTTGTAATAAGAATTGAAAAAAATGAATTGAGAAAAAGAGAATTGTAAAAAAAGAGAATTGTAAAAAAAGAGAATTGAGTAGAGAGGATTGAATTGTGAAAGTTGAGATGCGAATATATGCATGAAGTGAAGAAAAGAGCTAATTCAGTGATGAAGGAAGACTTGTGAGTATAGAGATCTGGAATTGTGATCTTCTATAGTAGAGAGTGCAGTTTTGGCCCAGTATGAAGGAGGTAATATATTTCATATTATTCTATTGAATAATTCTAAGATATTTTGGACAGTGGGTTCAGAGATCTTGCCTTGAAGCTGTCTGGGCAGTGGGTCCTTTTGTCTTCCATAAACTCTTAACCGGGTTAGAATCTTTTAACAGGGATTCAAAATCTCCTAACAAGGATTTATATGTACTGAATGTATTTCATAAGACTCCTAACAGGGTCCATCCTCTAACAAGGAACTTTCATTTTAGTGCATCATTTTGTGGGCATCATTCCCACCGGGGTTTACTCTTTTCAAGAGGTTCCCTAGTCAACATATCTTGTGTTATTGTGCAATTGTGTATGGTTATCTTTCTATGGTTGATTACTACATTGATTATATTGTTTAAAGTAGTTGAATGGTTATATTATCAGATAACTAATTCACCCCCCCCCCCCTCTTAGTTATCTTGGGGATCTTTACTTTCTAACATGTGCCCTAGATCACTATAAAAGGAGGCCTTCCTCTCTCATTTTCCATCAATGATCATCAAGTTTTCAATACATCCACAATCAAGGAATTTCATGATCAAGCTCTCAAGTGAAAGTAAGAAAGAAGGAGAAGGAAAGAAAGAAAGCATTCATTCATCTTCAAGCCTAGCATTCAAGCATTCAAGCATTCATCAAGGAGATCCATTGTTAGCTATTGAAGGATTCAATCTCTTTGGAGCCCCCTTGAAGATTTCTCCATCCATATTCATCCAAGCCTCTTCCTATGAAAATATCCATTCAAGATTGGTATTGAAGATCTAGTTCCATTTATTGGAGACATCCTACATCCATTTCTACATTCATTTGGAGCATCCCTACTTGTAGATTCAATGATTTGAATCCTCCACAAGGACTTCAATATAAGAAAGGTGAATAGTTCCATTTACTTTGTTTATGCATATTACTATTTCAATTCAATTTCAAGGTTAATTTCTAAATTGGAGTTTGACCAAGGCAAACCCCCCATCCAAACAACAAAAAACTATTTTTCTTGCAGGTATAGGTACATAACTGTGAATCAGAGCTTGGATCTGGATACCCTTTTTGGTGAACTTCTGAGATCCGTGAATAGTTTTTCCATTGGAGCTATTTTGGGTCAAGGATGACCTTTAGTGGGGAGTAGGATCCTACCCCGGGGTAATACTTTACCCTACTATTTGGATCAAGGACTACCTGCTTCTCGAAAGACAAAAGTTTTTTGGGTTTTCTCCGTCTCGACATTTCCAATTCGAAAAAGGTTGTAGAATTGCTTGAAATTGTGCACAGACATCAAAAATCATCATTTTCCAGATCTGCCCTATTTTGAGGTTAGTATTTTCCTTTTATTTATTTCATATTTCAAGCATATACTTTTTATATTATAATATAGGATTTTCTCCTTTCTTCATATTCTCCATTGTTTGATTCTTTTGTGCATTGATCACTTCTTTGTGATTGATCCATTTGGATCTTTCCTTTTGGGAATTTGGATTGAGGATAGGTCCCATATTCCACCCCTATATCATGCATCTTAACCCTATTCAAATTCAAACCCTATTCATTTTGGTGAACTACTATTTCATATCATTCATTTTTGGTGAACCTGACATACTCTGCTTTCTTTTGTGGAATTAGATGCCCTATTGTGTTTTGTGGTGTTAGATTTCCTTTTATCTTGTTGATGTTAGATTTTCCCTTTGTGTTAAATCTTGCATGGTAATTAGATTTCAAAAATACAAAAAAAATCATTCTTTATGTGTTCTTAGTTTATTTCATTTGCATTGCATTGGTTTATGAGCTTTGCTAATACTAGTCCTACTTATAACATTTTGGTTAGAAGAAGTTGTAGACTCATGGGTGCCTTTGATCTTGAATCTTCCTCTCCTTTCCTTAGGATCCTAGATGATAATTTGATTCTTCATGATTCCAATCCTATTATGGAAAAAACTCTTCTCACTCATCTCATGATGAGGATGATTTTGTAAGAGTTCCTCCTGAACAAGTCCAAAAACTTTCAACTGAACTTGATAAAATGGGTAATTGGCTTATTCAAGAAAATCATAATCAAGATTCTATTCAAGCTATAAAAGATCTTAAGAAAGTTCTTCGTGATAGTGATCAAGGTGTTAACCTCTTACATGGTATTACTCATCTCATGCATTCAAATGTTAAACCTTTAGTTCAAGAAGCTAAAGATTTAGGGCTGATTCCTCCTGTCACTAGTATAGAACCTTCTTCTAATCCTTTACCTAGTGTTCCTACCTATAATCCTTCTTTGGTGACTGTCACAGTTCCCTCTGTTCCTATGAGTTTTCCTCATGTGTCCCTTCCTACATCACAACCTTCTTATCATAATGTTCCTTTTACTTATTCTAATCCACTTCCAATTGTAGTTACAAGTGTTCCTCCAGTTGTGTCTTCCATTCCTGCAGCTTCTTACACTTTACCTCATGTTTCTAATGTTTCTATTCCTCCTATTTCCTCTAATGATTCAACAATCATCAGTTTAGCTCAAACTATGTCATCCTTACAACAACAACTTGCTTCTTTAACTCAAAACAAGTTTAGTGTTCCTACATGTGACATGGGAAGTCCTTTGTCCTGAGACATTATTCATACTCCTGTTCCTCAGCAAGTTGATATGCCTCATCTTGAGAATTATAACAGAAAAGGAGACCATGTTCATCATGTTAAAACATTTCAAATCCTTTGTAGTGATTATGCTTATGACCATAGTATTTTAGCCAAATTGTTTGCTAGAACTTCTCATGACAAGGCCTTACAATGGTATTATTCCTTGCCTCCTTATTCTATTGATTCATTTCCACAACTTGCCAATGCTTTTATTCAACAATTTCAAAACAGCATTGGCCCGCAAGTGTCTTTGACTGATTTGATGCATTGTAAACAAAGTGCTAAGGAAAAATTAACTGAATTTATTGGTAGATTTAAGTATTTGCATGCTTAGATCTCCTATCCTATTCCTAATATTGATATTCAACATATGTTTAGTTCAAATTTGCAAAAGGATATTAGAGATAAGATTCTTCTTACTAAATTTACCTCTTTTCAAAAACTTTGTGCAGTGCATCATCATTATCAATTACAAGTGAGTCAATTTGAGAGCACCACTCCAATGGCTCTTGTTCTAGTTGATAAGAGTGATGTTGCTCCTAATCCAAACAAATTTCAAAAATTCAACAACTATGTCAAGATAGACAAACAAGCGAATGCAGTTGTTGATCAAGTTGTTGTTGCATCTCAAAATGCCACTTCTACATCCACTGCTTTTCGATTAAATTGTACATTTACTCCTCTTTCTGAATCTTTAGATTCTATTATGAATAGGTTGTTGACTACTAATATGATTACTTTACCTCCTATTTGACCTCTTTTACCTTCTACAATTGCATCTAAATCTTTTGATCCTAAAGCTTTTTGTCAATATCATCGTCAGAATGGTCATGATACTGAGAAGTGTTATTATTTAAAATATAAGGTTCAAGACTTAATTTATTCTAATGTCATATCTATTGATAATCTTGATGGTAGTGGGAATAAATTTGTTTCTCCTCCTAATCAAAACCTTCAAATCTATATGAATCCTTTACCTGCACATGATACTAATACCATTTCTCAACCATCTTCTATGGAGATTGTGTATGATTCAAAGATGGATGATCTCAATCACATTGTTAATCAAGTGGAGCATGTTGGTCAATCTATATCTCCACATCAACCTCAGCCTCAACTTCAACCTCAAGTTCAATCTCAACCTCAACCAAAACCTAAGCCTAAATTGAAAACTCAACCTAAACCTTGACAACAACCTAAGAATAAAATACCTCAGGAACTTTTGATTACCTTTGATGATTCTGAGACTATTAAAGCTCCTAATGGTCCCCTTTATATTTATGCTTGGATTTCTTAGAAACCTACTTGTGGTTGTGTCACCCAAATTTTCATATACATACAAATTTGGCAAAAAACCATCCCCAGGCCTCTATTTTTATCTTTTCAAACACCCCAAAAAATTTCATGAGTCTACATCTTTTCCCCTGGTCTCTGTGCAATATCTTTTAGGCCTCTGGCTAGAAGAAAAACCCTTGAAAAATTCATAAACTAGCCATTACCCTACAAAACCCTTTGGCCGCATTATATTTTTATGTTACTTTATCCCGGTCACTTAAGTCATCCCAATTTGCATGTGCATTTTAAAAAATCCTTCAGTTGCCAAGTCTCTAATTCCCGATGGTTAACCCCTTAACATTTAGCGATCCTGCGAGTGGTTACCGTTTCGGTTGGCGGTCTCAGATTAGCGGCCAGGTCAAGATTCTAGATTTGATGGTTGTTGCATGATATCATAGCCTCAAAAGATTCCATGAGATCTTGCGATGATCATCAATCTTCCTGCCTGTAGAGTTCATCTTATCAGTGGGACCGGTGCCACCTCATCTTATTTGGCAGTTCCTGATTTGTCGGCAGTGTCTAATTCGGTAGCTTGTCAGTGGGGCCATCTTCTTTAGCAGGTTAAGTTCTGACTTAATCATGCGATCATCATTATACTGGGGGCTCAAGATGTGAACTAGTTAATCTGGTAGTATAGCGACAGCCGTTGATCCTCCTTCGTCGTCAGAGCTTCTGACAATGGGTCATGTGTCAAGGATAGTTGCAATGTGGATCCATTTTGGTGGCTTGTGATTGGCTGAGGTTGAATACAGGTGGAAGGATGTCAGTGGGGTTGAGTATTTATAGATGTGTTGGAAAGGCTAGGATCTATGGTGGTCATATGATCTCATAGAATCTTCTGACCCTATGAGATCATGCCCCCACTGTTAGATCAGGATCTTGGAAGGTAGTGGGTCCAATGTCAGAAGAATGCGACGTGTATTCAAGGGGGTGGTGTTTGATTGGTTGGTGAGAGTGCAATGTGGCTGATGTTAGTGGGCCTATGGGGTCTAGGGTTTCTAAAGAGGTTAACACGTGGTCAAATCTTGCGACTATCATTATACCAAGGATCTAAAAAGCTTGATCATTACGATCGCGATATAGCGACAGCCATCTGATGGTGTTCTCAGGGATGTGGGTCCAAGGTCTGTCAGGGATGCTGACTTGCTTGTTGATGATTGGCTACTAAGTTCCACAGTGGTGGTTGACTTGTTAGAGGGGTTTTAAAAGTGTTTTTCTAGGTGTATCTGAGCTGTCCAATCTACCGAGAGATAAAGCAATCGATGGTTGCATTTTAAACCAACCTGCTAGTCATTCTTTTTCAAATTTAAATATTTCTTTTGCTAGGGTTTGTATTTTGCGGCCATGCATGATTAATGGGTAGCTGGAATTGAATTCCTTAGGATAGTGAAGATTGAGAGGATGATAACAGAGGATCTGATCATTGACGCCACAGATTTTACAGAGTACCATGACATGTTGAAAGCTTTAATAGGCTTGTCACCACCTTGTAGAGTTAATCTTTTTAAACCCAGGTATCAGACCAAGATCAGATTTGGATGCATTCATGGCTTAGTGGACTTGTAGGTAGGTAGATGGATCAAGGTTGATGTGTCTATAGGTGGACTCAGTACCAGGATCAATGCGCAAGGAAGAGATTTGATTTGATCACCAGCTGTTCTCAGAGATTTGATGATGGTAATCAGTGTACCATTAGGGTTCAATATTTTATTGTGGATTTATGTAACCCTAGTTAGTTTTTTCTCCTACCTACGTGTAGGAGATGTATATATTGTATTTTGGGAGCCTTAGTGCTCAAGAGGTTAGAGAGTTCATATTTTGTAAAGAAGAAAGTCTCTTTCTTAGAAAGCTATTTGTGGCATTTCCTGCCCTCTAGTTTTATACATTTTGTAACCTCCCATTGGTAATTCAGAGATTGAAGACATTTTGTGACATTTCTCATGTCCCTATGCCTTTTTTGTGTGAGTTATCTTTTATTGAATCAAAGTATTTATATGTTTCTCAATGATATCTTAGGGTTCTTGATCCTCCTTTCTTTCTGCAATTCATGTGTATTCTTGTGAATGATTTGATGTGGATGCTTTTGTGGGTATACTACAACCCCTCAACAATCTTGTCTCATTCCTATACCTAGTTACAGAGGTGAATGTTTGTTTGCAGGTCATAGATTGTTGTCTACCCCAAAGAGTGTCATTATTTGTGAAAGAATCTCTTTCTTTCCCTGAATACCCTCTTTGCTTACAGACCCCTCCTATGAAATACTTATGCAAACCTATTCAGTAAGTTGTGACCTACTAGATCTAAATCTCTCATTGATTTCATCCTACATACTGAGATCCAAACCCTAGTTTCGGTGCATCACCTAGTAGGTAGTTTGCTTTTAGTCATTTCCCTTTCCAAGCATTCCTTCTATCCCTTTCCCTCCAAAGTTTTACTTTTCATGTCAAGAAGAAAATTAAGGTGATTATCCAAGAGGAACCAGCCTAGAACCTGGAGGTCTTGTCTCAGTTAGCAAAGGTCCCACAACCTAGAGATGATTCCCATGTTATACTGAGTTATCAAGACCAAGAGAGCTTGAGACAAAGGTGCAAACTTAGTGTATAATAGGTTTTCTTGTTGATCCTACATCCTTAGTCAATGTTATTACTGAAGAAAATATTTTTATGAAAAAATTGCAAAGTGATTCTTATGATACATCGGATGTGTGGATCTTAATCATGGTCTTTTGCCTACACCTTCTATACTTCCTTTATCCATGGCTTCTAGTTCTTTTAATCAAGTTCGTACTATTTTTTATAATCCAATTAAACCTCCTAAAGAACCTATGAAGGATCTTGTGATTGTTCCTCCTAGTTCTCAACATACTTCAAGTAAATAAAAATGTAATCAATCTACTAATGAATGCCGTAAAAAGTGTCTTTCTCATGTGAAAGCTCATAATTATATTCTTTAAAATTCTTTACTTTCTTCTGATAAGCCTATGCATGATGTTGTTACTAATAATGATGTTAAGATGCATGAATATGATGATTCTATTCGTATCTTAGATCCTATTTTGATTAATTTGGATGAAGAAGATACTCTTGATGATACTAATGATGTTAATGGTGAATATGAGACTATTGACATTGACATTGATTTACCTAATATGCTTTCATCACAATTGACACTTACACCTAGTATCAAACATTATGATTCTCAAGAGGATCCTTGTTTGGAACTGGCTATCATCCCTACTGTGTTGGATATAGTCCCTCTTGTGAGTTACCCACCTTCCCTAAATGATATAGAATGAGATGAGGAGAGTAGGTGGCACGCTTGATTGGCTTGTCCTTTATGGTAGCTTTGTTGTGTGTTTTCCTATTGTATTGTGCTTCTCCCATGATGTGTTTGCTAAATGTTGTTAGATTCTTTTATACCACCCTTGTTACTCAGTTGGTGCAAGGTGATAGAGGAATCAAACCTATTTTACAATTCCTCTATATGTATCTCTATTCTTCTATATATTGTTTCATGTTATGTTATAAATTTGCTATTGTTCGTAAATGTTTCCTCGTGTAATCTTCTTGGATTTGAGATGTTGTAGCACTGATTCTTCTTGGTCTCCATGTGATGGTCTGAAAAGATTCTTCTTCATATTTCTTATGTGATCTTTCCTCCATTGTGATTGTAGTTCTAATTTATTTGGGGAATGATGTCAATTAATTTGCAATAATATCATATATATATTATCTTATGATCATACTAACCCTATGGTAGGTAGATCCCTTCTGTGTTCTATGTATGTTTATGTGATATTTCCCTTGATTTTTCTTCATCTAGGGGCATCTCATAGTGGAAACGTAATCAGTGGAGTTTTTTATGTTTCCGTTAAATTCATTTCTCTTGTTAAGTGTTAGCAATGACTTTAACATGGGGGAATATGCTCTCCTCACCTATTTCACACACGCACTTTTCAATTCACATATATTATTTTTCAAGATACCTTTCTCCCTTTTTGGATTAGTGACTAATCCTTAAAGCATGGATTTATATTTTAGGATCTCTTGATCCCTCCAATTTCAAATATATTTGTGATCCCTTAAGGTTAAAGGTGTCCTTAAGACAGGGTCTCTTTTTTTTTTTGGATTTTCTCTTATGAAATAGAATATTCCTAAAGGTGAATCCTTGATGGGTTGACTAGTGAGTAGCTACATTCACTAGGTGGTTCAATTCCATCTTTCTATTTGCATCATTTCCTTGTGTGGTTCACAATGGGACATAAGTTCTCATTGGGCGAGAAAATCTCTCTCTCTCTCTCTCTCTCTCTCTCTCTCTCTCTCTTATTTTGATCATGGAGTTGATGAGGACTTGAGTCCCTGGGGGCTTGAGGTTTCCTTTGTCCTCTTTGATTACAATAAGATTATATTTTCATTATGATTTCCTTTACCAAGAGTTTGCATCGAGTCCATACTCTTGCTAAAGTGGGGGCTTAATGTATCGTCTTAAAATGGAAGCACTTCCATGTTGAGAGTGTTTAGCCCTTTGAGTGAGTGGTCTGGGGTAATTTTAAACACCTTGATCAGGTCTTTACATGTATCTCATTGTTTCCCCCTATTTTTCTTCTCTCTTCCTTGTTTCCAACCTTTTCCAAATAGTTTTCTCTAAGAATTTGGAGTTTCTGACTGTCTGGGTCAAAGATGACCTGGTAGGGTCAAGGACAACCTAGACCCCGACCTAGGTCAAGGATGACCTTGACCCTGAGCTAGGGTAGTTTCTACCTCATCCTTGACCATAGGTCCAATTTTTAGATTCCAGGAGTTACGGGATGTCGAGCTTCGAAAAGTTTCTTTTTCCTGCTTCCGAGTCGGCCATTTCAGTTTTTGAAATGGTAAATCCTTAAATTGTATTTAATTTGGGTCCATTTCTTAGGTTTAAGGTTAATTGGTATCTAATTCCCCAATGTCGGCCTTCTCTATAGGTTTGTGCACTAGATCACTATAAAAGGAGGCCTTCCTCTCTCATTTTCCATCAATGATCATCAGCTTTTCAATACATCCACAATCAAGCAATTTCATGATCAAGCTCTCAAGTGCAAGTAATCAAGAAGGAGAAGGAAAGAAAGAAAGAAATAATTCATCTTCAAGCCTAGAATTCAAGCATTCAAGTATTCAAGCATTTATCAAGGAGATCCATTGTTAGCTATTGAAGGATTCAATCTCTTTGGAACCCCCTTGAAGATTTCTCCATCCATATTCATCCAAGCCTCTTCCTATGAAAAGATCCATTCAAGATTGGTGTTGAATATCTAGTGCCATTGATTGGAGACATCCTACATTCATTTCTACATTCATTTGGAGCATTCCTACTTGTGGATTCAAGGATTTGAATCCTCCACAAGGACTTCAATATAAACAAGGTGAATAGTTCCATTTACTTTGTTTATGCATATTACTATTTCAATTCAATTTCAAGGTTAATTCCTAATTGGGGTTTGACCAAGGCAAACCCCCCATCCAAACAACAAAAAACTATTTTTTTTGCAGGTATAGGTACAAGACTGCAAATTAGAGCTTGGATCTGGATACCCTTTTCAGTGAAATTCTGAGATCCACGAACAAATTTTCCATTAGAGTTGTTTTGGATCAAGGATGACCTTCAATGGGGGGTAGGATCCTGCCCTAGGGTAAGACCTTGCCCCACTATCTGGGTCAAGGACTACCTACTTCCTGAAAGACAAAATTTTTCTTTGTTTTCTCCGTCTCGACATTTCTAGTCTGAAACAGGTTGTAGAATTGCCCAAAACTGTGCACAGACATTAGAAATCATCATTTTCTACGTCTACCCTATTTTGAAATTAGTATTTTTCTTTTATTTATTTCAAATTTCAAGCATATACTTTTTATAGTAGACATTTTCTCCTTTCTTCATATTCTCCATTGTTTGATTCTTTTGTGCATTGATCACTTCTTTGTGATTGATCCATTTGGATCTTTCCTTTTGGGAATTTGGATTGAGGATAGGTCCTATATTTCACCCCTATATCATACATCTTACCCCTATTCAAATTCAAACCCTATTCATTTTGGTGAACTACTATATCATATCATTCAAAAATGAAGAAGATATAAAAAGAGAAATAAAAGATTATCAAATATTTATATATGTATAGGAAGGGATTTTGGGTACTGTACCTAATCTGTAAGAAGAAACTGAGGAGCTAGTTGAGCCCCCACTTAGAGATAAAATATTGAAGAATAGTTTACTAAGCCTATTTTAGAAAAATATGTGAGAACAAACCACTCATCGAGAAAAATTATTGAAGAAAATAATGTAGGAGTTATGACAAGAAGTAAGTTGAAGGACAATACATGTTTGATTTCTAAATTTGAGCCAAGACTAGTTAAGGATGCACTCGAAAATGAAGATTGAGTTAATGAAATGAAAGAAGAGATTTATCATATTGAAAAGAACAATACTTGGTCACTGTTGTATGCACCCTAAAATGGTTGCCTAGACTTTGGGCCCCCATTCAACGATTTATCAAATCCCTGAATCAAGATTTTCAAAAATCAACAATTATATCGATTTCTTTGATCAAATCCTTTTATCATTTTCGATTATTCCTTGGGCTAACCATTTTATCCTAAAGTCTTTATTTATTCAAAAGAAATTTTTTCTCCCCTTTTAATAAATAAAAATCCCTCACTTTTCATCTTATCCTAAGTTGCACAAATAAAGCATTATTCCTATTTTATAAAAAGAAGAAAAGCACTTTTTGTCTTATATGGACACAAAAGTCAACTCTTATTTTCTCATTGGAGGATACTTGTGCACATGGATTGATCTTCTTTGATGCTCCACTATTGATTAAGTCTTTTGCCTCTTAATCTCCATGGTCCATTTCTCCTCATTTCCTATAAAAGAAGAGCTCTCTTCCTCATTTTAGATCATTCTTTCTTTTATGCTAATATTATATTGCAAGTTTTCTAGGTCACTTTGGAGCTTTTGAAGATTTGGAGCATTATTGGATCTCATATTTACATGCTTTCATAGCTTTCACTCTTGCATAGTAGTTTCATTATTATGGCATTCTTAGTATAGACTTTCTTTATGAAATAGATTAATCTCACATAGTCTAAATAGGAAGGATTTGTAACACTTGTTCTTTCTTTTCATAGATTAGTTGCATTGTTCTTTCATTTCCATAGCCTAGCTTTGCATCCTTCATTTTCATAGATTAGCTTGCATTGCATTGCATTTCTATTTGATTCTTGGGGATATTGGCATTCTTGCCCTTGTCTTTACTTGAATATCTCATTATGTGGTTGACTAGCAAGGTCATTAAGCTTAATAGCTCTAGCTGAGAGCAATTTTAAAATATTGCAACTCCATGCATAGAGAGCTATGGATCAATTTTTGAGACCTCATTCTTGAGTGTTCTTGATTGTAAAGATTTATAGAAGTGCACTACTTTTGTATGTACATTTCTAGCGCCCACCATGGGGCAGAGTAGATTAGCTTTGTCCTTTAAATTTTGCATTTCTGTCATATTTTTGGCAATTTTTGGACATTATTCACGGTCTCTAGGTTTTCTATCTCAAAGTATCGTGCGATAATTCTAAGAATATCACATGATAGTTCTTTGTATACACGAGTGATACTTCACTTGTCGGAAGTATCGCCTGCCTGTTTCAGGAACTGTCACCTAGTCTCGTACGAAGTATCACCTGGGTATAGAGCAAAGTATCGCTCGAACTAATATTATCACCCCAGTACACTAAGAAGTGTCACATGATAATTCTGGTGTTTGCAATATATTTCTATACCCGGCAGTGAGCCTTTTTGAGGTTTTTTGGCCGAATCTTGATTTAGTTAGCTTGCTATTTTTATTTCCTGCACTTAGATAGAATTAATTTGCATAGTTGTACTTAGTTTCTTGCACCTTCATTTGGATTTTAGATCTAAAAAAGAACCTCTAATGTGTTTGTCTTGAATGTTTACTCACTTTCATAGGCACATCTCTTTTATGCTCTTAATGGTGAATGAAAGAACATAGATTTGTTTTTACAAGTTTGTATAAGTGAATGCTTCTTGGTTTCCAATATCAAATATCTCATTGAGTGATTGGGGGCATGGATTCATTCCTTGTTTACATAGGGAGTTAAATGCACCACTTTTTGGACTCACTCTATGTTTTCTTGGAAAGTTAAATATTCCATTGATTCAACCCTTTTTCATTTGTGAGTAGTATTGATAAGCAACTTTAGAGTACTTTTGATTGATCTTGTTAGCTAAATTGGGTTGTTGGACTCGCTTATTTCTAATCGCCCCTCATTTTTGCCCTTTGGATGCAAGGTCAACATTCCTATATAGGGGAGGGGTCTACTTGAAAAGAGCATTAAGTGTTCCACAAAGTTTCCCCCTTTTTATGCTTTCTTGATCTCATTAGTTTTCTAAGGTGTGGACTCACCTTGAGTTTGTGTGAGTTAAATGTTCCAATTCTTAGACTCACTTCACACTCACTTGAAGAGTATTTTTGATTGATCTTGTTGGCTACATTGGGTTTTTGGACTCGCTTATTTCTAATCACCCCTCATTTCAGCCCTTTGGATGCAAGGTCAGAATTCATATATAGGGGAGAGGTCTACTTGAAAAGAGCATTAAGTGTTCCACAAAGTTCTCCCTTTTATGCTTTCTTGATCTCATTAGTTTTCTAAGGTGTTGACTTGCTTTGAGTTTGTGTGAAGAGTTAAATGTTCTACTTTTTGGACTCACTTCACATTTATTTGAAGAGTTAAGCGTTCCACTTTTAGTGCTTTAAATACTTTTGATAGTGGATTGCTTAAAGCTAATTGGATTTTGGATTGTTCTAACCTTGTTGGCCTAACAAGTTGTGGTTGTAGGTGCATTTACTTGAAATATTTTGCTAAAAGAATGCATGTCAAAGCTTCAAATGCACAAGGGCTACTAACGGTTTTTGTAGGGCTGCCCAAAGCATAAAAAAAAACCCAATCAAGTGCTTGTTTAATTGTTTTCTTTATTGAGTGTGGCATATACTAGTTGTTTTATTTCATAGGCATTTAATATCTTGTGGAAGAAATTTTGAGGTGGTAGGAGAAGTATGCTCTTCACCCTTGTGGTGAACCAGAAAATCTTGACCCATCTTTGGATTTTGAAAACAAGAGGGTAATTGAACTTTGTTTGGTGTGTTTGGGAGAAAGCTTTGAGATAAAGGAGTATGCTCTTCACCCTTGTGGTGAAACACAATCCTTGAACCTCATAAGTTGATCCAATTTTTGTTTAGATTGTTAGAATCCTTTAGCGGGCCTGCTCTTGAGCAATCAAGAGGAACGACCCAAGTGGGGACAAGCTTATTGCTGGCTATTCCGACCCACTATAAACTCAAGGCTATCGAGGACACAAAACCTTGGTAGATGTAGTGCTTGTCTTCGCTTGATGTGAGTACTTGTGGGATTGTGACCATGAGGAAAGTATTGAGAAAGAATGTTTAAGGTACTCTTGAGGCCGCGAGGTCCCAGTCCTTTATGAGGAGCAAGAGGGGTACTATGAATGGAAGCCCTTATTAAGAACCATAGTTAGAGACCACCCTATTTTTCTTCTTAGCTTCTTGGTGCAAGGATTGATCCAAGTGGAATAACCTAGATCACCCCAAGATTACTCACCATATGTGTTCCTTTGGTTGTGTCTTTAGAACTTCCATGAAAAAGCCAATATCTATTGTGGGAAACCACTTTGTGTGAGGCAAGGGAGCATCAAGTGTGAGCCAAGTTGTTAAGTATTGACCCTTGACTTTCTAGGATAGATATTGCTTGAAGTGTTTTCATTGTGCTATACCAGTGTTAACATTCTTAAACATTCAAACAATCAGTAGTATTCATAAGGTTTTCTATTTTGATATCACAAGTGTTTATCTTGGCAAGGTTGCTTTTGCCCTTGTTTCAAGTGTTTTAAGACATGTTTGATCCCTTACTATTTGCAAACTTGTTGATATTGTGATTGAGATTGAAAACATCAACCCTCAGACTGAAAATTTTGATCAAACAGACCCAAAAATGCACATTTCACACAATTCTAGTCAAGTGTCGTGCAAACTAGCAACAGTATCACCTGCTTTGAGAAGAAATATCGCGCAATAGTTCATTTCTTCTAGATTATCGCTTGACCTGCTTGGATTCTATCACCTAGTTATTGTGAAGTCTATCACCTAGTGAAAGGTGAAATATCACCTCAATGAGAAGTATCACCTGGTTAGCCTGGAAAGTGTCACCTGAGAGTTTTCTGTAGTATACCTGGTTTCAATCATTTTGCAGTTGCTTTTAGTTGGCTAGGCCTTTAGGAAGGTAACTCATCTTGCCACTAGAAGCCTACCTTTTCTCTAAATTTCTATTTTAGCCCTCTAGGGGTAGTGTCATTCAATTTACAAAGTCACTTTGGGAAGAATTGTCAAGTTAGAGGATTATTCTTGTTGAGAAAGTATATCTCTAGAGTTGTTAGTAACATTCTTGGAGAATTCTAGTACTCTTTTTGTCCAAATCATTTCCATTCAAATTCAATTTTAATTATACAATTTGGCTAAGTCCATCCTCCTAGTTCAAACGTGCAAGGATATTGATCCTTTGATTTAAGAACATCTTTGACAGTGTTGGCAACGCCTTTTGTAATTCCTATCCTACCATCTCTTTTTAGACATGTTAACCAAATTTTCCTATGCATACAAATTTGGAAAAGAACCATCCCCAAGCCTCTATTTTTATCTTGTCAAACACCCCAAAAAATTTCATGAGTCTACCTCTTTTCCCCTGGTCTCTAAAATATCTTTTAGGTCTCTAGCTAGAAGAAAAACCCTTAGAAAAATTCATAAACTAGCCATTACCCTGCAAAACCCTTTGGCCACATTATATTTTTATGTTACTTTATCCCGGCAACTTAAGTTCTCATATTTGCATGTGCATTTTAAAAATCCTTCAGTCACCAAATCTTTGATTCCCAGTGGTTAACCCCTTAACATTTAGTGATCCCACGAGAGGTTACCATTTTGGTTGGTGGTCTTAGATCGGCAGCCAGGTCAAGATTCTAGATCTGACAGTTGTCGTATGATCTCATGGCCGTAAAAGATTCCATGAGATCTTGCGATGATCATCAATCTTCCTACCTACAGAGTCCATCTTGTTAGTGGGACCGGTGCCACCTCATCTTATTTGGCAGTTCCTGATTCATCGGTGGTGTCTGATTCAGTAGCATGTCAGTGGGGCCATCTTCTTTGGTGGGTTAAGTTCTGACTTAATCATTTGGTTGTCATTATACTGGGGCCTCAAGATGCAAACTAGTTAATCTGGTGGTATAGCGATAGCCATTGATCCTCCTTCATCATCAGAGCTTCTGACAGTGGGTCTGGTGTCAGGGATAGTTGCAACATGGATCCGTTTTGGCAGCTTGTGATTAGTTGAGGTTGAATATAGGTGGAAGGATGTCAGTGGGGCCGAGTATCTACAGATTTGTTAGAAAGAATAGGATGTACAGTGGTCGTATGATCTCATAGAATCTTTTGACCCTATGAGATGATACCCCCGCCGTTAGATCAGAATCTCAGGCAGTGGGTCTGATGTCAGAAGAATGTGATGTGTATCTGAGGGGGCGGCATTTGATTGGTTGGTGAGAATGCAATGTGGCCAATGTTAATGGGCCCGTGGGGTCTGGGCTTTCTAAAGAGGTTAAAGGACAGTCAGATCTCCCAGCTATCGTTATACCGGAGATCCAAAAAGCTCAATCGTTATGATGGCGGTATAGCGACAGCCGTCCGATGGTGTTCTCAGGGATGTGGGTCCAAGGTCTTGTCAAAGACACTGACTTGCTCACTGGTGATTGGCTGCTGACTTCCACAGTGCTGGTTGACTTGTCAAAGGGGTTCTAAAAGTGTTTTCTAGGTGTATATGAGCCACCCGATCTGTCAGGAGATAAATGATCAATGATTGCATTTTAAAATCAACCTGCTAGCCATTCTTTTTCAAATTTAAATATTTCTTCTGCTGGCTTTGCTAGGGTTTTCATTTTGCGGTCATGCACGATAAATGGGTAGCTAGAATTGAATTCCTCAGGATAGGGATGGTTGAGGGGATGATAACAGAGGATCTGATTGTCGGTGCCATGGATTTTATAGACTACCACGTCATACTGAAAGCTTTAATGAGCTTGGCACCACCTTTTGCAGGGTTAATCATTTTAAACCTAGATATCAAACTAGGATCAGATTTGGATGCATTCATGGCAAGGTCAAGTTGCAAGAGGTTAGATGGATTAAGTTTGATGTAGTACAGGCATGGGCACACAACATATCTAATTGGCCTTGATGCTGCAGAGATATTTTTTATGATTAGATTTGATAGGCAGTTAGGGTTTGCTATTTTATTGTGAAATCATGTAACCCTAGTTATGTTTTGCTCCTACCTACGTGTAGGAGATGTATATATTGTATTTTGGGAGCCTTAGTGTTCAAGAGGTTAGAGAGTTCATATTTTGTAAAGAAGAAAGTCTCTTTCTTAAAAAGCTATCTGTGGCATTTCTTGCCCTCTGGTTTTCTACATTTTGTAACCTCCCATTGGTAATTCAGAGATTGAAGACATTTTGTGACATTTCTCATGTCCCTATGCCTTTTTTGTGTGAGTTATCTCTTATTGAATCAAGTATTTATATGTTTCTCAATGATATCTTAGGGTTCTTGATCCTCCTTTCTTTCTTTACTTCATGTGTATTCTTGTGAATGATTTGATGTGAATGCTTTTGTGGGTATACTACAACCCCTCAACAATCTTATCTCATTCCTATACCTAGTTGTAGAGGTGAATGTTTGTTTGTAGGTCATAGATTGTTGTCTACCCCAAAGAGTGTCATTATTTGTGAAAGAATCTCTTTCTTTCCCTGAATACCCTCTTTGTTTATAGACCCCTCGTATAAAATACTTATGAAAGCCTATTCTGTAAGTTGTGACCTACTAGACCTAAGTCTCTCATTGATTTCATCCTACATACTGAGATCCAAACCCTAGTTTCAGTGCATCACCTAGTAGGTAGTTTGCTTTTAGTCATTTCCCTT
Source organism: Chamaecyparis obtusa (assembly GCA_027943335.1). Taxonomy (NCBI): domain Eukaryota; kingdom Viridiplantae; phylum Streptophyta; class Pinopsida; order Cupressales; family Cupressaceae; genus Chamaecyparis; species Chamaecyparis obtusa. Next base: position 360,416 of record BSBK01003732.1, on the reverse strand, counting down.
TCCAAGCATTCCTTCTATCCCTTCACCTCAAAAGTTTTACTTTTCATGTCAAGAAGCAAATTAAGGTGATTATCCAAGAGGAACCAGCCTAGAACCTGGAGGTCTCATCTCAGTTAGCAAAGGTCCAACAACCTAGAGATGATTCCCATGTTATACTGAGTTATCAAGACCAAGAGAGCTTGAAACAAAGGGTGCAAACTTAGTGTATAACAATTCTGGCATGCCCGGTGGGACTACACAAGAAGTTCATTGTTTGAAGATTATGTTATCTCTGATATACAGATTGCATAGTAGAGGATTTTAGAAGTCATTCTATCAAGTATATCTGGTGACTCCACTGATTTCAAGGATCCAAGCTACTTTGTTCAAAGTTTTATGAGAAAGATTGAGACTAGAAGCTCAAAGCCTACCCAATTTTCAGAGTTTCCCTCAAAGAGAAGTCATAAAGGTAGGTCAACTCAAAGAACATCTCTTGCAAGGAGAGTTTAGTCTACACCTCCTGATACCTCAGAAAGGAGACCTTTTCCCTTTCATTCTAGAAGAAGAGGAAAATCTCTAACCAGAGATCTAGGGGAGGATTCAAACCCAGCAGCAAATACAGCTCATATAGTTGTCAATCTTCAGATTCCAACTCCTACAATGGCAAGACCATTTGCATTTGCACCTTTCAATTAGGGTATCCCATTGAACTTTTCTCAACATCATGATGTGCCCTTTGTGGCACTTAAGAGTATACCTAATTTCACAGGTGAAGGGCAGACAACCACTTTTGAACACATAAGAGATGTGACCACCATCTGCTTCATACACAACATTACTCAAGAAGATGTGGCCACAAAGTTATTAGGAGCCTCTCTAAAAGGTAAGGCTCTAGAATGGTTTATAACTCTAACCATTGGTTCTATTACATCATGGGATGAATTAGGGGATGCATTAAGTAAGCATTTTGAGGATAAATCAAATAACTTGTCTCTAGTTGAGTAGTTAACAACTATTAAGAGAGACCCTCAAGAACAAATGATAGATTACAAGAGTAGATTCCTTAAAACATGGAATGGAATCCTAGTCTTAGTAAGACCATCAGCTGACCATGCTTTCCTATACTACTTGCAAAGTCTAAATGATCAAATTTATGTCATGATCTAGTCTATAGGTGGTACTTCTTTACCCCAAGCCTTTGACATAGCTGTCAGGGCTGAAAATTATTTAATTCAAGCAGGCATGATTGCTAGAAGGCCACCAATGCCCATTTTTCCTAGCCTTCAACCCATTGCACCTACACAAGTACCCCCATTTACCCCTATTCCCACCATATTGGCACCCTAGGCTAGCACTAGTGGTTAGGAGCCAATAGCTAGTTTCTCTCAAGAGCTGCAAGAGATAAAGAATAGCCAACAGAGCAGTCAGTAAGAGATGACCAATTTGTTGCAAACCTTGACTAAAGAGGTCACAAATCTAAAGAAGCAAGGTTAAGGATCAGACCACCATTTCAACCACAAGGCCAAGGTCCTAATCAACAATATCAGAATCAAGGACAACCTTATCAGCAAAATAGGCCACCATACCAAGGAGGCTATCAAGGACAAAGACAAAGTTTTAATCAAAGACCATTCCAACCATATAACCTTGCACCTCTAAATTCTACAAATCCAGTTAAGGATATGGTTCCTAGTCAAAATAATATGGCCATGGAGAATGAATGGTGTTTTCCTTGTAATCAGCCTCATAATTAGGCTACATGTTCAAATGGATGGATGAACCAAGATCTAATGGTTCAGAGTGCCTCTCAAGCTCAATCAGAGGCTTCATCTAGTGGGTCAATGCCTCAATGAGAATCACAAGAGAATGAGACTACTCTCTTCAATTGGGAGCAACCAGACTTCAATGGAGTCAATGATGAAGTTGCCTTTATTGCCTATACAAGAGAAAAAAGAAGAGCTCAAGACATGGAGAGAGAAGATTCCAATGCCAAAGCCACTACATCTGTAGAGCCACTACAACAAGCTACTCCCATCACACCTAAGGAGACTCCTGCCATCACAAGTAGAGAAGGCCAAATTCTAAAAGAAGTGGAGCCCATCATAGTGAAAGTGCATCAGAGGGTATACACTGTGACACCTTTTAATATTGTAGACAACATGAAGAAGGTGAATGTCACCATGTCTATGTGGGACTCTTTGGCTCTTCTAGGACAACCTAAAATTTTGAAGAAGGCCATGACAGAAGTGACAACTCCTCAACCTACAAAAGAAGCTACAAAGCCAGTGTTGGTTAACACTAATCAAGAAAAGGAGGCTCCAAGTAGCAACTCCAAGGCCAACACCATTCAAGGTAGGAATTCAAAAACACCTCCCTTTTATGTATCTTTAATCATTGGAAAATCTTTAGTGCATAATTGTATGGTAGATAGTGGAGCTACTACCACTGTGAAGCCCAAAAAAGTAGTTGACCAGTTAGGACTAAAATATGAGCCCTTCCAAAAGAAGGTCACCCAACTTGATGGATCCTCAGTCAATACTATAGGTGTGGCTAAGGATACCAATTTAATCCATCATGCTAGTCTTGATTTTTCCATCCTCCTTGATATATATATCATAGATCTCCCTGCATTATTTGCCATATGTTTTTTAAGGGAGTTTACAGCCAAGATAGGAGGCTATCTATCTTCTGACTGGTCTCACATGTTATTTCATACAAGATATGGGACCAAGGTCACCATTAAATTAGAACCATTAGTAGCACACCATATAGAGCCATATGTATCCAATGCCATCAATGTAAACTACCCCATATTTGATGACAGTGACTTCCAAACCATTAGTGAAGCAAGCACAAAAATAGACTATATCCCTAATATTTTTCTAGATGAAAGAGCTTTAGAGCCCCAACAAAATCTTGTTTGGGATTTTGGTTTGGGAAGTTATTTAATACAAGAAAGTGGAGCCATAGAACCAAGCCTTCTCAAAGAAGATACTAATTCAGAGGATCAGAGCAATCAAGTTTGGAAACTATTTTTTGATGGAGCTAGAAGTAGACATGATTCTAGTGGTGGTGCTATTCTAGTGTCCCCAAAAGGAGAAAGGTATTATACTGCCTTCAAATTCAGTTTCTCCTGCACTAGCAATATTGCAGAGTATGAGAGCCTAGTCAATGGACTAGAATGGGCTAGAAAAAGAGGGCTTAAGGCCTTAAAAGTTTATGGTGATAGTGAATTAGTTGTCAGCCAAGTAAGAGGGATAAGTGCAACCAAAAATGACACTTTGAAAGCATACAAGCATAGAGTTTGGGATGCAATTGAAGATTTTTGTGCTTTCAATATTGTTGCCATCCCTAGAAACCTAAATCAAAATGCAAATAGATTAGCTGCTATTGGATCCCAGTATGACATTCCAAATAGCATTTCAAAAGAGATAGATCAATAGAATATCAAAGTGATTGTCAGACCATCTATTCCTGATAATGATGTCAATTGGCAAGTGTTTGACAATAATGAACAAATTCTACAGTTCTTGTTTGAAGATGGTTTTTCAAGGCATAACCAAGATAGGTTATCACAAAACTATGGTATTCAAGTGATACAACTAAAATCCAATAAGATACCTAGAGGTCTTGTCACCCTAGAGACTTTCTTCAACAAGGATGATGAAGTTAAGAAGAATAAAGCTGGCCTAGTAGTCCAACAATAACATTGTGTTGAACTAGAGTTGGAACCAGGAAAGAGTCTACAATTTGGAAAGATAAACACTGAATTGGAAAAGCAAGCTTACACTTAGTTATTCAAAGAATTTAGTGATGTTTTTTCATGGCAATATGAAGACCTCAAGGGTTTTGATCCTAATTTTGCTCAGCACACTATTGAATTAGAATCAAATGCCAAACCAGTGAGGAAAAAGCAAAGGCCTGTTAATCCCAAGGTTGAGCCATTGATGCATAAGGAAGTGCTCAAAGTGATAGAAAGTGGTATCATCTACCCCATTAAGCATACTAGTTGGGTTTCCAACCTTGTTCCTATCAGGAAGAAGAATGGAGAGCTGAGGTTGTGTGTTGACTTTAGGGATCTTAACAGGGCCTCACTAAAAGACTACCATCCACTACCCTCCATGGAACAAATCTTATAATGTGTCTCTGGATCTGAGAGATTTTCATTATTGGATGGTTATTCAGGATACAATCAAATCTTGGTGAATGAAGAGGATCAATATAAGACTGCATTTACAACCAAGTGGGGAACCATGCCTTATCAAAAGATGCCCTTTGGTTTGTCAAATGCAGGAGCTACATTTCAAAAGGCAATGGATATGGCCTTTAAAAGCCTCATGTACAAGTTTGTGTTGGTCTACTTGGATGACATAACTATCTATTCTAAACATGCAGTAGACCATATCAAATATTTGAGGCAGATCTTTGAAAGGTGTAGAGAGTTTGGGATATCTCTTAATCCCAAAAAATGTGTGTTTGCAATTCATGAGGGAAAATTATTGGGATATGTAGTATCCAAAGAAGGAATTATAGTGGATCCTAAGAGAATTGTAGCTATCCTAGAGCTACCCCTACCACATCAAAAGAAAGGGCTCCAATCTTTCATAGGAAATATTAATTTTGTTAGGAGGCTCTTGCCTAACATTGCAAATTTACTAAATCCTTTGACAGCCATGCTAAGGAAGAGTTTAGCTTTTATTTGGACTGAGGAAGGGAAAGCCAATTTCCAGGCTATCAAAGAGGCCCTAATAGAAGTTCCTGCCCTCTTAAACCTAAATTTTAGTAAGGATTTTATCCTTTATGCTTATGGAGGTCATGATGCCATATCTACAATGTTGACCCAAGAAAATTCAGATGGATTAGAGCAGCCTATTGCTTTCTTTAGAAAAGGTTTAGAAGAGTATGAATAGAGATACTCTTTTGTAGAGAAACATGTACTTGTTGTGGTAAAGAGCTTTAAAAATTTTAGATATTTGTTGACCCATAGCAAGGTACATTTAAAAGTTACTCATCCAAGTGTCAAAGAGTTTTTTCTTTCCAAAGACTTAAATGAGAAAAGAGCTGGTTGGATCACCAAGGTGATGGAATATGACATTGATATTCAAACTACCAGGCTAGTTAGAGGAAGAGGCCTTTGTGAACATTTGGCATTAGATGAGAGTTCAAAGAAATCAGAGCAATTAGATGCATCTTTGGTGGTGCATTCTACAGAAGAACAAGACAAGGCAACAAGTTGGTTGCCTAACATGATCAATTATTTGAAGATAGGGAAATGCCTTGCAGGCCTAGATTTAGCAAAAAGAAGGTATTATAGATTACAATCTGTTCTTTTTGTGCTAATAAATGAAGTTCTTTTCAAAAAGGATCACAGTGGTGTCCTTTTAAGATGCATAGATTCAAAAAAGATAGCTGATGTCCTATTTGAATTTCATGATGGACCTTCTGGAGGTCACTTCTCTCCTAGGACTACTACTTTTAAAATCATGAGGGCTGGATACTGTTGGCCATCTATCTTTAAGGATAGTCATGATTATGTCAGAAGATGCATGAAGTGTGCCATGTTTGCAGGAAAAGAAAATCTTGTAGCCTTTCCCCTACAACCAATCAGAATAGATCAACCCTTCATGAGGTGGGGTATAGATTTCATTGGCATGATAAACCCTCCACCTAGTGTAGGATGTAAATGGATAATTACTGCAACAGATTACTTCACTAGATGGATAGAGGCAATTGCATTAAAAGAGGCCAATGAGAGTGATGTCCTAAGCTTTTATGATGACTTAATTCATAGGTTTGGCACTCCTAATTCCATAAATTTAGATAATGCATTAGCATTCATAGGCCTCAAAGTCTCAGGGTGGGCAGTCAAGAATGGCATCTATTTGAATACCAGCTCCAACTACTACCCTCAAGGCAATGGCTTGGCAGAATCCACCAATAAGAAATTGATTAGGATAATCAAGAAGACTCTACAAGATAATCAGAGAGATTGACATACTAAGTTGAGGCCTACCTTATGGTTAGATAGAATTACCCCAAAGAATATCATTGGTAATTCTCCTTATGTGCTAGTGTATGGAAAAGAGGCTAAGTTGTCCATTTCAACTGAATTACCAACTTTGGACCTAGCTACTCAGTATGCCCTATTTGATGAAGGAGATCCCTTGCAGGTCAGGTATACTCAGTTGATGGAGTTGGAAGAGATCAGAGACAAATCAATGCAGGATATGGAATTCCATTAGACCTAAACAAAGAGGAGCTTTGATAGAAGAGCCAGAGTCAGAGACTTCAAGGTTGGAGACATAGTCCTCAAGTGGGATGAGTTCAGGTCTAGACCTGGTAGGCACACAAAATTTGACTCCTTTTGGGGTGGACCATTTGTAATCATAGAATGTAGGGGCTCCAATGCTTTGCAACTATCAAATATGGAGGAAGTCCCCTTACCTATCTCTATGAATGGTTTCCACTTGAAACCCTATTTTGAGGTTAACCCCTCTCTGTAAATTTTGTAAAAGTCTGGACTATTTTCTTTCCTTTCTTTCTAGTTTAGTTTCCTACTTTTCAAGAAGTTCTCTGAGAACATTTTTTCATTTTTTTCCCTTTGTAAAGAATTTTTTTTCCTGTAATAACCCCATGCCCAATGGATTGTCAAGATCACTGGTTTTCCATGTCTAGCAAGTTAACATCTAGTAGAAATCACCAAAATGTACCCACATTTTCCTATGCATAAAAATTTGGCAAAGAACCATCCCCAGGCCTCTATTTTTATCTTGTCAAACACCCCAAAAAATTTCATGAGTCTACCTCTTTTCCCCTGGTCTTTGCAATATCTTTTAGGTCTCTGGCTAGAAGAAAAACCCTTAGAAAAATTAATAAACTAGCTGTTACCCTGCAAAACCCTTTGGCCACATTATATTTTTATGTTACTTTATCCCAACAACTTAAGTTCTCATATTTGCATGTGCATTTTAAAAATCCTTCAATCACCAAGTCTCCAATTCCCGATGGTTAACCCCTTAACATTTAGCAATCCCGTGAGCGATTACCATTTTGGTTGGTGGTCTCAAATCGGCAGCCAGGTCAAGATTCTAGATCTTACGTTTGTCACCTGATCTCATGGCCATGGAAGATTCCATGAGATCTTGTGATGATCATGGATCTTCTTGCGTTCAGAGTTCATCTTGTCAGTGGGACCAGTGCCACCTCATCTTATTTGGTAGTTCCTGATTCGTCGGTAGTGTCTGATTTGGTAGCATGTCAGTGGGGCCATCTTCTTTGGTGGTTTAAGTTTCAACTTAATCATGTGGTCATCATTATACTGGGGGCTCAAGATGAAAACTAGTTAATTTGGTGGTATAGCGACAGCTGTTGATCCTCCTTCATCATCAGAGCTTTTGACAGTGGGTCTGGTGTTAGGGATAGTTGCAACGTGGATCCATTTTGGTAGCTTGTGATTGGCTGAGGTTGAATACAGGTGGAAGGATGTCAATGGGACTGAGTATCTGTAGATGTGTCAAAAAGACTAGGAGCTATGGTGGTCGTATGATCTCATAGAATCTTCTAACCCTATGAGATCATACCCCCGCCATTAGATCAGAATCTCAAGCAGTGGGTTTGATGTTAGAAGAATACAACATGTATCCAAGGGGCAGCATTCAATTGGTTGGTGAGAGTGCAACATGGCCAATGTCAGTGGGCCCGTGGGGTCCAAGGTTTCTAAAGAGGTTAAAGCATGGTCGTGGCTATCATTATACTAGAGATCCAAAAAGCTTGATCATTACAATGGTGGTATAGCGATAGCCGTTCGATGGTGTTCTCAGGGACGTGGGTCCAAGGTCTTGTCAAAGACTCTGACTTGCTTGCTGGTGATTGGCTACTGACTTCCACAGTGGTGGTTGACTTGTTAGAGGGGTTTTAAAAGTGTTTTCTAGGCATATCTAAACTGCCCAATCTGCCGGGAGATAAATGATCGACGGTTGCATTTTAAAATCGACTTACTAGCCATTCTTTTTCAAATTTAAATATTTCTTCTGCTGGCTTTGCTAGGGTTTTCATTTTGTGGCCATGCATGACAAATGGGTAGCTAGAATTGAATTCCTCAGGATAGGGATGGTTGAGGGGATGATAACAAAGGATCTGATCATCAGTGCCATAGATTTTATAGAGTACCATGTCGTGTTGAAAGCTTTAATGAGCTTGGCACCACCTTTTGTAGGGTTAATCATTTTAAACCCAGATATCAGACCAAGATCAGATTTGGATGCATTCATGGCAAGGCCGAGTTGCAAGAGGGTAGATGGATCAAGTTTGATGTAGTACAGGCATGGGCACACAACATATCTGATCGGCCTTGATGCTACAGAGATATTTTTTATGATCAAATTTGATAGGTAGTTAGGGTTTTCTATTTTATTGTAAAATCATGTAACCCTAGTTAGGTTTTTCTCCTTCCTACGTGCAGGAGATGTATATATTGTATTTTGAGAGCCTTAGTGCTCAAGAGGTTAGAGAGTTCATATTTTGTAAAGAAGAAAGTCTCTTTCTTAGAAAGCTATCTGTGGCATTTCCTACCCTTTAGTTTTCTACATTCTGTAACCTCCCATTGGTAATTCAGAGATTGAAGACATTTTGTGACATTTCTCATGTCCCTATGCCTTTTTTGTGTGAGTTATCTCTTATTGAATCAAATTATTTATATGTTTCTCAATGATATCTTGGGGTTCTTGATCCTCCTTTCTTTCTTCAATTCATGTGTATTCTTGTGAATGATTTGATGTGAATGCTTTTGTGGGTATACTACAACCCCTCAACAATCTTGTCTCATTCCTATACCTAGTTGCAGAGGTGAATGTTTGTTTGCAGGTCATAGATTGTTTTCTACCCCAAAGAGTGTCATTATTTGTGAAAGAATCTCTTTCTTTCCCTGAATACCCTCTTTGTTTGCAGACCCCTCCTATGAAATACTTATGCAAGCCTATTTAGTAAGTTGTGACCTACTAGACCTAAGTCCCTCATTAATTTCATCCTACATACTGAGATCCAAACCCTAGTTTTGGTGCATCACCTAGTAGGTAGTTTTCTTTCAGTCATTTCCCTTTCCAAGCATTCCTTCTATCCCTTTCCCTCAAAAGTTTTACTTTTCATGTCAAGAATAAAATTAAGGTGATTATCCAAGAGGAACCAGCCTAGAACCTAGAGGTCTCATCTCAGTTAGCAAAGGTCCCACAACCTAGAGATGATTCCCATGTTATACTGAGTTATCAAGACCAAGAGAGCTTGAAACAAAGGGTGCAAACTTAGTGTATAATAGGACATTAGAGAACTTTAATTATCTTAATTTGGTGTTGACACTTTGAGAGGTCACCTTATGATCAAGACTTATTTTCTTTCATGTCAGTTACAACAAGGTACCAAGTGAATCAAGTAAAATGACCCTTGGTTGTCTTTAATTAGTTACCCTTAGTTAAGACTCATCAACAACAAAAGGGAAAAGAACCCATCTTCGATAGATCCCCTAAGAGTGAGTTTGAGGTTTGTTTTGACCCAAAGAGTAATCCCAATGAATTGAGTTCCTCTTTAGCACCTTTTTCATCAAATATGGACATGAGTTACACCTTCACTAGACAACAAAGAGAAGCAATGAATCAAACTCTTAATGACATGTTCCAATGACATAGGGGTGGCACGATGTCTATTGGGTCCTCTTCTGATAGTCCACCTATCACCTCCTATCAACACAAGGTATCTAGATGCTCATCAACAAGCTGAGAGACATCATAGACAAGCTCACTCAGATGCACAGACATAACATGAAGACCAAAACAATGAATTTGGTGATGCTCATATCAATGCAGCTAATGCATCCAGACATTCAAGACAGCCTTCTCCACTAAGAGACACCTCACGATACACAAGTGAGAGGTTGAAGCACATTGAGAGGGAAAAACAAGCTTTCTTGGATGAACAAGCTGCTAAGGAAGAAAGGTTCAAACAATTGGAGGATGAGGAATGAGCTTTATGAGACATAAGGAGAAGAGCTGCACAAGAAGAGCAAGATAGACTCCTAGCACAAAAACTCCATAATCAATTCAATAATAGGGGTACCAACAGTGGAACCAACTCTCCACCATCTACTCCCTCACCAAGTCCAAGAGCTAGAAGGAGGTCAAGGACCCCTTCAAGATCACCTAGTCCTAGAGGAAGAAGGGCTTCTCAGTATAAGCATCGTAGGAGACAATCATCTCATAGACATTCAAGACAACCCTCCCAATGAGCTCATCATGGCTCTCAACATGGAGGAAGTTATGCCAACTTTGACACTATTGATTTCATGACAATGCAACAAGAGCCATCCTTCCAACAATATGTGGAGAAGTATGTGGAGCAAAATAAGGATCAGTTCTTGGAAAGTCTAATCAATAAGGGTGCAAAAGTCCCATACAACTTTGTTGTGGACCAAAAGATTAAGAAGCAAAACCCTTCAATTGATGAGGTAATTAAACAGATGCAAAAGACTATGGAAAAAATGATGGCTCCTAAGAATACCTTCAACTTGGATTCTATATGTCCTAACCCAATTGACAAAAGTGTGGTTATGGTAGATCTTCCTAGAAAGGTTGAAATCCCCACATATGACAAATATAATGGTAGTGGTGACCCCCATGACCATGTACGATAGTTCTATATCATGAGCTTTGAATTTCATCATGAGGACTCCTACCTTATGAGATTATTCCTAAGGATCCTTAAAGGTCAAGCAATGGAGTGGTTTACCAACATTTACCCTCTTGTCAAAACCTTTAAAGAACTTGTTCAAAGGTTTGTGCAACATTTTGCATATAATTTATCAAGGTCAATCACCATGCTTGATTTGTGTAAATTAAAACAGAATCAAGGGGAACCCTTTGTGATATTTTTACAAAGGTGGAGATGCTTATGCTCCAAATATTCTAGGACCATCCCTAAGGAAGAAAGGATTGATATAATTGTGAGCAATCTAGTGCCAGAATAAAGATATGAAGTTAGAAAATTGGTCTTTAATTCTTTTGACACTATGGTAGAAACTGCATGTCACATCGAGGATGTTCTAAAAGAACAAGGTATTTTGGCCAAATAGAGTAACAACAACAATGGCCAAAACAATAACAACAACAATAAGGATAAAAAGAACTCATATTGGAACAAAAATAAGCATGTAGTCAATGACAGAGTTGTTGACTCTCCACAACCTAAGGAACAAGTAGTTCTTAATTTATCTAACGCAGTTCAAGCTATGAAGCTATAGACATCCTTAGATCAACAAGAGCACAAGCCCAAGTATCAAGATAAATCTAAGTCAGAAAAGAGGCAATTCACTAAACTTGGGGACTCTTATGCAGATATTTTTAAGACCTTGATTGCTCATAATTTGGTACAACCTCATGATCCTTCAAAGTTTCGCATACCAAATCCTAAACCTTATTGGTGGAATGAGAAAGCTTACTGTGTATACCACAATGGGATTGGACATGACATTGAAGGTTGTTTTAAAATCAAACATCTTGTTCAAGACCTTATTGAGAATGGGAAATTACAAGTTGATGGATTGACCACAAACGCAAACCACAAGGCTTTTAAGGAACCCTTTCCTAAGTATGAGAAGGGGGAGACTTCTACAAACAAGAATTGCAAGGCCGCAATCAATTATACCTATATAGCTATAGAAAATGTCATTAATATGCTTGAGGTTGTGGACAATGATGTCAACATGATGAGAGGGAATGATTCCTATGACTATGATGTACGCTCACCTCCAATATTTGATGAAGGACCCATTGTTGTGCTTAGAGGTCCTCAATCTCGAAGGTCATCTCAACCTCTCAATGTTGTTACTAGGGGTCAGTCCCAAGGTCCTATTATCATTAGAGGTCCTAATTATAGCAAATCTAAGCAACCAGTGTCCAAAAGTGTTCCTCCTAAATCTGTAGTTGGTCCTGATATAAGTTACAACCTTATTGATCAGTTACAGTGAACGCCAATGCAGATTTCTATTTTTGAGCTCTTAGAATTGTCTCCTAGACACAAGCGTGTCCTTGAGGATGCTTTGTTTGTAGACAATGTCCCTAATAATATAGATTTTGACCAATTCTAGAACATGGTCAACCACCTTTCTAGCTCACATTACCTTACATTTTTTGAAGAAGATGATAAAGCCTTGACCCATCCGCACAATCTTGCCCTTCGCATTGAAGTCATGATCCATAAAACCCATATTAGGCATGTGTTGATAGATGGGGGTGTAGGGCTCAATATTTGTTCTTTAAGTCTTTTGAAAATCTTGGGTTACTTAGAGCATGCCATTGATACCAGGAAGAAAATGACTATCAAAGCCTATGATGAGGCTAAGAGAAGTTCTAAGGGGTTAGCTATTCTTCCAGTTAGAATTGGTCCTATTGAAAAGGACATTTTGTTTCAAATCATTGATGTTGGTCCTCTAGCATACAACATCCTACTAGGTAGACCATGGATTCATGACATGCAAGCAATACCATCTACCTATCACTAATGTGTCAAATTTCCATACAATGGCGTAGAAGTCTGCATACCAGGTGATAGTACCTTATCTGTTAATGCCATTTTAGGAGGGGCCTATGTTCCCTTAAATAGAGAAGTGGAAAATTTTGGGATAGCTCTTGAGAAATGTAAGGATAAATTCAAGTCCATAGACCTTGGTATGGGAGGATATCAAATTGACTCCTTTACAAAATTACCAATTTCACCTAGGTCCTATGGTAAACCATCACAAGAGATGTGTCCCTCGTCTTTAGCCATGACTCTATTTGATACTTTTGTAGAGTCTTCAGTACCAATTCAAGATGAGAAAGAAGAGGTGGCTATTAGAGATTGGATATACAGAGAAGAAAAGTACCTACATAATGAAAAATTTTCTCCATCTCCTAAGACTTATGGGAGAGGATACACGTTAGTCGCCAACATGAGCTACCTAGGTCATGGCCCTCTCAGTCATAGGTTAGATGCCAAGGATAAACCACTAAACCATGCTCTTTTTGGTCATAGGACTAAGTCAACGGTTGGCCTAGGGTTTTATAATGGAAAGAACAAAAGTGTTCCTATCCTAGCTACGATGGATAGTGATAGTGACTCAGATTATACACCTAATCTCCAAAACCAGCAAGACATGACTGATGATTGGGTATCTTTCACCAATCTCCTTTGGGGGGATTTAGATGATTTAGTAGCTAAAAATATAGACACCAAAGAAAGTGCTACCCTTCACAATCTTGAAGCTTCTACATCAAGGCATCCTAAGCCTTCTTGGTGTAAACATCCCAACAAAGATTCAGAAATAGATTCACATGAGTTCGAGTGGGACTCTCTTTCAGATGGAATAGTTGATTTAGACATGGATGTTGTACACATCTATAGTACTCAACCCGATGTGACCAATGAACCTAGTGTAGGACTAGAGGATTGGAATCCTAGAATTTCCTTAGTGGATGATGCTTCATTTGGTAAGATGAGTCCCAATTTGGGTATCTTAGAGGGAGACTTGCAGATCCTAACTGTGCGATCACTAGAGACAATGCCTTTTGTATCAATAATATTGAACCAATCATTGACCTACCCCTTGTAAACCATCATTTGATTGATTGGTCACAACTTTGTCAAGAGCCTCAGCTCCTCACTTTTCACAACAACTATGAGATAGCTTGCTACCTAAATGCTCTTGAACCCGTAGTCTCTTCCACCAATGAACCTACAAAAAGTATGATGAAGCCGGATATTAAGTACCTCAGTTGCAAAATAAAAGAAAAGAAAAGAAAAATAAATGGTTCTGATGGCAAAAACCACTATGTGGCAGTGTCAAAACCCAAAAAAGTAAAAAGAAAGGATGTATCCGAAGGTGAAAACCTCTTTGAGGCACCTAAGGATGGGGTACTTAATAACCTACCAAGTTATTTCCAAGATAGGTCATCAGTTCTTATTGAGCCTACACAACCAGTAAATTTGAATATGGAAGAGGCTCCACAGGTGATTCATCTAGCTCAGTCATTGTTAGTGCAAGAAAAAGAGGCATACACGAAGTTCTTACAAAAGAAGAAAATCAATTTTGCTTGGACAAATTTAGACATGCTAGGGCTTGACACTAATCTTATTATGGATCACTTATCTATAGCTCCAGGAATTAAACCAGTAAAATAGAAGTTGAGGAAAATGCATCCTCACATAGCTCTCCTTGTTAAGGTTGAATGAGAAAAGCTCTTAGGAGTAGGATTTATTAGAGCTATTGACTATGCCAAGTGGATCTCAAATATTGTTCTCATTTCAAAGCATGATGGGTCCATTCATGTATGCACAGACTTCAAAGATCTTAACAAATCTTGCCCAAAGGATGACTTTCCACTCCCTAACATAGACATGATAGTATATATGACTGCGGGCTATGAGATATACTCTTTAATGGATGGTTTTTCTAGTTATAACCAAATAAAAATAGCTCCTGAGGATCAAGAAAAGACAGCCTTCACATGTGCATGGGGAACCTATTGTTGGAATGTCATGCCATTTGGCTTAAAAAATGTAGGAGCCACATACCAAAGAGCTATGACCATAATATTTCATGATATGATGCATAAAAACATGGAGGATTATGTGGATGATACCTTGGCCAAGTCTAGGCAAAGGGATATGCACCTAGAAGATTTGGAAGTAATTCTAGATCGAATGGAATAGTTTCAGTTAAGATTGAATCCAAAAAAGTGTTCCTTTTAGCTTACCTCAGGTAAACTTCTAGGATTTATAATTTCAGCCAAAGGAATAGAGGTGGATCCTGAAAAGGTTCAAGCTATACTAGATATGCCACCTCCTAAGAACATTAGTCAGATGAGAAGTCTCCAAGGATGACTCCAATCCATACAGAGGTTTATTTCACAGCTTGCAGATAGAGCACAACCATTCAATAAGACATTGCATAAGGGAGCCACATGTTCTTGGAAAGAGGATTGCCAAAAGAGCCTAGATCAAATAAAGCAATACTTGGCTAATCCTCCAATTTTAATGCCTCCTATCCCAGGAAAACCATTAATTTTGTACATCTCAGTGACAAAATCTTCCTTAGGGGCATTGTTGGCTCAACTTGATGATACTGGGAAGGAAAGACCCATCTACTACATTAGCCGTACTCTAGTATCTTATGAGATCAATTATAATAGTATTGAAAAGTCTTGTCTTGTGGTAGTGTTTGCTTCCCAAAAGTTGCAACACTACATGCTTGCCCATACTATACATCTCATTGCAAAAATTGATCCTCTTAAGTATTTGCTTAGTAAGGCTACTCTCATGGGTAGACTCACTAAGTGGATGATGGTTTTGTCAGAATTTGATATAGAGTACATTGAGCATAAGGCTATAAAGGGGAAAGCTATTGCAGATCAACTTGCTGATTTTCCAGTCAAGGATAGCATGCCTATTCAAGTAGAATTCCTAGATGAGCACATAATGTACATGACCACACGTACTTGGAAAATGTTCTTTGATGGTTCAAATATGCAAAATGGATCAGGAGTTGGAGTATTGTTTATTTCTCCTCATGGGTGCAACATACCTAAGTCTTACAAACTTCTATTCCCTTGCACAAATAATATTGTAGAATATGAGGCTCTAACCAATGGACTTAAGATGGCTATTGAGTGGAATATAATAGAGTTACATGTCTTTGGAGATTTTCAATTGATAATCAACCAAGTAAATGAAGAATACCAAACTAAGGATGATAAGCTAATCCCTTACAAAAAGATGGTTGATTCATTGTGACGTTACTTCACATTTGTGACATTTCAACAAATCCCTAGAGCAGAAAACAAGGTTGCAAATGTTATGGCTACCTTAGCTTCACTCCTTCAATTGGAACAACATGAATCAAGATTGAATTCCTGGTGGAAGAGCTACATCATCCCATCTTTGACTCCTCTAAAAGCCATATCATTTTTACCTTGGTCACTCATGAGTCTTCCCGTTATGGTGCTATCTATTCATACCTCTATGATGGCATCATCCCCAAAACCTTTAATCACTCTGAAAGAATAAATTTTGTCTGTAATGCCTCTCGCCATACCCTTATCTCTGGTGATCGGTATAGGAGGGGTTTAGATGGGACACTTCTTAGGTGCTTAGAAAAGGATGAGTCTGACCAAGCGTTAGTTGACATCCACGAGGGCATTTGTGGAGGGCATTCTAATGGTCTTTCCATGGCTTGAAGGTTGCTTAGGGCGAGGTATTATTGGCCCACAATGTATATGGATGCTATAGTTTTTGCCAAGTCTTGTGAAAAATGTCAAAAACATGGAAACTTGATTCATGCTCCAGGTAGGGAGCTTATTCCTTCTATTTCTCCTTGGCCATTTTAGTGCTGGACCTTTGACCTTGTTGGGAAAATTCATCCCAACTCATTAGGTGGACATAAATTCATTATTACTGCTACTGACTACTTTACCAAATGGGTAGAAGCCATTCCACTATCTGTTGCTTCAGGAAAGACAATCTCTTTGTTCATATCGAATCACATCATTTTTCAGTTTGGGATACCTTCTAAGATAATCACTGACAATGGAGGTCAATTCAAAAACAAGGACCTTACACACCTCTGTAAGAAATTCAAGATAAACAACATTGGTCCTCCATTGACTTCCCACAAGGAAATGGACAAGCAAAGGCCTCTAATAAAACCATTCTTAAGATTCTCCATAGAACAGCTCACAAAAATGGTCAAGACTAGCAATTATAGATCAATCCAGCCTTATGGGCTTACAGAATGAGTATACATACTCCCACAGGGGCTACTCCTTTTGCCCTAAATTATGGTGTTGAAGCAGTAGTACCTTTAGAAGTAGAGATCCCTTCACTTAGAGTCTCTCTCAAAAGTTTGATTACAAATGAAGATTATTGTGCCATGAGATTGCAAGAATTGGAACTTCTTGATGAGAAATGTAGAACATCTTTTGATCACATGAGAGTCTACTAAAAGCATATGTCTAAAGCATTCAACAAGAAGGTTCGCCCTAGAGAATTTCAAGTAGGAGATCTTGTCCAACATGAGAATCCTAAGAACCAACAACATTGAGAACAAAAGGGTAAATTTGAACCTAATTGGCTTGGACCATACATTATTACTGCTACTTTTGGGACAGGTGCTTACTTGCTATCTGATGAATAGGGGGAACAGCTCCCTGATCCTATTAATATTTTTCATCTCAAAAAGTTCTATCCATGATGCCTATTCTGTCTAGGGGCATCCTTTGTACATATTGTATGGATCCTGAAAAAATTCCAAAAAAAAATTCATATATGATGCTGAAAAAATCCTAAAAAGCATATAAACTCCTGAAAAAATACAAAAAAAATAAAAAAAATAAAAAAAATAAAATAAAATAGAAAAAGTGCCTTGGTGAAAACCTGGAAACAGGCGCCTTGGTACCAAAAATACAAAAAAATTAAAAAAATAAAAAATTCTCCAAGTGATGAAAACCTAGAAATAGGCGCTACTTGAGGCCTTTGCACCCTTGTCTCTTAGCATGCGTCCTTGACACTTAGCCATTCTCCATCATGCCTTGACCTTATTTGACTTGGTCTAGAATTGGTCTTTATTTTTGTCTAGGGGCCATACCTATTAGCATAGGTCCTTTAGGTGCATTTGTCTCTTCATAAATAGGTGTTTTTCAACACCACCCCAAACAGTGTTTTTCAACACTACCCTAGCATCAAGTGTTTCTCAACACTTATCAGATGTCTTACCTACTAGTCTAAGTGTGATGCAATATCACTCATTAGCAAATTTGATACTCAAAGTTTGACTCTATGACCAACACACACACACTTAAACAATCAACTCAATTGAGATATGTTGACTTTATTTTTCTTTGTGTGTTGTCTATGAGAATTTCTTTGATGAGTGGTCTCTCCCTAAGAAGTTTTTGATGACACATAGCTAGAAGACTAAGGGTATCAGAACATGTTTTATTTCTTTATCTACTTGTGGGTATATTTTGTTGATCCTAACTGTCATGATCATTTATGCTAGTCTTACTTGACACTAGGGATTGACAAGGTATTATCTTTGACTATTTTGCGAGTGCATGCTTATAACCATCTTGACCTTCTTATGTCCTGATGCAAGCATAATCTCGCTATAGTAAACTTAGGTAATCTCACTACACTAGTCATCTTGACCTACATGTCTTTGGTGCCTAGGTGGGATTCCCACATCTCTATCTGATATAGATCATATTCATATACCCATAGTCATACTAGTGTGTATTGTATGATCTTATGATGCTACCAATAATGCTTGATGATGATAATTAGATGTCTATAAGTGTTGTGACCTTGCAAGTCAACCACTTTTCATAGTAGCTTGCATTTTTAGGGTCATGTTAGATTAGTTTTGCATCTTTCATATGGAGAGAGCTCTCCTTTTCATCTTACATGGACTTGTCGGTCAATTGGGCTCATTTTCTCTTTTCTCGATCATATATTTCACTCCTTATCTTTCATCACGACCTGTTCCTATCATCAAAAGGGGTTAATCATATCATCATATCTATTTCTCAAAAATGTCATTCTCAGAAACATGAGTCTATATCATACACATGAGAATCAACCATACATCTATGAGAGAGAATATACATGAGCATTTATAACATACATTTTGAGAAAAATGACAAGACAATGCATAAACTGATACATCCATCACAAGTGAGATGTAAACACAAGATATATCAAACATCTAGTAATCTCATATATATAACAATGTCATCATACAATATAGAATATGAGATCCCAAAATTTGGATCACAAAGTCTCATGATATGTCCAAAACATCTAAACCTAAACCCTAAACCTAGGACTCATTACCACCATCTTGAGGACCTGGTGGTGGGGGAGGTGGTGCCACATCTGGTACCATGTTTGATCTACCCACTACTGTTGACTAGGAAGGAGCCCTCTGACCCACTGGTATTGCCTATATGTAGAGACCATGGTAATATGCAGCTCGCGCTGCCTCTCTTTGTCTCTCTGCAAGGGATACCTATAGGGCTCTCTCTCGTCACTCTATCTTTGCCCGCTGATCAGTAAGCTATTTCTCCCTAACTACTATGGTGATCCTAAGTTGATGTATCTCAGCCTCCAAAGCTTGTATCCTGGCTCTCTGGTCCTCCCCTCTTGTAGGTTGATCCTAATGTACCTCTTCCTGTTGGCGAGCTGGTCTCACCTCATCCTCAAGGGTCACCAATCTCTATCCCCATGGCTATGTCTGGCCACCTAATATGGAGCCCTCACCTCTCTCCATCCCCCTCCCTCCCACTCTCCCTCCATCTCCTCTATCTCCCCCATCATCCCCATCCCCACCCTGAGCTACTATCGAGGCATCAGGTACTGTGAAATGAGGGAATGGTGCCCTCCACCGCTCAGCCCTATATGCTGCATCAGATCCCGCATCAGCCATATCAGGAAGGTACTCCCAGGGCTCCCTCCTAATGCCATCTATCTCCACCATGGATAGCTGATAATCTAACATGGGTAGCCATCCATGTCCCTCCTCATCCCTAGCCCTCGCATAAGTGGTGGTCTCTATCGAGACCCACTACTACCGCCCAAACTATCGCCATACCCGAGTGATGCAGTATCTCTTGACTATCTCTGCATGTTGCCCTACTAATGGCCAGCTGCACAGCATGTAGCTCAGCTTGACCTCTACATCCCCCCAGCCCTCAACCTCCCTTTATGGCCTCCATGTGAAGGAGGTCATCTCATCCAAGATCCACCTATAGTATTTCACATCCCCAATATGGGCATGTGATATAAATCTTGCATATCTGTATATGAATGGATATCTCCACTCTCTCAACTGAACCCTAGGGTGCACCATAGTGATGTGCTCCCAAGCCCATACCTATGCCAAGATGGCACCACAAGCCCATGTCTGACCATCCCTATAGAAAATCTTGTGTAACTCATGATACATATCTACAAGTATGGTAGCTCCCCATGCCATGTGTTGAGGTCTACCTACCAAATACACCAGTAGCCTACCCCAGCTGAGTGGGAATCCCTTCTGACTACAATCAGTCATCAAGACCTGTGAGATGATGGATGCAACAATATAAGGGACTGGAAAGTCTCTGTCAAAATCATCGATCAATCTATCCCAGCTCACATGATGATCCAGGATGGTGACGTCCTGGAACATAGCCTGTATCCCCTATTACCCCTTAGTGGCATCCTGATCATAGTACACCTATGCTAGCAAACAATCATGTTAGTTTTTCATCATATGGAAACATTATACTTAAACAATTATATCTTAAAGCATGATTTTACTCACCGGCTCTCCATGACATGGTACTCGAAGAATCTGATAGACATCCTCCAGTGTGATGGATGCCTCTTCTATGGGTAGGTGGAAGGTGTTGTGTTCACTATGCCATCTCTCGGCAAGAGCAGTCAACAACCCATGATGAGCTCAGATATATGGGAACCGCACCAAATATCCAAATCCCATCACCCTCAAGTCAGCCTTGCCCAGATCATCAAGATCTCAGATACACTTCAGTCCCACCACCTTCGGTGCTCTAATGAGTAACGCTGAAAAGTGCTCTTGCAAGCCATTAAACCAAGCTAGATGTTAGTACATATCATGATGAATGTCTAAAAATCAATACAAGACATATACAACGTAAACTTGTCTAGACCCATGCCATTTTTGCTCAAAAATACTTTAAAATATTAGATTTTTAACTTGGGCGATACTACTTTTAGAACAAGTATCATGTGATACTTCTCCCTATAGTAGTGTGATATACCTTTGATTGTGTGATACTTCACCAGGTATTGCGCTATAGTTCGCCAGTTATCATGCGATACTGGTGTCTACGCGCGTGCGATACATTTGGGACCCACGAAGTATCGCATGATGCTTCTCTCTAAAGGGCGCAATACTTCTAATGTATCGTGAGATATATCGCCTAGTTCTTGAAAATTGAAATTTGAAAATTTGAAAATTCTTGAAAAAATGTGCTAAATATATTAAATGCTCATTAATGACTCAAAAAAGTGAAGTTATTCTGAAAACTCACCAGGGCAGCATAGTGTGGAGGCCGGTTGTGCAGCTAACCATGCTCAAACTGATGCCTGTGGATAGGAATCACTGCTTGCTGGGCCATTTTCTCTCTCTAAGCTCTTGAAATTCTCAAACAGCTAAATGACAAATGATTTTGAAAATGACACTTTTACCCCTTATATAGCATTTTGGCTTTTTGACCTAATTTTCAAAATACCTCAGAATTGCATGAAAATTGCACCCCTAGCTAATTTCGATGTCTTGGATCCATTTTCAGACTCGAAATCAAAATCTGAGTTAATCTTGATAGTCAAAATCACATTTCAAAATTTATCCTTCTTCTGCGCAATTGGCTGACCATTTGAGGCCTGATCCTTTGATCTTTGTTGGGGCATCTTCATTTCTTCACCCCCATCTCTTTCAAACTCCTAGTCTATCATTCATTATCACTCACTTCATTTCTCTAAGGTTTGACTTAATTTTTATCCTATATCTTTCCCAGTCAAACCTAGTCAACCTGGGGCATGTCTTCACTACCTAATGGTTATCCTATTGTCCTATTCTTCGACTATGATTTCTAGTGTTTGATCAAGTTTATCAATTTCCTGTTCTCCTCTACTTGATTTTGATTTTGATTTCGAGGGGGCAATACCTATCAGCTTTAATCTTTGATTCAGCTTTATCATTCAGCTCAGCTTTAGATTCTTATTTTTAGACTTAATTATCACCTAGCAGCGACAGTGGTGATTTTTTCTTTCAATTTTTATCTCCTATTTCCAGACTTGATTATTGCCTAGCAATGACGGTGATAGTTTTGTCTAAGGCATGATTTACACCTAGCAATGACGGTGTTGGTCTTGTCTTTCATCTTTTTGTTTATACTTGTTCTGATGTATTCCCAAAATGAACACACATCTGGATTATTTTGTGATCTCAAATTGATCTCACATTTAAATTCTTCTTTGACCACGTGTTCCCGAAATGATCACACATTAGTCAAAGAGGGGAAAATGTATGCACCCTAAAATGGTCATCTAAACTTTGGGCCCCCATTCAACGATTTATCAAATCCCTGAATCAAGATTTTCAAAAATCAACAATTATATCAATTTCTTTGATCAAATCCTTTTATCATTTTCGATTATTCCTTGGGCTAACCATTTTATCCTAAAGTCTTTATTTATTCAAAAGGAATTTTTTCTCCCCTTTTAATAAATAAAAATCCCTCACTTTTCATCTTATCCTAAGTTGCACAAATAAAGCATTATTCCTATTTTATAAAAAGAAGAAAAGCACTTTTTGTCTTATATGGACACAAAAGCCAACTCTTATTTTCTCATTGGAGGATACTTGTGCACATGGATTGATCTTCTTTGATGCTCCACTATTGATTAAATCTTTTTCCTCTTAATCTCCATGGTCCATTTCTCCTCATTTCCTATAAAAGGAGAGCTATCTTCCTCATTTTAGATCATTCTTTTTTTTATGCTAATATTATGCTACAGGTTTTCTAGGTCACTTTGGAGCTTTTGAAGATTTGGAGCATTCTTGGATCTCATATTTACATGCTTTCATAGCTTTCACTCTTACATAGTAGTTTCATTATTATGGCATTCTTAGTATAGACATTCTTTATGAAATAGATTAATCTCACATAGTCTAAATAGGAAGGATTTGTAACACTTGTTCTTTCCTTTCATAGATTAGTTGCATTGTTCTTTCATTTCCATAGCCTAGCTTTGCATCCTTCATTTTCATAGATTAGCTTGCATTGCATTGCATTTCCATTTGACTCTTGGGGATATTGGCATTCTTGCCCTTGTCTTTACTTGAATCTTTCATTGTGTGGTTGACTAGCAAGGTCATTAAGCTTAATAGCTCTAGCTGAGAGCAATTTTAGAATCTTGCAACTCCATGCATAGAGAGCTATGGATCAATTTTTGAGACCTCATTCTTGAGTGTTCTTGATTGTAAGGATTCATATAAGTGCACTAATTTTGTGTGTACAACTGGTACCAAGACCTAAGGACAAGAATGTTATTAGCACGAAGTGTATTTTTAGGAATAAACTAAATAAGAATAGAGATGTGATAAAAAATAAAGCAAGATTGGTCTGCAAAGGGTATGGAAAAGAAGAAGGTTTCAACTATGGTGAGACATTTGACCCTGTTTCTAGATTAGGTGTAAGAATCTTACTTGCATATGCTTCCTATAAAGGATTACAAGTTTATCAAATGGATGTTAAGTCTAAATTTTTTAATGGAATTCTTGAAGAAGTTTACATTGAACAACCTAAAGGATTTGTGTAGAATTCTAACAAGGATATGGTATGAAAACTATAAAAGGATCTATATGGTTTGAAGCAAGCACCCTGAGCATGGTATGAAAGATTACACTCAAATTTAATCAAGATTAGATTTCAAAGGACAAGTGAAAACAACAATTTGTATCTGAAATGTGATATTACTAATAAGATTTTGATTGTTGAAATATTTATTGATGATATCACATTTGGATGAAATGAATCGATGTCTAAATCATTTGTTGATGAGATGAAAAAGGAATTTGAGATGTCCATGATAGGAGAGATAAACTTCTTTATTAGACTACAAATTCAATAAGTGAGAGATGGGATCTACATAACATAGTCAAAGTATATCAAGGAGATCCTAAAGACATTTAGTATGGAAGAGTCAAAATTGGTTGGTACACCAATGGATACTAGTTGCAAATTATCAAAGGAAGATGAAACAAAGGAAGTAAATTAAACACTTTACAGATCAATGATTGGTAAGCTACAGTATGTTGTACATAGTAGGCATGATATTACTCATGTTGTTGATATTGTTGCAAGATTTTATGTCAATCCAAAGGAAACACACGTCTACAGTCAAAAGAATATTTAGATATCTGAAAGAGACTAAATATTTTGGTCTAGTATACAAGAAAGGAGGAGATTTTGATCTTAAAGTGTACATAGATGTTGATTAGGCTAGAAACATTGATGATAGGAAAAGTACAAGTGGTGGTGCTTTCTTTTTAGGAAAAAGGTTAGTGGCATGGCTAAGAAAGAAACAAAGTTTTATTTCATAGTCTACTGCCGAGGCTAGGTATGTTGTTGTAGCTATGAATTGTTCAAACATTGTGTGGATCAAATAATTACTTGAAGGTATGCAAGAGGACATTACTGATCCAGTTACTATTTATTGTGATAATACTAGTGCTATCAACATATCAAAGAATCTGGTGATGCATTCAAAGACAAAGTGCATTTCTATCAAGTATCATTACTTACGAGAACAAGTTCAAGATAAGTATGTTTATATTGGAGTATGTGAATTCAAAGGAGTAGATAACTGACATATTTACCACAACACTACCAAAGGATGCTTTTGAGTATCTCTAAGGTAAAGTAGGGCTTCTTCCCCTATCCAATATTCACTAAGGCACGATGCATGCTGCATCAATTAAAAGTTTCATTAGAATATCTATTTTGTGAGTTCATGTTAGTGTTCACTCTTTGGGTGATGCCTAAATTTGTGAAGATTTTTATGTATGAAATGAGAAATCAGTACATTTAAGGTATGATTCACTGTCTAAACAAAGTTTTCAGGAGTAAGTGTCTTTGGAATTATTGTCAAAGAGGGAGAAGATTGCTAAGAGGGAAAAGATCTATTGAAGGAGAAGATTGTTATTGATGATTACAGTGATAGAGGGAAAATATGTATAGAAGGAGATCAAGAAAATAAGAAAGAAGAAGATAAATCTTAGAGGGAGTAAAGGAGAAAGACAAGTCAGTAAAGTGTTGCCATCATCAATTGACAATGAGTGTTTCCATCAATGCCAAAGAGAAGATTGTTACTATAACTGATGGTGATGATGATGAAGACTGACTAAGATCAGAGGTATACAAGATAGTAGAAAGATTAAATTATTTATTATCTTTTCATCGATGTCAAGCAATTGATTTATGATTTATATTGAGTTTTCATATTATCCAGAGTATAATATAAGTTTGAATGAGTTATGAAGAAGAAGAAGTGAAATGTTGTGAAGTTGAAGAACTAAATTGGTCAAAAAATACATATCAGACAATGTTAAGGTTATGATGATATAATTATTTTCTACCAAACATATAATTATGTCAATTCGGTAAGAAAAATAGTTTGGTTACCGAGAATGAAAAATTCATTTAGTAAAAGGAAAGTAAGTTTCAATAAAGAGAAAGAAACCCAAGATACCGAGTAGAAGGTTTCAATTACCGAGAGAAGTTAACCAAAATTTAGTTGAGGAAAAAGATTTAACCACCAAGAAAGGAATATAAATTAAATACAAGGATTAGAATGACATTTAATGATGAGCTATGATGAGCTAGAAGATTATAATGATGAGGAAGAGTTAGCTAAAGAGATCTACGATTAGGAAAATTCAAGGAGATGATCTATGGTATAGATCTAAGCAGCAAAAAGAGAAGGTACAAGTTCCAAGAAAGTTCAAGTTTCAAGGTGATAATAAAATGTTTTACTGAGATCTAAATTCATTGAATTAGTTTTTTGAGGTTAATTGGATAGTTGAGATTAATCAAAGGAAGAAATAATAAAGGACATTAAGAGGGGAAAAAAAGTCTATACAAAGAATGAAATTGTATGAAGAAAAGGTTGGAAAGTTTAATGGTTGATGAGTCACCAACTAATAAAGTGAAGAAGTAAAATGTTGAATTCCAAGTTAGAAAGATGAGATTGATGAAGTGTTGAAGCTAGTGGAAAGTGAAGGATTGAAGTGAAGAAAAAGAGTGCACAAGGGATTTGATTATGCAAGAGATAGTTGCAGATTTACAGGTCAATTTATTCATTATTTCTTATTAACATTTGTAACAAAAAAATATGTTAATTGAGTGGACCTAATAGTATTATTGTATTCTTGCAAGAGGTAACATTCTATAAGAGTGTTTGAAGACCTTTGACTAGGCCACTCCTAACAAGGTGAAGATCCTAACAAATCTAAGGAAAATCCTCTAACAAGGTCACATTTAACAATGTGTATTGTAATCTTTAATTAGATTGAATTTTAACTGACCATACTGTATACACCTAAAAATGGTCACCTAGACTATTAGCCCCTTTTGCTAAATCATAAATTGCTTGTTCTTGATCAAATCCTAGCTCTATCATTTATTCGATTATTTTCTATGGGCTAACCATCTTATCCTAAGTTTTTATTTATTTAAAAGGAATATTCCCTCCCCTTTTAAATAAACAAAAGCCCTCACTTTTCCTCTTATCCTAAGTTGCACAAATAAAACATTATTCTTATTTTATAAAAAGGGAAAAAGCACTTTTTGTCTCATATGGACACAAAAGTCAACTCTTATTTTCCTATTGGAGGATACTTGTGCACATGGATTGCTCCTCTTTTAAGCTCCACCGTTGATTATATCTTTTGCCTCTTAATCTCCATGGTTCATTCCTTCTCATTTCCTATAAAAGAAGAGCTCTTTTCTTCATTGTAGATCCCCAACTTTTTATGCTAGTATTATGCTGCAGGTTTTCTAGGTACACTTTGGAGCTTTTGAAGATTTGGAGCATTCTTAGCATCTACATCTCATTCTTGCATTCTACATCTCATTCTTGCATTCTTAGCTTAGCTTCATATTTATGCTTTCTTAGATTAGCTTCATTTCTATGCTCTAGATTAGCTCACATAGATTAATTAGCTTAGGTTGTAACACTTGCATATTTCCTTTCATAGCTTAGCTTGCATTTCCATTTCTAGCATAGTATTGCATTGCATTTTCATTCTTGATTCTTGAGGATATTGGCATTCTTGCCCTTGTCTTCATTGAATCTCCCATTGCATGGTTTACTAGCAAGGTTATAGGCTTAATAGCTCTAGCTGAGAGCATTCTTAAAAACCCTTGCACTCCATGCCTAGGGAGCTATGGATCGATTTGTGAGGGCTCATTCTTGAGTTTCCTTGCATGTAATGATTCATAGAAGTGTGACACATTTATAGCACACATTTTTGGCGCCCACCGTGGGGCAGAGTAGATAGACTTTGTCTTTTAAATTCTGCATTTTTCATCAATTTTTCGGCAAGTTTTTAGCTTAATTTTTAGTCTCTGGTTTTTTGTCTTAGACTATCGTGCGATACTTTCCAGAAGTATCGCGCGATATATCTCTGTATGTGCGTGTGATACTTCACCTGTCATAAGAAGTATCACACGATATACCTCTGTATGCGCGTGCGATACTTCACCTGTCAGAAGTATCGCCTGGCTATAGTAGAGAATATCGCCTGGTGTCGAGTGAAGTATCGCCTGGTATAAGGTGAAATATCGCGTAGACTAAAAGTATCACCTGGTGTCGGGTGAAGTATCGCGCGATACTGTGTCTGTACCTAGCAGTGAGCTATTTTTAGGTTATTTTATCTATCTTGCAAGTTTCAGGTTCTTAGCTATCTTTTTGAAATTTTTTGAAATTTCCAGCGTTTTCAAATCCGTGCCTCTGGAAAATGGGTGCCCATTTTTTTTGAAATTTTGCAAATGGTATCAAAAGTTTAAGTGTGATATATCATTGGAAAGGTCTTTCTGAGCCTAATCCAACCATGATGGTTTCATTTTCAGATTCTATCATTTGATCAGTTATTTTTGCACATTATCTGATTTTTTTCATGTACTAATCATTGTTAGATTTTGGATTTTGATTCTCCTAACTCTTGTTGGTCTAACAAGTTATGGTTGTAGGTGCTTCTTGCTTGAAATTTTCTAAAATCACATGTCAAAGAGGGCTACTAATGGTTTTTGCAGGGCTTCCCTAAGCATAAAAACCAAATCAAGTGCTTGTTTAATTTCTTTCTTTATTAAGTGCGGCATATACTAGTTGTTTCATTAGGCACTTAATACTTTGTGAAAGGAATCTTGGGGTGGTAGGAGAAGTATGCTCTTCACCTTTAGGTGAATTAGAAAATCTTGACCCATCTTGAGGTTTTGGAAGCAAAGGGGTAATTGGATCTTGTTTGGTGTGTTTGGGAGAAGTTTTTGAGATAGGGGAGTATGCTCTTCACCCTTGTGGTGAATCAAAAACCTTGAACCTCAAGAATTAATCCACTCTTTGTTTAGCTTAGGATCCTTTAGCGGGCCTGCTCTTGAGCAATCAAGAGGAATGACCCAAGTGGGGATAACCTTGTCATCATTTTCCTTGGTGGCGAGTGATTCCAACTCACTATAATCTCAAGGCTATCGAGGACACAAAACCTTGGTAGACATAGTACTTATCTTCACTTGATGTGAGTAACTTGTGGGATTGTGACCATGAGGAAAGCATTAAGCAAGAATGCTTAAGGTACTCTTGAGGCCGCAAGGTCCTAGTCCTTTATGAGGAGCAAGAGGGGTGCTATGAACGGAAATCCTTACTATGAACCGTTAGATAGAGGCCACCTTATTTTAGCCGCTTAGCTTCTTGGTGCAAGGATTGATCCAAGTGGACTTACTCGGATCACCCCAAGATACTCACCATATGTGCTCCTTTGGTTTTGTTTTTGACACCTCCATGACAATGCCAATATCTCTTGTGGGCAACCACTTGGTGTGAGGCAAGGGAGCATCAAGTTGTGGGCCACGTTGCTAAGTAATGAGCCTTGTCCTTCTAGGTAGTAATTGCTTGAATTGTCTTCGATTGTGCTATACCAATGTAAACGTTCTCAACATTCAAACAAATGGTAGCATTCATAAGGTTCTCTATTTTGATATCACAAGTGCTTGTCTTGGCAAGGTTGCTTTTGCCCTTGTTTCAAGCGTTCTATGACATGTTTGATCCCATACTGTTTGCAAACCTATCTTTTATCTATTGCTACTACTTGTCAAATTGAGAAATTGCACTGTTCAATCTACAAATTTAGTCAAAGCGCTTCAAAACTGATTTTTTCACGTTCACTGGTCAAGAGTCATATGATATTGAAGTATCCTTGCATACACTCAACCAAGAATCCTGAGTCATTTCTACTGTCTTGTCATTGCTACAATTCAGAGTTGCTAAACTTGCACTTTAACCTGTTGTAGAGTGTCTTTTTCTGTTCTTACCTGAAACTAGTTTGTTACTTACATGTTTAGATTTGTTCCAGACTGAGACAAATGAGTTAAAACTATTGGATTTGAGTTTAAGGAATACTACTCTTGATCACTTGTCACATCACAGTTACCTCTCTAGCTACTTGCTTATTGAGCTTCTTGCTCGTTGCTCGGCTTTAGTCAATTGATTGCTGTAAGTGCTTGAGCACTTTTGACGAGCCATCTCTCTATTGTTCTACTTTGACAAGTGATCTTTATTAGCTTTTCTTATCTCAAATCTAAGAAACTTTGTCTCATTCTATTAGTCAATCAACATCTCTTTTCATGCCGGTTACAACTCGGTCTCAATTTGAGCAGGAGAGTCATCCTCCATTCAATTATACACAGTTACCTTCTCCAACTAGATGTTCAAAAGCACCCATTAGCAACAACAGTTCTAGTTCTGACCAATCTAAGAATTCTAAGGCTACACCATGGTAGAAAGGAGGTTTCCTCTTTTCCGCATTCAAGACCCCCAAAAACACAGACAGTGTCTCACTCACTTTGACTGAACAAGAAAAGTTTCAACTCTTGCAAGAACACTTTGAGCATAAGGATAATCAAGCGCGCTTAGACAAAGAACACAATCAACAAAGGATGGATGCTACTAGGCACATGGCTTATAGAGGGACATTTCATGAGCAACTTGAGACTAGTAATCATGAGCATAGACCTCTTTTTAACAATGGCAACAATGACAACAACACGCCACCAAGATCTCCTCCAAGGCCAACTTTTGCTACGCCTTCTTCACCACCTAGACCTCCTCCCTCTCAACATGAGGCAGAGGCTAATGATGAGATTTCTAGTGAGGATCTTATGAGATGTGAACAAGATGTGGATTTCCAACGAATGATGCATAAGCTTTTAGAGCGTAATGGCGATCAATATTTTCAATATATGACTTCTAGAGGATACAAGCTTCCTCCCGGCTATGATGTCAGACAAATTGTCCAACAAAGAGTACCAACTGAATTGGAAGTCCTTCAAGAAGAATTACGTCAGACAAATCAACGCCTTACCCAAATGGCATTAGAAAGAGAGTCTCCAAAGGTCTCTTTTGTAGAATCAATTTGTGCTCTTCCTTTTGATAAAGATCTATACATGGTCCCATTTCCTAAGGATATTGAGGTTCCTAAATATGACAAGTATGATGGAAATGGTGACCCTCATGACCATGTGTGTCATTTTTATGCTCTTAGAATGGACTTTCTTCATGAAGACACATATCTCCTACGCTTATTCCCTCGAAGCTTAAGAGGCCAAGCTTTGGAATGGTTTGCGAAATTGACACCACCGCTTAAGACTTTTGATGAGTTAGCTCAACGATTTACCCAGCAGTACTCTTACAACATCCAACAACCTGTCACTATGATAGATCTCAGTAATCTAAGACAACATCAAGGTGAGCCATTTGCAACTTACTTACAATGTTGGAGGTCATTGTATTCTTGATATCCTCATCAGCTACCCGAAAGAGAAAAGATTGACATTTTCATCAATACACTTGTGCCTGAGCTATTTTATGATCTAAGGAAGCAACTGTTCTCCTCCTTCCATGACATGGTTGAAAGTGCATATCGGATTGAGGATGTAGCTATAAGAAAAGGGGATATTGTTATTAATAAAGATGCTAAAGGCAATGGTAAAGACAAGAACAAACCTTGGAATAAGAACAAGTATGTTGTTAATGATGGGGTTGTTGACGCTCCTAAAGTTAAAGAGCCTGCTTTCAATCTTTCCAATGCTATCTATGCAGCAAAACAACAAGAAGCTGCCAATGCTCACAGTGCTCCTAAACCTCAATATGGAGATAAGCCTAAGAAGTCATTTCGAAAGCGAGTCTATACCAAATTGGCAAAACCTTATGATGCGATCCTTAAGACTTTGGTTGATAATGGATATCTTACACTTCCTGATAAACCTGGTAACTAGGATCCACTAGATAAGCCTGATTGGTGGCGAGAGGATTCTTATTGTCATTATCACAGAAACAAGGGACATCCGACAGATAATTGTTTTAGGCTTAAGGATGATATTCAGGATCTTATTGAGAATGGCACAATCTCCACTGATGGCTTAACTAGAAATTCTGATCACACAGCTTTCAAAGATCCTCTACCTAAGCATGATAAGGGGGAAACCTCTCAAGCACATAAGAAGAATCATGATGCTAAGATCAATTACACATATCCTTCTAATACACCTGTGATCAACATGGTAGAGCCCGTTGAGAGTGTTCTTATGGTAAGATCTCAAGATGATAATAAAGCCAATCATGGTAAGCCAAAATTGGTCTTGCAAACATGTGGTAGTTCATCTTCCCGAAGTAAGACACTGAATGCTGTTACTAGGGGGCAAGCCAAGATTGTCCTTAAAACTGCGCAAGATCCCAAGTAGGCTTTTCCTTCCAAACAAGCGGCTCCTTCAGCCACCCCTAGCTATGATCTTGTCCAACATTTGCAAAAGATGCCAGCCCAAATATCCATTTTTGAGTTGCTTCAGTTATCCCCTTCGCATAGAGAAATCCTTGAGAAAGCTTTGCATACAGCACATGTCCCCAAAGACATTGAGCCAGATCAATTTCAAGCTATGGTCAACCACATTTCATCTCCACTATCTCTCTCCTTTTCTATAGAAGATGACATATCTATTGCTCACCCTCATAATTTGGCTTTACACATTGAAGTTCTAGTCTACAACACCTGAGTCCGCCGAGTCTTGATAGACAATGGTGCAGGGTTAAATATTGTTTCTTTCAATGTCATACAACAGTTGGGTTTGTTAGAATTTACTGTGGATTCTAAAAAGAAGATTACTATAAAAGCTTATGATGAAGTGGAAAGATCTTCCAAAGGTCTTGTCACATTGCCTGTCCGAGTGGGCCCTGTCATGAAAGATATTAGCTTCCAAGTATTGGACATCCCACGTGCATATAACATTCTTTTGGGT
This sequence comes from Chamaecyparis obtusa, assembly GCA_027943335.1. Lineage (NCBI taxonomy): Eukaryota > Viridiplantae > Streptophyta > Pinopsida > Cupressales > Cupressaceae > Chamaecyparis > Chamaecyparis obtusa. The sequence goes on along the minus strand of BSBK01003732.1, from coordinate 328,266 downwards.
CGTCCTTGGAACCATGACATGCAGGCTATTCCTTCCACTTATCATCAGTGCGTCAAATTTCCATACAATGGCATTGAGGTTGTGATTCTTGGAGACCATATTATTGCTATCAATGCTCTTGCTGCTACTGAAAAATTTGTCCCTCATAATGAACCTTTTGTTGATCCTAGTACGTCTCTAGCTGCTGCTGAGAAATCACTTAAGATGATGAGCCTTGGTATGGGTGAATATACGCTGGATTCCTTTTCTTCTATACCTGTTTCTCCTAGGTCATATGGGAGACCTTCTGATCACATGAAGCCTTCCACTTCTGCTATGGTGATCTTTGATACTTTTGTTCCTCCATCCGTTCCTTTAGAAGCAGACAGAGAAGAACAAGCTATTCAAGAGTGGATCTATAGAGAGGATTCTAGAAATACTCCCATGCTCAGTAATTTAGACACAGATACAGATGAGTCACCGCTACACACTATGGCTCACATGGGAGATGATCTTCCCTCTACTTCACTTCTTTGGGGAGAAAAATGTATATCTACTGATAATATGGATGTTGATATGGTTCATACCTCTCGTAACCCACCCGACGTGGTTGATGGGTCTTGTGTGGGGTCTGATGAGTTTGTTCCTCATATTGCCTTAGTGGACCATGCTGGTTCTTCTATGACAAGTCTAGATCTAGCTACTTTTGGAGCTTACCCTATAGGCTCAACCTCTCTTGTTACCAGAGATGACACCCCTCGCATAAATGCTATTGAACCGGTCACTTCATTTCATCTCGCATCAACACCTGTTACTTCTTCCACCAGTGAACCAGCCACAAAAAAGATTGAATCAGCAATCAAGTATCACAGTCATCATGTCAAAAGAAAAGAGCAATGGTCAGATGAAAAAAACCACATTATGGCAGTATCCGCACCTAAGAAAAGTAAAAATAAAAATCTGCTCAAAAATAATGAGTCTCAAATAAAAGATGACAAGCTGATTCTCTACAGAAAAATGGTGCACTACTTCAAGCATGATCTCATATTTGTTATACTTCAGCCCATTCCTAGAGCTAAGAACAAAGTTGCTAATGCCTTGGTTGCTTTGACATCCATCTTATGAATGAAAAAGCATAAATTTTGCTTCAAGTTCCTGGTGGATGAATTACGCTATCCTGCTCACAAATCTTACAATCCTACCATCTTTTCATATCTTCCACCTCATATTCCTCTTGCAAATCCACCACACCATTCCTTCCACCATCCCTTACACTTTGCCTTTGTCTCTGGTGACTTGTATAGGAAGGGTCTAGATGGAACTCTCCTTAAGTGTCTAGAAATAGAGGAGTCAGAAAAAGTGCTAGCTGAAATCCATGGTGGCATATGTGGATCACATTCTAATGATCCTCCGCTAGCTCAGACATTGCTTAGGGTTGGTTATTATTGGTCGAACTGGTTGAGACCTCCTATTGTCACAGTTGCAGCATTTGGGCCTGGGGCCTATCAGTTCTCTACATCAGAGGAAGCAGATTCTTGATGCCCATTTCTATCTGGGGCATTCTTTGTACATACTTTATGATCCTGAAAAAATTCCAAAAAAATTCATATATGATGCTGAAAAAATCCTAAAAAGCATAAAAAGTCTTGAAAAAATACAAAAAAATTGAAAAAAATAAAAAAATAAAAAAAAAATTGAAAAAGTGCCTTAGTGAAAACTTGGAAACAGGCGCCTTGGTAGCAAAAATACAAAAAAAAATTTATAAAAAGTCCTGAAAAAATTGCAAAAAAATCTATCAAGTGGTGAAAACCTGGAAACAGGCGCTGCTTGAGACCCTCTGCACCTATGTCTATCAATCTTGTGTGGCGCTCATTCGCTCCACTTCTCACTTTGCCTCTCCTAGCTTGGAATTGATTCTTGTCTTAGTCTAGGGGGCATACGTTGTTTTAAGCTTATCTTGGGTCTCTTTGTGCGTCTGGGTTTCTTAGGCACCTCGCAAATGGTGTTTTTCAACACCACCTCAACTATGTTTTTCAACACTACCCTAGCGTCGAGTGTTTCTTAACACTTATCAGATGTCCTACTTGCAGTCTAGATGATGCAATATTTCTCACTGGCAGATGTGATACTCAAAGCTTGACTCTATGACCTACACACACGCACTTGACTCACTGAGACTTGCTTGGCTTTATTTTCTTTGTGTGCTATCTATGATGCTTTCTTTGCTGAATGTTCTCCCCCTATGATTGTTTTTGATGATGCATAGCTAGAAGACTAAGGGTATGAGAACATGTTTTATTTCTTTATCTGCTTGTGGGTATATTTTGTTGGTCCTCACTGTCATGAGCATTTATGTTGGTCTTACTTGACACTATGGACCTACAAGGTATTATCCTTGACTGTTTCGCAAGTGAATGCTTATAGTCATCTTGACTTTCTTGTGTCTCGATGCGAGCATAATCTTGCTATATCAAACTTAGGTGATCTCACTGCACTAGTCATCTTGACCTGCATGTCTTTGATGCCTAGGTGGGATTTCTACATTTCTATCTGATATAGATCATATTTAGATCCACATAGTTATGCTAGTGTGTATTGTATGATCTTGCGATGCTACCAATAATGCTCGATGATGAATATTAGATGTCTATTAGCTTTGTAACCTTGCAAGTAAACCACTTTTCATGTAGCTTGCATTCTTAAGTTCATGTTAGTTAGTTTTGCATCTTGCATATGGAGAGAGCTCTCCTTTTCATCTTTCATGGACTTGTTAATCAACTGCGCTCACCTTTTGCTTCTTCCCGATCATGTCTTTCATTTCTTGTCTTTCATATCACATCATTTTCCTTTCATTTCGGGATCGAAACCAAAATCTGAGTTCACCTTGATCATCCAAATCACCTTTGCCCCCTCTTTCACGCAGTTGGCTAACCTTTTGAGGCCTGATCCTTCGATCTTCGCTGGGGCATTCTTCACCTCTTCATCCCCATCTCTTTCAAACTTCTAGTCTTTCATTCACTTTCAAATCCCAAGTTCAAATCACCCTCCATGGTGTTTTCGGGTTGAGGGACCGATAGGTTCGTGCCCCGTGTCCCATGTGTGGGGCATATCTTCTCTACTTGATGGTTATTCTGTTCTATTTCTTTGATTATGATTTCTAGTGATTTGATCATGTTGCTCTTGCTTCTGCTTTCCCTCTACCTGGATTTCACTTTCGATCCCGAGGGGGCAGACACATCATATCTTATTGGCTATCTCTTTCCTAAGTGTTCAGTACTATCACTACCAGGCTGATCATGCAGGATTTGCTATCTCTCTGCACTTCATTCTTTGGAGTCAGATTGCTATCTGCTTGCTTTCTTGGCTAATCTGAGTTGCTTTGTGATCTCAAATCGATCTCACATTTCAACTTAATTCTTTGACTACATGTGTTCCTAGATCGATCACACATTAGTCAAAGAGGGGCAAATGTATACACCTAAAAATGGTCACCTAGACTATTAGCCCCTTTTGCTAAATCATAAATTGCTTGTTCTTGATCAAATCCTAGCTCTATCATTTATTCGATTATTTTCTATGGGCTAACCATCTTATCCTAAGTTTTTATTTATTTAAAAGGAATATTCCCTCCCCTTTTAAATAAATAAAAGCCCTCACTTTTCCTCTTATCCTAAGTTGCACAAATAAAGCATTATTCTTATTTTATAAAAAGGGAAAAAGCACTTTTTGTCTCATATGGACATAAAAGTCAACTCTTATTTTCCTATTGGAGGATACTTGTGCACATGGATTGCTCCTCTTTTAAGCTCCACCATTGATTAAATCTTTTGCCTCTTAATCTCCGTGGTTCATTCTTTCTCATTTCCTATAAAAGAAGAGCTCTTTTCTTCATTATAGATCCCCAACTTTTTATGCTAATATTATGCTGCAGGTTTTCTAGGTACACTTTGGAGCTTTTGAAGATTTGGAGCATTCTTAGCATCTACATCTCATTCTTGCATTCTACATCTCATTCTTGCATTCTTAGCTTAGCTTCATATTTATGCTTTCTTAGATTAGCTTCATTTCTATGCTCTAGATTAGCTCACATAGATTAATTAGCTTGGGTTGTAACACTTGCATATTTCCTTTCATAGCTTAGCTTGCATTTCCATTTCTAGCATAGTATTGCATTGCATTTTCATTCTTGATTCTTGAGGATATTGGCATTCTTGCCCTTGTCTTCATTGAATCTCCCATTGCATGGTTTACTAGCAAGGTTATAGGCTTAATAGCTCTAGCTGAGAGCATTCTTAAAAACCCTTGCACTCCATGCCTAGGGAGCTATGGATCGATTTGTGAGGGCTCATTCTTGAGTTTCCTTGCATGTAATGATTCATAGAAGTGTGACACATTTATAGCACACACATACTTTAGAAGAGTATTTCTTTAGTGGGTGACAATTCCCACAGTGGCTTTTCCCAAATTAGGTTTCCACGTTAAATACTGGTGTTATATGTGTTAAATTTTTACTGTGAATTTTATTTCTGATTAATAAAGTTAATTTACTATTATTGGTTAACAATGAAATGTGTTTAACTGAGTTGACATCGAGTGGAATCAAAGAAAGATTTTAAGGTATAGAGAATCAAGGAATAATGATTCACCCCCCCTCTCCGTAATCCAACATTGGCTTCCCTGGATCATTTTCGTAGCATTTATCTCGGGCTCTTTGACAAATTTTCAATCTCATCACTTCATATCAAGCTGGATATTCTGGTCTCACTCATCAGTCTTTGTTCAATCAATTCCAGAGATGACATCTTTGATCTTCATTCAATTAAGTTCAAAGTCAATTCTCCTTTTTTGAAATAGCATCATCACTTCACATCAAGCTATTCTCTTATCTAACTTTTATCTATTCTTTGAATCAACATGCTGCTTGCACATCGATTCAAAGAGGGGAAAATGTAATCACCTAAAAAGTTTCTAGTAGAACTTAAGCCCCTAATTTGATCAAATGAACTTAAAACAAATTCTAAATCTAAAAGGCATAATTTATTATACATAATTATGTGAGCAACCTGAATAATCCCCTTTGCATAATTAAATCAAATGATCTCTAATATTAAAACTTTAAAAATCATTTAATTGTCAAAACCTTCCTTTTAATATAAAGTCCCTAGCACTCTTATTAAAAGAGCACATTGTGGAACTTAATAATAATTAAATTGAAATTAAAAGGGGATTTTTTATTTTTTTTATTCTCCAATCAAGCTTGGCCAATCAAAAATACTAGATCCTTTCACAAGGATTGATCTCTCTCACCACTCATCTCTACCTAATATCCTTTTCCTCTTAATCTCCACCCTTCATTCTTGAGGAAACTCCTTTGAAAAAGAAGCTCTTCCTTGGCTCAAGGGTTCCATCTTGGTCATTTGAGGAAATCCATCTTTGTGCATTCTAGATTTACTATGATATTTTGAGTTCTTAGCTCTTAGTTTCTTTCATCATATTCTGTCATAATTTTTCTTGCATTCTTAGCTTAGCTCATCCCTTAGAATAACTTGCATGATTAGAGTACTTGAATTCTAATTTAATTTGATATTATAATTGTTAATCTTTCATTTTAGTTTCATCATAGCTTTGCATTTGTATTTAGATCAATCTTGGAGTGGTGAATGCAAGTCTTGCATCTCCTCCACATTTGAAATCTTTCATTTTGGAGTATTCAAGTCACTAATCCTTCATGCCAATCTGATGAGCATTTTGAAAAGGATTAAACTCTCTTAAACTAGGAAGCAATAAGCCTCTTTTGAGGGTTTAGTATATGTCCATTTGATATGAAATCTTATAGCTAAATTATTGAGTTAATGGTTTATTGAGATTTGGTTGCATTATAATTTAATACCAATTTTATACCACACAGGTAACACTTAGTGGGAGGGAGGTATAGTGCAAAGGATTCACATCCTTCTTGACTACATATAAATTTCAAGAGGAAGGTCTACCACAAGAAAGCTTTTATTTTAATTTGAACAAGTTCTTAGTAAATTTATTTTTATATCTCTGACAACCTTAAAGGATAGCTCATATCAATTCCATGGTCGTGAACATTAATAGGTTGACATTGCCATTGTTGGTGACATTAATTTTCTACCAAGGACATATTCTTTGACTCTTGACCACATGAGGAGATGTAGAGTTGAGGTATACAAGAATTTAATTTTAAATTTCAATTACATAGTTCAATGTATATTATTTTTTATGTTCATTTTCTATTTGAAAATTATATTATTAATTAATCTCAATTGTGGTTTGAATTTTTTTGTTTGTGCAAGATCCTTTATTGCTAAAGAATACTTTGAAGAGGCTCCATGAGTCCATTTTTATGATCCAACAAAAGCCTAGGATGTTATAGAGATATTTATTTGTAGAGATTTTGAGATGCCATATGCCACATTGTGAGATGGAATATACCTCATTGTATAGAGACATGTATTTTTTTAGAGATTTTGAAATGGTATATGCAACATTTTGTAAAACTTTGTTCGATTTGCAATTTATGTCATATTTGTATATGGAGATGCATACTTTTTAAAAACAATTTTATATATAGAATGTGTGTTTTCATATAATTTATTCCTCATGTGCACTATATGTATTATTCATATTTATGGGAATCATTATGTACCTTTTGTTATGCGAGTGTTATTATTACTACGTCTCAATAATATTTGATATTTTTGGATGATATTTTTTTATTATGTTTCTACAATATTTGATGAGTTTCCATAATATTTGATGTTTTTCAATAATATTCTATCCAACATCCTCTACTAGGAGGTTATCAATGTTCAATTATTAACATACATCACTATACATTTAAATTAGATCAAATTAAGAACAATGAATGGTCCTTAATACATTTGGTAGTTAACATACTTAACATTCATGGTTAACATTTGGACTTAATTTTTGTAGGGTACTTCACACCAGTCTATAAATAGGCTCTCTCAAGGCTTCGAAAACACATCCATATTTTGTCTTTAGGTGCACCTACATTATTATGTTACTGAACAATTTCATATGTTAGTGAATGATGATTGAATGAATATGAAATTCATAGATTCAGGAGTGATGATCTCTTCTTCCATACTTTCAACAAATGACTTTCCCTCCTATTTATATCTTCATGGTAGGAGAGTCACAACATTTCATTATTATAACCTTTCTAGATAGTCACAATCCTTCATCCTTTATGCACTTTGAAAGAGTCATAACCTTTCATAACTACCACCTTTTGAGAGATTCACACTCCTTGACAATGGTACAACGTAGCCCAAATATCTCTCTATTCATCATGGGAATAAACCACCAACACAAACATGTCTATTTGGGAGGATTTACTCTATGCATGGTCCCATTTTTGCTTCCCACTTATCAAAATGCTTGGTGCCATACCCTACCAATGATGTCTTGTAAGTGCTCTAAGTGCACAAAAGTGATAAACTTTGATAGGCTATTCCTCCCAATATGTGGCACTTAAAAATGATATGACTGAACTTATAGGATCATCAAAGTACCCTCTAGAATAACCTATCTCAGATGTTAAAGACTCAAAGTGGTTTTTGTAGCACAAAATTTTTTCTAGTGATGCAAAAATTGTCAAATGCATTGAATGAAAAATTGTGAGGTAGCCAAAATATCCCTCTATTCATTGTGAATATAAAATACCACCACAAATGCATCTAGTTGGACTTGTTTACCCTAGGCATGGTAACATTTTGGCTCCCCACTCATCGAAACACTCGACACCATACCCTATTGGCGATGTCCCTTAAGTTCCCTAAGTGTGCAAAAGTGACAAACTTTGACAAGCTATTTCTCCCAATCTGTGGTACCATTTTGGCTCCCCACTCATCGGAACACTCACCACCATACCCTACTGGTGATGTCCCTTAAGTTCCCTAAGTGCCCAAAAGTGACAAACTTTGATGAGCTATTTCTCCTAATCTGTGGAACCTACAAATGATCTATCTAAATGCATAGAATAAAAAGAGGCCCCTCCACAATAATCTATCTCATAATTTTAAGAATCAAAGAGGTTTTTGTAGGGAAGAAAAAAAATTTGTTGATGTAAAATTGTTAGATAAATTCAATGGAAATTTACAAGGTAGACCAAATCTCACTCTATTCCTTGTGGGAAAAAACCACCACCATGAACATATCTAGTTGGGTGGGTATACCCTAGGTATGGTCTCATTTTGGCTCCCCACTCACTGAAGTGCTTGGTTCCATACCCTACCGATGATGTCCCTTAATTGCAATAAGTGCACACAAGTGACAAACTTTGAGGGGAAATTTATCCAAATCAATGACAGCTATGAATTATCTATTTAAATGTATAGGATTGTGATAGGCCACTCTATAATATCCTATCTTATAATTTCAAGAATCAAAGTGGTTTATGTAGGGTAGTGATTTTTATGTCGATGCAAAAATTATCATATGAATTTAAGATAAAGTTGTAAGTGTACACTCAAAATGTGCACTTCTCTAAGTCTTTAGTTCCAAGAGAATCCATGAATTGGAAGCCTTGAGAAAGTGACTTAGAGCTCCCTAGGCATGGAGTGCAAGGGTGTTTAGAGGGCTCTTAGCTAGAGCTATTAAGCATGCAACCTTGCTAGTAAATCATGCAATGGGAGATTCAAAGAGACAAGGGCAAGAATGCCAATATCCTCAAGAATCACAATGAAATATGTAATGCAAACTATGCTAGAATGAGAATGCAAGAATGCAACTATGATATGAAAATGAGAGTATTACAAGCCTTTACTAATTAAGCTATGTGAATTAATCTAGAACGTGAAAGGAACTAAGCTAAGAATGCCATGAAAACTAAGCTATAATGCAAGTATGAAGACTAAAATGCAACAAGCTCTCCAAAGCTCCAAAGTCACCAAGAAAACTTGCAGCACAACATTAGCATCAAGAGTGGGATCCTTTGAATGAGAAAAGAGCTCTCCTTTTAAAGATAAATGGACCATGGAGATTAAGAGGCAAAAGATTTGATCAAGGGTGGAGTTTGAAAGTGGGATCAATCCTTGTGCACAAATCTCCTCCAATGAGAAAGAAGTGTTGACTTTTGTGCCCCATGTGAGACAAAAAGACTTTTTCTTCTTTTTATAAAATAGGAATAATGATTTATTTGTGCAACATAGGATAAGAGGTAAGTGGGGACTTTTTATTTAATAAAAGGGGAGGGAATTCCTTTTAATTAAATAAAGACTTAGGATAAAATGGTTAATCCATAGAATATAATTGAATAAATGATAGAATTAGGATTTGATCAAGGAAATTGATTTAATTTGAAAATATTGCAAAGCATTATTTAGGAAATTGATAAATTGGTGAATGGGGGCCCAAAGTCTAGGCGACCATTTTAGGGTGCATATAGTAAGGTAGCCAAAATCTTGTTTTGTTCATTATGGGTGAAACCCACCATCTCAAACACATTCAATTGAGAGGTTTTACCGTAGTCATGGTCCCATTTTGGCTTCCTACTCACTGAAACACTTGACACCATACCCTATTGGTGATGTCCCTTAACTGCCTTAAGCACACAAAAGTGATGAAATTTGATGTGACATTTATCTCTTTCTATGGAACCTAAGAATAATCTATATAAATGTGTAAGATTGTGATAAGCATTTATACAATAACCTATCTCATGTTTTCAAGAATCAAAGTAGTTTTTTTAGGGAAGCAATTTTTCTATTGATGTAAAAATTATCAAATGCATTCAATGGAAAGTTTCAAGGTATGAAAAACCTCACTTTGTTTATCATGGGTACAAACCACCACCATGAATGCATTTAGTTAGACAAGTTTACCCTAGGCATGGTCTCTTTTTGTCTCCCCACTTACTAGAGAAATCAACGTCATACCATACCAATGATGTCCCTTAAGTGCCTAAATGAACATAAGAAATTTCTAGAACCTAGGATACCTGTAATGAGCCCAGTACAATCATAATGGACCTAAGATCATTCTAATGAACCTAGGAAAACCTAACAAACCTAGCACAACCTATCAACATCCATAATGAAATAGGGAAGCCATAATGAATGCATTATAAGAGCTTAATCAATAAATTAGGACACATAATTAACATATTACAAGAGCTTCATCAACACATTAGAAAACAAAATCCTATTAAATAGATTATTTTATCGTATTTCACATCAGAAATAGAAATGTACTACACCATGTAAAAATACATCAATTCTCTCAAAAATTACTAGATACTATTGGAAAAATGGTCAGTGCTCCCCTTGTAATTTGTGACAAGGGACTAACCACATCATGTGGATTCCATAAGTCTATTGATTGTGTTGATAAATGATAGGTCAATCTTTTTGTGTAATGACAACTAAAAGTTATAACAAGTCTTATCAGAGCTTGGTCACTAGTTCAAATTTCCTTAGCTAACGATGAGGGGGAGATTGTTGGAAAAATGGTCAGCAATCCCATCAAGATTTGTGAGAAGGGAATAACCACCTCCTATGGATTCTATAAGTATAGTGGTTCTATCAAGAATCAATAAGTTGATCTTTTGGTGCGAAGACATCCACACTTGTAATAGATACTCATGTCTTTATGCTTGAAAGTGTCCTCATGTACAAATACATCGTATATCATCAATACAGCTACATCATGTACTAATACATCAATTATATCAAAAAATCCTAGACACCCGTGTCCTTATTCTTTCTTGTGCCATCACATGTAAAAACACATTCTATATCATTAATACAAATACGTTGTGTACAAATACTTTAATTATATCAAAAAATCCTAGATACACAAGTACTAAATTTGGTTCTGATATTTGTGCTTTGTAATGTATAGTTGGACAACCACTGGTACTTATGACACCTACATTTTAATAGTGTAAAAAATAGTAGCATTAGAGAAATAATACTAACTAAATCTACAAATTAAAAATTAAAATAAGATTAACTCCAAAGTACGGTAGTGGAATCATTTATGTCAATCATATTTGTAATCCCTGCATTTTTTAACCACAAGAACACTAAGTTTATTGACCAAAAATGTTAAATAACCAAACTATAATGAACATAATGAACCTTACTATCATTTGGTGTGAGATAATCATGTGTACCTAAATCTTGTATGTACATCATGTTTTTGTAACCAATTGCATTTTCAATCCATGAGAGGATTAATTTTATTGAACCAAAAAATTAAAGAAGAAAAGTATAATGAATGTAATGAATCAAAGCATAATGAACATAATAAACCTTAGATTCATTTGGTATGACCTAGTCAAGTATTCCAAAGTGGTCATGTATCTCTTCTTAAGGGTATCTAATATTGCTTCATGATCAACAATACTAATTGTCCAAAGTTATTTTGTCTTTGGTTTGGATTGATTCTTTACAAACTTAACATTTTCTGGTATAACAAGGTGAAAATGCATGTGAATGGTTTTGTGCTTCTCATATTCTTCAAATACAAGTATGTAATTCTTTCTAATCACATATATGTTTGCAGCCATGTTCCTAAAATAACTAAACCGATAGGATATGTGAACCCATCATCATCTATTATCGATTGTGCTAGCTTCTTGTTTCCTTGTACACATTGTGCAAACTAGAAATCCAATCTATCATCATTCATCTATGGTGCAACAACTGCAAAAACATGTATTGGCTATATAAGATCTAAATATGGTCATACTCAACTAAACTTTCAATGACATCATTTTTCATCGATATTATTTTAGATAAAGGAGTTAGATGCTATGGAACTCATGCATCCACCCACTCACTTGACTCACATTAATCCCAATCACACAAAAAATATAAAAGACGAAAACAAGCTAACTCTCATGTCCAAATGGTCCATGTACGTGCATCTATGATTTAAAATTAATGCATCTTTAAATAATCTCTAATCATCTAACAATCTAACCTATCTCCTATTGTTCCCTCCTCAACCAACTAAAATAATAAATGCAATGCTGAGTCAAGTGTTCCTCCATGTGAAAATGTTGAACTACATGTCAATTAATAATAAAATGAGCATCATAAAGTGTAGATCCTAAAATCCTCAATTGCTCCTTAGCTAGAACTCTCTTTGCACATGCATTTGCTCCATCACACTCTCCTTTCCCATGCCCACCTTTTAAAAAACTCCAAATATGAGGTAAACACCTATTTGCAAGCATTTTACTCAACCAATAAAAGATACGAGCATTCTTGAATTAACCCATGTGGCTATCTAACCAAATATGATGTCTATCCATTACAATATCTTTTTCCAACAAGAACTCAAAATGTTTTTTAAAATAATGTTACACATACTTGAAAGAGTGAGATCTCTCATCACTCATATAAAAATGGTACTCTGTGATTATCTTCCTGACGTGTTCTATACTATTAGGGGAATTTTCGTATCTTATGTGAAAAAAAAAAATCTTGATGGAATTGTAATACTAATCTTGCAAATCATTCTATGGCTTTAATGTGTAGTTTTCTATCAATTCAACCACCAATATAATAGGGACAATCAGGAAAGAGTCCTTACACATCCTTAATTTTTTATTCGTGTTTGTAGCCCTCATGAAAACATGAGACAAAATTCAACAAACCACCACATTGTGAGCACTTATAATTTAAGAAATTATTTTTTGTAGAATAAATAACCATAATCTATATGACATAAAAATTAATCAAGAAAGTCTCTCAATAATTTCAAAAGATGAATTGCACCACAATCTTACATCATTTTGTTAGTATGCAAAGTAGAACGAATGTAGCATAATAGTTCATAGTGTATTAAAAAATCTACATGATATTTACAACAAAAAGTATTTTGAATCTTAAGAGGTACACAATAAAATGTATGTAAGGATTCAAAACCCCTTTATGATATTTTCAATGTTGGATGTGTCTAACAAAGTTTTTTGAAAAATAAATTGTTTGAATTGCTTCCAAATAATGTTTAGGATGTGGTGTGTGGTCTCAATCACCAATTATTAACTCCAATACATCCTCAACATTTGGTGACAGTCTTGAGTTAAAGTGCCAAAATAGTTGAATTTCCTACTTCACACTATCAGTTAGCTTCTTATCGAAATGTGGAAACCTCCCACCATAAGTCCATGTATCATTTTGAAGAGGATCCTCAATTATTACTCTTCTTGCAAGTGCTATATCCAAAGTTTTGTGATTTATGTTGAAATCAAGATAATTTTGTCTAAAAAAGAGAGCCTTTCTCAAATCATGAATTACTAAGGAGGTTGTAATAACCCTTCAAGCAACTCTCTTATCTTTTTCATTGCTATTATTCCCAATAGAATTGAGAGAACTAAACATATTTCACACAATAATAGTATTTCTCTCCATTTTCTTGTCCACACTAACCTTTAATTTTTCTATCATAGGTCTCATCTTTTGCATCTTTAGCAATTGTACAAAAATTTGGCATCGTTAAACCAATGTATTTTTTCATTTAAAAAATCATCAAAAAATTTTGAAGCCCACAACCAAACAGTTCTTGTTGATCTTCATCAAACTTTCTCATAATGTTCTCATTGATTTCAAGTAACCATTTTGGTGTTCTTCAAGGTCTTCAATTTGATGTTCATCTTTCTTCCACATAAGGGAATGTATTTCACATATTATTTGGAAATGTATACCATTTATTTGGTTCATCAACATTATTTTCTATGCCTATCCTGAATTGAATATCTTGTGCAACATTTGCATGACCAATCTCTATATTTTCATTCTCCAATTGAATATCTTATGCAACATTTTTATTCCCAATCTATACATTTTTATTCCCAATCTCTACATTTTCATTATCAATTACTACATTTTCATTCCCAATCTCTAAATTTTCATTCTCAATCTATACATTTTCATTCTCAATCTCTAAATTTTCATTCCCAATCTCTACATTTTCATTCTTAATCTCTACATTTTCATTCTCATTGTCAAAATTATACTCAATATTTTTAAATTCAATATCCTCTTCACTTGAAATAGCATTTACAAGTGGACCTAGGGCCTCACCATCACTAATATACCTTGTCTCCTCTTCCTATGATTTTCCCTATCTCTTTGTCTATATGCTTCAATTTTGTCTTTTGTAAGCTTTCTATCTTGTTTATGCTTTTGATGACTACTGCTCTCAATTCCAACTATAAAAGGATGATAAATAATAATTACCAATGAATAATTTATGAAAAATATGCTACAAAAAACTTTATTTTATCTATTAATATATGAAAACCCATGAATGTTTCCTACAAAAAGAATGTAGGGACTGTTGGAATCACAAAAATGGCTCATTTCCCTATTTGTATAGTAGGTATTGGATATCAGATAGGTATCAAAATCAGATTATTATCTAATATCTGATACCTTTGGTATGAAAATTTACCAAACTTTCTGATGTCCCCAATATTTTACCATTGCCGCCATTATCAAGGGTAATGGATATCATATCCATATTTGATATTTGATACCTCTATTATGAATTCCAAACATTCAAATCTTAATGAATTATATATGAATGCATTACATATACAATTAATTACATGTATAATGCATTAGAGAGAGAGAGAGAGAGACCAAAATTATCATTGATAGTGGAAGCACAAATAATATTGTTGCAAATGAGATGGTAGAAAAGTTAAATCACAAAAGTATTAAGCATCCCTCTCCATAGAAGGTCTCATGGTTATAAAAAGGGTATCATATTTTGATAAATGAGAAGGCATGTGTTGATTTTCATATTGGTAGTTAGAAGGATAATGTATTGTGTGATATAATGCTAGATTGACAGGAGCCATCAAATAATTTTTTATTAATAAAAAGGAGGAGAAATACAAAAACAAGGAAACAAGGAAAGTTCAATAAGACAATGTAAAAAATAGCAAGGGAATAGAATTTCTTTTATATTTCTTCAATTATGATATTTATTTTAGAAAATATATTTTGCATACCTTCATATTAACCTAAGCAAATAACTTAGGGCCCGTTTGGTAGCGGGAATTAGACTGGAATTGACATTTGTTTATTCCCATTTTGTCAAATCCTTAGTTTGGGAGTGCAATAGAGAAATAGAAGTGGAAGATGTAAATGCTCATTTTGGCTCAAAATGAGCATTTACGTCTTCCACTTGAAAAGGTGGAATTAGAATTTGAGGGCCAAATTCCACTTTTTGAACCCCCGTTTTATAAAACCTCGTCAGATCCGCGGGCTTCATAATTTTTAATTTTGCATTCGCATTATTTTGGCATCCACATTCGGTTTTGAGGGCATCCTACATTTGCGTCCGCGTTGTTTTGGCATCCACATTCAGTTTTGAGGGCATCCTACATTTGATTCATTTTGAGGGCATTCTGCATAGCGAAGCCAAGGCATTTCATTTTTGAAGGCATTCTGCACAGCGAAGCCAAGGCGTTTCACAGTGAAGCGCTTGCAGTCTTCTTTAATCTAGTATGCATCTAGGGTTTTCAGTTTTCATTTGAAGAATCTTTGACTCTGCTAACTCCCCCTTCCCAACCTATATCTCACTTGTTTTGGAAACATGTCTTCTAACTCCATCCCCTCTCGAATCTTCATTCATTATGGAAGCTCACCCCTACTATTCTATGATCATTGTTTTCTGAAGAATCTTGATGATTTTGGGAGTTTCAAGTTTGTGGGTTTTCTGTTGTATTTTTGTGCCTTTGCAATCATGCCATGAGGGTTTCTTTGTTGTGTATCTTGGTGGTTGCACCTCTTCATTTCTTATATAAACACTTGCAGATTGAAACAATATTCAAAACACCCAGAACAATTATCATGAGGGTTTTGATAGATCCATGTCATTCTATATATTTCTAGAAATTTTGTCTCTTTTCATCCCTTTGAATAAAACTTCGAGGGTTTTATTTATTTTTGTATATTGAGACAAGAAACCTCTCTATTTTGAATTTCACTTGCAAATTGCTTTATTTTGATGCCATACAAAATTGGGTATCTTGCATATACCTGCCATGAGGGCTTTGTGAAAGCTTAACCACTTTACACTCTTTTCTTATATATTTAGACGTGCTGAGACTCATTTTATGGCTATAATTTTTAAGTTTTTTAGCAGGCTAAACCTCTGTACTTTTTAATGCATTGTAAGCATAATGGCTTTCTTTTCCTGGTGTTTTTATTGAATGTCTTCCCAGACTTGATGGTATGCTGACCTTTCATTTCTATCATGAATAATCCTCAGTGTATTTGTCTCATCACCGTGTAAGTAATCCTACTCTAAAGTCTATTTTGTACCCTCCTTTAACAATGATTTCTCTGAACAATGCCCAACATATTGCTATAACTGATCTTTAATTTTGACCATTTTTATATTTGCACATTATTACATGGTAACGTTGTACTTTTGCTCTAAATATGGATGGCTTGATGACAATGATCTTAAAACAAAACACTACATATCCATTTACTATTCAAGATTATTCAATGACTACTTCCATGTCATAGCTCCTTTGATAAATATGCTCTTGTAGCGTTATAGCATGTTGTACTGTAGGTGTTTGCTTCAACTTGCTTCTTAAACATTACATGCTTCTTTTTCTACAATCATTGTAATGATATATAAATGCTCTGTGGATTGAGATTCTCATTCTTTGATTATGTTCCTGAATGATTCTCATTCATGCTCATAAAATGAAGGCCCTGCTAGCTTACACACCACGGATGCTCATGTAGCTTTTGATCTATTTGCATCTTGAAATTTGATTTTACCTCAACTTTATTTGTAGTTAACTATTTGTATGTCTGAGACCTACAAAGAACTCTTATCTTCTTGTTTATTAAATATCATGATCTTTAGCATCTCTTTGTATGTTTGGATGATGTTCAATCACCGATGGTATGGCATTGTTTCTTTTTCTCATTTGAAATATCTATCTATGGTCTTAATTGCATAATTGAATGAGCATCAATATTCATATCCTTTTGGAACACTGATTATGCATATGTTGAAGATGCCTTTGCTCGATACTCATTATTAACACCCTTTTGTTGAATTGTCATGAAACATTGACAAGATTATGACAAATATGCATCTATTTAATTTGTTCCTTGTCATTGCGCTATTTATCCTGTTAGCATGTTGATCTAGTAGTTTCTCTATGGTTCATAACTTTGTCATTGTTTGTTGCCTTACCATCCTCTTGTAGCTATTTTATCTCATTACTCGTAATGGATTTAAAATATCCTTTTGAGAACGTTGTCTGTCATAATTCCTAACATGTATCATTGTATTGTATCATGGATATGTTGTTGTTAGCATTACTCTAATAATTTATGAGTGTTCTATAACAGTGATCCATTGACATTGTTCAAGTTTTTCACACTTAAATTTTAGAGAAATTTTTTCAATATCTTTTCTTTTAATCTACTCAACATTTATGGTGTATTTTTTGAAGGCTTACTAATTGTTACAAAATATCTCCTCATACAAATGAATTTCTCTATCTTTTCATAACGATGAATGTGTCTATTGCATCTTGACTGTACCTTGTGGAAACAATGTCTTTGCTTTACCTGTTACTATTTTTGGCCTCTCAACTGATGCTTGTATATCAAATTAACACTGGTAACTACTTTTTCAATTGTATCATTAGCTCCTCTCTATTTTGACACCATGATTCTTGGGAATTAGTATTTGCATTCAACTTGTGTCTGTCTTTACATCATGCTGATATCAACTAGGAGCCTGCTCTGTATGCTCAGATGTACTATCAATGTTGTCCCTTAAAGCTTTGTTGTCACATTCTCCTTTTCTATAGCAACTGGTATGCAATGCACCTATTTTGTTCATTTTTTGAGTTTCCTATTGATGATTGTGCTCAAGTGTCAAGTGAATCAACCTTGTGCTCTCATATTCCTCCAAGTTGGATGGAAGACGTGTGTCACCACTCTTTCATCAAATACTTGGGCCTTGAAAGTCTCTCAAGACTAGGATAAAGTCATCTATTCCTTATTCCTTCTTAATCCTTAATCACCTTTCTTCAAAGATATATTGTATGGCTTCCTTCTACTTAGTGTAGTGGTATGGCCAACTTGCCTTGCCAATCATACCATGAATGGTAAAGCAGGTTTAGGCCAATCATACCATGAATGGTAAAGCCTTATTTATAAATCCTTTTGGAACATCTTTCGGGACATATATTTGCAACATTTCTTAGAATAGAATTTATCAGTCCAAAATGGTCAAGCTTGTGCATCCCAATCCTAAGCATAAAGCTGATTTGGAAGCTTGAACTAAAGTGGGTTCGGTGTTTACTAGTTTTAGCAGCTACCTATATTGGCATATTGGCATAATGCATCAATTGGTGCCATGAAAATGTGATTCAATTAATCTACATCCATCTAAATTATATACATGATGCAATTAATCAAGGCTGGCCATGAAACTATATTCTCTGTAATCTAAAGTTCATTTCAATGATCTTTTTGTAAAACATGATTAATAATATTACATACTTATATAAATGTATATGTGCCTATATAAGAACCATATATATGCACATATACATGTATATAATAATATTATTAATCATGTTTTACAAAAAACATCTTCTATGTGTTTCCCTCATTCAGATTTCTTTCCTAATGCAACAATGCTAACAAATTGAACACCTATAGATAATAACCAGCTAGGAATACATTTACAAACAATTGTGTCAATAAGTACATACATTTCTTGGCTTGTACTCTTTCTACCTGTGACTGTCGATTTTGTATCTCAAACCTTCTTCACCATGTACTTTTCAGGGATGGATCTTATCAACAATATAAACATTCAAGGACTCATTTGTAGGAAGGTCAAAAAAGCTCGTATTCACGCACTTATTCTTGTTGTCCTTGGAGTAGCAAAAGAAGTGTCTGTGCTTGAAGGTAGGAAAAAAAAGTGTAACAAAAGAAGTGATGGAAGTGGTTTTTATAAATGCATTATTCATTCGAGTGAGGTGCATTGTCATGACCAAATTCACATGAGTGCAGCAACCTTCTTTCGGCTAGCCAATCTTGTAAGGCAAAAAGGAAGCCTATCAGATACGATGAGCATAACATTAGAAGAAAAATTAGTCATGTTCCTCCACACCCTTGGCCACAATCTAAGGAATCGTAAGATTGCCCACAACTTTGGTCACTCTGGAGAGACAGTAAGTCGATGCCTCCATAAGGCCTTGACGGCTGTCTTAGCACTCCATGCGGATTATCTCATACCACCTGGGCCAAACACTCCTCCTAAAATTAGTGGGAAGGACCATTTCTGTTAGGATTAACAAGGCAGAAATAACAATTATGTGCAAATATAACTAATATCAAAAAATAATAAACCACACAGAATAGAACATAATGGCACACAGATTTAACGTGGTTCACCCAATCCCTGGGCTACGTCCACCAACAGCGAGTCCAATATTATTATTATCCAGTGATTACAACCTGATTACAATCCGTAATCCCTTACAGCCCAACTCTGCCGCAAGTACTAAAAAAAATACATCATGAAAATCCCTAACCCTAAGCCATATTATACAATATTTTCCCGCTTTAGGGTTAGAATGAGTTATAAGTAGTCGGCCCAAAAAACCGAAAAAAGTAGTCGGCCTCAAAAAAAAATTTCCTCGGGGGCTGTGCCCCCGAACCCCTACTCTTGGGGGCTGCCGCCCCCAAACCCCCGCTCGGGGCCCGGCCCGGCCCCGAACCCCGGCGAGGTCGGGAGGAAAAGTGTACAGTACTTTCCTGATTAGTCACCACAAGCTAACAATCTCCCACTTGGTGACTGATCAGTATCCACACTATACTAAAAAACCTCCCACTTGGAGACTGATCCTATAGCAATACCGCTACCCACATGAGGCTCCCACTGGATTGAACCACCTTGGACTCTGTTGTTCCTTTATTTTATTCAGTCTAAAAGACCAACTGAAGCTGAACATGAGTTCAACTTCTCCCTTGTTACTACCTTGGTAAACATATCTGCTGGATTATCATCAGTATGAATCTTTTCCAGCCTTAACTGTCCATCATCCAAAACTGATCGAATGAAATGGTACCGCAACTGTATGTGTTTTGTCTTTGAGTGCAAAGCAGAATTTTTTGCAAGATGAATGGCACTTTGGCTATCTGTATGTAGAAAATTATCCTTTTGTGGATGTCCCAATTCTTCCATGAAGAATTGAAGCCATATCATCTCCTTGACTGCCTCTGTAGCAGCAACATACTCTGCCTCTGTAGTGGATAAAGCAACCACCTTTTGTAGTCGAGAAATCCAACTCACTGCTGTCCCACCAACAGTAAATATATAACCTGTAGTACTCCGCCTGCTATCTATATCTCCTGCCAAATCTGAGTCAACATAGCCTTGTACAGTAGTAGTAGAACCCCTAAAGTGTAAACACTTACTGGATGTGCCTCTCAAATATCTGAGAATCCATTTGACTGCATTCCAATGCTCAATACCAGGGTTACTCATATAACGGCTAATGACTCCCACTGCGTGTGCAATATCTGGCCTAGTACATACCATAGCATACATTAAGCTCCCTACAGCTGAAGCATAAGGTACCTTAGACATTTTAGTCTCTTCTTCTAGTGTCTTGGGACACATATCCTTAGTCAATTTCAAATGACCAGGCAAAGGTGTGCTGACAGTTTTGGCATTTTCCATAGAGAAACGTTGCAACACCTTCTCAATATAATCAGCCTGAGATAGAGACAATTTCCTATTTTTTCTATCTCTACAAATTTTCATACCAAGGATTTGTTTTGCTGCCCCCAAATCCTTCATAGCAAAAGATTTTGCTAACTGTTGTTTCAACCCCTTAATGTGATCCATGTTAGACCCAGCTACAAGCATATCATCAACATATAAACATAAAATAATGTAGCTGTCATCATCCAACCTCTTAAAATAAACACAATGGTCAGAATGACACCGACTATATCCATGTCCATTCATAAAAGTGTCAAATTTAATATACCATTGCCGAGGTGCTTGCTTCAAGCCATATAAACTTTTCTGCAATCTGCACACCAAGTTCTCCTTACCCTTGACCTCAAATCCTTGTGGCTGAACCATATATATTTCTTCATCCAAATCACCATGAAGAAAGGCTGTTTTAACATCAAGCTGCTCTAAATGCAAATCTTCAATAGCCACAATACTTAAAACAGTACGAATAGAAGTCATTTTAACAACTGGAGAAAATATCTCATCAAAATCAATACCATGTTTCTGTGCAAATCCTTTTACAACTAATCTGGCTTTAAATCTTTTCGTACCTCCATCCTCTTCTTTGATCCTATAAACCCATTTATTCTGTAAAGCCCTTTTACCTACAGGTAACTTACATAAATCCCATGTCTGATTTTTCAGCAAAGAGTCCATTTCATCTGTCATTGCAGACTCCCACTGAAGCTTTGTATCCGCCTGCACAGCTTCATTATAACATTCAGGTTCACCAGCATCTGTTAACAGAATAGAATACAAAGATGGAGAAAATCTTTCTGGAGGTCTACTTAGCCTTGTTGACCGTCTAACACTCACTGGGGTGTGTGGTATTTGTTGTTGCTGTTGTTGCGGAGCATAAGGAACTACTGGAACATGAACTTGTGGAGTATCATCCAGTACTACATAGTCATTTTCTTTCTTCTCATGCTGCAGCAACAGATCTTTGTACAATACTTTCTCATTGAATATGACATCCCTGCTTCTTACAATTTTATGATTTTCAAAATCCCAAAGCCTATAACCAAATTCATCAATGCCATACCCAACAAATACACATTTCTTTGACTTAGCTTCCAGCTTGGTTCTATTTTCAGAATCTATAAGTGCAAAAGCTTCACAACCAAAGGTTTTGAGAAAAGAATAACTCACCTTCTTACCACTCCATGCTTCCTCTGGAATACCACAGTCCAAAGGAGTAGAGGGGCCTCTATTGATTAAATAAATAGCAGTGTTCACTGCCTCTGCCCACATATTTTTGGGCAGCCTAGCATGCAACCTCATACTCCTTGCACGCTCCATTATTGTCCTGTTCATGCGTTCAGCCACTCCATTTTCTTGTGGAGTCCTTGGTACAGTTTTCTGCCTACGAATACCATTAGAGGAACAATATTCTTCAAATTCTGTGCTGCAATACTCACCACCATTATTAGATCTGAGACATTTTAACTTTTTACCAGTCTCAGTCTCAACCAAGCATTTCCATTTCTTAAAAGTTTGAAATACATCAGATTTCTGTCTAAGGAAATAAATCCATACTTTTCTTGTTGCATCATCTATAAATGTAACATAATACAAAGAGCCACCAAGGGAAGATACCTGAGCTGGTCCCCATACATCTGTATGCACAAGCTCTAATCTCTCATTTTTCTTTTCCTTCCCACTCTTCACAAAACTAACTCTCTTTTGTTTTCCATAAACACAACTTTCACAGAAATCCATATTGACACATTTCAGACCAGGTAAAAATTTCTTTGAATGAAGTAATTTCATACCTTTTTCACTCATGTGCCCGAGTCTGTTGTGCCACAGTGCTGTGTCAAAATCTACAGCAACAGTTTGATGTTCTTCCTGCTCAACTGCAGCCACTGTTCCTGAGCATTCATTATCTTCTGAAACAATTAAAGTAGAAGGAACAGTATGACCTGTACAAAGATATAAGGTGCCTACTTTCACACCTTTTGCTACTACTAAGGAACCTTTTGAAACCTTCCAATTTTTATCATTAAAAGTAACTGTGCAACCCTCATCACCCAGTTGCCCTGCTGAAATTAAATTCCTACTCAGCCTTGGAACATGTCTTACCTCTTGTAGTAGCCAATGATTCCCATTCTGCAACTTAATCTTAATTTTTCCCTTTCCAACAATCTGACAGGGTTCATTATCTCCCAAATAAACTAGCCCAAAATCCCCTTGGACATAATCAACAAAATAACTTCTATGGGGTGTAGCATGAAATCAAGCCCCAGAATCTAAAACCCATGAATCATCAATACTTTCTAAGGACAAGAGCAAAGCATCCTCCTCAGATTTGTTACTTACCACATTTGCCTCCTTGTTTCCATCATTTTTATCTCCTTGATCTTTCTTCCGAGACCAACAATCTTTCTTCTTATGACCTGGTTTTCCACAGTACCAGCAATCATTTGGCCCTTTAGATTCAGACCTCTTTCCCTTTGATTTTCCTCTTGATTTCCCACGATTTCCAGAGTTGTTTCCTCTATCTCTTGTTCTGCCTCTGCTTTCTGTGTTCAATACACTACCCGATGTGGATGCCCCTGAGCTTTTCCTACGAATTTCCTCACTCAATATAACACCAATAACATCATCATACTTTAGGGTATTAGAACACAAAATCAAGAGAGCCCTAACCTCTTCATCAAAAGTAATTTTAACTGAGGTTAATTGACTTGTAACTGTATTAAACTCATTCAAATGATCATTAACTGATCCACCTTCTACCATTTTCATATTAAATAAACGCTTCATAAGAAATACCTTGTTTGAAGCTGAAGGCTTTTCATACAACTTCGCTAGGGTTTCCATCAGATCTTTAGCTGTCTTTGCTTTAGTAATATTGAATGCCACCGATTGTGCCAGGCATAGACGAATACTCCCCAGTGCCTTCCTATCCAAAATATCCCAATCCTCCTGAGACATTGATTGCTCTTTCTTGGCTACTCCCTCTAATGGCCGCCATAGATCCTTCTGATAGAGATAATCCTCCATTTGCATCTTCCATAACTGGAAGTTCTGCCCATTAAACTTATCAACCTTCAGCCTACCCTCTTCTGCCATTTCTCCCACTTAACCGAGAGACTCTCCCACTAACTCGTGAGACCTGCTTCAGAGAATAGATGAAAGAACGAATGAAATAACCTCGCTCTGATACCACTTGTTAGGATTAACAAGGCAGAAATAACAATTATGTGCAAATATAACTAATATCAAAAAATAATAAACCACACAGAATAGAACACAATGGCACACAGATTTAATGTGGTTCACCCAATCCCTGGGCTACGTCCACCAACAGCGAGTCCAATATTATTATTATCCAGTGATTACAACCTGATTACAATCCGTAATCCCTTACAGCCCAACTCTGCCGCAAGTACTAAAAAAAATACATCATGAAAATCCCTAACCCTAAGCCATATTATACAATATTTTCCCGCTTTAGGGTTAGAATGAGTTATAAGTAGTCGGCCCAAAAAACCGAAAAAAGTAGTCGGCCTCAAAAAAAAATTTCCTCGGGGGCTGCGCCCCCGAACCCCTGCTCTTGGGGGCTACCGCCCCCAAACCCCCGCTCGGGGCCCGGCCCGGCCCCGAACCCCGGTGAGGTCGGGAGGAAAAGTGTACAGTACTTTCCTGGATAGTACTTTCCTGATTAGTCACCACAAGCTAACAATTTCAATCCTTACTTCAAGGTAAACCCCCTATCGCTACAAATTTCATTTCTTAATGATAATCTTATTACTGTGTCTTTCTTGACTATAGTTTTTCTTTCTATAGGATTGTTTTGGAGCAATTGATGGAACCCATATACCAGTCATTGTCGATGTTCACTTACAGGGTAAATATCAGGATAGAAAAGGGAACTTGTCACAAAATGTTATGGCTGCCTCTTCTTTTGATTATAAGTTTCAATACATTCTTGCTGATTGGGAAGGGTCTACTGCAGATAGTCATGTTCTAGCTTTAGCTCTCAGTAGAGTCGATCCACTTGTAGTTCCCCCTAGTATGCCATTTCACACCGTATTTTTACTAAAGAAAATGATAAATGTTTGATGGTGTCAATATTTTACGGTTTAACAATATATGTTATTTTGTAGGAAAATATTATTTAGTCGATGTTGGATATCCAAATGTACTAGGATTTCTTGCACCTTACTGATGTACACATTACCACCTGAAGGAGTTTTTAAGAGAAAACCCTATAAATAGCCCACAAGAGTTGTTTAACCACTGACACTCCTCTCTTAGAAATGCAATAGAGCCTACATTTGGCATTTTGAAGTAGTGTTTTCCTATCCTGAGGCATGCAACATCTTATCCAATCATGACACAAGCACGTATTGTTTTGGCATGTTGCATACTACACAACTTCATTACTATAGAGGATGGTGTTCCATCCGAAGTGGTTATTGAAGAGGACGACGATCGTGATGGGATAAATGTACCAATACTTGAGACATATGGGTTGAGTCAGTGTGATAGGGATGATTGGGGGAACTTTAGAGATGATATAGCAAGTAGGATGTGGGAAGACTACACACATACAGAATAGTTGTAGTTTTACAAGACCTTTCTTTTTTCTTTAATGTGCTTTCATTCCTAATTGGTTATTGTCTATGCCTCTTGAATTTCTAAGCCGTGTTGCATTACGAAATATAAATCATACTATTGTAATGTTGATGCTCAAAACATGTGTTCTCATAGTTTACATATACAATATTCTTTGAAAGAAATGAAGCCTGTGTATGATTTCTAACTCTGGTTTCTCTTTGATTAACATTCATTTGTGTATCTTGTTTGACACTTTTTCTTCTAAATGGGGATTGAGAGAATGGTAATTTGGCCCTCAAATTCCAATTCCACCTTTTCATGTGGAAGATGTACTAGAGCATATATAGTACAACTATATGAACATAGTAAACCATATATAATTACAATAATGATTTAGTATTGTAATTATATATTGTCTACTATGTTCATATAGTTGTATTATATACTAATTCAGTGTGCAATAGAATGAACACTGAATCAGTGTTCATTCTATTGCACACTGATTCATTTTCTCAAGAATACCACTTATCATCATTCTTGAGCAACTAAATCAGTGTCTTGTATTGTTCATTATGTTGCACACTGAATCAGTATATAGTACAACTATATGAACATAGTAGACCATATATAATTACAATACTAATTCAGTGTGCAACAAAATGAACACTACTAGACACTGATTCAGTTGCTCAAGACAGAATGAACACTACAGGACACTGAATCAGTATTATAATTATATATGGTCTACTATGTTCATATAGTTGTACTATATACTGATTCAGTGTACAACTGTATGAACATAGTAGACCATATATAATTACAATACTGATTCAATGTGCAATAGAATGAACACTGATTCAGTGTGCAATAGAATGAACACTACAAGACACTGATTCAGTTGCTCAAGACAAAATGAACACTACAAGACATTGAATCAGTATTGTAATTATATATTGTCAATACTAAATGAACATATTAGACCATAGTAAACTGTGCGACCATAGTAGACCATAATAGACTGTGTGAACATAGTAGACCATATATACATGCATACTTAGCTACATGCAAATGAGAATGGATAATAAAGAAATATATTACATATTGCTGGATATCATGCATAAATGCAATATTTTGGATTATATGCCACTGTTGTATGACTATTTCTTTAATATCCATTCTCATTTTTGTGTAGCTAATGATTGCATATAATAGGTGGTGTAGGTGATGTCCTTCACAGATCTCATGATGAGCATGGACGATGAGGTTCAAGTAAGCCAGTCAACTTCTTCCTCCAAGAAGGTTATGTGGACAAGAGAGATGGAATGAAAGTTCCTAAACTTGCTCCATGATCAAGTTCACCTAGGAAGGAAAGGCAAAGGGGGCTTCAAAAAAGAAGCTTGGACATCCATTGAGAGGAAGTTCAATACTGAGATGAACCTTAATTTGTCAAAGGAAAATTTCAAAAGTAAGCTTAAAGGATGGAAGCAAGGTTTTAGAGTCATGAGAGAGTTGAAGAATATGAGTGGGTTTGCATGGAATGAAGCTACTCAATGTGTGGACGCTGATGACATGGTGTGGGAGGAGCTTCTAAAGGTAACATGTTGTTTTGAATATGTTGGTCTTAGCAATATTTCCTTCTTATTAAGTTAGATACAAGATAAAGATCTAATTCATTCATCATGACAACATGCAAAGAAAAGAATTCAAAAGTGCCAAAGTGTACAAGAGACAACCCTTCCAGTACTACAATGACCTAGCCTTCATTGTAGGTAATGACATAGATGAAGGTACCGCAGCTACTACTACACAAGAGACAAAAGAAGGGCTCAATGTGGATGGGCCCACCTGCGTGGATTGTGATGAGGATGTCCCTATAAGTACACCTCTTAGCACTACACCTGATTTGGATGATGAATTATATCATTCCAATCAATCGAGTGCAAGTGGTCTTCCAAATCCTTCAACATCATCACCAAGGAGGGGAAAGAGGAAGAAGGCAACCATGACTGGTTCGTTGGTTGTGCTTTGTGAAACTATGAAAAGAATAGAAGAGGACTTCCGTGTGCCTCTTCTAATCAAAGTGGATAATTCTGAATCCGATTCTATCTTGGATAGTGTCTATGAGGCTCTCAAAGGCATCCCTGATTTGAGTCAACCAACTATGCTAAAAGCATATGACACCTTCATGGCTTAAAAAGAAAGAGCCAAAGGGTTCTTGAAAATGAATGAAGATGAGAGGGTGTAGTATATTGCCATGAAGTTTGCAGACCTCTAGCTACTTTTTTTTCATTTTAAAGTATTGTTACTTAAACATTGGCAAGGCTAGCCAAGATAATTTTTAAGTTGGCAAGGTTAGCCAAGATACTTGTCTTATCAACACCATACATTGTTTTTGTTTATCAGCTTCTACACTATATATGCTCTAGTATATTTTTATGCTATTTCAATCATGATGATATTGTTTTTACTTTCATTTCATGCTATTTCAGCCATGATGATATTGTTTTTACTGGTACTTCATGATTATAAATGGAATACACCAAGGAGTAACACATGATGAAGATCAGTTATAGCGATAATGCTATTTCAACCATGATGATATTGTTTTTACTGTTATTTCATGCTATTTCATCCATGATGATATTGTTTTTACTGTTATTTCATGCATTATGATATTTTTCTACTATTTGAGCCATGATGATATTGTTTTTACTGGTACTTCATGATTATAAATAGAATACACCAAGGAGTAACACATGATGAAGGTCAATTATAGCGATAATGTTATTTTAGCCATGATGATATTGTTTTTACTATTATTTCATGCATTATGATATTTTTCTGCTATTTCCGCCATGATGATAAATGGAATACACCAAGGAGTAACACATGATGAAGATGAGCTCATAATTGTGATATTGTTTTTACTATTATTTCATGCTATTTCAGCCATGATGATATTGTTTTTACTATTATTTCATGATTGTGAATGTAGCTATGCATTTAGATGAGTTAAGTTGTCTCTATATTATCCTTTCTTAAACTAAGCCCAATGCATATATTAGCCTTACAAGGAGTCACATTGGAGTCAATCATGGTTTCAAATCTCCTGATAGAGTGACTTCACCATGAAGAATGGTGGAGATAAAAACAACGCGGATGCCAAACCAACTATATTTTAGCCCATGGACCTGATGGGATTTTATAAAATGGGAGTTCCAAAAGTGGAATTTGGCCCTCAAATTCCAATTCCACCTTTTCAAGTGGCTGACATGATATCAAGAGGACTGACATGATATTAGGAGGACTACCCTTCACACTATCTTACACTATCATATACAAAACTCTTGCACACTGAATCAGTAGTGTAATTATATATGGTCTACTATGTTCATACAATTGTACACTAAATCAATATATAGTACAACTATATGAACATAGTAGACCATATATAATTACAATATTGATTCAATGTCCTGTAGTGTTCATTATGTCTTGAGCAACTGAATCAGTGTCTTGTAGTGTTCATTCTGTTGCACACTGAATCAATATTTTAATTATATGGTCTAATATGTTCATACAGTTGTACACTGAATCAGTATATAGTACAACTATATGAAAATAGTAGACCATATATAATTACAATACTAATTCAGTGTCCTGTAGTGTTCATTCTGTCTTGAGAAACTGAATCAGTGTCTTGTAGTGTTCATTTTGTTGCACACTGAATCAGTGTTCATTCTGTTGCACATTGAATCAGTGTTCATTTTTTTGCACACTAAATCAGTATTGTAATTATATATGGTCTACTATGTTCATACAGTTGTACTATATATTAATTCAGTGTGCAACAGAATGAACAATACAAGACACTAATTCAGTTACTCAAGAATGATGATAAGTGGTATTATTTCTCTCCACTATGCTTCTACCTTCCACTCCTCAAAATATGCCTAGGTTTCTTAGAACACTAATCCCATGGTGATTGTAGACTCTTATGTCCAATACTGATTCAGTGTCTTGTAGTGTTCATTCATAATGAAAAGTGGGATTTGGTTCTCCAGCTTGAATATATCAGCCTGAAGGGGGAAGAACAAAGGGCTCTTCCTTTCTAGATGAAAAACTACTTCCATGTGCGTAAAATTTGGGTTTGTCTGTTGAATTCTAGGGCTTTCACATTGGTCACAATAGCCAATAAATTCTAGAATAAACACAGCATCTCAAGCCATCATCCACCCTAATACTTCATCTCCACACTCAACTTGATCATTATAGTTGTTCCTTATCTCCCCTCGAAGGCTAATTATATCTTTAACCAAACCCTCAAAAGCCCCTTGTTTTACCCGTTTCTTGACTTGGATGGTGAGCTCAATTTTATATCTTTTAGAGTCATACAAATCAAGCTTAAGATGGTGGTAAGGTCCAAGAGAAACTACCTGTGGCACATAAGCTTCTGGCCTTTCAATTCGCAGGGGTTCTAGTATGGTGAAGATATATGGATGCACATGAGATGGTATGCCTTGTTCTTCTCCATGCCATTGTGCTTTTTTAATTTGTTCCAGCCACTGAGGAGCTGATACTTTAGGAACTGTAATCTTTTTTACTAGAAAAATTCATCAAAACTTGAAATAAGGAATGGGGATGTGATCCAACAACTCATTAAAAGTCTCCAAAGATTTTTATAGCACTTTCATTTTCTACAAACATCAAGCACATGGGTCTGTAGTTGTACAAGGTACATTTTGTTCCCTGAAATGTTTGACATCTTGTCAAGAAAAGGGTCTCTTAACTTGGTTCTAATAATATATATTTAACTACATTTAACTACAAGTCATATGGATCAGTAAGGATTCAAACCTAGAACCATAGTACTCTACCTTTCATCAAACAACTCATTCTCAATGGACATGTGTCTTATTTCCAACATCAAACTGACATCATATGAGTAGACTAGATTTTAGCACTACAGTTGATTCCCTTTTGCAGTGACCCACACTTTTCAAATTTATTAGTACAAATGCCAAAGGATACATGAAAGCCTGTTTATATATGGACAGATGGCTTTAGCCATTGAAAATCAAAGATCAATGATTGATTGAAAATCTGAGGAAGTAGAAACTTAGCTAACTTTTCGGTATCATGTACAACTTACACAACTTTGCGCTGAGCACCATTCTTTTTGAGTGCACGCACAGTGATTGAGTGATTTGAGTGAAGTTGTGTCTCTATATATATTTTCCTTTTCCTAAAATACTTTTTCCCTCATGAAGTCTAGTTAGAATCAAAAAGGCTTCGGGATGCTGCAAATAGACCCATTATAAACCAAGTGGAGTTGAATGAAAGATTGGGGAAAATAGAGACTTACAGTTTCAAAGTTTCTTTTACCATTATTCCATGATGATTTATACATGATTCCAAACTATTTGTCAATACTATTATTAAACAAATCTAAGAGAAAAAATATACCTCAAACACACCTTTTAATACTAATGTTGATCTAAGCTACAGTCAATATGTCGATTGTTCAAATGTAAAAAATATCCAGGGGAGCCAAATATGTCAATCAATGATCCCTCAATACAATGTTCTAATGGCTACTCCTCTCATGCGGAATATGCTTATTGCAACCAAATTTGAAATTTCTGAGGTTTGTAAGCCCTTCTACTTATAGAGACAACTTAACTCATAATTGTAATTTAAAGTCCGGTTTGTCAATTATGCCTAAGAAGACTATATATGCATTGGGCTTAGTTTATGAGCTCATCGATAATCCATTTGGATGTTGCATGCTACTCAAGCTATGTAGTTTTTTAGCACATTCAAAATAGTTGTTCAGTTGAAGAAATCTCGAGTGAATGTGCCCAAGCCCTTCTACTTAAACTAGTGTATAGAGACAACTTAACTCATAATTGTAATTTAAAGTCTATCTTGTCAATTATACCTAAGAAGACTATATATGCATTGGGCTTAGTTTATGATAGTGGTAGCTCGGAGAATCTGGTGATATTAGAATACATGGTTTGTTGTTGTAGCAATTCACAAAAACTACAAGTTGGAGTAGTTTTTGAAAATAGTACTCTAGCTTGTACAAATTTTGTACATTGCTCCAACACCTATTTTTATGGTTTCCATCTTATATACATGTTGACAGTTCTTCGAGTACACATATGTTGTTCATGATTTCAACTTACAATCTATATTTCTGATGACTACACATTTTTTTGATGTTACTCCTTGGTGTATTATATTTATTACGAGAACTTTGCATGGTGTGTCTTCACACCACCATTTTGTTGTTGGATTTTGTTCTTCCCATCTTCTATGTACAAGTATAGATGTGTTATTAGATCCTTTCAGTTTCAAATAGAAAGTCTCTTTAATCAACCATGGATTGTTAGAGTAGATTTGATTATGTGGAGTTTCTAAAATGTTATGAAGTGTATTTGAATGAACTCTCATTACTTCTTCACCACTCATATGTTGTTCATGATTTCAACTTACAATCTATATTTCTGATGACTACACATATTTCTGATATTACTCCTTGGTGTATTACATTTATTACGGGAACTTTTCACAGTGTGTCTTCACACCACCATTTCATTGTTGGATTTTGTTCTTCACCATCTTCTATGTACGAGTATAGATGTGTTATTAGATCCTTTCAGTTTCAAATAGAAAATTTCTTTAATCAACCATGGATTGTTAGAGTAGATTTGATTATGTGGAGTTTCTAAAATGTTATGAAGTGTATTTTAATGAACTCTCATTACTTCTTCACCACTTCAAACTATTTGTAGTACCCAGGTAAGATTATAGTACTGTACTATGCCCTTTTCAAGCCTGGGAGTATAGCGGTGATAGATCAATGGCTTCGATGTCCCTCAATTCAGTCAACATATAAAAAGGACAAAGCATGCAGGGCAACGAAGATAGTAGATAAGAAATTAGTTGCGCGAGAAGTGGCCACGGCCAAGAAGCACAGTAGTTGTAGATAATCATGTAGGCAATACTTGATTCGAGAGAAATCGAAGCCGTGGATCACAAAACCACTATCCTCCCAGACCCGAAAAGGGGTATAGGCCTACAACATTTCATCTTTCCTGGGAACTCCCAATTGTTTTAAGCAGAGAAGAAGTTATGAGAGGAATTGTAAAAATGAAAATAAAAGTAGCAGACTCGTTGAATATTCTCATGTTGAACATTAGTATGTTTCTTTTTATTGCAATTTTAATTAGTTCCTTAGTAATTGATTTTTATTGCATCGTTGTCTTTGGTTTGTCATTTTGTTTTGAGTGTCATTAGTATAGCGTCCATGACTTCGATGAATGTGCCTATGTGTCAATGCGGTGTTGGGCCATGCATGCTGAGGACGTCACGCACAACAACTAATCCTAGGCATCAATTTTGGTGTTGCCCAAATAGGAAAAAGGTTTGGATATGTAATTATATTTTATGTTTATAAATAATGTGGCAACTAATCATTTTAGGAAGAACTGATGTAGTTTTGGTTTTGTAGGGCAATAGTGGATGTCAATACTTTCGGTGGGTCGATCAAACAACATTTACATCTACCCCGTCTACATCTATACCTGATGTAGGAAATGACTGCAACTTGTGCAAGGCTTGAGAGGCAGATAGTGCCGCCAAGATTGCTTCAATGGCGAAAGTAGAAATCATGTTTCTGTGATGCCTTCTTTGTGTAGTTTGTGCACTACTTTGTTGGGACCATATGTGTAAATGTGGTTAATAGATGGCTATTGTAGATACATGAAGTTTTTTATAATTTCAAGTAGATACATTGGACATATTTTGATAAACTCGTGAACTTTTTTTGTTGTTTATGACTTCATTATGATTTTGAATATAAAATCAAATATTAACCTTATTAAAAAAAATTGAAAAATATTTTTGATTTTCTATATAAAATTAAATAAAATAAAAAAATAAATTATTATATTAAAACAATTCAAAAAATTAAATAAAAATCATACTCAGATTCTAATTCCAGTTTCAAAAAGTGGAACCAAACAGAGGAAATACATCTTCTCACTTATATTCTGGGTCAACCAAACAGTCTAAACTATAATCCGGAAATGAAAAACTGAATTATCAAATCCATAATTTGACTATTTCCAGCATTTGATCAAATGCAGCATTTCCTAATTCCCACTACCATTAGAAAAAAAAAAATTGCAAATCTCCGGTGGATGATGACACTGTCTCTAGAGGAAACTAACAAAGGTAATAGACAATAATACAAGCTCAGAATAATTTTCCCTTTTTCTTCTTTTTGAGAACTGATGTAGGTTGGCAGAAGCAGTTTGCTGGAGGATGCTAGCAATTATATTAAAGAACTCCAACACCAACTAAGCAGACTGAAGTGAAAGAGAGTGTGTTTTAAAGCAAAGCTACGTCAGAAAACAGTGAAGGAAAAACGAAAGGTCGCTAAGAGAGTCTGTAATTATTATCAGTAGCAATAGAAGGCTGAGACACTTATGGAGGGTGATTATGGAGCTTGAACAACATGGTCTAGATGTTAACATTTCACAGTTTCCACAGAAGTTTGAGAGAGAATGTGAAAGGCGTCGACCTTGCTAAGCTACAGTACTGTTAGCTGCATATTAGGTTTTCATGGGGAGGATGGAGCCCATTCCAACTGTTTCAGATTCCTGCCATATCATCAAGTTTTCTGTTCGCACATGTAATCTCTTGGATGGTAGGAATGTGTCTTGTGAAGGACCAGATTGAGACCACCACTACAGATAAGTCAATTTCCAAAAGAAACAAAAAACAGAGAATGGACAACAATGTTTGTGATTGTAGATAGCTCATAACACATCACATAAATCTCAAAACACGTCACAGAATCCTCTAAAACCAGGCTTTTTAGCTGCCTATTTGGTTTTCATAGCACATTGTTTCAGCCCATATTTCCAAGTTTTGTGTTAAAATAGGTAACCTCTTTGGGTGGCAGGAATGTGTCTCGTGAAGTGATGGACGAGAAGGAGACCTCCACTAGAGCTCATCGTTGGGCCATGGTTAAAAGAGAATGTTTCTTTTTATCGTACCTGTACGTTTCCTATTTCAAGTATTACTTACGTCTTTGATTTAAATAGCTAGCTAAAAGGACAAATTATAGCATTCACATTCACTGTAAATCTTTATTAGCCTCTGCATCCGTAGATAAGTCTGTAAGACTTCCAATGGACATAGTATATCGTTGATAGGAAGCATGTCTTATTTAAAGTCAAATTTTCAATGATTAAAAAGATGATATAAAAATGTATGGACCAACAAAAAAACAATTTTGTCATTCCAAAATGTTTGAAAACAAATCTAACATGGGCTGCAAAGGCAGCGAAGTTCCTGCCAAAGGCGGGAAGAACAATCTTAATTTGTAACAACTGTCTACAATAACAAAATGCATAGTAATTGAAAAAATTTGAGATGGCTGACTGTGCAAAACCTTATTTTAATCTTAGTTACGATCGTTCCTCTTCTAAATGTGCCTATACTGCAAAATGTAAGTATTTTTGCAAGCCGGAGAATTTAGACATTTAAATATAATAGAAATGCAAAGCCACAATCAAATGGAAGAATTACTTCAAACATCGACAGTTATGCTCCTTATATTGATAAATTTGGATATATTTTTCACAAACCGCTGGCTCATTTGAAGACAAACACCACATAATCATTTAAAAGCAAAGAAATGGAACAATTGCCTCAGTGATATATTTGAAGATTTCTTTCACAAACAGCAGATTTAAACCTAGCCAATATCACAAAGTCATGCAAGGCAAAAATACATTTGGAAGAATCACCTCCATGGAGACACATCTGGAGGATTTTTATTTACAGAAAACTGTTTTCTTTTTAGGGAAATAGCACAAAAATGAAGATTGCTAAAGCAAATATGGAAGAATAATTAGCTTCGCCTCCCATTGCCAATTCAAGATTGGGGATCACAACTGTAGATGACCAAATAAATAATGATCCCAGCTTGAATCCAAACTGGAGCCAACAGCAAAAAGATGAATTTGAATTACAGACCAAAGAAAATCTCAAAATTACAAAAAAATCGTTAATTTGGGCTTCCGAACTAGACAACGATCATTTGCGAGAAAAAGAAAAGATAGTGGAATTTAACGGATGGCTAAATTTCACCTTCGCTATTCTTTAGGATCTGTTTAAAAAATTTCTCCCCCAGCACAACTCCAACTACGAATCAGTCAAAATTTTAAGCATATTTAAGCATTTTTCTTTTTCTCCTTATTCCTTCCTATAGATTTGGAGATAGCTGGAGCTGCACAGATTCATACCTCCATACTTGCTGATAAAATTAAAAATCTTAGATATATATATTCAAACATTCACCTCTTTTACTGTCATGGAGGCTCAGATCAATGAGATAGAGTCCACCGAAGCTGGCCACCTCTCACTACATGCAACAAAGTGATGTCCTTAATCAGCAACTATTTCTGGACTCATGCTTCATAGCCTATCTTGGCGGCTCCCTCCTCTAAAACCGTGTGTAGTGTTTTTCTCTGCAACAGCAGAGAGACAGGTGCATAGAAATAGCAGAGTAGCAGGACCTGAACATCCACGCACGAATATCACAAGGCCGCTGTTTTGCTGCTTGCCTTCGCTAATCGTGCGTTCTCTCCCATCGTACAAATACAAACCCTTCTTCAATTCTGCAACCGTCAATACAACCAGTGATAGAGTGCGAGAAACTATGATTTAAAAATATTTATGTTAAAAATATGCAACTTCACTTATAGAAATAGCAAACATAAAACTAATCACAGTTTAATCTTTAGGCTCCGCAATAGTTTCCTGCTGCGGCATGTACTAATAACAAGAATTGTGATGTAGTGTGAGCAGGCCTCGAAGAATTTGATGGCTGTATTGACCGTTTTTGCATTTTTGGATTGTTATGACAGGTAAAAAATTATTAGATTGTATGAGTTGACAGGCTAAATATTTATAGTAAATATGACATATTTATTAATAAATCATCAAAATTTGTTATAGGCAATTTAGTATTTTATATGTATGATATATATATATGATAAATTATGTTATTTTATAATATATATGTTTTTATTTTGATTATTATATATTCATATTTAGAATGTTTTTAAAATAGAATATATGATTTAAAAACTTGTTTTATGTTTTTATATTATTTATTATATATTTATATTAATTTAGAATTTTTTTAAAATAAAATATATGAATTTAGAAATTTATTTAATCTATTTTATTTTTGCACTTATAACTATTTTTTAACTTTATATACTTTTTATCACAAATAGAAGTTTCTATTTGTATAATATTATTGATTTAAAATATTTCTAAAATAAAACACATAGATTTATTTTTTAATTTTACGTTTTGTATATCTATATTATTATGTTTAATATATGTATTACTAATTATTTAAATTCAAAATAATTTATTAAATTATTTTTATTAAAAATTTTGACAATCAATATTTTTTTTTAAATGTAAAATAAAAGACATTAAAATCATCAAACTGTCATTAAAAAATCATATGACAGATATGGGTGACCGTCAAATTCCAAACCTAAGTGTGAGTCCATAGCTTTTGTAAAATATGAAAGATTTGTTAGGCATTTGTATTAAATAGAAGAAATAGGCATTAAAGAATATTAGAGTGATTTCTCAAATTTTGAGTCTTAACAACCATTGGTTTATAGCAAAAGTCATAAATTTATGTTGCAACAGAGATGGATATTCAAGAATAGTCTAGAATGGATATTTGGTTTTGAATTGAGAATTTTAATAGTCAAGGTAATGACAATGATGTCTTCCGCATAAAGTCAAGACATTTCATAATAAAAGACATGCATTTATTGTGAGATATACATTGGAAAATACTAGGAATCAATATACATGTTATGAGAAATGAGATGCAACCCATTTACTGAATTTTAGGTTCTAATAATTATTGTATATTTTCATAAAGAATATTAAAAAATCTATAAATTTATGCAAGCATTTTCTACAATGTAGGAGGAAAACTAAAATTTTAAAAGGTTATGTGTTATAAAGTTTTCCTGTTTCAAAAAATTAGCTGTCAAATATTTTTAGAAATTTAAGACTTACACAATTTGCATGACTGTTTTAATAATGTAACAATGTGCACGTCTGCTTTAATAATAATGTATATTTTATTCTACAAAGTTAGAGGCTCTGTGTTGAAGCAAGAAGCAATTTCCGAACTTAGACAGTTATATTTTATTTTTAGGTTTTTCTTATTATCTTTTAGATGGATAAAGATTAGGTCATCATATATTAAACATATGTGACTAGTCACTAGCATAAATGTTAATAAGAGAATTTTAAACTGATAAAAGTATCATCTCATGAACACATATGATCCAATAAATAGCAATAGTTTTTTCTTTAACCTAGCAAAGAGCATCCTAGACAAAGAGGAAACAGACTTCTAAAATGAAACTAAAATGGAAGTTTGACCTAGCATGAAGGTTCAAAAAAGCTATACCCAAATTTATTTTTAGATCTTAAAGATATAAAAAACAGGTCAGATTAGAACTCTTAAAAAAGAAAAATATAAAAGAACAAGAAATTGAAATGACAACTTAACCTAACATAACAGATCCAAAGA
Source organism: Chamaecyparis obtusa (assembly GCA_027943335.1). Classification (NCBI taxonomy): domain Eukaryota; kingdom Viridiplantae; phylum Streptophyta; class Pinopsida; order Cupressales; family Cupressaceae; genus Chamaecyparis; species Chamaecyparis obtusa. The sequence goes on along the minus strand of BSBK01003732.1, from coordinate 290,243 downwards.
AGTCACATCTAAATTTATTTTTGAAGAAGTTTAAAGAAAAAGTAAGAAATCTTAAAGACTATAAAACAAATCAGATTAGAATTCTTAAAAGTCCAAAATACCAGGTCTTCAACTTGAATTATTTTTATATAAAGCATTTACTATACCTCACTAATATGACATAGCAACTTTAATTTATTGGCATGAATTTTGCCACTAGCTAACTTCATTAATAAACTACTTTCCCCCTTAACATAATTGTACAGAAAGCATTTACTACTATTTGTACTTCATTTGAGATGGTGCCTTGACATCAAAGAAACACATAAATATAGAGCTTATGTCACACTGTAAACATATATCAAAGTCCAGGACTCTTAACTGAGTAAAATATTGTTTCAGACTTGCTTATGATAACTTAGGTAGAGACTCGTAGTGCACAGTGCACAGAAAATCAAGCGATAGAGAAATTAAAAATGTCAGAATTCAAGATGAGAGTAAAGAGTCTCATCTCAAACAGAAAAAGGGTCTAGGCCAACAAGTTAGCGAATTTCAAGTTACCAACAAACTCGAAACCACAAAGATAGTAGCAGCAAGAAACTAAAACAATCACCACCTCTAAATAGAGAAGGGCAAAAATGGTTCCAGTCTTAGAACTGCGTGAGGAACTGAGACAAAGAAGACTTGCTCAATTGAAATCTTGACATTACCGATGAAAATGAAAAGAATCATAGTCAAATTATGGCAATTTCAATTGTTAAATATAACATAAATCTGGCACAAAACAAAACCCGTGCTTGAGCCATTGCAAGCAACTCACCATGGCAATAGCAACGTAGCCCACAAAAATTTCTCCATCCACGCATGCGAAATGTGGAAGCATAGACTAGGTATTTAATTCATTTTAGAAATACCACCTGCCCTAGTATGTCAACGTTTTTGTTTTGGATAAAGATTAATACAATAATTATAAAAAGAGCCCTGTGCATCTGTTTAGGGTATTTTAACTAATAGTTAATGTTTAATTTTTTTAATTTTTGAATAAGTTGTATTGTTTTTAAGTCTTTTTTAAGTTTCTTTTAAGTCTATTTTTATTTCCTAAACAATAGCTATTTTACAAAAGTTAAAAAAAAATTATATTATCTTTTTTATAAACATAGAAACATGAAGTAAGGAGGAGAAACTTTAGAAATCATGAAAATATACATTTCAATCTTTAAAAATTGATTGGTCAGAATTTGTTTTACCTTTTTTCCAAGTAGAAAATAAAAAATCATTAACATTATAAACTGTCAATAAAAAATAGAAAAAAAAAATAGGTCACCTAAATCATAAAAGAAGACGCTGGCACTATTTCCAAAAGAAATTGATTGAAAAAGAGTTGGATGAAAACATTATAGACAAGCGGGACCAAAAATAGCAGTCAGAATGTGGGCAAGAGAATTCTAGGGAGATTGCTTCGCATCATTAAGCGAAAGAGAGTGTATTTGAAGCAAATCTACGTGAGAAAAGAAGTTTGTATGTGTATATATGTATATCTATATCTGTATGTATATATATATGTGAAGGTTAAAGAGAGGAAGTTTGTAATTATCATCAGTAGAATTACAGGTCGACGCACTTTTGAAGGGTGATTATGGAGATTGAATAACACATCTTACACCTTTCTTCCAGCGACCTCTTTGTCTGTCTCTACTTCAATGAAAGTTTCATGGAAGGTATGAAAGAAGTTGACCTTGTTCAGCTATAAAATTCTCTAGAAACCATGTTATTAGCTGCATATTAGGGTTTCATAGCACATCATTTCAGCCCATTGCAGCTGCTTGAAATTACAAGCTCTGTATTGATAGAGGCAATCTCTTGGGTGGTGTGAATATGCCTTGTGAAGGCCCACATTGAAGTGGGTGGATGAGGACGAGGCCTCCACTATAGCCAGTGTCATGGATAGGTCAATGTCAAAAAGGTTAAAAAAAAAAGGAAAGAACAAACAGTAATGTTTTTGATTGTAGGAAGCTCGTTGTTGGGTCATGGCTGAAATCAGCACGTTTGAAAAAAATATTGTCAGATCTTGCCATGTTATCGAACTCAGACTGTGTCTATTGATTAAATCGTAGCTTCCTGTGATATGTACAAGGCAACTACTTCTGAGTCATTTGGTTGGCTATGTACATTCGAGCCTTAGAGTCAAACCTTCTAATAAATTGAATAAAGAAATTTAATGGTCTCTATTCCATTGGGATTTTGTCAAACTGATATTGATGGTTCTTTTCAAGGCAACTCTAACAAAAATTGTTGGAGTTAGGTGAGATAATGTTTGGTTTGGTTTCTTATGAGTTTTGGAATTAATAATTAAATGGAAACTTAAGACATAAGTGCTAGCAAGTTCCAGAAGCATAAGATCTAACTCTAGACACCCTTATGATTTTGAAAAAAAAAATTAAAATGAATTGAAAGAGTAATCTATGAAATGCATTCGAAGAAGATAATTTATGAAATAGATTCTATAATTTTGATTTTTTTTTTAAATAATGTATTTTTATGCGTCTTCTTAGTAGTTAGATAAGTTAATCTCGTAAAGAAAGAGAAAAAAGAAGGGGCACTAATGTTTTCGGTTTTAGGTAACTCATTATTGGGTCATGGCTGAATAACATTATCAGCACGTTTGCAAAAAGAAAAATATTGACAGATCTTTCCATGTTATCGAACTCATACTGTGTCTATTGATTAAATCGTGGCTTATTGTGATATCAGATATGTATAAGGCAACTATCTCTGAGCTATGTACATTCGAGCTGTGTGTTGACAGAGGTAATCTCTTGGGTGGTAGGAATATGTCTTGTGTAGGCCCATGTTGAAGTGATGGATAAGGACGAGACCTGCACTACAGCTAGTGTCACAGATAGGTTATTTTTCGAAAAGCAAAAAAGAATGGAGAATGTGCGCTAATGTTTTCAATTTTAGGTAGCTCATTGTTGGGCCATGGCTGAATAATGGCTGAATAATATTTGCCAAAACATTTTGTCCGATCTCGCCATGATCTTGCCATGTTATGAAACTCATACAGTTGTATATTGATTAAATCGTGGCTTCTTGTGTTATGTACAAAGAAACTATTTCTGAGTCATTTGGTTGGCTATGTACATTCGATCTATAGAGTCAAACCTTCTAATAAATTGAATAAAGCAATTTAATGGTCCCTCTTCCATTGGGTTTTTGTCAAATTGATATTGATGGCTCTTTTAAAGACAACTCTAACAAAATTTGTTGGAGTTGGGTGAGATAATGTTTGGTTTGGTTTAGTATTTTTTTCGTTTATATTATGTGTTTTGGAATTAATAATCAAACAGAAACTTGAGACATCTTTGTGATTTTGGAAAAGTTCTTTAGAATAAGTTGAAAGAGGTAATTTATGAGATGCATTGGAAGAAGAATATCTATGAAATAGATTTCATAATTTTGATTTCTTTTGTAATAATGTATTTTTATGAGTTTTCTTAGACGTTGGTTTCTTTTCCAGAGTGGCTACTTCACCTTGTATGAAACTTTGATTTTATTTTTTTTATTCATTTTTCTAGACAAAAGAATGTGTCTCTAGATTGTTCAACTAAATGGATATCAAATACTAATCATAACTGGAGTGTTATAGATTAGCACTTCTTAAATCTTCTACTCAAAACTTCACAATATTTTAATCACTTCTTTTATAAAACTTGGTTTGAACATTTGAATCCAACTTTAATAAGATTTTAAATCTTATTGATTTCATAGATTTATTTACTCCCTTAAAAAAACTGAATTTATGACAAATCTTAAATGTTTGTCTTTAAAATTTTAATAACAAATTGTTACTATTTTATAATCTTTTTATAACTCTTATTTTTAATTCATTCTCAATATATTTATCTTCATTCACAAAAATGAACTGGATATTATGAAATTCTTATAGGGGAGAGGACATAGTAGTTGAGCACAACATTTCTCTACTAATTTTTTTACAACAGCCTACTTGGCAAGTCCCCTTCTTATTGTTGACTTGGTGGTCAGCACCTCCTTGGAGATTTGTGACATGGCTTAACCGCCTCTCATGGATCGGGTTAAATCTGACATTTGTATCAGGCGTTGATAGTTCGAGCTTTTGGTGCAACGGCAAATGATTCCAACAATTGGTATCAGATCCTTGGGTCATGGGTTCGAGTCTCCCTTCAGTGGGTACTGAAGGCTCGGTCGGTGCTGAGGGGGAGATTGTTGAATTGGTGGTCAGCACCTCCTTGGAGATTCGTGACATGGCTTAACCGCCTCTCGTGGAACCTCCTTGGAGATTCGTGACATGGCTTAACCGCCTCTCATGGATCGGGTTAAATCTGACATTTGTAACAGGCGTTGATAGTTCGAGCTTTTGGTGCAACGAAAAATGATTCCAACACTTATAACTAAAGTTTCAAGACCATATGATCAAAATAAGATGCCACATCTGCATGATTTTACCAAGGTGTCTAAAACAGCCCAAAAAAAGGTGAGACCAATGATCCTGCCAAAGAAAGACTCATACTACAAGTGCAGCTGATGTGGCATCACATGATTGGTTGTTTTTTAAAATAAAAAATACATTTCATTCAATTATAGGTAATCATCATTATCAGCAATAACAATTTTATATAGTAACAACTATTGATACAATATTCTTAAAAATATTAGACATTAAATCAATATATGTAATAGTTATTGAATCAACAACTACTATCACAACCATCAAAAATCATCTCCCTACCATGCTAACTTATTACTCAACCAAACTACGTACATCATTGAAAACTGGATGAAGCCTTCAAATCTTGTGGGCGCATGTGATATTTTTTACCATGTGGATTTTGTGTTGCCACATTCTAAGAGTTTGATCTTGTAAAGATTGAAATTACATACTAGGATGCCACATAAGCATTTAAGCACAACAAGTCGAGAGTCAAAAGACAAGGTCGACAATCTAATACATTTATCACATGTTACATCAAGAGGAACATACAAGCACCCAACTTGTTGATTGTACAATGAGTCATAATAACATACAGTTACATGCCGACCAACTTGTCGGACTTAGGAATCAAAACTTACAAATTACATTGATACATCAAAGTTTATTACATTCAGAAGTGTCGACCAACTTGTCGATCATGAGATAAAGTACAACATATAATATAGAGAGAGAAGAAGAAAAATAAGCATTGGAAGTATCAACTCATCAGGTTTTGTCTCATGAGCCTCAGACCGAGTCACTTACACTTCCTTGAGAACAGAGGTGGGGTCCAAGTGCTTTTACCACCCAACAGTGGAGTGGTCAGCTCCGGAAGTAATGAGCTTCCCCAGGGTTCTTCCTGACATGAAGAACACCCCGTCCCTGTATGAGAGGCCTAGCTTCTCGCTACTGGCAGATTCGGATGGTCTTAGTGCAGCTGTGTAACTTAACCTATAGCACATATGCCTATAGTAGGTTCTATACAACAGATGTAGCAAGGGGTGAATTTTAACCATGCATATTCATTGAAAACATATGCAGTTTTATACTTTGGCCAAAGTAAATTTTAATCTAGATTTGAACTGGTAGGCAAACAAACATTTACCCTCCCTTGATCTCTACATTCAGCACAACTTCCATCCTAGTTGATACATTCCCGTTTCCACATGAAATAGTAAAATAACAGCGCAACAAAATCATAATTCAATAAATACAGCATGCAAAGCAAGATGTTTCATTAACCATCATCCAATTTTGATTCTCAGGTAGGTTAGTGAACTATAGACTTAACCTGTAATCTAAGTTCAATAATTCCCCAAGACTTTTCATTTCACACAAGTATTTGGTCCGGAGATGGTGTTGAGAGAAATAGAACTACTTACAATTAAGAAATAATTTTAATACAATTAAAAGTTGAATATAAAGGTTCTAGATAGAAAACCCTCCAACATCTTCACAAAGCCCCACAAGCGTTGATTCTACATTCTAGGGTATCATTAAAAACTAGAAAGTTTTTTCCAAAATGGAAGAAAAGACATTTTGGACATTTCTCAAAGCAATTTATGAAACAAATCACCTAACAAAGCCATAGCATTGGAGAGTTCAAGTTTACACCATGTTGAGTTTCTGAATACATACGTATATGGAGTATAATAACTATTTACATATAAATGATAATAATCGGTACCCATAACTGAAACAGAGAGGTAAAACAGCAGTAGATCAAAACTAGATATCCCTAGGTGTTGAGTTACACAACAAACAATGGCTATATCACAACTTCATCATTTGTTAAATGTGATGCCCATGCATAATGTATAAATACCATTCCAAATTATATGATCTGGTCAGAAGCCCAAGAAAGCATTCAATTTGATCAAATCCAGTTACATGCTTTGAAAATTAATTTTGAATTCATCACATGATTATGTAAATGAATACAGTAATTTTTAAACCCCTTGTATACAGAAAGTTAATAGTAAAGGGGAAACAACTATAGGTCAGAATCAGCAATATCCCCATAGTACTGAACTACATTATCAATCAGAAACAATAAACTAAAAACTACATCATTGTCTGTTATAAACTTAAACCAAAACATTCACACAAAAAGCATACACATTCTTCTGAACTCAAATGTATTGACTGATGCATGGGTGCCAAGAAAGCTTAATATCTCAATACAAACTAAGTCTCCTGCTTTATAGATTGCATTTAATACCACAACATAACCATTTATATCAGAGTAGGAAAAAAAATTCTCATATAAAGAGAAGTCCATCCGTATTGACAACAAAGGCATTGATTTACCCAAAACCCCGATTCTTAAAATCATCAGTTGGAAAATATAAATCATAGCCCAGGTCTCAAAATCATTAGTTGGAAAATGTAAGTGATTGCCCACATCTGAGAGCCATTAGTTGCAAAATATAGGCCATGAAAGATACATAGAGTTCATGGGCAAACCAGTCCTACATAAAATTAAACACGAGTGTAAACAATCATTTCTAAAAAAATTTCCAATGCAAAATATTATAAAGAATGGCAAGAAATAAACATAACCCGCCTATCAAAATAGGGGACTCAGATATGGATGTCGCTGCTGGGTGAAACAAGGTGAGAGTGGCTACTCCAGGTGGGCAAGGGGATTCCTATGGCCAAAGATGATTTAAACTAGTCATATATAAGGGCAAATCTTAACGGTAATACTGCTTGTTTTCCAAAAAAAAATGTGACAGTGGCTAAAAAGGCTACAACCCAAGAAGAATTGCCTAAACAGACTCAAAGCATTTTATAGGGACTCGGGCAGAGTGATTACAGACAGAATTTTTGCCACATTCAAGGGAAAACATCAAACTATCTTCCAAACTCAACACTAATTTAATGATAGCAGTATACAATAATAAGGGAAGGAATGGTTTCGCATTAAAGAAAATAGGAAGTGGAGAACCTCGCAGTCAAGCGTTGAGATGGAGCCTTCTTTCTATTCTTGCCTCCTCTGTCTATGTTTCCCGAACCACCATTCTGACTCTCCAGAGTTCGTGCATAACAAAAGGTGCCCATAATGAAACCAATTCCCCGAATTTAATTAACACTTTTCCCCCCTAATAACTGAATCTTGATTTACTTCCCGATAATGAAAGTAAAAGAAAAGGATAAAAAATAAAATTTCACATAATTAACATAATTTTGTTAATTCAAAATTCCTAACAATTATATAATAGCATATTCAAGTTCACATTTTCCAGCTAAATAAATAAAAATGATTGCAAATATTTTTTTTTAATCATTTATCATTAACACTCATTGCAAAACTAATAAATAATCATATAGTGGTGTGTGTGTGGCACTACTTCATCCGAATCTGACACTAGGCGGGGAGCTAGACCTCTCTCCTCGACCACACCCCTATCCTCTGACCTACAACCACTCAAACACTCGACAAGAAAACCAACATCAGTAATTCACATGATAATTATACCTCCAAAATTAAATAATCATTTTAAATTTGCAACATATTTCCCAATTTCCATCTCATTTAATTAAACATTTACCAATTTCCATAATTACCAAGGCATGTGGATTCATCAAGTCAGTATAAATTGACTTAATGATCCGCGTAATAAGGAGGTCGCAAAACCGGTCGTGACATCCCTCCCCACTTGGAAGAGACATCGTCCTGATGTCATGTTACCATCAACAACAGAAACATATTCATAATCATTTGCAATGTAAGCATAACATGATATGATTATCTCATCAATAATTTTGAAACCAAATCAAAAGTATCATAAGCAATATCTCATAACATAGAGCAAAATAGCGTATATAAGTGTCTCCAACATTATAGTCCAAACAACAATTGAAATATAACAATTTCCAAGACATCAAAGACATAATCATCACACCAAAAACTCACTGTAGCATGAGTAAAAGATCACATCAAAAGTCTATGATCCATCAAACATAAACAACATCTAACTAAAAAGATGAGAAAAGGAAATGCATGTCGTCCGCATCCTCCCATGTAGCACTATCAGCTGAAAATTGGTCCCATTGGACCTTATACTGGAGCACATCAGCATTGCGCACCCTGATGGTACGCTGGTCAATGACCCGAGTAGGCTCCACTGAGAAAAAACACTCCCGGATCCTGCACCTGTAAAGCACACCAATCCAAAATGTGAGAGGCATCAGGATGATAAGGTTTCAATAATGAAACATGAAAAACACTGTGAATATGGGCAAGAGCGGGTGGTAGAGCAAGTCGGTAAGCCACCAAATTGATGACTTCCAGCACATCAAACGGACCAACATAATGCGGGGCTAATTTTGATGCCCTGCCAAAAGAGAGAACTCTTTTGCGGTCGTACACGCAAGAACACTTTATCTCCAACCTGGAATTGTCTGAAGGTGCGGTTCTTATCTACATAACTCTTCTACCTATCAACTGCTTCCTTCAGATGTGAGTGGATCAATGTCATTTTCTCCTCCATCTCGCGAAGCATATCTAGACCAATAACCACTCGATCCTCTACCCTGTGTTAGGCCATTTTTCTGTCACAGCAAAATCCTTTGAAAATGGCCTATTCCTTGCAAGTTTTGTTAAGTTATCCCACCCTGCTGCATAGTTTTGATTTGCAAAGAAAATCCATAGTGTTTCATGGTGTATGCCCTTAGCCCCTAGTAGTTCATTATGTCACCTTGCTCCAGTCCAAATTGCACGTGCTGATTCGCAAAATCCAGAAAGTTTTTCGAGTTTCAAGGTCTGCAGGAAATAATTTCAAAATCTGCCATAGTCTCAAAAACGCATAGTGTTTTTCAAAAATCCATGATGTTTTCGGTCTGTGTGAAAACCCTCATTGTTTTCAACCTGTGCCTTCCAACTTTTGTGCACCTACCTTTCAGTCTGTTGGAAATCTTGTGTGTTTTTGATCATTCGCCATTGTGAAATCCTATGTGTTTTCGATCTTTCACCGAAAATCCTGTGTGTTTTTAATCTTTCACCGAAAACCCTGTGTGTTTTCGACCTTGCATTTCTTCATTTCTACCGGCACTCCTTGTTCATCAGTCTTAACCACGCAAGTCCTGTCCTTAGATTGTATGGAAAACTTAGAACGACCTCTTCCTCAGTTGCGAGGTCTATCTCTATCCAGTTTGATGAAACATGGAGGGAACACATTATCACTTTGAGTCATCACATGCATATAAAAGGATTAAGTAATGAGAGAGGGCTTAATATTATGCTCAGAACTCTATCTCTGTGATAGCAAAAAAAGTGATAAAAGTGAAATGCACCCGGCACAAATCGTCTAGAGTAAGGCTAGAACATCCAAGATGTGACTATCATGTCACAAGGTACAAGAGCATAGTAGGAAAGGACAAATAATAGAGAGACAATGTGAGTTTAAGTAGTAATCTCTTGGTTCTCAGCCCGAGGCATCCAATTTCAGGTAGTGGACAACAGGAGAATAGGCAGACGAACCCTAGACAAAAAATAGATTAGGTAGAAAATTGACTAGCTGATGGGAATAATATCATTGTTTTGAAAATTAGGGGACAGTCTTGCGTGAAGAAGTGCAGTCTCACATGAGGAAATACTAAACTGCGTGTGAAGATATGATGTCTCATGTGAGGAAATGTAGAGAAAACTAAAATCTCATGTGAAAAAAGAACAAAGTTTGATAGTTTGACATGGTTTTCAAGGTAGGACCATATTTTGAGACACATCGCTGGCTGTTCTCTGATAGAATATCCAGATTTCAGACAGTTCAAATCAGCAAACTCAACTTCTACATGCATCAACAAATTTCTATCATGATCAAGCACATAAGACATCAATCAAGGATTTGAAGAAAACAATGTCTTCAAACAATGAGCAAGGGACAAAGAAACCTTGCGCATGAACAAGAATATGTGACATATTATTATATCCCCTAAGAATGCTACTTGTGTATGTTCTCAAAATGTTTTGCATCCACACACATAGTCCTAGAAAAATAAAAAGTTGGTTGCACTATGGTTCGTAGTAATGGTCAACTCTGCAAATTTTGCAATATCAAGAGGGTGAACTCCAATCCAAGCGCGCCAGGGTTTTGACACATTCCAAGAATTTAATCAATCAGAGATGCTGAGGAGATCTGACAGCCCAACAAGAAACTACACTCGTGGATATTTCTTCCACAAGGATATTTATATAGCAGCTAAAAATGGCTATTACCACTTGAGGTTCCATCCACGTGGTTTACCCAATAAAGGGAATGTCCACTATGGTTAACCCTCTCTAATAAGGAGACTCACAAAAAGGACCACATGGGGACTTAGCTCGGATTCAAGGATTTGAGTTTCTGATGCACCCAAAAGGGAACAGAGCATAATCCTTTAGCCTCTTCACCTCACCTAGATGTAGTAGACAGATTAATTGACCCGCTAAATTGAAACCACCTCACTAAGGTTTGTATGTCAACAACAATGGCTACTGATCTCTCTAAGTGGGACCAAGAGAGAATGTACCACCAAAGACTGAAGACAAAAACCAAGTAAGACCATGAGGTAATATCAACTTTTTCCCTACCTACAAGGGATTTTATCATCAAGAAGAGCTTCACATACAAAACAAGCAAATGAAGCCCACTCTCTCAAGAACACCACAAATAGTGTTCATAGGGCTTATTTACTATGTCAAACAGATATGCAGAAAGTGAATCTAGATTCTTTTTAGAGCCCAAAATCAAAGTGTGATTTATTAAAGAAGGAAACACTCAAGCCAAACATGTGAGAGATTCATTTTAATGTCTCAAATTGAAGTGTTATAGAGATTGTAGAAAATCACCTCAAGTCCAAAGCTCTGCAATCCAGTATTACGATGTTTCTAAAAGGCAAAATCCAAAAAATCCACAACAAATAGAAAACATCAAGAAATAACAAACTGAAAGTACAAATTTTCCAGTTTTAGGTCTCTGGATGCAAAATCTCACGTGAGTAGGTATGCAGTCCTGCGTGAGAAAACACCTTTTTCATGTGAGGAAATGCCAGAACCAGCAAAACTTCACACGATACAGTGAGAATCTTCACGCGAGAATTCATACAAGGATGTACGAAAGTATGGATAGAATGAAAAATTTTGTCAGAAACTTTTAAAATATGATGAAATATGATGAGGCTAGAAATTGAGTGTCAACCCCACGGTGGGCGCCATAAATGTATGAACTAAATATGGGCCTCTGATTTAGCTCCACACTTCAACATAGTCATTGTTCACCTACCATAGACAAGAATGAATATCAAATCATTCATCCTGCCTGGCTGGATGATTTGACCTGTTGCCTCCTATCTAGGTAGGGTTCGAAATTGCTCTTAGAATCAAGAGCTGCAACCATAGACTATTACTAGAATGAAGGATTTAATTAAAAGAAAATGCAATTTTAATTTAGAATGAATATGCAATCAATCAAGAAATGATGAAATTAATCTAAGAACAATGAAAGAAAACTAGATTAAGAAATGAAGTGCATCATTAAGCTAAACATGGTATATTAATCTAGAAATGAAGATTATGCTAAGAATGAAAGCTTTGAATGCAAATGAGTTCTGATAACAATGCGACGACACTTCGTTGCTCAAGAAATTGGATCCTTTGAATAAGAAATGAGGGTTCTTTTATAGAATCCTAGGTTCAATCAGCGATTGAGATTGAATCAGACGAACGGTGGAGATTGGATGAGAATTTAGTTCAGAATAGAAAGTTTCCAGCAGAGAGGCAATCAGTTGCCTGTTTTTGTCTATGTTAAAGTTGTTAATTGTTTTATTCCTCTTTTTGAATTTCAATTAACTCAAAGTTTCCTTTTCTAAACTACAAAGAAGATTTTGTGGAGAATATTTAATTTAAATAAATATAATATTGTCTCATGAATGGATTTTCTCAATTATTTGAATAATTAAATTCATTTATTGAGATGAGGATATTTATTTTTAAAAAACTAAATATTTGTTTAATTCCTTTTTCATGTGTTTTAGCTAAAGAGGGTGGATTTAATTTAATCAAAGTGCTAGGACTTTATAATTAAATTAATTGATCATAGGGTTTATTTAGCTAATTTATATTCAATATTTAGGAATTAAATATGTTATGTGATTGATACAGATTTAGGGTTTTCTGCATTTGACACTAAGTCAAGTAGAGTCAATCAGAAGACAGAATTGTTAGAGTAGTCATATTATAGCTAATAATTAATTTATTTAATTATTAGTCTATTATTCTCTACACTTAAGTTAGACTTAGGCATCTTGTTATTCTTTAGGGTTTTCACCTTTAGGGTTTCAGTATCCTTTTATAAGGATTCCCTCTTTGTATTTTATTTCATTCACATATTGGATCATAATGAAAGATTGTTTTCATGTGCATATGATGCCTCTGGCTTTTTGGCCTCCATATCCTTTTCTTGCTTTCTGTTATTTGCTTCTTACATGTGACAGGGTTATGCATGCAGGTGTTCTTGGGAGATTAGTTTTTCACCTAATCTAACAGGAATTGCCTAGTACAATAGGACTTTGATGATTCCAAAATTTGATAGAATGAGACTAAATGCAACAAAAATGGTTAAGATAGAAAGATGCCAATTTTGGGGTATTACAATTAATTGGGTAAAAAGTTCATACAACTTTGATTAATGGTTATCTTAATTTAGAAATTATGACGGTAATCAAAAAGGAAATGACATTTTAAATATTCAGATTTAAAAATAGAAATACCATCGCTTCCTTATTTCTACTAAAACATACTTACATGTCTAATACACAGATAAAGAAACTAATTAAAATATTGCAATCACAGAGAAGTCTAAGAATCATTTTTTGTACCAATAAAATGCAAATTGAAATGCACTTACAAAATTTTCATTATATTTTTTCATAAAATTAGTAATTACATTGTCGATTAAAAAGAAAAACCTACTAGATGACTGGTAGTGGACCAGTGCCAGTGGCCTAGTGGTGTGATTGTATAAAAAAAACCAAAAAATGTGTTATGATTGTATAAAAAAAAACCAAAAAAGTGGGATGACGGGCCATGGGTAACACTAGTGATTTTATCCTCCATCTAAGTAGAATTCTCTAGAGAGGATTAACTATGAGAATTCATCAAGCCATTCGTAATGCCCCGCTTGAGCCTCCACTTCATCAAGCAAAAACCACTTACGAATAAAATCCCTAGCAATCAACGTCCATTTCCTATGGCACTTATACTGCTCAACATTCAGGCCTAACAAAAAAGGTTGCATGGCCACATTCTAGCCTGGGAGGAGAAGCTTGGGTATGTCACTTGCCCAAGTGATCCCCACCCCTATTTTTGCAAACATGACAACATTAATGTTGTCCCCCAGGTATTCTTCTTTGAAAACCTTCCTCAACAACATCAACATGTCTAACTTTTGTCCTCCGAGGTCGAGAAGAGATGCCAAACATCAGGATGTAATGTCTGTGTTCACTCAATGTCTATATTCATTGTGTAGAAACTCTCTTCCTAGCACCATTTTAACAACCTCATTTATGAAAGGTCCACCCTCCCTACAAATTGATTCCAAGGTTTCATTTGAGAAGGAGCCCAAACAGGCCTTTTGAGCCTCCTCCGACGTGCATCTAAGCCTAATAGGAGTGTCCATCTAAATCTTCAGAAACCTAAAAATCAAATTATGTATAGACTAATGACCTAAACTAGAGGTAGCTACAACAATTTATCTAGCAAAGATGAATTGAGGAAGAAAGAAGCTAGATCGTCTATAAATAACCCTTGATTGATACTTAGCAATTAATTATTCTTTCTTTAATCATATTAAATCCATTGTCCTTAATATTTCATGTAAATATTTCCCATAAATGCATGCATGTGAGAAATTTAAATCCATTGTCCTTAATCTTTCATATTTGCAAGTAAATATTTCTCATAAATGCATGCATCTCAAAAATTGGTAATATCGTCTGTACAAATTTGGAAGTGGTGTGTTTTGAGTGGATGGCAGTTAAAGAATGTCATTTGTCACTGATAAGACATTTATTTCTTACCGAGTTACAAGTTACAAGTTGCACCATAGGATCGTGCAATATTATCCACCCTCCACATGTGACGTTGTAATCAACGATCATAGTTATGGTACAGGTTAAGGTTTGATACATGTCATCATTCCGGTGAATTCCTGGAGAAATTTGTTTCCTTCAAGAAATTGAGGCCAAAATCAAACTTCATCCATTGATCTAGGATCATCGAATGGTCTCAAATAATACACTTAACATTATAAAATGATAGATGTTAGGTTGCATGTCGATGTGACTGGTCATGTTTATCAAAACCAACATGTTGAGTTTGCAGACAAGTTGACAAGCCTAATTTGATACATGTCAACATTTCGGTGACTTCCTTGAGAACTTTGTTTCCTTCAAGAAATTGGGGCCAAAATTAAACTTCAACCATTGATCTTGGATCATCAGACGGTCTCAAATAATACATTTAACATTATGAACTAATGGATGTTACTGTTAGGTTATGTGTCAATGTGACTATCTATGTTTATCGATAGTAGATAACACTGTTGAATCTGCACTAAAATTGTGTCCCATCTTTTGAAAATCACCAATAAATTGTTTTTTTCCCATAATTAACGAACGATTAGCCAATAAAATAAATAAATTTTCAAATGGTACATAAAATTCGCCAATACAATTATTATTTTTCCCTTCAAAAGAAAATCATTCACCTCATATATTATAATTTTTTACTTCAAAAGAAAAAAATTGCCTCATACAATATATATTTTCCCCCACATGACTATATAATTCGCCAGGAATTTATGGCATTTTCATTCGGTAGGGAAAAAATTGCCAATACAAACTATGAAAATTTGCGGATTTGAAAAAAAAATCGCCTTCATTAAGAAAAAAATTCCCCCTAAAATAATGTAGGATTCGCGAGGATTTTACACTTTTTCCTAAGAGGGGGTTTCTTAAAGTTATCCCTAGTGGGGATACCCTAGGTGACCAAAAAAACATCACATTTACTTATCAATATAAAAAATGGAAAGTAAATCCCCAAGATATTCGCTAATTCAATGAAACTCTCAAAAATGGAAAGGGTATGACTAGAGGGAATATTGAAAGAAATGCATAATAAGTATTTTTACATGTATTGTATGACATTCACTAATGAAAAACATAGATATTATTTCTATCTTTGTTGGAGTAATTGTCTATCTTTATGAAGAATATAATTGTTGCTCATAATTTCATGTTTTTGAAGAATAAGTTTCTTATTTCTTTCATATATTCAATATTTTCTACATTCACATAGAATGCATGAGGAATACACATTGTCCTCTTGAGCTCTATTTTGTATGCCTTTTCAATTGCTTCCTATAATTATAAATAAGGAGAGGTCACATATTTCAAAGTTCATTATAATATATTTCTCATGATTGCAGTTACAAATGAAAGTAAAATCATGTTAATAACAATGTCGAGAATTTTCAAAATGTATGCTCTCACCTCTACGTCTACTCCCTCTCCAATGGTTGGCTCTAGCCTAGGATCTTTTAGGTTTGCTTTTACTTAGGTTTTTCTTGGTGCGGGATTTTTTTTGTTAGGTGATGTTGCTTCTGCGACCCCTTTTTCCCTTGTGTGTGTATGTGGTGTGTTGGGTATGAAAGACTCTTTTCCTCCCTCTACTTCTATTGAGGGGGTGGGTAATCATTTGGGCATTCTTTCTCCTAATGGTGGTAGGATGTTTGGCAGAGCTATGCATTCTAGGCACTCTTCACAAAGATGTGGTATTATGGTGCCCCCAAAGCCTCTTGTTGATGAATGAAATTTTGAATGTCTTACAAAGTTTGTTGTTGATATCCCTTCAAAGTAGAAATATCGACCCATAGCCTATGCCAAGACATCCCTTGTGGTGGTGTGTGGCCAAGAAGTGGTGGATAATGTAGATTTTTACTAGTGCTATTGGTTGGTTTGTAGATTCATTGGCTTCTGACCCTCTCTTCCTGATCTGCATCATTGGATTTATAATTCAGGGAGACCTTTCATTTTAGGTAACATCAATAATTTTCCCTATGCTAAGAGGTTTTTTATTTCCTCTCTCACTTCTTATGATGAATGTAATTTGGTGTTGAGTAATTTGTGGTTATGGGGGATTCAATCTCTCTCAGGTAAACCCTGGACAACCTCCTTTAACCCTCTTATTGAACCACTTAGTGTGCTTCCATTGTGGATTTGTCTCCCAACCTACCGCTACGTGTTTAGAAAAACTCTTTCTATGAGGCCATTGGAAATTTTATTGGTCATATTTTAAAGATGGGTGAGGCTATGACTATGATGGGATTCTCTACCTTTCCTCATATTTTGGTTGACATTGACATCTCCACACCCCTCCCTAGGGAGATGGTTCTCATGGTTGAGGAAAGATCGTGGGTTCAACCATTGGATTATAGGGCCTCTCCTTTCAATGTCACTAAGCTTCTCCACTAATCATTTAGCTATAGATTTTTCTCTTGCACATCAAAGAGGTGCTACAACTTGGTGGAGATACACAAATTATCATTTGACTATCCATGCATTTGACTATTCCTTTGATGACTCTTCACAGGCTGATGATGACTCCCCATAGGTTGATGCTTCTACTGAGTTGGCCTCCTCTAACCTAATGGATACAAGCCCACCTCTTTCTATTGATGTGGTCTCCTTTGGTTGCATGGACCCTTCTCCCACTACTATTTCTCTTGGTTTGCACCAATCCTTAGCTATTGAGATACAACATTATCAACACTCTATTCTTGTTGTTGATTCTCTCTCGAAAATGGTTTTGTCACCTTTCTCTTGTGGTGGGGACCCTACTTAAAGTATCACTTAGATGATTGTCTATAGGTGAATAAAAGATAACTCTATACACTCTCACACTCCTCCCAGCTGGTGTGTGATTTGTCTAACCATTTATGATGTGGAATAGAAGTTGTGATGCTAGTATGTTTTTAATGGTCTTTCTTGAACTTGTTGTAAATAGTTATTCTGGACAAGCTTTAGCTTGTGGTGGTGTAAGGGTAAATCTACTTTCTATTCTTCTTTAATAATAAAAAATAATGTCAAGACCTTCATAGGATCCTCTAGGCCATCCCGTTGTAGAACTTCCAACATCCAAATGCAGTTGCTCAAATTTCAAGATTCATAAGAGTCAATGTCTTATAATTTTTTCCATACTTATATCCAAAATCCTTGAATTAGTTTTCAACAAATATGTTAATATCATACACATTCTATCTATTCTTTAGGATTTCTTCATCATTGATCTCATCATTAATTGATGTAGAAATATTATGAGGAATTTCTTCAAGTCCACCATGGGCTCTATACTTTTGGAGAATATAGTAAATTATACCATGTATGAAAAATCATCAACATAATTACCAAAACAATATACCTTTACTTCCTTAAGCACTTCATAATATCGAGAATTAATCCCAATTACTAGCATTTGATCCATCATAGACTTCCTTCTTCTCTCTCGGTCAACATGTTTTTGTCAATATTTTCAAGCATGTGATCCTTCATTTTCTCCCGGCCCTCTTTACTCTATCTATGTCTCCATTCAATGCACATGGGATAAAATTTTAAATGTAAATCTAATTGTTATAGATATTTTATTTTTTGTGTCCTTTTGTTGGCCATATATGCAGAACTTGAGGGTAGCTTATATGTGTAAGAGTATAAGAAAAATAGAGGCATAGAAAGGTACTATTATAGAAATAGTGGGATAAAAACTAGTTTGCAATCATATTATGGGTTTAAAAATGTGTGGAGTTCAAGAGAAACAACTCTATTTAGTAAATAAAAATTGTATTCGCTTTTAGATATATGCAATAAAAATCATTTTTAGCCCATTAGGGAGAGAAATATCTCTTGGTAAAATCCTCGTCACCTTCCTTCAACCCCTCACTAAACCACTCAATGCACATCTGGTATGGGTTTGACTTTCAAATCTTCCTTGTCAATTTTGGAAGGATTCTTGTTGCCAAGCCTTTGGCAACTCTATTGGTCATCTGTTGAAGGTCGATGATTCCACTTCCTTTGTGGGGCACTCTACCTTCGCTCACATTTTTAGTGGATAGTGATGTCTCCTTGCCTCTTCATTGGGATACACCTTTTATAGTTGAAAAGAATCCTTAGACATAACCATTTCATTATGAGGCCCCCCTTTAGATTTTATTGTTGCTTCACTATTGGCAACTTGGCCTTAGATTTCTCTCTTTCATGTCAAGGGAGGGGGGAGAGAGAGGGGAGGAGGAAAGAGAGTAGAGAGTGGAAGAGAGAAAGATAAGGTGAGGGAGAGAATAAATTTCTTTCAAAAAAATGCAAGCACATTGTATTGTTCTAGCATTATAACATAGTCATGTTATGAGATTTTTTTAATGCAAAAAGTAATATGAATGCATAATAGTGTTCTTATGTAAATTTATAATAGTTAGGGTTGGATTTTCCTTGGGAATCCAACTCAAATGGTTGGACTGATATTTAAATTTTCAAATACTTTTTTATTTAAAATTCTAAAAAAATGACAATCTTGGGCATGCTTTCCATCAATTTTGCACATGTTTCAATTTCAAGTCAAAAAAATGACATAGTATTGTTGAGCTCCTTCTTAGCTTTCTAACCATGCAATTTTCTATATGTTTCACTTATGTTAAAGTTTTGACTATTAATTTATTTTGTTTGTGTCTCTATTTTTTGTGTCAAAAACCAATATATGGTATTTGTAGTCTCACTTTTTTACTCATCTATAGAAATAAAAAAACACACATTTCTTAGAAACAAGACTTTGTTATACACATAACAAAAAATATTATGAGATTTTAATAATTTTAGAGGTGCACACACTCAATATTTTATTTTCAAGATATGTCCACTTCAAAATATTGTTAAAGAAAAATCATATATATTTATTATACAATATCAAAAAAATCAATCATAAGTCCAAGCAGTTGAACTTAATTAGTTAAAATGTTGGAATTTCATTATGCAGACCCTTGTTCAATTCCCCATAGTGACAACTAAAATTGGAATTACTAAATTGTGGCTCTTGGTCTTCCATAGTTATCTTATAATATGGAGGTTGTTTCCAATTATAAAGCGGATTTATAAGTCACGACTCTTTTTTCTAAGGAGATTGTATTGGCTTCATGTTGATGCTCAAATGAGTAGCATATTTGTAATCTTTGTGCAATTCTATCTAAAACTAGAATTCTGAATCGTGGCTCTTGGTCTTCCATAGTTGGCTTATAATATGGAGGTAGTTTTTAATTAGAAACTAGATTTCTAAGTACCGACTCTTCATCTTTCATAGATGTTTTGCAGTGTTCATTTTATTAAGGAGCTTGCATTCGCTTCATGATGATTCTCAAATGAGAAAAACATTTTAAATTGGTGTACAATTCAAAAAAATTGATCATAAACTACATGGTGTTAGCTAAATTCTTATAAAAGAAAATTTTTGAATGCTAAAAAAAAAAATTAGGAGTCATACACCAAGCGCTATGTTATATATTTTGATGAAAATAAGACCAATTGGTGTACTACCCTTTTTGAACCCCTTAATCTCCACCATTAAAAAAAAAATAGTAGTTTCGAAAGTCTATTTAGTGCACTACAACTCTTTCTCTTGTCACGTCTTTAAATTTTGAGTGTAAATAGAATTTCTCATCCAAGATTGGTATTTTTAGATTTTGAAAAAGAGTGTACACTTAAGACCCTTTTTAGTTCCCCCATTTCCACACACTTACCCCCATTCCTAGCTACACTTATTTTTACCCTATTATAAGCACCCAATAGATTACATCCTTCACCCCATCGTATCCCAATATTTAATAAAATAAAGTGGATAAATTATGGTATTTTTATTTGCATATGAGCATACGTGTATTAATGCATAATCTTTCATAGTATTCTGGTATCCCGATATTTGTTGTGTGAGGATAAATTATGGTGTTTTCATTTGCGTATGAGCATACGTGTATTAATGCATAATCTTTCATAGTATTCTAGAAGCCCTTGTGTTTTAAATTAAGAAAAAAATTATGTTTTGGTTAAAACCCTAGGTTGTCCAAGATGAAAACCTACAGGAAATTATTTTAGGAAAATATGAAATTTAGATCCAATAAGGGTTTGATTGAATTATTAAAACAACAAATTCAAGAAAATAATAGAAATTGAAATCCTCAAATAATTGAATGTGAAAACGTAATTTAAATTAAATAGTAAAACTAGGTTCTTGAATGATCAATTGTTTTTTTTAATAGAATTTTTTTTGCATGTATACTTTTTGAAAGTCTCCTCTTTTTAAAAAAAAAAAATAACTTGCTGAAAAGTACAGATGAATTGTCTATCAGAATAAAAAAAATACTAAAAAAATTATATATATATATATATTGGAGGGGGGCGGGGGTTCGTCCCCCCTAACCCCCCCCCCCCCCCCCGACAGCCTCATAGCTGACATGATAGCTAGTGTTGCCCATGACAGTTGTCGTAGGGCAGCATGATGTCGTATGATAGTAGGGGTGGGGTAAACCCAATTAATTGCATGGTTTTTTTATAAAAACAAAAAATATATAAATAAAATATATGTAACATTTATTTTTAATTAAATATAACATTTTGTTTTAAATGTTTATCAGTATTTAATATTATGAATTAAAATATTAATAATTAATAATTTTATTATTTCTATTGCATATCAATTAGTAACAAAAGAGTTTACATCAAAACTATAAAATCAAAACAAAATCAAAGATCTCGAGAGTTTCACTTTCCTACATCTGTTGGATCGAAATATACTAGTATAAAATACTACCACATTGTATCGTGAAACACTTTATCACCAAAACAGTCTAATCAATCAGATAGAGTTTCCTGGTCTGTTTCATTATCATTAGAATATGGGGACACAACATTGTAACCGATGATTTTATTAGATATGTAGCCTTGGTACTCAGCTCGCTTTGGTTCCTCAGCATTAGGCTTCCACTGTCCAGACTACTTCAATTGTATGAATTCAACAAGAGTGACCTCAAATTTTCCCTTAGCCTTCAAAGAGGTGTACCCATATGCTATGCCTTTCTTATCGATTGTAGTATGTCCATCTTTTAGGATTTGTAGGAATTTTATTTCCTTCAATTTGATCATTGTAGTAACATGCATGGAAATATCAAGATAAATGAGTCTCCAAAGAGACTTAGTGAGGTTCTTTCCCTTCTCTGTAAGCACATCATTATTTTGAGCCTTCCAATTAGTCCACAATATAGCAGAAGAAAGGAGTGACCAAAAAGTGTTACAATATTTGTTGCTGCTAATGTGTCTTGAGATTATGTTTAAAACTTTGAAATTAACATTGAAGGTAAGGCCAAACTTTTTCCAAACTTCAGAAGTAAAAAGACATGCATTACTGATTTTTGGGTGTTTACAGACTATACACAGATTAGGCTCTCCTCAGGATTCTTAAATGGAAACTTATGCAGTAGGAATTTCCACAAAAAATAGGTAATTTTGGGTTCCAAAGATCTACTCCATAGGAAGGAAAAGTACTTGTTCCAGTCGGAATGTTGAGGATCAAGGTGCCAGATGGAATTAGCATGGGAAATAATATCAGTGATGAAGGTAAGCAAGTTGTAAATGTATTTGGATTTGACAAGGTGGAGAGGAGTGTTGTCAGACTAATAGAGTTGGAAGGAGCGATAGCTTGGGGAGCAACAACCACTAAAGGATCCAAAACTATTGAGGGAAGTTGGGAGGAGGGAGTGTTTTCTCCATTGGGATTTAGGAATATTCAATTCTGCTTCAATTTCCTCCCATGGAATTAACTTTCCCTACTGTAATACATCATGAAAGGTATTAATACCTTTCTCAGACCACTTTTTTGTTGAACAACCTTGAAGTAAAGCCAAGGGTTTGTTGGAAACTACAATTGAAACAATTGTTGTACTGTCATTGATGTCAAACCTTAACTGGTAAGACTGTTGTTACTTAGGAAAGTACTATATCTATTGTATTGTTGTGAAGGATGGGGGAAAGGTTGGTAACAATAGCACCTAGGGAAAGGTTGAGTTATCTTGATATTACAAAGTGTACTTGACTATGTTGTACAATGATGAGACAATGTATTGTTTATCTTAGTAAGACTGAAGACTAAATTGGTAGGCTTGACCGAGCAAAAATGGAGAAATCATGTTTAAGCCAAGTAATGTTAGTGTCGACCGAGTCAATGTATGCTGAGCAAAATTCTAGTGTCAGCCGAACAACAGTTAATTGCCGAGGAAGACAGTATAAACCGAGGAAACATTTTTAGTAATGACCGAGCTTTCTACATGAAGACCAAGTAGTTGATCATAGTATTGACTGAGTATTAACATTTTTATATTTGAAGAGAATTCAGTTTTGGAGCCGACATTGTTGAATTCTTGGATTATGTAAAATGTGTTGACTTTATTTATTGATTGTTTGAAAGCATTAAATGCACTATAAAATATTTTATTGTAAATCTTTAAGAGATTTGAGATGATTCTAGAAATGAAGCCGAAGAACATGAAGCATGTAGATTCAATGAATCTGACCTAACACTAAGATCTACAAATGACACTAATAAATTTGGCATCGATTTGCAACGGCTATGTGTCGCAATTGAGACAACCATGTGTTGCAATTATGACAGTAATAGACATCGCTATTTTTTAGTCACAAAATATGACGTCTTTCCTTTTCCGTCACAATTACGACTTCAATCCGTCGCTATGCAGCCCCTTCATTGTGACATCAACCCCGTTGCAATTCCTTATATTAGCGTCGCAATAGCAACGAATACCATAGTACTTACGACGCACTTGTCTGATATTGCGACGGCATTTGGGGCATTGCCAATATAGGAAATCTATCATAATTCTATGTGTAACCGTCGCAAGTGCGACGTACACCCACCAAAACTGCGATGGCTATAGGCTTGTCGCATGGTCGCATGCGCTTGGGAAGCCGCATGTGATCATGCGACAAGCATGAAATCCATCGTAATTCTATGTGTAACCATCGCAAGTGTGACGTACACCTAGGCAACTGTGATGGCTAGAGGCTTGTCGCATGGTCGCATGCACTTGGGAAGCCGCATGCAATCATGCGACAAGCATGAAATCCGTCGTAATTCTATGTGTAACTGTCGCAAGTGCGACGTACACCCACCGAAACTAGAATGACATTTGAGCGTTGCCAATACAACAAATCCATCATAATTCTATGCATATACGTCGCAATGGCGATGAACACCCAAGCAACTACGACGGCTAGAGGCTTGTCGCATGGTCGCATGCACTTGGGAAGCTGCATGCGATCATGCAACAAGCATGAAATTCATCATAATTCTATGTGTTCAATCATCTCAAAAACATAAGGGGGCCAAAATTTTGGAGGGAGAGCATAGAAATGTATCCAAGCCAATATCATAGATGGGATTTATTTTGAGGAATAGATACTAAAATGCTAGTGCTTCATAAAGATTCCTTCATTCTTAAGAAATAAGGACCTTCACTCGAAATCCATCACAACTATATTCATTAGAAAAAGTTGCAATGAACTATCCTTTATGAATCTCCTATTCTCCTTTATTTTTCCAATTTTTTCTTACCCAATAATATAGATCTTCAAGGGGAGTTTAGACCTCAAGGAATCTACAAATCAAACTCTTGCTATGCAAAGACACAATTTTCCTAAATTCCAAAAAATCAAGATTGATAATTAGATATTCCTCCATGGTTGGCACACATGTATGTGTTCCCTTTATCATTTGGTCATTTTTCTTCCTTATTGCCACTATGGAGACATCACCTTTCTTCTCCTCCAAGGATGCACCTAATCTATCCAAAAAATCTATAATGGAACCACAAAGAGGAGAATAATCCTCTCCAACTTTGGTTCATAATGGAAAAACTAATAAGCAAAAAGATTTGAAGACAAAAAAATAGTAGAAAACCCAACTAAATATTTAAAAGAAACCCTAGCAAATGCTCATTACAATATAATTGCTAGCAAGAAAATCCATGCAAATCTTGTTACAGTCTAGTTGTCTATGTTAATTCATTGTTAAGGTGGAAAATCTTTCAATTTTTTTGGGATAATGAAAGAGTGTTATATTGGAGGCTCTCATCTTGAAATATAACTATAAATATGATGGGTATATTTATTTTAAGGTTGTAAGTGAAGTATAGTTAGAAATTGGAAATGCTCTGGCAAATTTGTATGCAGTGGAATGTGGAACCCTAGGCTTAGCTCGTAAACTCTGACAGAATTTTTGTAAAGGAATGTAGAACCATAGACACTGCGTGTGAACTGTTTGACTGAATTGCTCAAATAAATATGGCCTCATGACGTGCCATGATCTCTAAATGCACAAGATAGACATATGAAAAGACCAATTAAACTTGCTCTATATTACTATTGTTATGATGGTTATTTCACCATTTCCTCCTGATATGGGACTGAATCCATTCAAATGGAGGGTACAAATGTGGTAAAGATGAAGGAAATGAATGTGTTGGGTTTCCTTACATACAATAATAATGAAGATTCTATGAAGAATTACCTGGAAAAAGATTTTTCCCTCCGTTCCTCTGCCTCAAACTCTACTCTGAGTCTATGAAGAATTACCTACAAGAAGATGTACCAAGAACCTTAGAGTAGTCATAGGGTATTAGAGTACTATCAGATACAAATCTTCAAAAGACTTCGAAAAGTATAAATTTGACAAAATAGAGAAATATTTAGTATCTTATTGAGCTTCACTTTGTTTCGAGAATAGTTTAATATTCTCTACTAAACAGGGCCAACCACGTGAAGGTGGAAGCTCATTTGGCCCCACCCCCCCTCCCCCTAACATCACTCTACATTCCCCATTAACATCTAATATTCATTCATTCTTTCAACCATTAATAAAATGTAACATTCAATCAATATCACATGATATCATTCAATCAATATCACATGATAACATTCATTAACACATTAGATTCATTAACACACAACATTCATCAATATTCTACATTAACACATAATTCATGAACATTCATTAGCACATAATTAAATTCATTGAGACATAAAATTCATTCATTATCAATTAAGGTATGTAGATGACAATCATTTCTTTTTTTTCTTTCTAATTTTTTTTTCTATGTAAGCTCTAAGAGGAGCATCAGTGTTATCATCAATTCCCCCCTCATCAGTTTTTTTGTTCTCTGTTCTTGATGATCTCAAATTCCTATGCTGCTGCAAAGGGGGGTCCTCTGCAATAACAAATAAAAGAGTTAAATTAAAAATATTTTATTATAATTGTTACAAGTATTTAATTATTTTAAAGAACATAACTGTGGTGCTCTTTACTTGATCTGGCCACATCATTTTGCCTGGACTCAACCTCAACATGCTCATGAACACCGACCCCTCGATCCTCTACAGTTGCTATACAAAATGTTACGTTAATCCAAACACCAATTGCAATTACATATAAAAAATTTAATAGCAAATGTATACCTCCACCACTAGGATGCACATCATGTGAACCTTCATCATGCACAGATTGTGTAGAAGGATTGTCAGGCTACATTCCAATATCCTACGCATTGTTATCATTGCTTGCTTAAAACATATATACTCACTTTATATTGGAACTTAACATCAAATAGAATAATTGGTAAAGTATTCAATTTCAAATAAATTTCATTTAGCTTATTTACCTGTGGCTCAGATGCATCATTATTAGAACCTTGCGCACTGATTTCATTATTAGAACCTTGCACAAAAATAGGCCACACCGAGTAAACAGATCTCATCTCTCCAAATGGATTGACACCATCCGCTGCCAATGAAAGCCTGAGATTACGAGGTTCTTCTTTGAAGTGTTGCCACTTTTCCTCTATGTGCATAAATGTCGAACCATCTGCAGGGATTCGAATAATGTCATCTTGACTTCTATTGCGTGCATGGTAATCCATAAATTGTGCCAAGCTAGAGAGATCACAATTATATGAATCAAACATAGTCATGAAAAAGCACATAAATTAGTTATTATATGCAATTAAAAGATGTTTAGGAGAGGTGAGGAATGGACACCAAAAGTAAGTATTTTCAGGACTAATTGTTTAATACAAGGTGAAGTTTATAAATTATTCATAGATTCAGGTACTTGCAGCAATCTAATATCATGGGACATTGTCAATGCTTTGAAACTGCCTATTCAACACCATCCTAGGCCTTATTATGCTACATGGGTGGAGGAAAATCAAAATTTCATAGTGCATTATCAGACCATGTTAAATTTCTCAATAGGTGGGTACTCTGATCAGATTCTATGTGATGTTGTAAAAATGAATTGTGCGCATGTTATCCTAGGAAGATCTTGGCAAGTTTCTAGGAAAGTGTTACATGATTGCTTCACTAACATCTACTAAGTGTGGAGTAATGGAAAAAGGTTTGAGTTGATACCATTGCCTTGCAAGGGAAATGAATCTCTCCTCATAGGAAGAATCAGAGAATTGGATATAGGTCAAACTGGGAAAAGCATAAAGTTGGAACAACAAGTAGTGGAGAATAAAGGATAGAGAATTTTGAATTCTGTGACAGAGATAAGGACATGATTTAAAGGTGGTGAAGGAGTGTTAGTGGGGGATTGGTACTATCCTATCAAAGGACATGAAAAAGACAATGAAAAGATGGTGCAGCAATAGTTGGAAGGATAGTAGGGGTACTGCCCCAAACAGGCAGAAATAAAGACTGTCCAGACAGTCAAGAAAACAACCAAGGCAGCAATGGTGACTGCCCCAAGGGAAAGAGTTATGATTTCTAACAAATGTTTGAATTTTTTTCATGTATGACATTAGTAGAAGAGAAACTTTAACTTAGGAGGTTTCATTCCTATGCACCATATGCAGAGATATGGAGGAAAAGAAGAAATTTATGCCAGACACAGTTCTTGGGACAAGAACATCTTTAAAGGTGGTGAAATTGATGCAGGAGCATCATATGCTTGTCAAAGGAACATTGGAGATCCAAGGCATTATAGAGGTCATGGAGCATCTCCTAGATTCAATTGGGCTATCCTTCAACCAATCATGGCACATGGAGGCATTGGAAGTCATGAAATTGCATAATGTCCTGATGGATTTCTATGTTGAAAAAAGTTGTAATTGCATCTTAGGGTTGCCTAGGGTAGAAAAGACATTGGATAGGGTCCTATAGGTTATCATAACCTTACCATGTCATTACATAAATCAGAAGATTCAATAAACTCTTTAAGAACATAGTTTAGTAGTTTAAAATTTGAAATTTGAATGTTAACGGCTATAAAGCCATTTTGGAAGGAAACTCTATAATTCAAATTTTAAGAAGGATTAGCAAATGAAACTAGTTGGAGATGGTTAAGAGGGTTAGTTACCATGCCCAGGTCTATAAATATGTGTTTGTACGGCCTGGAAGATATAATGGACGGATTGTCTCAGAAAAGTGAATAGAAAAAGCTTGGTTTGAACAGCAATTTGAAGCATTCTTGGTTTTTCTGCATATCTTTGGATTGGGAATGTATTGTGCTATCTTACAAAACATTTTTTTATGATAATAATCAAGTCTTGAATCCATTTGGTGAGTTTGTTGTTCAATTTTATTCACTGCCTGGCTGTAGCAGACAGTTTTCAAGCAATTTTGTAGTTTTTTTTCATTAAATCATGCTCATCCCATGAAATGTCCACTGTTTCTTCATGGAATGGCACTCTTATAACATGTACAAAAGCTTTTAACTCAGTAATGAATATCTAACCAGAATATTTAGTGGCCACCAACAATAAAAAGGTGAAAACAAGGGTTAATGATTGAAGGGACAGTCCTATAGAGAGAGATTTTCCTTAAGGAGGGTAGTGTTTGAGTTTTGATTCATGGTTATGATGTTGAAAAATTAATGTTTTCAATTGGAATTAGTCAAAGAAGTCATTACACATGTGAGATTGGTGATACCCTAGGAACAAGGGTTTATAAGGGATGAACTGGGGTTTTGGGGGATGGGAAACCCATAGACTGAAATTGATTGTGTATTTGTCTAATTGAAGGCATTTTATGAGCCTATACAAAGTTTGAAGTCCATACATTAAGTATTGCTATATGTTGTTTTGTAAATGCACTAGTTGCTCCATTGTTAAAGACAGGGTCATTGTGAAGAAACTTTGATTTTTGCCAAAGGAAGCCCATCCAATCTTGACATATGTTTTATATAAGGATAAAGGGTATTTGAAAAGGTTGTTTCTTCAGAGATTCACTTGAGAAAAACAAAAGATATCTACCAATTTACCTTGCTGCTGTTACAGAAATTGAAAATTGTCATTGACAACATTTCGGTTTGCTATGCATTTTTACTTCAGAGGTGTTGAAACTTGAAGGTGATGTTTGGAACATGTTAGATATGCTAAAACAAACCTATTGAAGCCTTGAAACCTCCTAGAGTTGACTATTTGTAGATTTTTCCCATCAGGACCTAGAAGGGTCACTTGGAACACTTCTACAATTTTGCTCATTTTGGGTTGTTTAAAGGGTTCATCATTCTATCCTCTGCATCACTCCCATTTTAGCACAAGAAGAGAGAATGCTAACAAAGGTTGCAAAATTAGGATTTACACCTACCAAGTGTATTTGATTGAAAGTTTCTACAACCTTTCCAACAAATCCATCTTGTGCATATCTTGCAATTGTTGCAGTCCACGAGACCACGTTTCTCTGAGGCATTTTCTCAAACAATTTATGTGCCTTGTCTATGCTTTTACATTTTTCATATATGTCTATAACAGAATTTCCAACTATAATATCTCATGAAAACCCCCCTTTCATTATGCTTTGATGGATATCCATACCCTGTTCCAAAGATCCTATTTTGGCACAAACAAGGAGTATGTTGGCAAAGGTTATGGAATAGGCACGGAGTAAGAGGAGTTATAGAATGAATAACTTTGTGAATCTTCCACTATACTAGACCAACTTTGTGAATCTTCCACCATACTAGACTAGCTCAGTTATCTTCAATAAAAATATTTGTTAAATATGGAGAGGTATCAATCTTAAGGCATCTAACTTAATTTCATTATGTAATACATAAACCCAACATCTGAAATAGGCACCTTGAGGTTGATGAACTGAGCATTTAATGGATCTCTATTTTAAACTTTCAAAGATATTTGCATTAGTTCTTATTTTCACATGTTCCCTTCTTTCTTCTTCCTCCCTACAGCCTCCTTTCAAATGAGTTTCTCTTCTCCCTTCTATATCTCATGTTTGAGGGAGTCACAACTTTTCATTTCATGCCTTTTGACTATTCATTAAATTTAATTTTATTCTTTTAAATTTTAATTTTAATCTTATTTTTATCCTTTTGTATTTTACTTTATTATTTTTTATAATTAAATCCTATTCAAAGAGGGGACATTACGACGACAATTTGGTAATTTGGGGTGAAATTGCGTAGTTCTTTGAATAACTCCATGTAGGCTAGTCTAGTTGAGGTGTTTAGGCATGCTCAGGAAGGCATTTTGCATCCACTTAAATTTAATCTTTAAAAGTTATTTATAACTCACTTATGAGATCATAGAATTAGATTTCAGAGGCATTTCTCTCATGGTCTATATCAACATTCAGTACTCTCTTCTTCTTGAATTAACATGTTTATTCCACTATCATAATTTTGTGGGGATACATCAAAACTCCTCAAGATCCTTGTGAAAACATATATAGTAAGGGCTGTAGAAAAATAAAAACACCAAACCAAATAATAAGCCCCTATAATGTAAAGCCAATATAGGAATTCATGAACTAAATTTAGCAGCTGAATTTGACTATGTTAACTGTCAATGCAAACATCATCTTGTAATTGTTCTATCTAATGTCCTTTTTTTCAAAATGAAGCCCAGTTGAAACCCAAAATGCCCATCATATATTTAAATTCTTTAAGTGGATTTTGGGAATTTTGCACTAAGGAAATGGGATTAAAATTATAATAGAGGGCCTCAAGTAAAGTGAAAATATAAAAGAAGGTCTCTTATCATTAAATTTTATTTTAAATAATTCCTCTCCAATATCAATCAAAATTCATGAAGGAAATTTGAAGATTTATATCTTTTAGATGAAATTTCTATTTAAAAAAGGCAAAGTGAGGAGGACGCATATTCATCTCTTCCTCCTCACTTTTATTCAGTGGTGATAGCCATTGAAGAAAGGAATGATCTAACCACATTCAAAGTGGCAAAATAGATAAGTTCTTTACAATCTCATGAGAAGTATATGCAATGTTCTACAGAAAGCTTGGTGCAAGCTTTCCAATCTCCTACAAAAATTGAAGAAACTCTCCCACGATTTATATCTTTTGGATGAAATTTCTATTTAAAAAAGGCAAAGTGAGGAGGACGCATATTCATCTCTTCCTCCTCACTTTTATTCAGTGGTGATAGCCATTGAAGAAAGGAATGATCTAACCACATTCAAAGTGGCAGAATAGATAAGTTCTTTACAATCTCATGAGAAGTATATGCAATGTTCTACATAAAGCTTGGTGCAAGCTTTCCAATCTCCTACAAAAATTGAAGAAACTCTCCAAAGACTCTTCCTCGCCCAAATAAATTCCAAGGAAATTTTAGCTAATAGAGGACATGGTAGAGAACAAGGAATAGGAAGTGGATCACTGAATCATTCAATGCAAGTGTTCTAAACAATATGGACACGAAGGGAAAAAATATTGACTTGAATAAGTCGAAAGACAATTAATTAAATTCTTCCAAAGATGCAAAGTAATCTACATTCTTTGCGTGCATTTTGACAAAAGAACACCAAAAGAATGTGTGGTTCCTAAATAGTAGCTATTCAAATCATATGAAAAGTAAATATACCCTCTTTGTCAAATTAGATGATTCATAAGAAGTCTAACTTAAATTTAGTGATGATAAAGAAAATGATGTAATGGGTAAAAGTACCCTTGCAGTGAAGACTAAGCAAGGAGAAATTATTATATTCATGATACTTGTGCCAAAACTAAAACATGATCTTTTGAATATTGGGCAGCTAGTAGCATAAAATTACAAAAGTGTATTTGAAGATAACCACAGCAAGATATTTAATAAATCAGATAAATATCGCTTGTAGCAAAGTCTTGTATGATAGAGAATATATTATTTCCTCTCCCATTGGTTTCCACTAAGATGCATGCATTCATGGTAATAACAAATGATTTGTGGTTATGGAACCAACAATACGGTCATTTTAAATTTCAAGGATTAAGTTTGCTTCACAAGAATAATATGGTTAGAGGACTTCCTACAATTCAATCCAAAGAAGAAATTTGTTCAAGGTGTGCACAAGCACCATCATGATAATTTTTCAGTGAACAAATCATGGAGGGCAATATGTCCAATAGAGCTTGTGTGTTGACATTTGTGGTGATATGCAAGAGGAGAAATTTGGTAAGGATATTTATTTTTTAACTTTTATTGATGATTTCCTTGCCACATGTTGGTTTATTTTCTTATGCAGATATCTAAGGCTTTTCAATGCTTTAAGAATTATAAAGCTATGCTTGAAAAGCAAATTGGGTATTATCTCAAAATACTCAAACAGGTAGAGGGGGAGAATTTACTTCCAAAGAGTTTTTTTATTTTGCAACAACTATGTCATAAAGAGAATTTACTGTGGCTTATACTCCCAAAAAAATGGTAATGCAAAAAGAAAGAATGGTACCATTATGAAAATGGCATGAAGTATGTTGCAATCAAAATGTCTTCCAAATAGTTATTAGGGGGTTGTGGCAACAATAGTATATATTTTGAATTGAGATCCCACAAAATCAATCAAGAACATCACTCAAAGGAAACTCAAAGTAGTCATAATACTTTTGTAGCTCATTTTCATGTATTTGGTTGTCTAGCATTTATTCATATTCCAATTCAAAGGCAGACGAAGTTGGATACAAAATCCCAATTTTGTATCCTTGTGGGATATTCCAATGCAATTAAAGGGTACAGGTGCTATAATCCTAGCACAAAAAATGTTTTTGATGAAGGGAGAGTCTGTCAATGGAAAAATGGTGTACAACAAAATATACTAATAATCATGGGCATTGAAGATGGCAGTGTTCCTCCTCCCCACAAGCTCAAGTGGAAGTTCAAGCTCTAATAGGAGCTCAAGTTCCAGTCCACCAAGTTCTTCTAGTAGCACAAATTCTGATGATAATTCGCATTAAGCATAAACTCCAAGCTCTTCAAGAAATGCACAAAGACTATTTGACATTTATCATAGGACTACAATATAAAACCAATCGTTAATTTTGCTTTGTTTAGTACAATTCAAGTGGAACCTTCTATGTATGAAAAAGTAGTCAAAGGCAAAGTATGGATTAATGCTATGAATGATGAGATGAATGCCATTAATAAAAATAAAACATGGAAATTATTTGCAACTTCCCAAAGATAAACAAGTGATTCATGTCAAATGGATTTATAAGGTGAAATATCATGTTGATGGTTCAATAGAATGACACAAGGCTAGACTAGTCACCAAAGGATTTGCACAAACACCTCAAGCAATTTACAGAAACTTTTGCTACAATTTCTGGACTTGATACAATCAAGATTATATTGGCTATTGCTACACAATACAAGTGGCTAGTATCTCGGATAAATGTAAAATCTATCTTCCTTAATAGTTATATAGATAAGGATGTCTATGTGGAACATTCAACAACCTATGGGCTATGAAATTCTAGGCAACGAACAATTAGTTTACAAGTTTTTAGAAAAAACACTTTATAGGTTGAAGCAAGCTCCCAGTGCCTAGTATACAAGGATTAGCAGTTATTTCTTGAAGAAGAGATTTAGTAGAAGAAGCTAAGAGCCAACCTCATATGTTCAACATATTGATTATGATATTCTCATTGGTTGCCTTTACGTTGATGATCTTATTTATATAGGTAACAACAAAGCTCTCATGGAGAAAGAAATGAAACAGAAATATGAAATGTCAAATATAGGACCCATGCATTATTTCCTTGGTGTGAAAGTTCAACAAAAATTAGAAGGTATATTTATCAAACCAAATATGTAATTTTAGAATATCCCGTCCAAAAATGCTCAACCCTCATTCTATTAGCTACTGAACTTCTACAGCTTTAACTGATCATACAAAATGATTTGGTGTATTGATAGTTAAAAGAATTTTTAATTAAAAAATCATAACATAATTTTTAAACACTACTATTTTTTAGTGCACTTTTATACAGTGGATATCGTGACATGCCTTGGTTGGTTAACTTTAGAATATCCAGAAATTCTCAACAACCATTCTATAACTGATGTACTTTTATAGCTTAAACACTTCTTACAAAGTGATGTAGAACCATCGAATTGTCATCGTAACTAAAATGGTAATAGTTACACCACAGTGACAAACATGTAGATTTATCAAAAGACTCAGTGCATTCTTGAGAGCCTTCTACAAGGCATTTTCAGATTTGTGCACTATGTTGAGTGCTTTGTTGAAATGAAGGACATCGTCAGAGGAATGTTTAGGTTTTTAAACGATATTTGTAAACCCTAGCTAGGCTCGTGACTATATCATTTGAAAGCACAATCCAAGGCATTTTTAGAATCTCCATGAAGCACAATGTTAATGATCGGTCTTATGACCTAGAAATATAAAGAATAATGTATGACAATAATACAACAAAGCTTTCACCTATCGGTGCTATCAAGAGTTTAAGGGGCAGCGTTCCATTAAATGGAGGCACTGATACGAATTAGTGTACAATACAGAAGCGACACCCGAAGTGCCTGAGCGCATGATAAAGGGAAGAGAGGGCGACACAAAAGGAGGAGGAAGTGAAGTTTAAAATCATACCTTTCTCGGCCTTTTGGATTCTGAATGTACAATGCCTTTCGCCGCAAAGATGCCTGGCCGCAGAGATCTCCTCATCCAACATACAAATTATCCAACGGATGCAAAAATCCCTCTCGGTGCTATTGAACATAGAAATGACCAACGTTTTTTTTTGTTTTTTTTCTTATATCCCGTTAACATCGCAATTGCGACGTTGTCGGGTTATAATTGAAAAAAAAGCCAAAAACATATAACATTTGCCCGTCATCACAAATTGTCAACGCAATTTCACCCCAAATGTATTAGTGTGAGATTGAGCGGCATAAGATGAGTTAACCTAATTGAGGAAAGTATTAAGGGAACCTGAGCATTAGATATGCATGTGCATGGGTGAAAAAGAGAATGCTGGAAGATCAGTAAAGTTTTATTGACTGTATAAGCAGAAAAGGTTGAAGGAGAATTGTGGTGGTTTCTTGAAGAAAAGTTCCGAGTAGATCAAAGATGGGGATGGAAAAGTTTCAAAGTCAGTAAACCAGCATTAGTGTATGGAGTCGGATCTGATATTTGCAAAGTGAGTTGTATGTTTTTCATATCAATATTGCTGCTACTTTCTAACCATTGTAACAATCAAAATCCTTTTAACAGAGGTTGACCTAACAGTCATATGTTAAATCCTTTGAACAAGGTTGCATTCTAATGGAGTGTATGTAAGTCCTATAACAAGGCTCACTTTTAATAGGGAGATTGAAATCCTTTAATCAGGTCACACCTAACAGTGTGTATTGTAACCTTTGACAGGGTTGTCTTTTAACCGAGCTCACTTCAAAAGAGTGAAAATAATAGTAGCATGTTACAAAGTGGTTTTTCCCACATTGGGTTTCCACTATAAATCTTGGTGTTAATACTTGTGTGAATGTTTTGGTTTGAACATTTCTATGTTTTACAAGTTAAGTTACAGCTGGGTAGTGGATTGCAATGTTATATGTTTCTATTATTGAATCAGTGATGACCGAGTTTGTTTTGGTTATTGGATCTGATTTAAGGAAAAGTTTTTAAGTTTGTCTTATACATCAGAACCTGAGAACAACTGATTCACCCCCCTCTCTGTTGTTCTAAATCATATTAACAATTGGTATCAGAGCTTTGTTGCTTATTATTAGTGTTTACAGAAATCAAGTTTAAAGGGACTTGAAGCAAATGATCAGGATGTATAAGAAGGAGGTATCGAAGCTGAATAAGGAAAAATTCCCTACATGGAAAAGCTTGATTAAGTTGCATTTGGCCGGTATTGGTGACTCTGCAAAGTACTACATTGAGAATGGCTGTCTCACCTGTCGCACCTTTGACTGCCGAAGAAATGAGAGCTAAGAAAGAACATAATCAGGCAATGTTGGAAATCGCATCTGCCCTAAACTATCCAGAATTTGAGGACATTAAGGATTGCACAACTGCTAAGGATATGTGGGACACTCTTGCAAGGATCTATGGTGGTGACTTAAATGTACTGAAAGAAAAGGCTGAGAGTCTTAGAGGTAAGTTTGATGAAATGAGAATGCAAGAAGGTGATAACATTGCACAATATTGTGGTAGAATAAAAGAAGTTGTGAATGCTATTAGAGGAGAAAATGGGATTATTGATGATGAAACTATAATTGGGAAAGTACTAAGAACCCTGTGTCCTATATATGCTATTAAGATCTCAACTATTCAGGAATCTAGATGTAACTCTGCTAATGTGCTTACTTTAGAAATTTTGGTTGGTAAGCTGACTACTTTTGAACTCACTAACTATGATAATTTCACTATTGGTAGCATTGGTAATGTTGAATCTGCTTTCAAGTCACAACTAGTTTTGAACAAGCCAAAGAAAGAAAAAGAAAGATGCATCAGTGAAAGTGAAAGTGAAAGTGACAGTGACACTTCTGATGAAGAACTGGAAGATTTAGAAGCTCTTATGGCTAGAAGACTAAGAAGAGGAAAAGGAAAGTATAAAGGTAAACTCCCTATTATATGTTTTGCATGTAATAAAGTTGGTCATATAGCTGCTAGATGTCCTGACAGGAAGGATAAAGATGATGAAAGAAAAAGAAAACACAAAGACAAAAGAGATGACAGAAGCTACCGAAGGAACAAGGACTACAAAGGAAAAGGTAAGAAATCTTGTTACATTGCCGAAGAAGAAACTGACACTGATAGTGATGATTTTGAAATTGAGGTAGTCTATGTTGCAATGAAAGATGAATCTGATGAGGATGAGAAAATTGCATTGATATCCTATGTGAACAAGAATGATAAATGGATTCTTGACAGTGGTTGTTCACATCACATGACTGGTGACACAAATAAGTTTGAAACCTTACATCATTACAGAGGTAAAAGTGTAACATTTGGTAATGATGCACCATGTCCTATTAGAGGAAAATGTTTGATTAAACTGACTGATAAGATATCTTGTGAAAATGCATATTGGGTTGAAGGTCTTAATTATAATTTGTTAAGTGTTTCTCAGCTCAACAGAACTGGTTACCGAGTGGAATTTTATCACAAGAAAGCTAAAATATTTGATGCTACTAGAGAACTAATTGGAAGTGAAGATCAGACTAGAGGTAATTTGTTCTATCTTGACCTATCTGAAGAAACATGTATAATTTCACAACTTGATGATATTTGGTTATGGCATAAAAGGCGATGTCATGAACTAACTTTAACAATGTGGTAGAGATAAGTAAGAAGAAAAAGGTAAGAGGTCTACCTAGATTGAAGAAACTTGAGAATGTGATGTGCAAGGAATGCCAATTAGGAAAAATGGCAAAGTCAAGTTTTAAGAGAAAATCCTTTACTTCTGAAAACATTTTAGATTTGGTTCATACTGACCTTTGTGGACCTATGGGTGTACAAAGTTACTGTGGTGCTAAATATTTTATCTTGTTTGTTGATGATCATACTAGGATGATGCATGTAATGTTTCTAAAAGAAAAATCTGAAGTTTTTCAATTCTTTAAGTGGTATTTGGCTAAGGTTGAGAAGGAGACAGGTAGGAACTTGAAATGTCTTAGATCTGACTGAGGTGGAGAATTTACACCAAATGAATTCAATCTGTTTTACAATGATAGAGGAATTAAAAGACAGATGTCTGGACCTAGAACTCCTCCATGGAATGGTATAGTAGAAAGAAGAAACAAATCTATCTTGGATTGTGTAAGGACATTGTTGATTGAAAAGAATGTGGCATAGAAATACTAGAAAGAAGATATAAGCACTTCTATCTACACTCTTAACTAGGTACAAATCAAGAAAGGTACAAATCTAACACCTTATGAATTATGGCATGGACATGCACCGAGTGTTAAATACTTTAGAATCTTTGGAAGTAAGTGCTATATATTAAAAGACACTAGGAATGGAAAGTTTGATGCTAAGAGTGATGAAGGCATATTCCTAGGACACTCTACAAAAAGTAAAGCTTATAAGTGTTTGAACTCTAACACTAACAAAATTGTGGAAAGTGTGAATGCCAAAATTGATGAGTATGCAAAAAGAAATGAAGCTAACAGCAAAAGAGAACCAGAAGATTATAGATCTTTTGTGTACATTGAGGAAGAAGAAGAGGCAAGTAACAAACTTGCACCTGATGCTGAGTCTCAGGTAAGCAATGCCGAGCGACAGACAGATGTCGTTGAGCATCAAGAAAATAGTGTTGAAAGAGAACAAGAACATGCCGAGCTACAAGAAAATGCTATCGAGCATCAGGAAGAGGTTACTGAGCATTCAGAAGTTGAATCTGACAATCTTGTTGGAGAACCTGATGAAATAAAGGAGAGAAGAGTTGAACTTGTTTTGGAAAAATATGTAAGAAGACATCACAAGCCTGAACAGATAATTGGAGACAAAAATACTAGAATTCAGACCAGAAGTAAGACTAAGGATCCAACGTGCCTACTATGTGAATTTGAACCCAAGTCAACTAGAGAGGCATTGGAGAATGAAGACTGGATACAAGCAATGAATGAAGAGATTGACCAGATTGAGAAGAATGATACTTGGACTCTTGTGCCAAGACCTGAAAACAAAAATGTTATAGGAACAAAGTGGGTGTTTCGGAATAAGATGAATGAAAATGGTAAAATAACTAGGAACAAAGCTAGGCTGGTATGCAAAGGCTACGCACAAGAAGAAGGAATAGATTATGGGGAGACATTTTCCCCTATAGCTAGATTGGAAGGAGTAAGAACTTTGCTTGCATATGCTACTTATAAACATTTCAAGGTATATCAAATGGATGTCAAGTCTACATTTTTAAATGGTATAATAGAAGAAGAAGTTTACATAGAACAACCATAAGGTTTTATTGATCCAAACATAAGACACATGGTGTGCAAACTGAACAAAGCACTATATGGATTGAAACAAGCTCCCAGAGCATGGTATGAGAGGTTGCACAACTACTTGATACAGATTGGATTTTCAAGAACAAATAAAACAAGTAATCTGTACATGAAAGATGAAGAAGATAAAGGTATCCTGTTGGCAAAAAGTTTTGTGGATGACATTATTTTTGGTGGACAAGATGCATTGTGTAAAAGATTTTCAAATGAAATGCAAACTGAATTTGAAATGAGCATGTTTGGTAAGATCAAATTCTTTGTTGGTTTACAAGTATATCAGATGAAGAAAGGAATTTTCATTACATACTCTAAGTATGTTAATGAAATACTGAAAACTTTTGGGATGGAAGATGCTAAACCAGTGAGTACCCCTATGGTTATTGGACAAAAGTTATCTAAGAATGATGATGCTGCAGAAGTGAATCAGACTTTGTACAGATCCATGATTGGAAAATTGCAGTATGTTGTACATAGTAGACCAAATATTGCACTAGTTGTTGGGATTGTGGCAAGATTCTCTGCCAATCCTAAGGAAACACACATGATGGTTGTGAAAAGAATTATGAGATACTTGAAAGGAACTGCTGACTATGGTCTATATTATAAGAAGGATGACAAATTTGAACTCAGAGTTTATACAGATGTTGATTGGGCAGGAAATGTAGATGACAGAAAGAGTACTAGTGGTGGAGCTTTCTTTCTTGGATAGAGATTAGTCTCCTAGACAAGCAAGAAACAAAATTGCATTTCCCAATCTACTGCCGAGGTCGAGTATGTTGCTGCTGCAGTAAACTGTTCAAATTTGGTATGGATAAAATAATTGTTGATAGGCATGAAAGAAGAAATCACTGAACCTGTTGTTGTTTTCTGTGACAACACAAGTGCTATCAATATTTCTAAGAATCCAGTGATGCACACTAAGACCAAGCACATAGCAATCAAGTATCACTACTTGAGAGAATTAGTACAAGATAAAGAAGTCCGAATGGAATATGTGAATACAAAAGAACAATTAGCAGACATATTCACTAAAGCTTTACCCAGAGAAGCTCATGAGTATTTGAGAAGTCAATTAGGGGTCCTTCCCCTAACTGAGGCTGCCTAGTCAAGCTAGGAGCACTGCATCAAATATGCTACAACAAAATATTTGACAAATTGATGCAGAAGATTGTCACACTTTAGGGCTGGCCTAGAGTTGTGAAAAGGAGCAAAGACAAGGAATCAGTCATAAGCAAGATGACAGAGGGAGAAACACTGAGCTGCACAGATATTATCTACATCTAATGGATGTATGTTTTAGTTGTTCCTTTGGCATTTTTGTCAAAGAGGGAGATGAATTGATATGATAACACATGACACTGAAAGGTAAGGGTGATGAATTGAAATGAAGGATCAAGATAGAGGGAGATCTGAATACTTCTAACAGTCACAAAAATGAGGCTTATAGGATTTTGAATCAGAATGAAGCTAAAGATATAATAAATAATTCTCTGATGAATAGATTATTTTTTAGATTGGTTGGTAATCCATGTGTTATTTAGGTGATATCATATGGTGTTGCCATCAATGCCAAAGAGGGAGATTGTTGGAAACTGCAATTGAAACAATTGTTGTATTGTCATTGATGTCAAACCTTAATTTGTAAGACTATTGCTACTTAGGAAAGTATTATATCTATTGTATTATTGTGAAGGATTGGGGTAAGGTTGGTAACAATAGCACCTAGGGAAAGGTTGAGTTATCTTGATATTACAAAGTGTACTTGACTATGTTGTACAATGATGAGACAATGTATTGTTTATCCTAGTAAG
Organism: Chamaecyparis obtusa; assembly: GCA_027943335.1. NCBI lineage: Eukaryota > Viridiplantae > Streptophyta > Pinopsida > Cupressales > Cupressaceae > Chamaecyparis > Chamaecyparis obtusa. The sequence continues at coordinate 249,606 of BSBK01003732.1, read as the reverse complement.
ACTGAAGACTAAACTAGTAGGCTTGACCAAGAAAAAATAGAGAAATCATGTTTAAGCCGAGTAATGTTAGTGTCAACCGAGTCAGTGTATGTCGAGAAAAATTCTAGTGTCGACCGAACAATAGTTAATTGTCAAGGAAGACAGTATAAGCCGAGGAAACATTTTTAGTAATAACCAAGCTTTCTACATGAAGACTGAGTAGTTGATCACAATATTGACCGAGCATCAGCATTTTTATATTTGAAGAGAATTTAGTTTTGGAGCCGACATTGTTGAATTCTTAGATTATGTAAAACATGTTGACTTTATTTATTGATTGTTTGAAAGCATTAAATGCACTGTAAAATGTTTTATTGTAAATCTTTAAGAGATTTGAGATGATTCTAAAAATGAAGCCAAAGAACATGAAGCGGGTAGATTCAATGAATCTGACCTAACACTAAGATCTACGAATGAGATTGAGTGGCATAAGATGAGTTAACCTAATTGAGGAAAGTATTAAGGGAACCTGAGCATTAGATATGTGTGTGCATGGGTGAAAAAGAGAATACTGGAAGATCAGTAAAGTTTTATTGACTGTATAAGTAGAAAAGGCTGAAAGAGAATTGTGGTGGTTGCTTGAAGAAAAGTTTCGAGCAGATCAGAGATAGAGATGGCAAAGTTTCAAAGTTAATAAACCAGCATTAGTGTACAAAATCGGATATGATATTTGTAAAGTGAGTTGTATTTTTTTCAGATCAATATTGCTACTACTTTCTAACCATTCTAACAGTCAAAATCCTTTTAATAGAGGTTGACCTAACAGTCATATGTTAAATCCTTTGAACAAGGTTGCATTCTAATGGAGTGTATGTAAGTCCTATAACAAGGCCCACTTTTAATAGGGTGATTGAAATCCTTTAACCGGGTGACACCTAACAGTGTGTATTGTAACCTTTGACAGGGTTGGCTTTTAATCGAGCTCACTTCAGAAGAGTGAAAATAATAGTAGCATGTTACAAAGTGGTTTTTCCCACATTGGGTTTCCACTATAAATCCTAGTGTTAATACTTGTGTGAATGTTTTGGTTTGAACATTTCTGTGTTTTACAAGTTAAGTTACAACTAGGTAGTGGACTGCAATGTTATATGTTTCTATTATTGAATCAGTGATGACCGAGTTTGTTTTGGTTATTGGATCTGATTTAAGGAAAAGTTTTTAAGTTTGTCTTATACATCAGGACCTAAGAACAACTGATTCACCCCCCCCCCCCCCTCTCTCTGTTGTTCTAAATCATATTAACAGGATTTACTACCATGTTTGAAATTCTACCATATTGACTTCTTTCCACAAATTATTCTATCACCTTCAATCGGGCTAGCATCACAGAGAAAATGTGTCACAAATTTCCAACAATTCCATATGGTTTTGAAGACATTTGAACCCTCAACTACTACATTGGCTTCTATTGCAAGAAGATCAATGTAATAGAGGTTAGTCCAAACCTTGGATTTTCTAGGATGAGCCTGAGCTAAATTGTTCCTAATCAAGACTTTCCAAGGCTCCTCTCTCATGGATACCTTTGCAATCTATTTAACAGCTAAGGCTATACCTTGAGTTCTAAGATCTTTAAGACCAAGACCACCCCAAATTTTCTCTCTGATACACCATTCCCATTATACTACATGTATCTTTTTGTTATCTCTACCATAAGACCAAAGGAAGTCCTTGATATATTTCTGGATAAAGCTGAATTAGTGTTGGTTAAACAACCAAGCATAGGAGAAATATATTGAGTAGGAAGAAAGAATCTTCTAACAAACCTGGACTCTACTAGCGAATGAGAGGGGATTACTGTCCCATTTGTCCAACTTTTTCACAATCCTTTTTTCAGTATTTAATATTATGAATTAAAATATTAATAATTAATTATTTTATTATTATTAACATATGTTGGTTAATAATAATATTAATTAATATTTCTATTTTAATTTCGTTAAATAGCATTGAGTTATTAAAGTTAATTGTTTAGAATAGATTTATGATGAAATTATATTGCTTTAGTAAATTTTAAACCTGGAATCAATTAATATTTTTAATAACATTATAAATTGATTTTATTGGTGTGGAATTTAATTCGATGATGTAATTATAGTTTTATTAGTAATTATTTAATAAATTAATTTATGTAATGGTACTTTACAAATTTGTTTATTATTAATTAAGTTCATATGTATGTTTTTCCTTCTACATTTATGGGTTAGGAGGGAATCTTTTTTGTCATATTTTTAGGATTGTTACCAGAGGTGGGGTTAGGGTTAATGTGTTATGTTTTATTTGTCTTGCATACTTTTGTGGCAGTTGATCTTTGTTATAACCCAACCGTATAGAAGTTGATTTTCATATGATGAAAGTTATTTATGTGTGTTCCTATTATATCTTGGAACCGGATTGTGATGTTATGATTCACGATGACCTATGAGTTATGTTTTGAGATGTATGAACCTAGGGTAGGTTATCTAGGTGTTAAAGGGGAAGTGACTTTCTTTGGAGGCCAGAGCCCAGAAGTGGCTACTTGGGTATCCTTAGTAGGTTACTTAAACAAGTGATAATATAAATTAAATGGAATTTTAAAATAAATTAATAAGATAATGGATTCCTCTCACATTCCTTGAGTGCTATTATAGACTAAGGATGGGAGTGGGAGAAGATGCTTGTCCGTCAAGTAATGGTGGTGATTTCTAGCATGATCGAGTATCCTTGTCTTCATGAGAGGATTTCAGGTTCTACATATGATCACACTTGGGAGTCGGAGTTCAGTGAGATCATTCTAAGGGCTTGACATATGTGATCTGACACTTCCCTAATTTCATCTTAGGTTTCCTATGTGTGTTGGTTGCCTCTGGGTTAGTACGTATACCTTTGAGTTGTTGAGTTGTACCCTTGAGATAGGAACTTGTAGGACCCTTTCTTAGTATTACCTGATGATTTATTTTGGTATTTTTATCTGAGTGGGGTCTGATGTTATCTCCTTAGCATGGTGGGATTGGAACCACAGGTTTCCACGAGGTCGGGAGGTAGTGATTCTTTCACCATTTGAGAATCTGACGTTCCTGTTCTAGTGCTGGATGATCCTTGTTGTGGTTGCTTCTTATCCTATCTTCTTGGGAGACTTATTCTTATTCTTTCTTTATTTGTACTTTGTACTCATTTGTATTGCATACCCTACGACTTGTGCAATGGATGTGGGTGATCATGTATACTTTATTATTCATATGTATTTAAGATGTACTATGTAGAAGATTTAGATGATTATTATAATTAATAGATTAAATTATATTTATGTAACTCTGCATCAAGGAACCATTGAGATTGTAATCTAAAATTGAGATTATGTTTATGGGTATATACAGACTTTTGTTTTTACTTTCATTTTGTTATTCAATATTGTTTGTAAAATCTTAAGAAAAAATTTATTCTGTAAACTTAGTAACATGTTTTAGGTTAATATCTCATGGGTTCCCTAGCGAGGCATTACATAAACTTTATAGTATGCCAAGCTTCAATTTTATGTTTGATTTGCATGAGGAAGAGCTTCCTTGTGTAGATCAACAAGTTAATGTGACTGTTTTTTTATAGAAATATGAGTTGGAAGCATTTTATTTTTTCTTCAGTTCATGTGAGGAGGTTAGCAACAACATTCCTTTGTGTGAGGAAGGTTTTTATCCCTCCACAAGTTGTAGGCCTTTTGATGCTAATCAATTATTTAAACTTTTACCTAGGCTTTTATGTACACATTTGATGCATCATTAGATAGGTCTAGCACCTATGGCTACCTTATAATGACAAAGTTGATAGTAAAGTGAACTATCACTACATAAGAAATATTTATTTTTAATTCATGCAAGAAAAAGGCTTCATTTTTTTGCAATTAGGAAGTGAGTACAATTATTATCTAAGAGAGATCATCTTATTTAGAAGACTTATCTTTGATAGAATCAAATTGTTGTGATGAGCTAAGAAATAATTTATTTTCTTACTAAATAAGTATAGTTGTACACTTTGTATTCTTATTAGAAAAATGTATGAATTTATTTATCATATTTTTCTCTAAGTGCTACCTACACATGTCAACTTCTATTTTTCATTTTGTTGGCACCTTCAAATTCAAAATTGAAGGGGCCATGTTGAAAATTTTGCCTTAGGCATAAAGAGCGTCCCTGAAAACTATAATGGGTAGCCCATTTTGACAGCATATAATCTAATGCACAATGATTGTCACGAGAAACCGATTATTCCTCTATATAGTAGAGATGAAATAAAACTCCCATGTCCATTTCTACCCCCCCATGACTTCATTTGATAGGTTTTCCAAGTCAAATCCATTCGCACTTTTTTCAGATTTGTTGATTGTGCAGTGTCAAAGTTATTAGAGGGCCTACTTTGAAGGTTAATAATAGTTAATCAGTCAGCTATCAATACAAGTCAGTTATTGCCCTACAATGTTAGTATTTCAAAGTGCTTGTATGAAAATTTTCTGTCCTTGCAGAGTTTGTTTGATATTCTTAACAACTCCATTTCATATGTTGTTTGCTATGTTCTGGCCTTGCATGTTCTAGACAATTTCAGAGTGGTCAGGTTTGACCATCAGTATTTTGCACCAGAAGTGGATTCATGAAATGTTCTTTGGCACACATTATCTTTGTATGTCAATGAGTTGATTCCCCAATTTACAGTTTGTAGGAGTGAGGTTTGATATTTTTAAAGGTATCATGTTGACAGGGTTTTAGTGGAGCTCTAGTGGGATTACGTTTTTCATGATTTGGATCTTGATGCTTGTTGAGGTGGTCTAAAACTAGTTTCGCGAGCCCAGTTGAAATCAAAACAAAAAATTTTAAGGTCGGATCCACTTGGAGACCTGACATGCATGGGGCATTTTGAAGCCAAAGGGCATTTATTTTCACATATAATATTATTATCTAATGTGGGAGTGTGGGGATGATTCTTTTACAAATAATATTATTATCTAACTACATAAAAAATACAATGTTAAGCTACTAATCATCCACATCCAAGTAGCTAAATCAACATCTATTTGTGATTTGTGTGGGATTGTTGGATTGAAATTTGTTTTGTTTTTAATGAGTATTTTTTATTTTTTAATTTTCAATTTGTGCTTGTTCTTTTATACATCTTAGCACACAAATTTGAATATTTCATTCTCAAGCTGACAAGTAATAACTATTTAGAAAAGGTTTGCTTATACAATAATGATTATATATAAAGCAAATAAATTCAAAACAAACAAACATATATGTATGTGTGCATGCATAACTTTTCACCCTTAAAAATCTCCAAGGCCTGGAAAACTTTTATCTTTCTAGTATTTATGATGGTCTTATTGGTAATTATTGTTGAGAGGCATTCAACAATGAAAGGAAGGGGTGGGGTGTAATGGCATGAGTATTTAATAAAAACTTTATCTATTAACTTAAATTTCAAAACAATTTTCATGTTAAACTTTTATTTATGAAATCAATAGGGAAAGAGGCCTAGTATTTGAAGTTACCCCTACCTATCATATGGATTTTTTGTGACAGTTTGGTCATTTTAGTGTTTTTCATTTTACATTTTAATAAAAAAATATTGATAAAAATGAATATTTAATATATAAATAATTTAATATAATATTTTTATATAAACATTTTTATCAATTTAACTAATTTTACATATTAAATATAAAAATATTTTATTTTTAATAAATTTAAAATATATTATTTTATATGTTTGTCTAATAGTAATTTGTTTCTTGTAAAGCATTATTTTATAAAATCATTGTATTACAAATTTAGAATGTTTTGAAAAATCTTAAAACTGAGTAAAATTAGAAAACTATGATAAATTAGAGATATATAGATAAATTTATATGTTTTATTGTGAAAAAAATTAAATTAATACAAATATATAATATAAGTAAAATATAAAAAAATTCATATTGATATTAAATGATAATTAATTATTAATTATAAATAAAAAACTATCTATAGTAACAATTTTCTAAATTCATATAAAAAATTAGAAACTATTTTAAAAATTCACATTAAAACATTAAAGAAATTAGAAACATTAGAGTGTTTCTATGCAAATTTTCAATCATGGAAAGGATAAATTAGAATGTTTTCCTATTTTTTATTGCTTTTTTTTCTGTTTTATTCAATTTTTTCCTACTATTTTTATGGAGCTGGGCTGTTCAATAGAAAGAAATAGAAACTAAATAAGCGGGTAAAGTTGGCCATTCAAAAAAATTAGGTAAAATGACATGGAAATGTAAAACTTCTATAAAGATAACAATAAAATAACTCCAAATTAATGTCTCCACATTTTCCTATGTACAAAAAAATTTGATAAAATAAAGAAGAGGGAGACTGAACTTAACGAGGGACGACGTTTTGTTCAAACTTTATTTAGAAGTCCAAAAAATGAGAGGAAATAGCTATATATAGAGAAGCTTGATAAACAAGCAAAGCACAAGTGAGCTATCAAGATTTTCTGCTGCTGCAACAACACAAGTACTTCTTTCTATTTGATGTGAGTGATCTAATTTTATTTTTGTTTCTGGCGAACATTTTTATTAGCATGGATTCTAAGAAGCTGAACTGACATGATTTCGTGAGATAAATTTGCTTGTTTAACAGTTTTCTTTGTAAACCTTTGTATTGTCTAAGCTATTTTTTTCCTAGATGAAGGAAATTATTGAACCTTTGACAATTTTCGATCTAAAATTGTCTATGTTATTCGTTGTGAGGTTCTGGATATATATATATTTTCCTACCATGGACCATGTTGACCATCGATAAAACATTTTTTTAAGCATTTGTCAATAGTTTTTCATACAGGCCGATAAAAATTTTCGAATGCATTAGAAGTTTTGAATCTTTATTAGCATATTGGTTGTAGTTTACTTGGGCTAACTTTCAATATAAAATGTTTAAATGTATGTATACCCTAGGTGAGATTTGCAGCGAGCAAGATATACAGGTAATAAGATTTGTGAGCTAGGGTGGTGATGCAGTTTTGAGTGGGGTGGGAGAATCTAATAGTTTGGTTTAAATAGGTTATCATAAATTTTTATTAGTTTAAGTGCTTCATTTAAATTGGTAGATCTTATTGAAAAGCTAGTGTAATTTAAGCTACTTAACAAAACAAACTCAGAAATATTGTAACAGTCCCAACAAAATGAAAGAAAAAAAATTCATTAATAAAAATAACACCATCATTATTATGATAGCTTGAGACTTATGAATATGAGAGCAATCTGACAGATCCTTCAATACAACCACCATTTTATTTCAAACATAAAGCTTATACAACTGACAATCCATGGAGAGACTTAAAAATTAAAAAAATCCTCCAATGCAATAGAAAACTTACAACATATTCACAACAGACTCCATGTTCAGACTACTATTGACTCTTCTTTAAATCAAGATTACTGTTGGATTTGATAGAATGCTCAGGAAATACAAGAATATATAAAGATATGTACAACTCCTGACTCATTCATGGGAAAATAAAGATGCCCACAAAAATAGCCTATTGGCTATTTTTGTAACGCTCGAAATCAATGGAACCATCAGAGCCAATGGAGGTTGCCAGCTGGAAGGTGCTCCAGCGTAGGGTGGTAAGATTTGAAAACATCCTGGATGTTGCTTGAACGTACCCTATAATTGCTACACATGACCTGAAAAAAACTTGTATTTTGAATTATTTGCATATCAGTTTTGTTGTCTTGACAATATGAAACTTGAGGTTGCTGGTGGCGATTAATGTGCAGTTACTGTGATGGAGAAGATTAAAAGGTTTGTAAAAATGGCTTCTTTTAGATTTGGAAACATGGGTTATAAGATCTTTAAACATGAATCATAAAAGTTGTGAGCACTTGTTAACCTATTTTCAAGCACTGGTCTTACTTTTAAAGTGTATTCCACATCTTTTTACACCAGATTCTCATAAAAAATATTGTATGTTGAAGTACATGTAAATGCAACACTTTTAGTTTTGTTGTCTTGGTGATCTAATGCTAATGTCTTGATTATTGGTGTGCAGTCATTGTGATAAAGGAGGACAACCAGTCATGGACCTAGATATGGAATCAGATAGAGAGTTCTTTACAGAGACAGCAATTGAGGATTGCAGGGGACAAAAGCCATTACATTCTCCTATCTATGAGTCTGAAAAATATCATCACACTAAAGCCGAGCCCAGTAAAAGTAGGCTTGTAAACAAGAGCAGGCATGGAGATTTTAGATTGGAGCCAGAGGATGAGAAGGAATATTGCAATGAGAATTCCCATTCTCCTGCCTTTGTTTCAGGACAAGGTGATCTTACCAAGGTTAGGAAAATAAAAATTAGGTTCCTAAAGAAGGTCGTACACGAAATCTCTGATGTGGCAGGGCAATCACTGAAGAGGAAGAGTGAAGATAGAACCAGTGGCGAAGCTAGGAAAAGAAAGAAAGAGATGGATGCTGAGGGTGGGAAAGGGAAAAAGTCAGTTGAACATGAAAGCTCTGATGAGGCAGAGCAGTCACTGAGGAGAAAGAGTGAAGATAGAGCCAGTGGCAAAGCTAGGGAAGAAAAGGAAGATATGGATAACCAGGGTGGGAGAGAAAATAAATCAGTTGGTCATGAAAGCTCTGATGAGGCAGAGCAGTCACTGAAGAGGAAGAGTGAAGCTAGGAAAAGAAAGAAAGCTAAGGATAATGAGGGTGCGAGAGAAAAAAAATTAAAATCAGTAAGTAAGATTAAGAGACTTGTTAGTTCTGGAGACAATTTTGAGAAATCTAGGAGCAACAGAAATGACACAGAAATAGAAGAAATGTGGAACACAATTGCTGGAGACTCAGAAGTTAGTATCTTTTAAGTTGACATTTATTTAGTTTAGTCATTTTTTCAAGTATTAGTTTCTCAATTTTCATTCCCAATGGTGGTTGTATTTCAGGATAACCTAGCAGGTCAAAGAACCATTGAAGATGATGCATTTATTGATGATACTGGGGTTGATCCACATGACCGTCTTCCCACTGATGATGATTTTATCCATTTTGCTCCACAGGTATGATCCTGAAAATGGAATATAAGATTTTTGAAGTTTAATATGTAAGGAATTATGTTTAAGAAATTCCCTCTCTATCTTGTTTTCCTTAAAAAAGGAGGATGCCATATTAGGAAAAATGATGATACATTACTTGTAGACTGTGCTACGCAAAACAACCTTACAGTAATGTGTAGTGTAATTTTTTTCTTCAATCATCATTGATAACTTTACTTCTCATTTCATTCTTTCTAAATCTGAGAACATAATGGAAACCGAAATCTGTTATTTTTTTTTTAGCAGGTCGTCTGAAATAACTTGAAACTGATATCATATGTCATCATCCGAAACAAAAGCAAAAACAACACACACGTTGAGAATCTACTTTGAACTGGCCCATGTTAAAACTTGCTTGTTTGGCAGGTCCAGCATGAATTGTATTTACACAGTTGAAATCAGTCTGATAACCTAATTCTTATTCTCTTCCTGCATTATAGTTTTATAAACAAATTTAAGAAAAATTAATTATATCATGCGATTTTTTATCTATTGATGAAGTTCTATGGTGTAAAAAAACTGAAATCATTTAAGTGACAAAAGCAAACATGATAGATATGATCTTAATTATGAAACATTCATTTAGTATACATAAAAACACTGCTGGCAAATGCTGCACCTATAAAATTCTTGAAATCACTTGCTGAGCTGTTGCTATCAATACATGATATTCAATTCATAAATATTGAAATGATAGGCTAAAAGAATTCAGAAGGAATGAATAGTTGCATCCAATTCTTTCTCGTTCAATCTTTGCTAGTTTAGCATTCAACTTAACAGTAAAGTGCTTATTTTCATCTCCACCATGCTAGCACAAGCTATGCACTGATGTCACCAGTAAATAAGGCTGATGTAGCAAAGGAAAAGAGAAGGAATTGGATGTCACCAGTAAGTATGGAATTGAATTGCAGCAAAGGCAACCAACAATAGGATCGAATTTGACTGCTTTCCTTACCATGATTACATTCACCTGCACTCACAGAGACTTTTACTTCTCTGATCTATGAGAGAACAGTGGGGAATTCAGCAAACACAAGGCAATTTATTATTCAAGAATTAACCTTTGCTAACTGAATCACATATAAATAGTCCTGACTCATCAATTCTACAACTCAATGCTTGAGAAAATTCATTAGGGAGTCGACCACATATAATGGTCCCCAGCTCTATCGCCCTACATCTCATAAAGAACAATCTCAACTTTCTATTGGACCATGAAATGATACAATAAAGGGTTACCAATCCAAAAGAGAACAGGCTGATAATAATGCACTCAAAGTGAGCATAATTGACAGGGCAAAGGGGCATAAGACTATAAGTTAAATTGATCAATCCAAATGCTGGGTTGCACTATATGCACTATGGATTCTAGACTCGTCCCTGGCATAATAGAATTCTTCCTTTAACTAGCTATGAACCAGGTTAGAGATAGATCTCACCGCCACTATTATCACAGTAGCAATACATAGCCAGAGTATCAGGTAAAACTCTCCATTACATTTTTTCACCATGAAATCAGGTTATATTACACTTATTTCATAGAAAACAGAATAAAAAACGCATTGCAAGATTCTTAAGCTTTGTAATTCCAGCAGTTATAGATAAGTTTATGTTAAGCTATTCTGCAAAGATTTAAAAAACCTTATATGTGCCTGATATGACTTGCAGGCAGAGGAAGGAGAGGAAGATGATGAAATAGACAACCTTTTTAAATCTAAGAAGAAGAAAAAGAAAGGATTTGAACGCTCAGCAGAGGAAACTGCAATGGTTATTGAGCAATTTCTGGCAAAGTTTGAAGTTGCAGCCGAGGAGGATGCTGAGTTCAATCGGCAATCCAGACCAGCAGTTAATAAGCTTAAAACTTTACCTCTGCTAACTGAGGTCCTGTCCAAGTAAGATATTCTATGGTTATGATGTGCCTTGTTCAAAGAGAATATGCTCCGCATTTAGCTTTCCAATCTATCAGTAATTTGTCTTGTTCAAAGGACTAAAACAATTGGCTGTTCCAGGAAACACTTGCAGCAAGAATTCTTAGACCGAGGGATACTTTCTGTTTTAAAGAATTGGCTTGAGCCGCTGCCAGATGGATGCTTGCCTAATATAAATATTCGCACTGCAATATTGAAGATCTTAACAGATGTGAGGCTATATATTTTATAGCTGACTTCTTTTTCTATTTGATTCCAATTGGAGTTTCAGAAATTCTCCTATGAGTGAGCTGATGCTTCCCTTTGTTAATGCATAAATTATGCTGTTTCATCCATTTTGACCGTTGAAATTGCAATATGCGTGACAAACATTTTATGCTTTACTTGTAACGGTTGAATTCCTCTGTTTAAATTCGAATGCCCTGCTTCAACAGTCTTTCATGTTTTATATTTGCCAATTCTCTGTAAATCAGGACTGACTTCTCAAACATTTCTTTGGTGCAGTTACCAGTAAACATTGAACAGTTTGATAGGAGGGAACTACTTAAGAAAAGTGGTATTGGAAAGGTATAACTTGGCCTCTTCTGGTTTACCCCAGATTTGCTGTTATGCTTTCCAAAGCTTTTCTAACAACTAATTTTTCAAATTCAGAGTATCATGTTCCTGTCAAAATCAGATGAGGAGATACCATCTAACAGGAAGCTTGCAAAAGATCTTGTTGGCAAATGGGTAATTGATAAAATTGCCAAGTTTATTTTTGTTCAGGTCATAGGGTCCCTGATTGGTTGATTTTAATTTGTATGTCTTTTGTCTGCCTTGTTTGCGGAATACAGATCCGACCAATATTCCAAAAGAGTACCAGATATGAAGATATGAAAGATTTTGGTGAAGAGAGGGATCCTTATAGAAGGCCACCACCAACTAGGTACTGGATTTATAACTATTGTCTGTATTAACTGTTAAAAGATTTATTCTCTTACAATTTTGTGCTGCCTGCTATAAAGACTGAATCATAGTTATATTGTTGTGTGATCCAATGAAGCATAACTGAAGAAAAGGCTATGGCGTTGAGGTTCGAAGATGATGTCGATGGTTTTGAAATTTTAGAACTTTCACAGTAAGTCACATTTTAACTTGTATCCCTAAGTAAGATGTTTTAGTTTATACAGTTCTTGCATTGAACTATTTCATATAAGTCCCACATTTTAAGTTGTAACCCTAATTAGGTGTTTTAGTTTATACAGTTCCTGCATTGACCTATTTCATAATTGAACTGTAATTTTGAATGTTATATAGCAATCCTAAGCCCGGAGAAAGGGATTACAGACCACATGCTTCCAGGCCTGAAGCATCGCGACTGGACTATGTAGTGCGCCCTCCGTCAAAGATCGATCCAGAAGAAATCAGAGCTCGTACCAGGCAAGGGAAACAATCTGAGCGGTGGGCAAAGGTTAGTTTATTCTTTAAATTAGATTTCCATGAACCTGTTATGACTTAACCCTAAGATTTCACATTTGCTAATTTACAGCCAGGATTGTAAATTGGCACCACTTAACCTTCTCCTTTTCTTGTTTTGCCCTTTGTTCCCAATCCGCCAGTACCCTTTATGATTCTAGCCTGGCTCAGATATCAGATTCAAATACCTCAATTTGTGTTATGGTTACAAAATAACACATTTTCACAATGTTACAAAAAAACAAAAACAGATATCTGAAAATGATAATGCTTAGGAAATCTATTTTACTATTCAGCGAATCAGCATTCAATGTTATACAGCCCTGCATAACATAATGGAATTTTAATTTTGGACCATAAACTATTGTGAGGGGATTTATTTTTCAAACCAGTAACAGAGCATCTTCGTTTGAGCATTTTTAAACATACAGCTTCTGTTGCTATTCTAAATTGTTGTTTTTCCTTGTGACATTGTCTGAAATTTTTATTTTCTTCTAAATTGCAGCTAGATAAGAAGTTGAAGAATCTGAAAGCACCCAAGAAAAAGAAGCTTCAAGCTGCTAAGATAAGTGTTGAGGGACGTGGGTTGGTGAAATATTTGTAGTTGATGACTTGGTTTCGTGAAATTCATTGTGGTTTTCTAGTTTTGCCAACTCGGTTGTACATTTTTTTAACAATTGACATGATGTTTTTTGACCCAAAAAATTGAGTTAACATTTAACTCAGTGCCGTGTATTTTGGACTATTTTTATTTGAAGGACAAAATGGGTACAAAATAGTTTAGTTAAATTCTATACAACCCTACCATGTGTAAGAAATCCGATGATGTACCGTCCGTAATTAAATTCTTCCATGTTGTTCTTTTCCACCCTGCTGGACAACCTTGGAAGGCCATGAATAACCCATTTTGGCTTGACAGCCATCAAATTGGATATCTGATGACACCCGCAAATCATTTTTTATAGTAGATGACAAAAATTTTATTTGCAATTATAGGTTTCATTATTAATTATTAAAGTAGAATTATGCATTATTTTTTTATCTATGTTGAGATGAATCAATCTTACAATTGTGCTAGAAACTAGCCTCATTTAGAGGTCTAATCTCAAGTTTAACAAGATCCCACATGTTGTAACCTTTTCACGCCATCGCCCCATTGCAAATGGGGACCCCCTCCTTTTGCCTTGGCAATAGAGTAATCATTTTAGGTAGCCTTCATGGGTAGAAAATTCAAAATTCTCCAAGTGAAGGTCTCTAATTTCGAGCAGCTTTAGATCTAGGTATTTTTCACAAAGGAGTGGAATCATTAGCAAGGCACTGAGACTTAGCCAAATTTTAAGTAGCCTAGGATCTTATATGATAGTGACCAATCTGATTTCAAGTTCTCATCAGTGAGGGAAAATGGAGATAAGAGGTTGAGGCATTCCATGAAAAGGAAAGAAAAGGTGAACTTAAGAATTAAGTGAGGACAAGATGCAACCTTGAGATGAAATTTAATCATGGAAGACACAAAATTTGGAGATCTTTTGAAGAAATTTGAGAATGATCTAGCTAAAATCATGGAGGAAAAAAGCTAAGAAGGAAACATAAGTAATACAAGTGGGAAAGTGATATTTTAATGGCAAAGCTTAGGAAGCTCTTGACGGGTTATCTAAGGCTAGTGCAAAATTTGCACTACCCTTGGACAGGGTTGTCCAAGGGGAGTGTGGAATCCACACTCCTCATAGACATGCTTGTCCAACCAAGTCCAAAATTCCACTCTTCCATCTCAATAAAATCCTCACTAAAAATTGATTCTTGCATTGACTAATGACCATTTCAGGGTTTAAACCAACTTTCTCCACCCAAAGAAAGTCATATTAACATGGGGTAAATGGATCAAAATTGCCATAAAAGTATGAAATCAAGTCTTTGGTCAAAAATTTCATAACGAAATCTTATATTTCAAGGTGGATTTGACATTAAGTTCACCTTATTTCTATCAAGGGGAAAATCAAAGATGAAAGGACAATAAATTGTGAAAGTTTCAAGAAAAGAAATGTTTGAACCCTGCCTAAGACTAGTGTAGAATCTGCACTACCCTTGGAAAGGTTGTCCAAGGATAGTATTGAATCTGCACTTGTCTTGGACACCTATCTTTGAGTGACCACTGATTTATACCCTTTTCTTTTGATTGGTTTTTTACCCCAGGTTGTGTTGACTTGGTGGTCAGCAGCTCCTTGGAGATTCATGACATGGCTTAACCGCCTCCCATGGATCGGGTTAAATCTGGCATTTGTAGCGGGCATTGATAGTTCGAGCTTTTGGTGCAATGACAAATGATTCCAACAATTGGTATCAGAGCCTTGGGTCACGGGTTTGAGTCTCCCTTTAGTGGGTGCTGAAGGCTCAGTCGGTGCTGAGGGGGAGATTGTTGACTTGGTGGTCAACACCTCCTTGGAGATTCATGACATGGCTTAACCGCCTCCCGTGGATCGAGTTAAATCTGGTATTTGTATCGGGCATTGATAGTTCGAGCTTTTGGTGCAACAGAAAATTATTCCAACAGGTTGACCCCCTTCATGAATATCGTCATTTTAGGGTATAACCAAGCTTCTATACCATGAAGGAAGTCAAATTCAAATTTGGTAAACAAAAATCAGAAAATAAGAAAAATCAGAGTGTTAGTCAAATAGAAATTGAGAATTGTCAGGCATCGATGCAAAGATACAACTTCAATATCAAGATAAAATTTGCCATAAGAATGCTTCAATTCTTTTTTTTATATCATTTTTGTAATCTTAACATGAATTTATTTTCTTGTTTTACAAGGTGCTTGAGGGAAGGAATTCTCAGTCATTAAGAAGACTAGGGGAGGATGGCTTGAAGTTGAAGATCAAGGTGGAAATGTAAAATTCAAAAGTAGCATGAAGACGGAATCAAAGAACCAAGGCTACAAGTAAGAGTAAATTATCAAAACTTAAATTTTCTTCAAAAATTCAAGTTCAAGATTTAATTACATGGAGTATACCTACATCAGATTTAAAAATTCAAAATCATGGCATTGAGAATTTCTAAATTAAAGAAGATAGAGAATTCTTGAAGATGAAGCAATTTGGGAATATGAGCCATCACAATTGATGATTCAATAGTGTTGAGTATCAAGAGATATTCTCCCATCACCAAGGAATCAATCAAATATTATAAGATAAATATGTTGAGGTGGTATCCACACATGTTCAACCAATAAGAGGGCTCCAGCCACATGTGTCCAAGATCATCCAATCAAATCTTTCCAATTGTACATGTGAAGTCTACATAATACTTTTACCTAACCTATTCTCTGATTGGTCAATAAAAGAATTATAATTTTGTAATGCCTCGCCAGCGAACCCAGGAGATATTAACCTAAAATATGTCACTAAGTTTACAAAATAATATTTTTTTTAAGAGTTTACAAACAATATCGAATAACAAATCAGAAGTAAAACATAAAGTCTATAGATACACATAAACATAATCTCAATTTTAGATTACAAATCTCGAGGGTTCCTTGACATAGAAACTACATAAATACAACGTGTCCTATTAATTACAACAATCATCTAAATCATCTACATAATACATCATAAATACATCTAAATAATAAAGTATACATAATCTCCCACATCCACCGCACAAGTCCCAGGGTATGTAATTACAATTGAATACAAAGTAAAAATAAAGAAAGAATAAGAATAAGTCTCCAAGAAGAAAGGATAAGAAGAAACTACAACAAGGATCATCCAACACTAGTACAAGAACGTCGGAGTCTCAAATGGTAAAAGAATCACTACCTCCCGACCTTGTGGAAACTTGTGGTTCCACTCCCACCATGCTGAGGAGATAACATCAGACTCCACTTAGATAACAATACCAAAATCAATCAGGTAAAACTAAGCAAGGGTCCTATAAAATGTTAGGATTAGGTAATATTGAGAGGGAGGGTGAATCAGTATTACAACACTTTAATTTAAACTTCAACCAATTGAAAATAAACCATAACAATGTTGAAATGAAAAGAACATAAATGCACAACACATAACTCATGACACCATGATTTGTTTTCGAGGAAACCCTGGCTAAGGGAAAAACCCTTGTGGGGATGGTACCCACAACTATGCACTAAAATATTATATCATTGTTAGGAGATCTAGCCATGTTACGAGCTGAGTATTACATAGTACATTTCCTTGCTAGAGGAATACAAAACCCTGTTAGGGGTATACAAAAACTTTGTTAAAGGTGGTGAGCTTACAACTCTTACAATCAAAATACTATCTCAAAGAGTTTTCCAAAAATGAACAATACAAGCACTTGATATGCTTAGATAGGTCCCGTTATTCCAGGTTTTTAAGAAAATTACTAACACAATATAATTTATTCCATGACTAAAAAAATTTGTTTTAACTAATTAACAATAAAAAACTTAATAATATTAAAACGTCATTCAATATTATTAATCGATGAATATTAACAATAAAATTATCAATTATTTTTATTATAATTAATAATATCAACACATAATTAATCTTTTAAATTATATATATATATATATATATATATATATATATATATATATATATATATATATATATATATATATCTTATAAATATATTTATTTATATTTATATTTCTTTGTTTTACCCCACCCTCGGCTGTCGCATGACAACCTACTGCCCTACGACAACTAAGGCTACTGTAGCCAGCAAGGTTGTCGTCAGCAACCTTAAGGGGTTGTCGAGGGGGGTTAATGGGGAGGATTTATAAAATAAATCTAACAAACATTTTCACTTGTACCCAATTTCCAGCAAGTTGGTCTTTTTTTTAAGAACATTTTCAACAACATGCATAAATTTTATTTTTATACAAACAAACAGTTGATTAATTGAGAACCTGATTCCACCATTTAAATTGTTTTTTTTTCACAATCAATTATTTGATGATTTCAATTTTTATTTTTCTCTTTTTTAAATAATTCTTTCAAACCCTTATTAGATCTAAATTTCATATTTTTCCTAAAATGATATCCTGTAGATTTTCACCTTAATCAACTTAGGGTTTGCTAGAACATATATTTTTTTCTTTCTTTTTTTATAAAATTTAACAACAAAGAATTCACATACGGATAATTATCTGTATAATATTCTAATAATTCTATCAATTCAAACCCTAAGGTTTTCTATCATAAATCTTTCAAACCTTAGTTGAATTAATACCAAAAATTTAATTATGAAATTCATTCAAGCACCAAATTTCCTAAAACTAATTCCAAAAATTTCAACACGAAAGGAAAATCACAAAATAGCCATAACACCCAGATCTAACAGGCACGAAGAACACAATCTTTTTGAAATACCAGAATTAACACTACGAGGGTTTTCAAACCCTACCTCAAACATCAATCGAAGAAATATGATGAAGACCAAGCTTTCACAAAAATAATCCTTCAATTCAATTCCTTCAGCCAAATCTGCAAACGTGTGTGTTGAAAACAATGGCCAGGCCCTTCCAATATAGGAATTCGAACTCAACATACAATTTTTGGAATGGAACTCAACTCAACTTGACATCTTTGTTTTCATCAATTCTCGTTTTCACGTAATTTACTCAGTTCTAATTTTTAACTCAAGTATTTTGCATTCCTTGTTTTTGTCAATTCACTTAACTCTCAATTACTTTATTCTTTTATTTATTTATTCTAATTGATTTGTTCAACTAAATTGCATATTAGTTAAAATAATATTATTTTAATCCTAATATTATTTTCCCACATGATAATTTATTTTCAATTAATAAATTATCTTCTATTTGAAAATTTAAATTTGATAATTAATTAAATCTTTAAAGGAGTGTATTTAATTAATCTTCATTAATTAAATACTTTTATTTCCACAAATAGGCTTTTAATATCATAAACTTACTCACATCACTTGGACGAATTCGGGAAGGGTAAAATATCATAAACTTGTCCACTATTTCAGGACAATAAAATGGCTTAGGTTTGGATCTGAACAATATCTCCCCTCTCTTATTATCCTAACAATTCAGGGAAGTCGATGCCCGGTACCTACAAAACTACATAAAAGACAAGCATATATATATATATATATATATATATATATATATATATATATATATATACATATACATATACATATACATATACATATACATATATACATATATATATATATATATATATATATATATAACACAAGCAATGGCAGGAATTGGGACATCATGTGGACTCGCAAGCAAGTAACTATGACGTTGTCCCTCAACCATATCAAATACGTCAAACATAAAGTAAAAGCATACATGATAGTCATACACATGCAAGTATGGGGTAAGTAAAATCATAAACATAACCATCATTTTAAACATATAAATAATCATCATCAAAGTAACTAACATCATCTAATTTTAAATATATAATATCCATAATTATTCAATCATCAAATCACCATGTAATGTTATACATCTAAAACCACATAATAAACTAAAATAATTAACACATACATAAAAGTGGCCTAAAAGAGTTTGGTAATATAAAACTGAAAAGTAAACTATGGGTGGGCACTACAAATTTTCTCATTGGTCCACAAGGTGGTGCTTTTATGTAATTGGTCAAGCATTTAATGCTTGTAGTTGTTAGTTGATTTAGGGTTTTTTTGGCTTAATCTTGGCCCTTGATCTTGGTTATCCATTGTAATTGAACTACTATAAAAGGCAAGGCCTTGTCATTAGTAAAGGAGGAACTTGCTAATATTGTTGCTAATATACTGCCAAAATGATTCCTTCTTCGTTGTTGTTATCATGGTGAATGTTTGTGAAGTTTTTGAGTATCACATGGTTTCTACATTTCCTCAAGTAGATTAGGATTTTCATGTATTTTGAGAAGTAAAAGTAGTTGAATGAAAGATATTGTTGTTGGTGAATCATGGTGAAACTAATATCCATACCTTTTGATATTTGTTGATTGTAAGTATCAATGCAAGATTACTCTAGGCCTAGTTGCAAGCATCTAACTTCAATTGATAATGTTCATTTGGATTGCACCATCATTGGGTATTTGAATGAGTGTTGACAATGTGTAAATCATCTTTGCATCCTTAGAACCAAGCACCCTCTTATGCATAGTCGACACAATGAAGCAATGACTACTTAAAGGTTTCATCTTACCATCAATAGTCTCTTACATTGTTAAAGCTATATTAGATTCCTAAACCCCTTGCCTATGTGAAATTTTTTTGTTAGCAGAAGTAGTCAAAGAGTTCCAATTGCTAAATCATCTACAGTTGCAAAGTTTCTATTCATTGATTGAACAATATAAATTTTCCCTTTATGATACCAACATATCACATCATTAAAACTGAGTGAAAGCCCACAACTAGAAGAAACCTTAGGGGTGTCTCATTTGATCACACAATCCATATAAAAAACTTTAGCATATGAGCTTCCTTGATCAAGAGAGAAATGGAGAGAGGGAACTTCCCCTCGATTGAATACAATCAATTGATTTTTTAACTCTGGAAAAGAAATCTCACACAGATGTAGAACCACCGTATGCTCATCATATGTCCTAGAAACTGACAGTGGCATAAAAACTTTGTTTGGACTAGTTTTTCCAATTTCAAGTTACATATTAAATTGTATTTTTTTTAATTTCAAATTACGTATTAAATTGTATTTTTCTTATGTTAATATTAATTCAGTTGAGTATTTTTTTAAATTTTAAGTTATATATTACAAATTATTATTTTTAATATTAATATTAAATAATAATAGCATAGCATTTAGAAATGGGAACTCAGAACTAGAATATTTACCTGTCTTAACGACCTCCTTAAAAGATTTTGACTGAAGCTTGCAACTTTTCATCATCTTCAATCCCACGATCTTCCTTCGTTCAACACAAAAACTAGCTTGACAAATGGAAAGTGCCGGACAAATCCTTCTTCACACTTCCAGCGGCATTAGCTTAGGGTTTCATTGCAGAGCATTAGTATTATAATATAAATTTTTATAATAGCATGTATTATATTATTATTATTTATTTCTCTATTGTATAATAGTATAATATTAACTTATTAAATATTTATATTATATGTTCAATATTATACCTAAGGGAGAGAGAGAGAGAGAGAGAGAGAGAGAAGGGGAATGGGAGAGACTAGGAGAGAGAGAGATGGAAAGAGAGAGAAGGGGAGATATATATATATATATATATATATTGGCAAAATTTTGGTGGGAGATATCGGATATCTGATATTTTTTAATATCCGATATTAGCGGATATCTAATTCTTTTTACTGGTGAAAAGAAAAAACAATATTCTTTGGGTCCTTCCAGAGAGGCATGTTTTTCTACAGAAATACGGGAGTAGAGTTGTAGCGAATCATGTTTTGTCTCCAGAGAAGACAAAAATCCATTTTTTGGTTGGATTTTCTCTATTACCAAAGGTGTTTGCATCACCTTTTTGGTCTAACTATGGGGAGTAGTAGTCATCGAAAGCATAAACAGAAGAGGAGACTCACAAATGAAGATATTGAAGTGTATAGAGAAATGGATAGGGTTGCCCATCGAAACAAGAGACACTTGGTATGTTAAATATTAATGAAGATGTCGGCATAGACCCACCTTTGAATGTGGTTTCAAGTGAAGAACATGAATTAGAAATGATTTATGACAATAATATTGAAAATGAGAATGTAGGGATTGAAGATGAAAATGTAGGTTTTGAAAATGAACATGTAGATGTGGACAATGGAAATGTGGGCATTGTCAATGACAATCCACCGATTGAATATGAAGGAATTGACAATGATAATGGTACACAAGAACCAAATCAACGTAACACATCTCCAAATTATATGAGAAATGAATTCCCTTTGGAGGAAGAAAGACAAACTTCAAAATTGAAACCTTCAAGAACAACTAAATGGTTACTTGAAATTGATGAGAACATAATGAGCAATTTCGATGGCAAGAGATCAGAAAGAACCATTCGGTTGTGGGTTTCAAAAAAAATTGATCAATTTTTTAGCCACAAGATGTTGTTTGAGCAATGTCAAATGTTTGTGCAATTGTTAAAGATGCGGAAGATAAGACGTATACTAGTCAAATTGAAGATTAGTGTGAACAAGAAAAAGGAGAGGAATGGTATTATTGTGAGAAATCTTTTTAGTACTCTCAATTCCATTGGGAAGACTAGAAAGGAAAAAGATAAGAGATACGCTTGGAGGGTTATTACAAGCTCCTTAGTAAGTCATCATTTGAGAAAGGCTCATTTGATGAGACAAACTTGTGTTGAATTGAATCTAAATCGTAAAACTTTGGATAGAGCACTTGCAAGAAGAGAAAGACTTGATGATCCTATTCAAAATGATACATGGGCTTATGGTGGGAGACATTCATGTTGTGATAAGAATCTTACCGATGCTGTGAAGGATCAAATTCAACTATTTTGGCAAGCTAACTCAAGAGTGTCACCAAATGTGAAGGATGTCTTGAAGTTGAGAATTGGCATTCGAGACTGCACCGCGCATCCCAAACATTATTTGGAGGTGAGTCAAACAATGTTGTTCAAAAAAAATTGTGAGACACATCCAACATTGCAAATATCACAAAGATCTTTTGAAGCCCTGAAGCCTTTTTTTTGTGTGCCTCTTAAGATTTGAAATACTTGTTGTTGCAAATATCATGTGGAGTTTTCAATGCACCATGAATTGTTACGATCCATTCATTCTACTTTGCATACTAGTGAAATGTTGGAGGAGTGTGGTGCAAGTGCTCTTCCAAAATCATCAAGAGATTTGCTAGATCATTTTTTATGTCATAGAGATGATGGATGTTTCTTTTATAGAAAAGATTGCTTAAATGACAAGTGCTCAGAGTGTGGTGGGCTACTTAAGTTTGTTGAATGTTTTCATGAGGGTTGCGAACATGATTTTGGAAAGACAATTGTCCACAAATAGGTATATGAAACCATTAAATATACATTAAAAAGTGGAGGTGAAGGCTCTAGATGTGAGTTGGTTACAAAAGAATGCAATGTAGCTTCTTTTATTTCAGATTTCACGAAGAATTTTTTTTACAAGTATGCAAGGCATAGTCAGGTCTCAGTGGTTGGATCAACAATTTAGGATGTGTAAGGAAACTTTACCGATTGGCACTATTATCTCGGTTGTTTACTTTGCAGAGAACTATACATTGTAGCCCCAAAATGAGTTGCAAGCTTAATATTACAATTCTATTTAGGTTGCTATTTTTGTGCACATAACATATAGACATTCCCTTGATAGTACAAAATATGACTGGAAGATAATCAGAGAGTACCATTTTTATATGAGTGATGATAGATCACACTCATCCAAGTTTGTCCAACATTGCTTTGAGAATTATTTTGAATGGGTGCAGGAAAATAATATTTCTATGGATAGACATCTCATTTGGTCAGATAACTGCACAAGTCAATTCAAAAATGCTCGTATGTTTTATTGGTTATGTAGAATGCATATAGAGAGAGGTGTACCTCATATTTGGATTTTTTTCTAGGCCGATCATGGAAAAGGGGAGCATGATGGATTAGGTGCATGCGTAAAGAGAGCTCTAGTTAAGGAGCACCTAAGGATTTCAAGTGCAAAAATCATCGATGCTCGTTCTATTTTTGATTGGTGTACTTCAGCATTGTCACGGGGGGGACTCTTGATTCATTAGTGCATAGATTCTTTTGGTTGGTTGAGTTGGGCACAATAGGAGATAGGTTGGATTGTCAAACCATGAAAGAGTCTTCAAAAATACATTCATTTCAAAGCTCAGATGCTAGTACATGGACCATTTGGACATGAGAGTTGGCTTGTTATTGTCTGAGTTTTCTTCAGTATGATTGCGATCAGTGTGAGTCAAGTGAGTGGGTTGCTACATGGGTTCCACATTATCTTACTCCTTTATCTCTCACAGTCTCTGTACTAAATGATGACATGGATTGTTCACTTGACTACGACCATCTTTCAGATCTTCTACAGCCAGGACATGTTTTTGCATTGGTTGCACCACAAGGGAATGATGAGAGATCGAATTACTGGTTAGCACATTATGTACGAAGAAAGCAGAAACTTGCACAACCCACGACAAATGATGATAACATATCCAACAAGATCACATGTTGCGGGAACATGGTTGCGCACATATATGATTAGAAATAATGGCATACCTGCATTTGAAGACTATGAGAAGCACAAAACCATTCTCATGTATTCACACCTTGTTATAGCAGCCAATGTTAATTTTTTGAAACATCACGGAAAACCAAAGATGAAGGAACTTTGGACTATTAGAATTGCTGATCATGAAGCAATATTAAATACCCTCAAGCAGAGAGATAGTGTTCAAGGATTACATCCTAGCACCAAATGGGTTGTGCCATTAGCTCCAATTGGGCGAGTGAATGCTAGGGACAACCCTATTTCAACCACTAAGTCCCTAGAACGTTCTGGACCATACCGGACCAAAGTGTCCCCAAGGTGCACTAAGCACGATTGGGCAGTGAACTTTCAAGGCTTGTATCTCAGACCCCGTGAGAGGTATCAATGATCCATGAGTTGCTACAGGACCGCATTTATGAGGCCTACAATAATCTCTCTCCATTTTGGGAGATTCAAATTTGTTTGAATTTGAAACTCCAGTCTCGCTTGATGCCAAAACTTGCAGTGAGGATCAATTGAAAGTTGCACCAATTATTTTCTTCCAAACCGTTCATCCCGACTATGCCATTAGCTTTGATTGGGAAGGTAAATGGTAGGGACAACCCCATTTTGACCACTGAGTCACTAGAATGTTCCAGACCATGCCAGACCAAAGTGTCTGCAAGGTGCACTAAGCACGATTATAACCAAATCTCACTATTTGACGAGCCATGGCTTCAGCTGACCCATGCCCTGTACCATACTTGTCATGAAACTCTATGAGAACCTTCCCAACTTCTACCCAGTCTAAAAAATGTAGGTAAAGGCCATCGTAATTGTGCTTGTAGATATTTCCATTATTTATCATATAGGATCCACTTTTATTCTTTAAAGCTCTCCTCTGAGAACCATTCAATCCTTCCAAGAAATAGTTTTGAAGCAAATAATAGACTATATCTTGATACCAGACATTTGTGACCACCCCTTCATTGGTGTACACTTGGCACACTAAACCTTGCTCTATTTTCACCATCATCTTGGTAAGACCTTGTCCTCTCACTAACTTCATTGGCTGGATCTCGATGTCGAAATCCTATAGTATAGCCATCCACTTCCCTCTTCATTCCCCCAGCTCATTTTGCATTAACAAGGACTTGACCATTGGATTGGGAATAATAACAGTGACCTTACTCCTGAGGATGTAGTATCTGAACTTCTTCACAACTTTGACCAAAGAAAAAGATTGTTTGTTGAGATTTGGGTACTTAAGTTTAGCATTTTCAAGAGGACAACTTAGGAAGGCTATTGGTCTCTCATCCTCCCCTTCTCTCTTTTGGTGAGGATTCCTGTACATGAGTGCTCTAATGTCAAAGAGTAGAACTTGAATGGAAGGAGGTATTTGGGGCTGACCAGAACTGGAGCAGTAGCAATGGAAGTCTTAATCTCTTTGAAGGCTTCTTTAGCCAGATCATTCCATTCAATCTTAGCATCCTTCTTTAGCATATCATTCAATGGGCGTACTATCTCTCCAAACCCACTGATGAACTTTTTGATGAAGTTGATCTTGCCAAAGAAAGATTTCAAATCTTAATTTTCTCTGCTTTGGCGAAAAATGGCACAGCTTTTTGGTGCAAAGTCACACATTTTTACCATGGTCTCCCTGGACGCACTACTACAATTTTTTGGTAAAACAAAATATGCCCAATGCTCTAAGCTTCCTTTGGTTTCAATGCACAAAGATGCCAGGGCAATCAAACAATCTTCCCCTAAAAACACTTCTAGGGCACCACCACGGGAGTTGCTTAATACTACCCAGGACAATCTCTGCTTGTCAGCCTATAAACAAAATGCTAGGAGGGCTAAGCAGTATGACACGAAGTCTAGAGTGCAGCACTACTCTCATCATCAAGTGCCTTTTGTTATGCCTCTTAACAACAAATTTGAGAAGCTTAGTTCAGAGAAAATTGCCTTATACTCTCTGCCCCATAAGCATCTTCTGAGATCTATTCTGAAAGACAATGCATTCAACCTGAATGCTATGCGGTGAAACCCGGTTAAATCCCAAAAATGCACACAGACCTTTCAACAATCCTCAATTCCAGTAGGGTGTGAAGCCCTACACACCCCCGCATCGCAACTACAAAGGTATGATTAAACAACCTCACTCTGATTCAGATTATAAATTTTCAAAAGATCTTTTTGTTAAGTCTCCGGCAGTAAACAGTAGAAGTAGAGCCAATAATTTCCATAAACATGCATTAGTTAAGCATAACTCTGTCTATTCCCCCCCCCATAGGAGATCTGATATTTTTAGGAAAAATTCTTGTGAAGTAGAAGACTCAATTCGACAAAGAAATATTCCTACATACCCAAATCAATTATATTCTGAAGGGGAGATCACTAATCTAGATCTTAAAGACGATTGTATAGAAAGAGTTCAAAGTGTTTGTGCAGGTTTCAGGATAATTTGCAGATGGAACAGAGTTGGAGCCTCAATTTTTGAGATAGCTACCTGGTTAAAATCTCAATGGCAAAAAAAGGTAGTGGTATCAATTCTTGCTGAGTATTTCATTTATCTAGATTTCAGTAATAAAGAACTTAAAAAATAGATACTATCAGAAGGCTGCCCTAAATACAGAAGTATATCATTTACTATTTTTTACTGGATCCCCCTTTTTAACCTTGAAAACCTCACTGACTTTATGGTGGACAAAGCAGTTCTCCTTCAAAACCTCCCCCTAGAATGCACGTGGTAGGAAACTCTTAGAAAAATAGGTAATAGCATTGGCAAGTTTATAGGGACAATTCAAAATGAGCATAATCAAGCAAAAAAAATAATTATAGTCAAAATGAGTCTACATACAAAGACAATCCCTCCTATCAGATTATGTTTTAAATCAAGCATGGTGGTCATCAATCCCACTATTGTTGATGACTATCTAGAGGAGAGGGAAGATACCCCTGCCTGCCCTATCAGTTCAATAGAAACCCCTAATTACCATACGGAGAATAAGGACATTAAGGTAGATTTCCTTGAGCATAAGGGAGGGTTTGTTATCTGTAATACTCAATTCAAGAATGTGGTGAATGCACAATCATTTCCCAAGCATAGTAACCTTCAGATTACACCCCCGGTTGTAGGATTTGGAAAGGAGGATCAGAATATAATCAAGATGGAAGAACATAGCCCTAGAAAAACATTTGATTATGTACAAACCTCTGAAGTAAAAAGGGATGATGATACTGTGGTAGCACCCAGGGTAGTTTAGACAGCTGTCAGTGAAGAAGTTGCACATTGTAATAATAAATCTAATAATAATCTTTATAATACATATGGGATTTTAGAAATCACTCAAGAAAGTGAATATGCCACTTATGTTATAAAAATCATCGAGAACCAAGATTTAGGTTCAAATAGGAGTAAAGATGAGGAAAATCAAGATGCAATGATTGTGATAAGTAAAGTGACCAAGATCAATAATGATCAAATACCCAATCAGAGCACCTCAATTGAAAACAAGGGCACATAAATTTTAGTAAATATAAGAAATTTTGAGGAGGATACTTTGGCTGATATAGAAGATGAAGAATAGAAATGTGAGAGAGAGGTCAACAAAATTTCAAAGTATTTAGGTGAAAAAGTCACAAGTGATTTAATGGATTTATTTCTGGATGAAATCTATGACAGGGATGAACTAGTTCTACAAAGGAATCTTTTAATAAAAAATATTAAGGTAGGTAAGGAAGCAAGGACAGATAAATTAGAAGAATTACTTGAGCAACAATAGGGAACAAAGCCTCAAGTTACCAGGGCTTCTCCCATATCTATGCCTATAGAAATAGAATCTCTCAACGAGGAATTTGGATTTAGCCCCGAAAACATTGTGGAGGATTACGGAAAAGACAATATAGATCATGAAGATTCACTCATTAATTTAGCTATGGGGCAAGAAGACTATGTACAGATTGGCCTAACAGAGAAGAATCTTGGGAACAATGAATAGACAGAAGATGGACAAGATATTCTCAGTTGTATGAGTGGGATAACCAACAAGGATAGACAGCTAGGTATTGCTATGAATAGGGAGGGTCTATCCTATCCAATTACCCTCAAAAATAAGGAAAAAAGAGGTAGAAAATCTATTAACGAGTTGAGAACTTTAGCTGATAATGCTGATAATTAGCAAAAATTATCTGACATATTGTATGCTGGGAAGGGGAAGAGCCTTCCCAAAGAACAATGAAAATAACCACCTGGAATGTTAGGGGCCTTATTGCCCCTAACAAAAAAAGGTTAATTAAAAGATGTCTTAAAACATTTGAATCAGAAATAATAATATTATAGGAAACAAAGTTAAATAAGGAGGAAAGCTTGAAGTTTAGCCTCAAACTAGGTATCTGGAAATCAGAAATAGTTCACTCAGTAGGAGCATCTGGGGGACTGGCTGCCATATGGGATCCTAGGAAAGTAGTGATTGAGGTAATTTCAAAACATAATAATTGGTTACTAATTACAGTTAACAGTTTAAGGACAAATTTAAAATTTAAACTCATTAATATATATGGTCCTACCCATAATGTAGATAAGAGGAAAGTCTGGCAGGAAATTCAGAATCAATTGTCATCCTTTCCCAATGACACCCACATATTAGGTGGTGACTTTAATGCAATTCTAGAGAGCATTGAAAAATTTGGTGGTTCACAATATATTTCACAATCACAGAAGAACTTTAGTCAATGGGTCCTAGATAATAATTTAATAGATATTAACACCAGTAATGGCATTTTTACCTAGAATAATAGAAGATCGGGCTTCAGCCACATTGCTGAAAGACTCGATAGATTCTTGATTAATGGAGACATGGGAAATCTTAATCATAATATAAATGCAAAAATCCTCACCAATGCAGGGTCGGACCACTTTCCTGTAAGACTCTCCATTAAGGAAAACTATAAACCCCCTAGAAATCCATTCAAATTTGAATTCATGTGGTTTCAAGATAAGGATTTTATGCCGCTCCTAGAACAATGGTGGAAATAGATAAAAATTACTGGATCAAAGATGTATTGCTTAGTAGCGAAACTAAAGATCATTAGGCACAAGATCCTGGACTGGAACAAGGATAAATTTAATAATATTTTTGAACAAAAAAGCAACATTGAATATGAAATTGACTATCTAAATAAGGTAGTCATAGAATATGGGATGAATGAAACAAGTTATTTAAGAGAAAAAGAGCTTATGGCGGAACATGCAGAGATCTTATTAAAGGAAGAAATATATTGGAAATAGAAATCTAGAGGAAATTGGTTGAAAGAAGGGGATTGCAATACAAAAAAATTTCATAACAGCACAAACAACAAAAGAAGTATAAATAAAATAGCCAAAATACGTGACAATAATGGTAATCTCATAGATGACCCCAAACTCATTGCTGAACAATTCATTAACTTCTATCACAACCTCTTTAACAACCATGAATTTTCTGATCTTATAGCACAGAATGAAATGCTCTCATCCATTCCCAAATTGATTTCTGATGCAGATAATAAATGGTTGAACAAAAAATTTACCATTGAAGAAGTTAAAAAAGAATTATTCCAATTACAACCAGAAAAAGCCCCAGGACCAGATGGTTTTCATGCAGAATTCTTCCAAAAATGCTAGCACTTTTTGGGGGAAGATTTATGGCAAGTAGTGCAAGCCACTAGAAATTCTAGCACACTATTATCCAAAATCAACAATACCTTCTTAACTCTTATCCCTAAGAAGAATGATTGTATCGAACTAGGGGACTTTTGCCCTATATCCCTTTGTAACACTATTTATAAAATCCTCTCTAAATGCTTAGCAAATAGACTTAAAACCTTTCTGCCTTTCGTTTATCTCAGAAGAACAAACTGGCTTTGTCCCTAACCACTCAATCTTAGATGGAATCGTAATAGCCCAAGAAATAGTTCACTCAGCACAATATAACAAAGAATCTTGTATGCTAATTAAAATTGACATGCAAAAAGCGTATGACAAAGTAGACTAGAGATTTTTATGCAAAAGCCTAGTAGCTTTTGGATTTTCTAAACAATGGATTAATTTAATCTTTAGCTGTATATCTACACCCGAAATTTCACTCCTTATCAATGGTACTCCTGAAGGTTTCTTTGAAATTTTTTGAGGTATTAGACAAGGGGAGCCCCTCTCTCCCTTCCTTTATGTAATCATGGCTGAAGCTTTAGGTAGATATATAACAAAGGTTCACATAGAGGGTAAAATTTCAAGAATCAAAGTTACAGAACATGTCCCTAATATAACACACCAGAAATTCACTGATGACACCATACTTCTAGGAGCATCCACAAGTAGGTAAGCTAAAGCATTCAGAGATGCTTTGGATGTTTATATGAAGGCATCAAGGCAGATAGTCAATCCTAATAAATCTGAAGTTTTTTTCATTAACACACCCCCAGGTAGAGCAAGGCAGATTTGCAATACCCTGGGCTATAAAATTGGCAAGTTCCCTTGAAAATACATAGGTATACCCCTAGATAATGGATTTCATAGGGAAAAGTTATGGGAACAAGTGATTTCCAAAATCCATTCTAAAAAAAGAAACTGGAAAGGTAAATGGCTCATGAAAGCTAGAAGGGCAACTATGATTAAGTTTGTTTTGACAGCCATACCTACATATCAGATGTCAGTACTACCTCTTCCTATCAATGTTAAAGCTAGTTTAGACAAGCTTTTTAGAGATTTCTACTGGCAAGGACCATCAGAGGAAAAAAAGTTAGCCCTCATAAAATGGGATAATTTGTGTAAACTAATTTCCCTAGGTGGATTAGGTATAAAAAATCTTCAATGGCAAAATAGAGTACTGGGTGCCAAACTCATCTGGAGGCTATACAAGGATTCAAGTAGAAAATGGGCCACAATCCTTTTGCACAAATATATCCCAAATGCGGACCCTATCAATATCTTCAGATCCTGATCCCATGTAAAAGGATCCCATATTTGGAACTTTATTAAAGAATCTAGAGGAGTTATTAACAATGTACTCACGTGGGATATTGGTAAGGGGGACAAGGCTCTTTTTTGGGAAGACTCTTGGGGTGGTTACACCCCCCTTGCTAAGTTAGGTTTCTCTCAAGGTTTCTTAGATTCCTGTAAAAATATTAGAGGCCCTTTTTTGAAGGATTATACTCTTCCCGAAGAGGATCTAGGTTGGAAAATAGTAAATGATATTCCAATAGAGAATGAGGAAAAACAAAAGCTTATTGGCATTCTCAAAGATAGAGTAGTTACTATCAAAAATAAGGAAGATAATCTTATATGGGCCAGTTCAAACAATGGAATATATAATGTGAAGGATGGTTATAAAACAATTGTGCAAGAACATAATCTGGATTTCCTAGATATCCCTCTAAACTTATGTTGGCATAAAGCGTGCCTACCTAAAGCGGGAATGTTCCTCTGGACAACATTACAAAAGAAAATCCTAACTGCAGATAGATTAAGGAGGCTAGGCTATGAGGGCCCCTCAAGATGCCCTTTATGTGAATCTCAAGAAGAAGATGCCAACCACCTACTCATAAATTGTACATTTACCCAGAAGTATTGGAAATGGCTGTGTAAATGTCTGGACTGGCATGCAGCTATGCCTTTTGATCTTGTGGATTGCCTTAAAGCATAGCCATCTCTTAATAAAGATAGCATGTACAAAGATATATGGGTCATTTCTCCCTCTATTTTAGTATGGGAAATATGGAAAGAATGAAACAGAAGAATCTTTACTAACCAAAAGCTTGGTTGGACAATGATTATCAACAAAATAGAAGCGTCAATCATTGAAGTAATAAATAATAAACTAAGAGATAAGATGAGTATGGAAAATTCATTTAAACAATGGGACAATAAGATTAGAAACCTCTGGCCTCGATTAGCAATTCCACCATTATATGGAAGAGGGGGTAACAAATCAAAATCAGATAGAAGTATATGCAAATGGTCATCCCCCAAAGATGGATGGTATAAACTAAATTTTGATGGGGCCTCTCGAGGCAACCCTAGCATAGTAGGTATTGGTGGGATAATACACAATTGGAATGGAGAAATCATATCCAAATTTGCTAGGCCCATCAAACCTACAACTAATAACATGGCGGAGTGTAAGGCTGTATTAGAAGGACTCAAATTATGTAAACAACTAGGCCTCTCTAAAGTTGAAATTGAAGGAGATTCTCAAATTATAATTAATGCTATCAAAACTAGAAAGACTCCAAACTGGAAACTCAACTCAAAATTAGAAGATATCATTGACATCCTTGACACCATTCCCCAATTTGAAATCAAACCTATTTATAGGGAAGGTAATACAGATGTGGACAAGCTTTCTAATCAAGGTGCTAATGGGGATATTGTGTAAACATCCTATCAATAGTAGTTAATCTATAGGACCCCTCATAGCATAATCTAAGCTTCACCACGAGTTTCAAATGACAAATTTTAGACTCTTACATTTATAAGTTCATGCATCATCTACTTAGTATTATAGTTTTAGAGAATAATTTTGATTTCAAATCATGGGTATAAAAATGCATAATTAGATTTCTTGGATTGAAGATATATTTAGAAACAGTCACAGGGTGATAAGCCCTTAAGTACAACCATGCCTTTTAGCATATCTCTATCCTCATGAGGATATATGGAGTTAATTTTGGATAACTAGACCTATTCAGGTATAACATCCCCTAATGATATAAAAAAGAGCGGACTCTAACTTATCAACATAATCCTCCTCGAATAAAATATATATGAGCAAGAGATAGGATACATTCTACAATTTTGAAATATACTAACCTCATTTTATGAGTTTTTGTAGTACCTCATATATTATTAGCAACCTCTAGACCCAACAGGCTTAAGAATCTTATGATTTCATGATTAGGGCTTGTATGTCACCTCACCTCTGTTTCCTCATGCTCCAGTGGAGTAGCTCTATCATTTGGAATTTTTAGAAATCATTTAAAGGGGTAGGCTAGCTCGAAATAGGATAATCCCCCCGTCGATAGTAGAACTGTCCTCAGGGTCTTCCCTCTAATGAAGCAGTGTATAAGATTAGCATTTACTATCTAGATTTCTCCTAAGTTTCTATACTTCTCATTACCTTCGGCCCCTGGCAATAAGCTTAGAACCCAGCAGGATATCCTCTCGATCATAAAAGGTCCTCCTCCTCGCATAGGTAAACATTCTACCCTATTCTAGTAATAATCTATGATAATAAGCTTTTTTAGCCCATTCCAATCTCACCAGATTACTTGTAAATAGAGTGAAGATTTAATGATTATGCCTGATTTTTTTAGATGCTCTAGATGATGTCTTAAATAATTACTACTAATTGACTAAATCCATAATTAGTGATCCAGATAGATCATTCAGGACATCAAGAAAAGGGTAAGCTACAACTTCAATGATAATCATTACAATATGCCGAAGCTAAATCTATATTATAAAAAAATACAAGATCACTATGATAATGTATCTAGAAACAATAGTCCCTTTAGAAATCTAGTAAGCAATGATTAATTAATATGGTCACCTCGCTCCAGAAGAAGAGTTTAGTCATGACGAATCTCAGGAAATTGATCATTAGATATCGAGATGATTCAAATACAATATATGATGATGAATAGATGGATAGAAAATTAATCATGGAAATTACTTCATGTATAGTCCCAAGACTTATAAGCAACCCGTAGCTTGACACAAACTTATCTCTCACAAAACTTCACCAAGTCCCAAGTTTTCGCCAAGCCATGGAATCAAGATTGATCACTTTCTCCACTAAAGGAAATAGAGCGATGGCTTTTAGAGGACACATCTTACTTGAACGGTGGAACCAGGTCCTAAATCCCCTGCCAGACTCGTCTAGAAGGGTAGTAGAGAGAGCCTTGGGCGACCAAAACTTTGACAACAATTATACATTTAGAACCAATGGAGCGATTATAGGACAGTTCATTGTGTGTGATGATGAATATCACCTTCATGAAATTAAGATCTAATAGCAACAATTGAAAGTAAATATAATGCAAATCTAATTAGAATTGAAACTATGATCTATAACATCTCATGGTTCTCTAGAAAGAGGTGGTAAGTGAAGCTCTCAACTCAAATCCTCACTAGTGACACTTCTAAAATGACAAATTATGCTTCTACTATGCTTCTACAATACTCATTCAATACTTAAGCTAGCTCAAATTGACAAAATTACAATGATAATTGCTATAAATGCTCTTAATTACTCTTAGAATGCTCTCAATTGCCTATAGTAACAATGCTTTGCAAATGAAGTTCTAAGATGATAATTGCTCTCAAAATGCTTCATATTTATAGTAATTTCCCAAGGGTAGGGGGTGGAGTGAAGTAATCATGATTTACCTTAGGTTGAGTCAAATACTTTGCTTTGTTCATAAATGAGGGGACAATGAGGGGACAATCCTTTAGATGGTCTCAAAGCTTTGGACACTTTAAAGGTTTGAGTGATTTATGTCTTTTTGTCCTCAATTCTTATTGGTTGCTCAACTTTGTTGAAAGAAATTAGGAATTATTAAATTCAATTAATTAATTAAATTTAGCCATGTAAGGGTAATAGGTTCATTTTGATTTTTGATTTAAACAACTATACAACTAATTGATTAAAATCAATTATGTAGTGGTTTTCACCCCTTTAAGCTTTCATTTAATTATTTAACTTATGTATGCAAAATTAGGTGAATACTATTCTAAATGATAAATTAACTATTCTAAGATTAATAAATCTATCTAATTAGCAAACTACAATGAAAAATACAATCAAAATGAAGCTAAAATAACATTTTACCTTCACCTACAATGTAGCTTGTCTCCATTGCTCTCCTAGCCTTGATTTCTTGAAGATGTTGAACTCTCAGATTTCCAAATGAAGCCTTTCCCCAAGATGCTACCAAAGTGTGGAGATTTGATGATGAATGCAAGGAAGCTTAAAGCTTGATTATGCAACTAATGGATGGAATACAAGATGGATTTGATGATAATATGGATGCTTGATTTCTCTTAGAATGCTTGGATGCTTGATTGCTTGATTGCTTGAATGCTTGATTACAAAAATACCTATTAGCTCACAAAGGGGAAATGAGGCTCCTTTTATAGATTTTTGGAGGATCTAGGCCTAGGTGGCACAATCCTACAGTGGAGAATGAAAGGTGGAAGATCCTAGGGCTAGGATTGACTTGGTTGAAGGAGTTGAGAGAAAGGGGGATGTAGTTGGAGTGTGAGAGGGAGAATAGGGATGATGTTCCTCTCACATTGACATGGAGGAGAACAAGGTGGAAGGGAAAGACACATGTCAAGTGTCTCACAAAGACCAAAGAGAGAAAGAGGGAGAGACCT
The DNA here is from genome assembly GCA_027943335.1 of Chamaecyparis obtusa. Lineage (NCBI taxonomy): Eukaryota > Viridiplantae > Streptophyta > Pinopsida > Cupressales > Cupressaceae > Chamaecyparis > Chamaecyparis obtusa. Next base: position 214,469 of record BSBK01003732.1, on the reverse strand, counting down.
TTTCCTCATGAGGACTCTTTGCACAAGTGTCCTATGAGTCACCTTTGACCCTTAGAGGTGGCTTGAGAAGCCCCTTAGGAATAGGGCATGTCTCTTGACTTGGTTTAAGAGAGGACATGTGGTCATGAGACCAAGTCCTATGAGGCCACATAGCCCTTAAGAATAGGACATGTGTGGGTGAGGATAATTACTAATAAATAATTAATAATAATTATTTATTTTAGCCAAAGTGATGTGTCAGGTGACTAGGTAGGTGAGGTGGACTAGGGAACTTAGTCATATTTAGGTGATTGTGTATTTAATTAAATCACTTTAATAAGACTAATCAAAAGACTTAGGATAGAGGAATAGACTATAGTGAATTTACTATATAAATTGAATAATTTATTTAATAAATAAAGGAATAAATATTAATTAAATATTAAATATTTAATTAATTTATAAAGTCAATATTAATTAAATAATAAATATTTAATTAATTAATGAAGCCATATTTAAGTGTATACATTTTGCCCCTCTTTGAAATAATGTGCATGTCACATTGTTTCAAAGAAAATTTCAAGTATTTTGCCCCTGCCCCAGACAATGTCTGAAATGACCTAAGCATGCCCCCTCGAGAGATTGATTTACAAAAAAGATTATTTCATTTTTATTGTTTTTATTATTAGTATTTTTTTATTTTTTTTTGTTGGATAATCAATCTCACAAAAGAAACATGAGAAAAGATGGGTGAAACAGAATAAAAATGAGAGGTAGGGTCCACACACCAAGCACATAGGGTCCACGGGCTATAAATAGGGGTAAGGGGTCCATAATAAGCTCATTGTGCAGACTTATCATTTGGAGATCAGAGCACGAGAGAGAAAAGAGCAAAGCCACCAGGATGTTGTTTCCATTGTCAGATCACCACTTCGAGAGGGCCAGACGCTTCCAGCGACCACCCGATTCAAGTGAGCCAGTAGGTGATTCAATCCTCTTTGTCAATTTGATGCTTTTGAATGATTTACAGTAGATTTGTAGCATGTTAGGCTAGATCTAATCTTAGGTTTAGATTAGAAAAAAATTTGTTCTTAGTCAGAATATGAATGTGCCATTGCGGTGCATGAATGCGCAACAATTAGCAATGTTTGCATAGAAAATACAAACTTCTACGCATTCGTTTAGGGTAGTGGCGCATGCATGTTAGAATCAAATGTTTGTGGCGCAAATGTAGATTAAAAGTGCACATTGGTTCTTTCGGCGCATTGGTTTCGAATTGTTGCGCAAATGTGCAATAAAATTGCACATATAGGATTTTCTGCACAAATGTGAAAGGTTATGGCGCATGCATTTTTCTGTGCTGCGCATTTGTTTTATGGATAGAATTTGGTCAAATTAGAAATTCAAATAGGTCAAACTAGATGTCGATAAGCCGATTTGATCCGTCGGCGGTTAAATTTGATCGATTAGGTCAAGATAGGCAACATTGTAACATGGTTGCTAGTCAACCAATCTTGATACTAGATGATTGATAAAATCATCTGTTAAAACATGTGATAGAACATGTTTGTAGTTGATATAATAGGATAGATAGATGTTGTAGATCAGTTTATCAAAATCTGATAGCTTGATTTTATTTGATTTGTATAGGAGGATATTATAGATATTCTGATGTCATGGGAGAGATATCCCATCACATAGAATCTGAGACCGGCGTTGTCAAAGACTAACAGACTCCTGATTGGTGCATCCGACCTATATCATGTGATTTACATGCCTGAGATTAGGGTGAACCGAAGTATGATGATGACACTAGCAAAGCGTTGAAACTCGGAGATGAGTACCTTCCATCTTCCAATAGGGGAGATGACTGTTACACTAGAGGATGTATATCGCATCCTCCGGCTTCCTATCATAGGGGAGTTAGTACATTATGATCGACATGATGAAGTGACGGAGTGTAGAGCCATCTTTGGAGATGATGACATTGATGAGGGGGAGATCAGCTGGGAGGACATGGTGGATTTGTATGAGCCTCTACCAGTGGTACTAGCTGGAACGATTGGGGGTTTCATTTTCCTTGATCGTAGATCACATGGATTTGCAGTTGGATGGGGCCGCACTCTACAGTGGATGATGGATGGGACCCATTTTTCTTGGGGGGTTTGTTTATTAGCGCACCTATATCATGATCTGCATCAGGTGGTGTATCATAGAGGAGCATCACTATCAGCAGGCATCACATTACTCCATGTTTGGGCATGGGAGCACATTGCAGTGACACAACCTATAGCCATTAGATTCCATGGCCTAAGATAGCTGTATATCCATTTATATTCATTAGTTTTGTCTCAGGCAAAATTGGGTCATTTAGAGTTTTGGCGGTACACCTTTGATACTTTGGATACAGTGACATGGAGACCATACCTAGGCTATGAGCCTTGGGATGATGAGCAGCAACTGGATTTTGTTTTGAGTCATGATGGCTGATAGGGTGGATACCCTTTATATTGGAGAGATAGGTACTTAGCCAGGTTCTATGCCAATTTGGCAAGATCCAGGGCATGCCCCAGGGAGTGACAGAGTTCTCTAGGACTCATCAAGAGAGACGGGACTAGGGACCTATGGCGTCATTTGATGTGGCCTGACAGGAGTTTTTGGACATGCCATTCTAGGCATGGATGATGCGACAGGGTGTTGTGGACCCAAGTATGACAGTAGATCTAGAGCAATTTCTGAGAGACTTTCCTATTCCTCGTTTGACGGATCCAGTAGTGAGGCCACTAGAGAGAGATCCATCAGATAGACATCATGGGAGACACCGAGGGTGAGATAGGAGGGGATGAGGGAGAGGTGATGGCAGTGATGGTGGAGGAGGTGATGGAGGAGATGGGGGGAGAGGTGATAGGACTAGTCCTCAGATGAGAGGAGGCAATGTGAGACAGAAGGGATTGATGCCACCCCCAGCTAGACATGGACAAAGATAGCCTCCAACATAGCTAGCATAGCTAGTACAGCCAGCTATAGGAGCTCCACTATAGGTTCCAGTAGCTTAGGTACAGATACTAGCTACCCCAGTACAAGGAGCAGTTGTACATGATGATGTAGATATATTATTAGCTCAGGGTGGAGTAGTACAGGGTGGACAGATCCCTGATGATGGATTGGATGAGTAGGATGCCCCTATGGAGGATGTGGATGTAGATGCTCAGGAGGAGCCAGCAAAGATGGATATCGGGGGACAGGATCCCTACTTATAGAGAGATGCTACAGAGGAGGAGGATCCTATTGCTAGTTTGACTAGCAATGACACAGGTTCAAGCAGATCGTGTTCCTGGTCTAGAGTGGTAGATTGAGAGGCTAGAGAGCCAGATGGGACTACTTATGCATGAGCATGATGCATCCATTGAGATACTTAGGGAGTTAGAGATGTTACTAGATGAGCTACAGCGCACAGAGGATTTGGGTCCCCATGAAGATAGCATTAGAGCCATGATACATGCCGGGAAGGAGATATCCTACTGGCAAGAGGCTTACAGACAGGTGGTCCTAAGGGATCAGTGGATTGGGAGCTACAGAGAGAGCTCAGTGGCTATTAGGACTATGATGTATGAGAGAGAGGCACCAGCTGGTGGTGGAGGTGTATCATCATGCCCTCCTAGAGCACCAACAGGTTCAGGAGATCAGGGTGGATCTTCAGCATCAGGTAGTTCAGCAGCATAGGGCCACATTGCATCTTGTAGATAGTGATAGACAGAGTCTGGAGGCAGTGGCTCATAGATTTGAGAGATCATTGTATACATTATTGTACCATTTTATCATTGTATCATTATATTTTTGACTTGATGGACACTGACATTGGATATATTGTTATATTTCTTTATATCATTGGACATTTGGATAGTTTTATTGTGTTCTTATGGACTTTATATGATTGACTCTATATGATGGATTATATATATATAGTTATGCAGTTCTATCATGATTTACTTTGATGATTTATATACATGTGCGTACTGACATATGCAGGATGTGATGTTTTACTTTAATATGCATAGAATGTATGTCTTAGAATGCAAAATGTGTTATATTCTATTTGATGTTATTAATGCTTAATGATCTTTCATATGATGTTGATATAAATGCATGTCTTAAATGATTTTAAACTATACAAATGATGTGTGATGACTAATGAAATGATGTAATGAACAATGTGGATAATGGATTATAAAGGGATGGTTAATAAAGATGTAAATGAATAATGATTTGAAATACATGTAATGGATAATAAATAAATGATGTAAAATGCATATAATGGATAATAAATGAATGATATTAAAATGCACATAATAGATAATAAATGATGAAGGTAATAAATGAATGAATGATAATAAATGATGTAAAATGCATGGCCTAAATGAATTGAGTAAATGTTTGTAAGATGCAAGATAAAAACTTAATGTTTTTTGTTGTCCAAATGCCCTCAACTTAAATAAAAATGTATCTGACACAAGAAGAATGGACTAGGAGAATCGATAACCTAAGAAGAAAGATAACCTACAAATCCCTATAAAAGGAGCACTGATATGAAAGTCATGAACTATTTAAATAAAATGCCATATGAAATGAGTATATCTCCACAACTTCAGGTAACATCTTATAACTTCATAATAACTTGGAATTTGATTTTCATCATTGAGCTCGTTATGTTGCAAGGAAATGCAAGCATCATGGTATAATTAAACCAGGATGACCTGACCACTTCTTGCATGGAGTTTAATGTAGCAAAATTGACAAGCATCTAGGTATAATTGAGCCGAGATGACCTGAGTTTCATTTTCATAACAAACAAGGAATATTTCCCCCCTCCATTGGGGAACAAATATTTGGATTCGAGGTATGTGTTGTGTATCACCATAAATAGCATTTGTAGAGAAACGTGATTTGTATGTTGTCAAATACTATTAAATTGATGAAGTCACTTATGCACAGACACCCCAATTATTTGTTCCTTCGATTTCAACAGAAAATATCCCAACAAATAGCAATCAAAGAAAAATATCATGCCCCATCCTGGCTATCCTAATCAATGACATATTAGAGTTTCAAACTCATGTTAAAGATATCACAGAATAGCATAGGAAACATGATAACAATGAAATCCAGATATGAATCCATAATCTACAACAAATCATTCTAACATTCCTGTCATGAATATACATTTCTTTTGCCAAAAGATAGTGTAAGATATAGTGATTAGTTCAATTGATGATGTATAGTCAAGAATCGATAGATAAACAACCATGTTGTGAAGGATAGATTACAGATTTCGATTCATCATAAAGATATCATTGTGAAAGAATGTTTGATTGTGTTTACTTTGTCTGGTGAAAATACTCCATTGTGTCCTCTAAGGGTCATGACTATCATAGATCCACTTCCAGAACTAGGTCGAGGACGTGCCCCCAGCTAGGTGATGGACTGACTTATTATGGATGAAGAAAGATGCAACAAGACTAGGATGAAGACCATGACAAATGATCAAGCTATGATGGGGTTTTATTATGGGTATATACAATGGATGGTGTATGAACCGGCCATTTTATTATGATATGTACATGGTGGGTATGGGGACTGACTAGCCGTTTTATTGTGGATATATACAATGAATGGACAAACTAGAAGAATCCTAATAGATAAAGGAGCTAACATGATACACATGGTGCCTATTTCCAAGTTTTCACCACATGCTTTTATTGCAATTTTTCTTTTGATTTTTTTGATTTTTTTTTTTAGATTTTCACAATTTTTTGTATTTACAAAATATATACATAGCCCTTGCATTGGGATTTCAAGGATAGAACTTCTTGAGATGGATACTGTTAAGAGGTTCATCCAAAGGATCTCCCTCAGGTGTGGACAATTGATAAGCCCCAGAACCATAAACTATTGTAACTACAAAAGGACCTAACCAATTGGGTTCGAACTTGCCCTTCTTCTCATGATGCAATTGATTCTTTGGATTTTCTCGAAGAACTAGGTCACCCAACTAAAAGTCTCTGATCTTTACCTTGCTGTTATACTGACGAGACATACACTATTGATAGACTTTCAAATGATCAAAAGCTCTCTGATGACATTCATCCAACAGCTCCAGTTCAGTCCACCGTGCAACTCTATAGTCTTCATCAGGAATCAAATCTTTGAGAGTGACACGAAGTGAAGGCAACTTGACCTTGAGGGGCAGGACTACTTCAGATCCATAGACAAGGGAATATGGGGTGGCTCTAGTTGGAGTATGGATGGAGGTACGATAAGCCCATAAGGCTGGATTCAGTTGGATATGCCAGTCATGGCCAGCGTCATTGACAGTCCTTTGTAGGATTTTAACAATAGTTTTATTTAACGCCTCAGCTTGGTCGTTTCCTTGGGGATAGTATATGGTGGAATAGTTATGGGTGATATGGAATTTTGCACACAGTTCATCCATGTCCTAATTTTGAAATTGTTTCCCATGATCAGCAATGAGATACATAGGTATACCATATCTACAAATGATATAATTTAGGATAAACATGGATATTTGTTTCCCCGTGGCGATAATCAATGGAACAACCTTAATCCATTTAGTAAAATATTCTATCATAGTGAGAATCCATTTGTGGCCATTGGAAGATGAAGGGTTGATAGCATCCATGAGGTCGAGTCCCCACTGACTGAATGGCAAGGTAGTTGTAAAAGGATGTAACTCTTGTGCTGGAGCATGAATAAGGTTTCCATGTATCTGAGATTTCTTGCATGCTCTAGCAAAATGAAAGGAATATGTTTCCATGGTAGGCCAATAATAACCCATACGCATGAGTTTCTTAGCCAAAGAGAGACCACTCGAATGTGTCCCACAAATACCCTCATGTACATCTCGCAAGGAAGTTTGAGCTTCATCATGCTCGAGACATCAAAGGAGAGTACCGTCAAGACCTCGCCGATAAAGGGTATCAGATATTAGGACATAGTGAGAGGCTTGGTGGAGAAAAGTTCATTTTGGATTGCAGGATAGGTCAGGGGGTAGAATGTCATTTTTCAGATAGGAATAGATTTTTCCATAGATTGGGGAATTATGTCCAATTAGATGACATATAATACCTGTATCAGGATCATCATACGCAAGACAAGTCAGGGATTCCACCAAGAACTCAAAATGTACCTTGGTATCTTCTATATCAAACAAAGAAGCAATCATTGCCATTGCATCGACAACCTTGTTATCATGCTAAGGAATCTATTCAAAAGTGATGACTGAGAAATACTATTTTAAGTCATCAACCATACGTTTATATGGTAATAATTTATCATCTTTAGTCTGATAATCATCATTAACCTAGTTTATGATCAACTGAGAATCCCGATAGACATTTATTTTAGTTACTTTCCATTGTAAAGCCATCTTTAACCCAATTCAATAAAGCTTCATATTCTGCTACATTGTTGGTCCAAGGAAAGAGCAGCTTGTAAGATTTTGGAATTGTGTATCCTTGCGTTGTGACAAAAAGAATACCAGCTCCTAAGCCTTGTTGAGTATATGATCCATCAAAGTATAGTTTCCATGTTTGTGTAGATAAAGCCAAGATGTGTGCATCAGGAAACTTTATGTGTATAGGTTGGTCTTCTGTTAATGGAGCATCTACTAGCTAATCTGCTATCACTTTAATAGCCTTCCTATCTACATATTCAATATCGAATTCACTAAGTAGCATGACCCACTTAGCCAATCTATCTGTCAATGTTGTCTTGCTTAATAGATACTTTAAAGGATCAATCTTTGTGATGAGCTTGATTGAATGTGACAACATGTAATGTCACCAATTCTATGAAGCGAAAACAATGGCCAGACATGCTCGTTCTATAGGATTAGTTTAGCTCATATCCCACTAGGGTGCAACTGATATAATAGATGGCTTTTTCTTTTTTTTCATGATCTTGCTGAGCCAGAAGAGCACCTAGTGAGACTATCGTAGCTGAAATGTAGAGCAAGAGTGGCTTGCCCAGAATTGGTGACATCAAAGTTGGAGGATTCACCAGATATTGCTTGATTTTGTTGAAAGCTGCTTCACACTGATCATCCCATTGGAATAAGATATTTTTATGCAACAAATGTTGAAAGGGATGACTTCGATCTGCTAATTGAGAAACAAATCTTCAAATGGATTGGAGATGTCCCTACAAGGATCTTCACTAACTAATGTTAGTGGGTGAAGCCATCTCCATTATTGCTTTAACTTTTTCTGGATATACTTCGATTCCTTTGGCTAAGATAATGTATCCTAACAGTTTACCGAATGTAACTTTGAATGCACATTTCTTTGGATTGAGTCGAATCTAATACTTTTCCATCTGGGTGAATATTCTATCCAACACTCTCAAATGACCAACTCTATCTTTGGATTTTACTAAAATGTCATCAACATAATCTTCCATAATGGTATGCATCATATCATGAAAGATTGTGGTCATTGCTCTTTGGTAAGTTGCTCCAGCATTTTTGAGGCCAAAAAGCATCACATTCCAGCAGTATGTACCCCATGGACAAGTAAAAGTAGTCTTTTCTTGGTCTTTCGACGCAATCTTGATTTGGTTATAGCTAGAAAATCCATCCATTAATGATAACATCTCATGCCCAGCTGTCAGATCAAAAATAATATCAATATTTGGCAGAGGAAAGTCATCTTTTGGAAAAGCTTTATTAAGATCTCAAAAATCAATACAAATCCTGATAGACTTGTTTGGTTTGGAGACTGGGACAATATTTGAAATCCACTCAGCATAATCAATAGCACAAATGAATCCAACATCTAGGAGCTTCTTCAATTCTGCTTTAACCATTAGTGCAATGTGTGGGTGCATCTTGCGGAGCTTCTGCTTGACTGGTTTTACACTTGGTCTAATAGATAAATGATGCATAATGAGATTTGGATCCATGCCAGGCATATCAGCATAGGACCAAGAAAAGTCGATTTGTCTTTCTTTGAAAATTTTTGCAAAAGCTTCTTTCTCTGATGCTGTCAAGGATGCTGCTACTTTGAGGATGCACGGAGATGCTTCTATTCCAATGTTAAGAGGTACTGTTGGTTCTATAAGAAAAGTAGATTTCTCTCGATATAGATAATTGGGAAGAGTGTCAATCCTTCCATTGTCAGGCACCTTAGAGAGGTTTTCACCATCAAATGCATCTTTTCTTTTTACTATTTTTGGATCTAATACTGCCACTGAGTGGTTTTCACCATTAGATCTGTTGATTATTTTTATATTTTTATGACTGAAAGGATTGGCACTCTCACTAAAGTAGGCCATGTCATTGAGTTCTATCAAAAATCTTGACTTGTGATCTCCTGATGGTAAATGATCTTTGATTCCAAGATAGTCAATGATTGCATCATCATTATGGAATACATCAAGTTCTGGATGATCGGGAGAATCCCCATCCATAAGTTTGGGATGTACAAGGGGCATTGGATCATTCAGGTCAGTTTCAAAGGCAGAGATGGTATTGATGGAAAATTTGTCAAGGTTTATGATGGTATCAGCGAGGTCTATTTCCATACTCTCATCTGATTCATCTATCACAAGATAAAGGTCACTTTCCTCATAATCAACAAAAGTAGTATCACGTGGGACTAATCCTAGTGAGTCAGTCTTTGAACTCTCTCCCTCATGGTAATCATTACTATAGTGATGGAAAACATCAACTCCTATTTCTTTAGTACAATTAGATAGTGAATCCCATTCATAATCATTTGAGTCAGAATCATCATTATCCTCAAGTCTATCAATGATTCTCTGTGCTATCCTTTGTTTCTCTGGATCTACATACATACCATTATTTCTAAATTGTAAGGCAAGAGCTTTAGATATCTCATGAAAAGGTGTGATCTTTTCTTTTCCTTTTGGTTCTTTTGGTCCTTCTCCTTTGTATCCTAATCTTGTAGTATCTCTTTCATAGTTGGGATTTTGCAAAATCAGTTTGATAACACCTTCTCTTTGTAACCCTATAGGTCTAGCACCTTGGTATCCCATCTTTTGTAGCAAAGTATACCCTTTACCATAGACATTAGGTGATATATATTCATGTTTGATATCCCCTTCATTCTTCTGTGACTTAAGCAAATGATTAGCATTACGCTCAGCTACCTCTTTGGATATTGTGCCCCCACTTATAAATGTGTCATAAACAAGTGTTGAAGGGGGTTTTGATTGTTGTTTAGTGATCAAAGATCTACCATATGATCTAGGAGATAAAGGTAACTCTGTGATGCAAAGAGCTTGATCTAAAGTGTATTCTCCCATACTTCTTTCTTTTATGTCTATCTTGATCCCATTTGATTTAGAAGTTGATGCTACATTACTAGGATCACTGGGTATAATTGTAGAAGATCCAGTACGGTTATAAGGTATCAAAGAATCAGATGTCTTCACAGAGCTACAATACTAGAATGGATTAGCATCTCCTTTGATAGTGACCTCCTGACCATTATGAGGGAATTTCAAGCATTGATGATAAGTTGATGGTACAGCTTGCATGGAATGAATCCATGGTCTTCCCAAGAGAATGTTATAAGCAAGATCCATGTCTAGAACTTGGCAAGGTACATCTTTGATTATTGGACCTACTCTAATTGGTAAAATAACAGATCCCTTGGATGACCGCTCTTCCTCATCATAAGCTTTTATCATGATTTTCTTCTTGGGATCAACAACATTTTTAGAGAATCCCAATGCAAGGACTAGTTTCAATGTACAAATATTTAAGCCAGCTCCTCCATCTATTAGTATTTGTTTGATTTTGTGACTCTGGACAAGGACTTCGATATGTAGGGGAGCATTATGAGGTTGGGTAATACCTAAGTCATCATTTTCAGTGAAGGATAGGTAATGCAGAGTTGTTAAATGGCCCACCATAGCTTGAAATTGATCATGATCTAGATTTGTGGGGACCTGAGTCTCTAAGAGAGCTTTTTCAAGGATATCTTTGTGAGATAGGGATAGATGAAAAAGCTCTAAGATGGATATCTGGGAAGTGTTTTCTTGAGTTGTTCCAAAAGGTTGTACTGGTTGGAAATATTTGGTGTAGATGTTGGGACATAAACCAGCTTGTTTTGAGATGTATTCAGTTTGGATTGGACTCCTTGGAGAGTAACTTTGGATTGAGCATGAGTAGTAACATGAACTGGTCGATTCTTTGATTTTCCTTTGATGGTGATGACATTGGCATAATACTTAGAAGGATGACATTTAGAAATGTTACCAACATATCGATATGGAGTAGAATTATAATTAGCTTGATTGTCACTCTTAGTGTTGGAAGAACCTCCTTTTTCATGCTCAGGAAGTGGATCTTTGAAAGTCGTATGTGATTCATTTGAGGTATGTCCGTCAACACTAATTTCACCACTTTCAATTAAGTCTTGAACTACATTTTTTAGTCTTAAGAATTCATTGGTTTTATGTCCTTTTCCTCTGTGAAACTCGTAATAATCATTCACATTCCACCAAGAAGGTTTTACTCTAGGTTCAAAGTCTTTCATTTCAGGAAGTGTAATGAGTTTCTTTGTGATTAACTTCTGTAATGCTGATTCGAGGGATTCCCCTAAAGGAGTAAAATTTCTTCGAGGTGATATAAAAGGAAATCTTGGTTTAGATGAATCTTTGTTGGTGTTTTGATTTGATGTTTGATTGTTGTAGGTTCCTTGAGTAGCATTGGCCTGACTTGTGAGATTGCGAAGGGGTTGTGTTGGTTTGACATTACAATTATCAACAATCCCATCATTGACAATGTTTTTGTTTTTATTCCAGAATTTCGATTTGTCATTGTTGTAGTTGTTGGAATTGGAATTTGAGGACCCAACATTGTCTTTGGAATAAAGTTTGATCTCACCTTTTCAGACCATGGCTGCTTCAATTTTGATACCATTTTCTTTGAGCTTATTGAAGTTTGGTGGACACTACAATTATAACCTATAACTCATTTCTGGTGTAAGGTTATGCACAAAAATATCCATCTTTTCTTGTTTAGGAATCGTTCATGGATATTTGGCAAACAATTGATGCCATCTTTGCAAAAAAGTAAGGAAGGGTTCTCCATTCTTTTGATGTGCATTGCAAAGATCAAGCATAGTGACTTCATGTTTGATGTTATATGAATAATGAGTCACAAATTTGTCAAGAAGCTCATTGAAAGATTTGATGCCTGGGGGTAGTTTGGAGAACCATTCCATGGCTTGTCCTCCTAAACTTCATGGAAATAGTCACATAAGATAAGTGTCATTGTGAGCGACTTCAATACAAGCAACACAAAACTCATGAATGTGGTCTTGTCGATTCAAATTCCCTTTGTATTTGTCAAATTTTGGTACCTCAAAATGAGGAGGAAATGGAATCATTGCTAAATTTTTATCAAAAGGATAAGGACATATATCATCCAAGGAATACTTCTTTGTTGATGATCCAGTTTGGATGTCACAGATTTGTTGTTGAAGCATCTGGATTTGTTGTAGAACGGGATCCAAAGATAACGTGTTTCCTTGAGTGTTTTGGGAAACATTGTTGTGGGAAGCATTGTTTTGAGAAGCATGATTTTGGGAAGCATGGTTTTGCTGATCATTTTGAGAAGCATCGGATGCTTGCTTGGTTTCTTTTTCTCCATGAATATCTTGAGAACTACTAGGAATTTCTTGATTGGTTACAATAGTCGGTTCTAAGATGAGAGATATCAAAATCACTTGGTAGTTTGGCTCCTTGTTGAACAAGCATGAGGAAATACATCTCCCTATCTAGGTCTAGGAGTCTTTCCATGACATGATAAAATCGAGGATCTTGTGTAGCATCCCTAAGTTCTTGATCTGTGGGTTCTTCTTCGGATGTAAAAAGTGAAGTTTTCTTAGGAGCTTCGGGCCATGGATTCTCATCATTACTTTTGTTTCCATCCATTTTGTTTAGGGATTCTGAATCAACGGGTTGTTTTAGTTTCTGAGATCGAGTTTAAACCATAAAATGGGAAAATTGATTTGTGGAATGAAAGATTTTTGATGAAAAGATATGGAAAGAAATGGTTGAGAGAAAAGATAGTGAAAAGGTGTTGAAAAATGATGAGACAACTTGATAAAATCTAAGTCAATAGGAAGTATAGATTTCACTATGATATGACATAGAAAATCAAGAGATAGTAACATAGGTAAGTTTGATTGAGGATGATAGATCCTGATAGGATAAACTCACAAAGATCAAAATCTGATAGATAGGGTAATGTTTCAACACTAAATTTGGAATTTCAGAGGATTAGAAGAAATGATTTGATGATTTTTGGTGGAGAAAGGTTGATGAAAATTGATGAAAAGTGGTAAAAATGGTCAAACTAAAGATCAGAGGTCTGTGTATCTCGAATGTTTTCTAGAATCTTACTAAGGACGAAAATGGGTATTTGAAAAAGTGATTTTGAAAATTTCAAAGTTTGTGGAAATGCTCACTGTTGTAAATGCACAGCAACAAATGCGCAGGATAGATTGATAAATGTGCAACAAAATGAGATAGATGCGCAGCAAGTTGTGACCGATGCATGGAAAAATTATCAGATGCATAGAACAGTTTAATGTATGTGCAACAAATTGGTATGAATGTGCAGGTTTTTGTTTCTAATTGATTTGAATTGCAAGATTGTGGATTTTGTCTAATTTTCTGATTGTTTTCTGGTTTTTGGCAAATGAAAAATGCATAAACACACACACGCAAGACATAAATGATTTTAATCTAAATTTCCAATATGAATGCACAAACACGTTTACAATCCTATGGTTGGCAAGGACAATATCTGCTAAATCCCCACTAGGATAATAAAATCCATCCACGCAAATTCACAGCGGACAGCCTAGGAACTTGGAGGCATGGGCTCCTCCTTACAATGCACTCACTTCTCAGGCACACCAAGTTCTGAATTCAATGGGTCATTACTTCCCAAATAACGGTTATCTCTACTATGAATCGTGAGTAATGTGGGGTGTCTTCATGAGCTTGGGTGACTCCTTGAGCCAGTAGATAGAAGGCTTTTTGCCACTATAAAAAATCTTTTAATAAGGACATCCATTCAGGTGGTTGTGATCAAGTCATTTTTCCAATTAAGGGGGCTCTCCCAATCCTTTCAAAGCAAGGCTTTCACCTCTACTAAGTAGGACTTTAGCACACCACTAGGGTACTGGAGGAGATTTTGGTTGCCACAATGAATTCACACCTGTCTAATGTGAGACTAATCACATTAGCATTTTTTATATACCGGTTTGGAAGGGCTTGGCTTTAGCCTGTTATCGATTGGGTCGTTCCTTGGGGTGAGTACCTCTTTTCCCACCAAAGACTGCCCTCTAAAAACCACGAATGGCAAGGGGAGAGGATGCGTTGTTATAATTTTGGGATTACAAATAGCTTAAAAAGAAAAACACAATAGACACTTGATTCTATGCTAAAGAAGATAGACAAAGCAAAAACATGTCTTTTTTTAAGCCCAAATGAGATTGTAGTTTATTTTGCAAACCCCTTGGCAATCTGCAATCAAACTGTTAGAAAAACTTTAGCAATGGGGTCTTCAAAATTACGTCCTACAAAAATAGCCTAAAATACTACTAGAACAAACAGACACTTGTTAAAAAGTTAGCTAAAATGAAATCTAACAGAAAATTGAATTTTTCTATAGAAATAAATAAATGCGCAGAACAGTAAAATAAATGCACAACAAATGTGAATGTATGTGCAGAAAGTATGTATGCGTAGCAAACTAAGATAGATGCGCCAGGATATGGTATGAATGCGCAGAAAGTACATATGCGCAGCAAAAAAGTATGTATGCACGAAATAGTTGAATGAATGTGTAGCAATTTGACAGAAAATGAAAAATCAAATGGAAAGTTGTGGCTATGGTAACAGAAAATGTATGCGCAGCAGAAATTAAAAGATGCACAAGAATCGTGGACGGATGCGCAGAAATAATCTGTAGAAAAACCTGCACACGGAAAACTAAAAATTGAAAGTGAAAAATGTGGGTTGCCCCACGGTGGGCACCAAAAATGTATGCAAAATTAGGTGAATACTATTCTAAATGACAAATTAACTATTCTAAGATTAATAAACCTATCTAATTAGCAAACTACAATGAAGAATACAATCAAAATGAAGCTAAAATAACATTTTACCTTCACCTACTATGTAGCTTGTCTCCATTTCTCTCCTAGCCTTGATTTCTTGAAGATGTTGAGCTCTCAAATTTCCAAATGAAGCCTTTCCCCAAGATGCTACCAAAGTGTGGAGATTTGATGATGAATGCAAGGAAGCTTAAAGCTTGATTATGCAACTAATGGATGGAATGCAAGATGGATTTGATGATAATATGGATGCTTGATTTCTCTTAGAATGCTTGGATGCTTGGATGCTTGATTGCTTGATTGCTTGAATGCTTGATTAAAAAAATACCTATTAGCTCACAAAGGGGAAATGAGGCTCCTTTTATAGATTTTTGGAGGATCTAGGCCTAGGTGGCACAATCCTACAGTGGAGAATGAAAGGTGGAAGATCCTAGGGCTAGGATTGACTTGGTTGAAGGAGTTGAGAGAAAGGGGGATGTAGTTGGAATGTGAGAGGGAGAATAGGGATGATTTTCCTCTCACATTGACATGGAGGAGAACAAGGTGGAAGGGAAAGACACATGTCAAGTGTCTCACAAAGACCAAAGAGAGAAAGAGGGAGAGACCTTTTCCTCATGAGGACTCTTTGCACAAGTGTCCTATGAGTCACCTTTGACCCTTAGAGGTGGCTTGAGAAGCCCCTTAGGAATAGGGCATGTCTCTTGACTTGGTTTAAGAGAGGACATGTGGTCATGAGACCAAGTCCTATGAGGCCACATAGCCCTTAAGAATAGGACATGTGTGGGTGAGGATAATTACTAATAAATAATTAATAATAATTATTTATTTTAGCCAAAGTGATGTGTCAGGTGACTAGGTAGGTGAGGTGGACTAGGGAACTTAGTCATATTTAGGTGATTGTGTATTTAATTAAATCACTTTAATAAGACTAATCAGAAGACTTAGGATAGAGGAATAGACTATAGTGAATTTACTAAATAAATTGAATAATTTATTTAATAAATAAAGGAATAAATATTAATTAAATAATAAATATATAATTAATTTATCAAGTCAATATTAATTAAATAATAAATATTTAATTAATTAATGAAGCCATTTTTAAGTGTATACAACCTCATTATTTGATTTTTCCTTTGCTTTAATTGATTTTGTCCAACTTTATTTAATTATGTCCATTTTTAATTGATTTGATCCCTTTTAATGGATTTTGATGATTTTGAGCCATTTAATGATTTTTGCAATTTAAAAGTACTTTGTCCAATTTTGCGTGTCTACAAATGCCCCTCTTTGAATTGATGTGCGAAGAAAATTGATTCAAATATTCTTGTGAGTCCTAATCGCTTTTAGGTCCTGATAGTTGATTCCCTTATATGCCTCTGATACTGATTCATTGCTACCCCTGATACGATATGATATGATACTGATGTTGATACAAAAAAATTTGTGATGCCCCACTGATTTCATGATGTTTGATTTCAATTTTACTTTGATACCCTGATGCCCCCTCAGAAATTAAAACATATTAATAGTTTGATTTCAAAATTTTGATGATGTTCGATTCATTGAATATGTTTTCATTTCTAACAATTTGATGATATACGATGCGTTCAAGGATGCCTTGGTTAGTTTGAAATGGAAATATATAGGTCTAAGCCATTTTTCACCTCCAAAATTAGGTCAAAATAGCTTAAATAGGTTGAGAAACCTTGTTTTACTATTCATTTTTACTTTTCTCTTTGGTGATTTTTCTCTGATCCTGCGGTGAATTTCGAGATGGTTGTCCCTATTTGAGAGCATCAATTTGAGAGGTGTCAGAGATATGCAAGGCCACCTGAGTATGGACCTCTAGTAAGTTATTTCTAACCTCTATTTTGCATTTATTTCTCATTTATTAGCATTTATTGCAATTTCTTATTCCATCGTTGTGTTGAATCTGCAAATTCACGCCTAGAATAATTTTATTGTCGCTTAGACCCTTTAACTGTCGCATCCACTCTTTCCTTTCATGCTTCCATGTAGTTTAATGCCGCCTAAAAAACTTTCAACCTAGCCTAGGAATAGGATACTCCCATGTACAACTAGGTCAAAATGCCCTTTTTCATATACGCTATCGCTTAGGAAACCCTAGCAGTTTTACTGTCGCCTAGGCCACCCTTTGTTGTCACCTAATCTGATTTAGTGTCACGTAGCATAAGAACTATCACCTAACACCGGCATAATGTCACCTCATAACTTTTTGCTGTCGCTTAGGAGAAATGTCACCTGGGCTGATAAAAATCACGCCTGCAGACTTTTGAAAAAAAAAAAATTATGCTTTTTTTCACACTTGTACTTGATTGTGTCTGATGAAAAATGTGATGACTTTCGATGCTTGAATCAAATGAGTAGATTAGGTCTATTGCTTTCAACAAAACAAATGGATTAGGATATCAAGATAGTGTTACCAACAAATGTGATTTGTCAATCCAATTAGGATAGGATATTGATAGGATAAATCAATCAGTGTGAAAACTGATATGATTTGATACTGCTGCTTCGTTCTCAGGACATAGAGAAATGAACAAATGGTACTTGGTGTGATTGCTTGATACTTTGAAAAACTTGATTGACTTGAGATAATTCCTTGATATGATATATTGATATGATTCCTTTTGCATTGCCAACAGGCAAACTTCCCTACTTTATACATCTGGATAGTGGCTTCTTGGGTCATTGATTTGGGCCAGACTCTTACAAATGCCAAGTTCTATGTGATAGAGTTGTGTGGTTTGAGTTTTCTCCTTGATCTACCATAGTTCCAACTAAACCATGGTTTACTGACTGCAGTGGCGAAGCGATGGCACTCCGACCACAACACATTTCATTTTCCATATGGAGAGATGATGCTCATGCCTGAGGACGTGTATCGATTACTATGGATCCCATGCAGGGGAGAGGTAGTATATTATGATTCTATCTATGATTCTATTGTCTGCCGACAAGTGTTCAGGGAAAATTCTATTGATGATGGTGATACGATCACTTGGCCTCAATTTGCATCTTTTCCTACCTTGCCAACAGTACTGGGTGCATTGATTGGCAGTTTACTTCTTCCAGGCCGGTGAGGTCATGGTTTTTCCGTTGGATGGGGTAGGATATTGGAGGATTTTCTTGCTCATCCTCGACACTTTGATTGGGGTTCATGCATTCTTGCACAATTATATCATGATCTGCACAAGGTAGTCTATCAAGTGAGTGCCTCATTGTCAGCTGGTGCAGTGGTTCTTCAGTTGTGGATATGGGAGCATCTTACCATCACTAGGCCTATTTCGGATAGGGTTCAGCCTCAGGGTTTTCCCTATGCTTTTCTATACACTGGGATGGTTATACAACATCATTTGGGTCATCTGGACTTTTGGTGATGACAGATTGATGATCTAGATCACATTTTATGGAGACCATACAGGGGTTGCGAGTTATGGAGGGAGGATGATGATGAGTTACCATATATGTTTTCCCCTTGCTAGATGATTGTCACACTACTACCACTATTGAGCACTTCTACTTTGGCAGAGTTTCTAGATAGTATGGTCAGACACAGGGTATGCTACAAGGTACAACATTGTATGCTTGGGTACAGGGAGAGAGATCTATGTGGGGTCCTCTCATTGATTTTGAGTTTTCCTTAGATCAGATTACTGGTATGGCTTATTGCAGATGGGAGATGCTTTTTGGTGTAGCTAATGCAGGTATGTCTTGCGAGTTTTCCAATTGGTGGGCTTGTAACAGGTTTACTCATTTTACTGATCCAGAAGAGCCTATCCCAGGTCGAGGTGATGGAGGTGGTGGTGGAGGTGGTGGGGGTAGATGATGGAGATGAGGAGGGCATAGAGATCCTCTTGTTATTGCTGATAGAGGATGAGTGAGACATGGTCATGTGAGGGATATAGATCGTGCTAGGGGTCAGGGTCATGCACTTGATAGACAGCCTAGAGCAGATAGACAATAGAGAATTCACCGACATCAAAGACAGTAGAGATAGGCTCATGTTGATGCGGCTAGGCATATTCCCAGTGGATTGGATCCTTTGGTTTAGTTGCAAAGAGTAGCCTTGGCTTAGCAGGATGATGATGCAACATATTAGGATCAGGTTTTGGCATAGCAGGTGCCTATATAGGATCAGCAGCCACAGGATCATGGACAGGGTTCACAGGATGCTCCTACTATAGGTGTTGTAGTACAAGAGATCTAGTCTCTAAGGACAGATATGTCTAGTGTTGTTGGGCATTTAGATCAGGTTTCCACCTTGATGCAGCAGTTTATGTCAGCTGTAGTGCAGAGATAGAGCAGAGCGAGTACTTCTCAGGCTCCTCCTCCACAAGATGGTAGAGGTCCAGATGGATCTGGTGCTATAGGCTCTTGATTGCTTTGATGATAGATTCACTCATGGCTGATGTACTTGTATCACATGTCATGTTTTTGATTGATCAGACCATTTGATGTACCACTTTTGTATGACATTATATCTTGATATACTAAGT
This sequence comes from Chamaecyparis obtusa, assembly GCA_027943335.1. Taxonomy (NCBI): domain Eukaryota; kingdom Viridiplantae; phylum Streptophyta; class Pinopsida; order Cupressales; family Cupressaceae; genus Chamaecyparis; species Chamaecyparis obtusa. The sequence goes on along the minus strand of BSBK01003732.1, from coordinate 194,791 downwards.
TGATGGATCATTGATGGACACTTTTTTTATGATATATGATGATATACTCCTTGGTTCTCCTTGATGATTTGTTTATGAGATTATCTTTTATGCAGCTATATGATGTGTTTATGCATTTACTTTGATTTATGCTATGGATGCAGTTATCTTATTTTATGATATAGATAAATGATGCAATGATGTATGGATTTATGACATTGTTTTCTCTTTTCTCAATGTATGAATGCAAAGTGGTTGATGGAAATGCATATGGAAATGCCCTTATGTTTTTGAATTTTTCAATGTATGCAATTCTATCCTTAACTACATGTAAGAAAATGATGTATGGACATTTTTTTCTCTTTTTCTAGTATATGGATAAGGATTAATGATTAATGCTATGCATGAATGCAAAAAGATAATCTCATTTTCTTTGTAGTTTTGATTGATCAAGAGTAAGATGTTTGATTGAATCCCACATTTCTTTAGTGTTTTGACTAACTCAGATTATTGATGTACCCCCTTTTGCCCTTGGAAAATTAACCACAAACAAATGCACTTAATCTAACATGATAATCCAATTAATGTAACATGATTATGCAATGCAACCTAAGTGTCACCAGCTTTTAGCAAATAAATGCCATGAGGATAAATTTTCATCATTGAGCAGTTTGGGACCGAAAAGCTAGTACAATCATCACTGACCACATCATGATGATATGAATACCGCTTTTTATCACTTTTTGGTAACCTCCTTTTTGAACCAAGTACAACCCTCACTAGTTGGATGACCAAACTATGGGAGTCTGAATACCGGTGTCAATGGATTCAATGTTGCAAGTGGATTTTTGGTATTAAGATATAGAAGATCTAAATAGCCAAGGGATCCGTTTGTGTAAACAAGCAAAGGTCAATCCATCCTCTTATGAGATAGTCCTCGATGGTTCTTTGATGAACATGTCGTTAGACGAACTCTCATAAGTTGATGAATCTTCCTCCAAACAATCACTCAAAGGCAATAAAATATCACATCTTTATCATGGCTAATCTAGTCGAAACATCATTGAATAGCTCAAAAGATATGATAAAAATTCAATTTCCTAAAGATTTATCAAAAACAAAGTTTCAAGTGTTTTGCAATGTTTCTTGATTTTCAAAAAGTATTTCCAAGCATTCTGATCTTTAAGGTATTTTTGTCAATTTTTAATCCTGATTTATAAAGTCAATGAAGGCTCAAGGATCATGTTGTAGGATCGAATACTTCGGGTTTGACCAATGATGTCCATCAAAGGTTCGATAACTTTCCACTCTTCTGGAACTCTGATAAATCTCTCTCTAACGTGGCTGATTGTAGCACTTATTGAATCCATTTGGTACCAAATTTTCAATCCTCTTCTACCCCCAAGTGATAAATGGGATCATTTGACAAACTTAGGGCTGATGGGCAATGCAATAATGTGACTGAATGGCTTTATTATGACTATGTACAAATGACGGATGCAATGGCAATTTGTACAAATGGGGTGTTGGAAATGTAATATAGACATATGTGACTAGGAAAGACAAACTTAAGGGAACAAAAGGCACTTGTTTACCAAGTTTTCACCTTTTGGATCTTTTTCTTTTTTTTTTTGCTACCAAGGCACCTATTGCTAGGTTTTCACCAAGGCACTTTTTTTCTTTTTTTCTTTTTTTTGTATTTTTTTTCTTTTTCAATTTTTTTTTTTTTTTTTTTTTTTTCAAGATCTCTTTTGCTATGTGCAATAAATATGATGCTCCTCATCTAATACTCTTTATACTCTTTCGTCTCCCTCATGTGTAGAACCTTTTGAGATGAATGTTGTTGATGGGTTCTTGGAGTTCCTCTCCTTCACAATCTGATAACTTATAGGTTCTTGTGCCAAATGATGACACTATGATGAATGGGCCAAGCCAATTAGCCTCCCATTTGCCTTTCTTCTCTCTTTCAACCTGATTCTTTGGGTTCTCTCTCAACACTAAGTCTCCTACCTAAAAGACTCTCGATTTGATATGTTTATTATAGTTCCTCAAGATTCTATTTTGGTACACTTTCAGGTGCTCATAAGCTTGTGTTTGGTGTTCTTCAAGTAACTCCAATTGTTGAAGTCTAGCGACTCTATAGTCCTCATATGTGATCAATCCTTGTAATGACACTCGTAGAGATGGGATTTCAACCTCTAATGGTAGAACTACTTCGGCACCGTAGACTAATGAAAATGGCATGGCTCCCGTAGGTGTTCGAATGCTCATTCTATAGGCCCATTATGTTGGATTAATTTGTACATGCCAATCCCTTCCCGATTTATTGACCGACCTCTTCAAGATTTTCAATATATTCTTGTTCGTGGCTTCAGCTTGCCCATTTCCCTGAGGGTAATAGATTGATGAGGAGTGGTGAGTGATATGAAATGTAGCACAAATTTCATCCACGTCCTTGTTTTTAAATTGTTTTCCATTATCTATTATGATGGCGTGAAGAATGCCATATCTGAAAATGATGTGGTTCAAGATGAAAATGGAAATTTGCTTACCCATGGCCATAATCAAAGGAACCACTTCAACCCACTTAGTGAAATATTTTGTTGTTGTTATGATATATTTGTGCCCATTTGAAGAAGGTGGGTATATGATGCCAATTAGATCAAACCCCCATTGATAGAAAGGCCAAGGTGTAACAAAGGGGTGCAATTCCTGTGCCGGTCCATGTATCATGTCACCATGATATTGACATTTGTTGCATATCCCGACAAAGTGGCAAGCATCTTTTTCTAATGTCTTCCAAAAATACCCTAAGTGAAGGATTTTCTTAGCTAGATTTAACTCGCTTGCGTGTGACCTGCAAATGCCTTCGCAAACTTCATGCAAAGCTAATCTAGACTCTTCTTCTTCTAGACACCTAAGTAACATCCCATCGAGACCCTTATGATACAATTTTTCTAAGAGGATTATGTAACGGGCTGATTGGCGTATAAAGTTTCATTTTTGAGCTCGGGTTTGGTCTAAGGGTAGCACTTGGTCTTTGAGATATGCACATATAGGGTCATACCAAGGGGAGTCATGTCCATGTAATAGGGAAACAATTTGGGTTTCAGGAAGGTCGAATGCCGGTTTGACCAACTCTTCCACCAAGAACTCGTACTTCTCATTTTGATCAAGTTTTTGTAACAAGGAAGCCAAGGTGGCCATGGCATCAATTGCTCTATTTTTCTCTCTAGGAATCTGCTCAAAAGTGATCAAGGCAAATTACTTCTTCCATCCATCAATCATGGTCTTATATGACATCAAATTTTCATCTTTAGTGTTATATTCATTGTTGACTTGATTGATGATAAGTTGAGAATCTCCATAAATTTGTAGCTCCGTGATGTTCCACTCTAAGGCCATTTTGATGCCTATGACTAGTGCCTCATATTCCTCTATATCATTTGTGCATGGAAACAAGAGCTTGTAGGACTTAGTAATGGTGTAACCTTGAGGAGTGACCAATAGTATGTCAGCCCCGGAACCTCCTTGAGTATAGGAGCCATCAAAGTATAACTTCCACATTTTTGCTTCTATGTTTACAATGGTGGAATCCAAAAATTCCACTTGGATAGTTTGTGTAGAAGTCATGGGGTTTTCACCTAAGTGATTTTCTATCACTCTCCCTTTTATTGCCTTTCTATCGACATACTCAATGTCAAATTCACTCAATATCATAACCCACTTAGCTATCCTACCTGTTAAGGTAGTTTTACTTAACAAATATTTGAGAGGATCAATTTTGGCAATAAGCTTGACCTTATGCATCAACATATAATGTCTCAACTTTTGAGATGCAAACACAACTGCTAGGCAAGCTCTTTCCATGAATGTATAGTTAAGTTCATATTTGATCAGTGTCCTACTCAAATAGTAGATAGCTCTTTCCTTTCCTTGTTCATCCTCTTGTGCCAAAAGCACTCCTAGGGATCTTTCAGTAGTAGATATGTATAAAAGCAATGCTTTGCCCTTGATTGGTGGCATGAGAATAGGCAGATTTATCAAGTAGGTCTTCAACAATGTGAAAGCTTGATGACATTCGACATCCCACATGAATATAGTATCCTTATGTAGCAACCTGGTGAAGGAATGACATTTTTTGGCCAATTGAGAAATAAAAATTCTTATGGATTGTATTTTGCCTTGTAAGGATCTCATTTGGCTAATGTTCTTTGGTATCTCCATATCCATTATGGATTGTACTTTCTCCGAGTCCACTTCAATTCCTTTGGCAGAAACTATATAGCCTAATAACTCACCGAATTGGACACCAAAGGCACATTTCTTTGGGTTTAATCTGACTTTGAATTGCTCCAACCTAATGAATATCTTTTTCAAAATTTGGAGGTGTTCTTCTCTTTTGTTGGATTTTGCCAATATATCATCCACATAATCTTCTAAGAATGTATGCATCATGTCATGAAAGATAGTTGTCATGGCTCTTTGATATGTGGCTCTAGCATTTTTAAGGCCAAAGGGCATGACATTCCAACAAAAAATGCCCCAAGGGCAAGTAAAGGTAGTCTTCTCCTAGTCTTCAAGTGCAATTTTGATCTGATCATACCCACTGAAACCATCCATTAGGGAGTACATGGAATGACCTTCTGTCAAGTCAACTATTGCATCAATACTCGAAAGTGGGAAATCATCCTTAGGACAAGCAAGATTTAGATCTCAAAAATCCATGCATACTCGAATGGATTTGTCATGTTTTGTGACTGGTACAATGTTAGATATCCATTCAGCATAAGCTATTGCCCTTATGAATCCTACTTTCAACAATTTTTCTAACTCCGCCTTGACTAAAAGAGCTATGTGTGGGTGCATCTTCCTCAACTTTTTCTTAACGGGCTTAACCCCTGGTCTAACATTCAAATGATGCATTATAAAGTCAGGATCTAACCCGGGCATGTTAGCATATGACCATGCAAATTTTACTTGTTTCTCTTGGAAAAATTTGATGAAGTCCTCTCTTTCTAGAGGTGTGAGTGATGTTGCCAAGTGTATAAATTTTGGATCCCTTTCCATACCAATGTTAACCTTTTCTGTTGGCTCTATGAGTATAGTTGACCTTTCTTCCTCATGCTCTGGTAGAGTATCCAATCTCTCTTCCTTTGATGCCACAATTGGGTTTTCACCAAAGGAAACATCTTTTATTTTTACTTTTTTGGGTTCTAATGCTACCACATAATGGTTTTCAACACTAGAACTTTTTTTTTTCTTTTTTTTTTTCATTTTTTGCTTTTGACTAAGGGATTGAACCCCCGCTGCTTCTATCATGTTTGGTTCGAATTCATTGGTGAAAGAGGGCTCAACCGCATTAAGGTATTGGTTTGCTACTTGGTCATTCAGGAAGTAGAGCAGGTCACTTGGCTCGATTTCGTCCCAATCAATAAGATGGGGATTTATTAAGGATAAGGTTTCATTGGGAAATTTTTCATCAATTTCATTTATGGACATGACTTCATTTGAGGGTTCGTACATTGTATCATTTAGATCTATGATGTGCGCTTCCTCAAGATGGTCCATGGAAGAAGGGTCGAAATCCCCTTCACTTGAGTCCTCATCGACTTCTATGGGAAATAGCGTGGAAAAAGCCATGAGTGGATTAAAACTAACGTTTAAATCTCCCTCCTTTGAAGGCATCCAAAATGTATCTATCCATGGCTAACTTGTATGTGCTTGTCCTATGTTAAGACCTTGTATATTAGGCTCTTCATTGACTTGAGTTTCTTGCCTTGGGATCTTTGCATACATATGTATTGTGACTACTTCTTTATCTTGACATGATTCATCAGATAGGGTGTCCCACTCATAATCTTGGGAGTCATCACTATCTCCATCAGATTCTAAGGCATTTACTTAAGGATATAAATCTTGCATTGGGCTGGAGCTTTCGCCTTTGTATTGGTAACCTACTCCGAATCTTTCTTGTTTTTCCCTCCAAGTAGGTTCAATGGGTTCTAGTAAGCCTCTATTCCTTTGGCCTAAGGGTCCTCTTCCCTTGTATCCCATCTTCTACATTATTTCAAACCCTTTCCCATATTGCTCAGTTTGTATATTAACATGCTGGATTCTTTCAATGGGAGTGTTTGAGGTATCTTCTTCATCATGGTAAAGCCATTGAAGGACTTCATTCTCCTCTTTGTCGAATGTTGCTTTGTCACTTTCTCTTACAAAGTAAGAGTTTTACTTATAAGGCAAGTGTTCTTTTGATGGTTTTCCATGTGTCCTTGGAGATGTGGACATGCCGAATAGGGAAACAGAGTATTCCCCTACTCCTTTTGAACTAATTTTACATTGTTTATCAAATGCCTCCATCATCTCATCCATTTTCTTGTAGTTTTTCTTTTTAGCTTCATCTTTTTCCTCTCTAGTAGGTTTGTAGGGTACTATCTCTGATTTGGGTGCCTGATCTGAACCCTCATTTGTAATTGGACCCTCGTAGCTCATCTTTTCCTTTCCCTTAGTTGATGTTATTGAGCTAGCTTGAGGAGGGTTTTGAGTCACCTTTAATGTTATGATAGGATCATCCATTTTTGTTTCTTCAATGGTGGCTCTTTGAATGATTCCTTCCTGGTTATGTGGAATAAATATCTCATGAAGGGGTTTGAGTGCATTGCAATATTGGAACGGGTTTAAGTTCCCTCCAACCATGATTTCTTCACCCATGTACATAAATTTGATGCATTGGTGGTACATGGATGGGACTACTTGCATCTCATGGATCCATGGTCTCCCCAACAAAATATTATAAGTTAACTTCATGTCCAATACTTGACAATTGGTGTCCCTCTTGACAGGTCCCACTTGAATGGGCAATACGATCATGCCTTTAGAGGCCCTTTCAGCTTCATCATAAGCCTTAATGGTGATTTTTTCATAGGGTCAATGCAAGACTCGGACAACCCTAAGGATTTAACAAGACTTAATGTGCAAATGTTAAGGCCAGCTCCTCCATCAATGAGGGCTCTTTTGACTCTATGCCTCTCTATTAAGACCTCTATATGCAATGGTAGATTTTGAGGATGGGTTATAGACATGTCATCTTGGTCGGAAAATGAGAGGCAATGAGGTGCTATGAGATGACCTACCATGTTTTGGAACCTCCCCTCTTCTAAGTTAGTAGGAACATTCGTCTCTACTAGAGCCTTTTCTAAAATTTCCTTATGGTTAGGGGATAACTTCAATAGTTCCAAGATAGAGATTTGCGCTAGAGTTCTTTGCAACTGATCAACCAAGCTATAAGGTTTTTCTACTGTAGAAGGTTTCTTGATCACAATGTTGGACTCTGGAGTGCTATTGACTTTAGGAGAAACCCCTTGTAGGGTCATCCTCGAAGTCTACCCTCTTGTAATAACATTTGATGTCTCTTTTTGGGGTTGTTCCTTGATTATTATAGCATTCACAATGTTATCATAAGGTGGCGCAAAGTTAATGTTATTGGTGCTTTGTTTCTTGCCATTAGATGACTCCCCTTTGTCATGTTTGTAGAAGGGTTGTTTGAATGTTGTATGGTCTTCATTGCTTTGAGGTCCATCAATGATGCTCGTGCCATTATCAATTAAATCTTGCACTATATTCTTTAGTTGCAAGCATTCATTTGTTGTGTGCCCTCAAATTCTGTGGTACTCACAATGGATATTGGCACTCCACCAACTAGGCTTGTTGTTTGGCTCATAAGGCTGAATGCTGGGTAAAGTAATGATATTATTAGCCATGAGAGTCTTTAATGCCTTTTCGAGGGGTTCACCCAAGGGTGTGAAGTTCCTTTGAGGAGTTGGCACCAAATATTTATCAAATTTATTACTCCTTGAATTATTTCCTTGGTTGCCATTATTTGCATTGTTGTTGTTGGAAGGTGCATTAGAGGTCTGATTGGCATTATTCACCTAATTAGGTGTCCTTGTAAGAGCAAATGGGACCACCTTCAAGTTGCTAGAATCCACCACCCCATCATTAACGATTCCCTTATTGTTGTTCTTATACCAACTATTACTATTGAACCAATTATTCTTCTGATTGTTACCATTGTTGGAGTTATTGTTGTTGGAGTTGTTCTTATTATCTTTATACAATTTTAGTTCTCCACTTTTGACCAACACTTCCTCCATTGTCACTTCATTTTCAAGTAGATCCTGGAAGGTCTTGGGACATTGCATTCATAATCGGTAGTTCATCTCATTGCTTAAACTGTTTATGAAGATATCCATCTTCTCTTTTTCAGGCACGCTCCTGGGATATCTTGCAAACACTGTCCTCCATCTTTGTAGAAAAGTGAGGAAGGCTTCTCCATCCTTTTGTTTAGTGTTACATAATGTTATCATTGTGACCTCATGCTTGATATTATATGAGTAATGGGCCACAAATTTTGAAGCTAGCTCTTCGAAGGTCTTAATGTCGGAGGGTAGTTTAGAAAACCACTCCATAGCCATGCCTCCTAAGCTTCATGGGAATAGTCTCATTAAATAGGTTGTATCATGCATGAACTCTAAGCTCAATGCACAAAACTCACGTAAGTGATCTTGGGGATCTGACATTCCTTCATACTTGTCATACTTGGGAAACACGACATTGATTGGGAATGGCATCATAACCAAGCTTTTATCAAACGGGAACAGACACAATGCTTCTATGGAAAAAGGCTTGGGAGCCCCGCTTTGCTTAATGGTATCCAATTACATTTGAAAAATCTTGAACTGCTTGTTCATGATGTCTAAGGTACTCTCTTCAACTTCCGGTGGTTTGAGTTGATTAACATCATAGTCATGGGGAAGCTTGAGGCCTTTCTGTGCTAAGTCCATAAAGTATTTTTCTCTATCCCTATCCATTGCCTTCTCCATGAGCTTTTGGAAATAGGGACATTGGATAGCCTCACTAACCTTTTCATCCGTGGCATCTTCTGCCATTGCTTCGGTGTTAGTTCTATTGTGAGTGTTGTTAATCCCTTGGGTATTTTGGTCCGCCTCTCCACTATTGGTATTGCCTTGGTTATTTATGTCAATGCCCCCATTATCGGCATCACCTTGGTTATTGGGGTCGATGCCACTATTGCCCTTACCACCCAAACTACCGTAGTACATCATGTTGTCCTCCCTTTCTTGTTCGAGTGATTTTTGGGGTACTCTTGGAGTGGTAGACTCGTCTCTTGGGTAAGGGCGCTCTTGACTCAAATAGGTCCCGTCTTCTTGTAAGGTTTTCTTGATGTAGTATGATCTAGTAAAAGAAGGCATGAACCTTGGAGAATAAGAGTCAATATTACTCGTGGTTTAATCCTTGTAAAATTTGAAAAAATGGTATAGAACGGGATTTTTGACCAAACTGAAAGTTGGAGAAGTAAGAGCACGGAAAAGGGTACTCAAATATATGATCAAAATTTTCTTACCTCTCCTGCAAGTAATCCCTGTTTGCCTTTTTAAATTTATGGGTGTCACTAAATTGAGCGTAGGCATGACTAAATCTAGCATACGTGTGTAATGGTATATTGTTAGGCGACACTCTGCAGGGATGCAGGTGACACTTTCCTATTGATAGGTGATTGTCCAGTTTTACCAGGCGTGTTTCAAAACTTTCTGAGTGTGACTTTACTGTGTCTATGTATTTTTACACAAGTCACAGGCATGACTAAGCCTCTGACAGGCGGGATTATTTTGTGCACAGGCGGCACTTCTCTAACCAAGTTGTAAGATTTTGAATTTTTTAAACGTTTAAGATCGGGTCTTTTGAAATTTCTTTGTTTGAAAATAAAAAATAATTGCAACACGCACACCAATTTGTCATCATGTCCCTAAAAACATTCTAGTGTGTATATTATCCAATTTTTTTCACAAGTATAACACAAGAAAGAATTCCAAACAACCTACCTAAAGTCAATTTTGGCTTGTAAACATGGCTCTAAAAGGTGGCCTTGCTACTTTATTCAAGATTTATTGTGGATTCTATTCAAATATATATTAAATTTTCATCCCCCAAGTATGTTAAGGGGTTTCCCACACGCACCAAGGTATGATTTTGCATAATCCGTGAGGATTACTAGAGGAAATTCGAACAATTCAAGATCCGTTTGTCACACACCCCATTAAGGATGTATGCGTTTTGTTTTATAGTGGGTTGGATCCCCGCAGAAAAAGCGAGCGTATCTCACTTTGGGCTGTCCCTCTCACCGGCCTCGTTAAGGCAAACTTGGGAGGTGAGCCCACTATTGCTCTAGCATGTATATAAAAAGCAAGAAATGAACTTAGGCTGACAAGTTTGGGAATTTGATTCACTTAAAAAGTGAAGAGCATATCCCTATTGTCTTTCTTTGTTCAAAACACTCAAACACAAGTTTGTTATTTCCCAATCTCTTAACAAGGAGATTCTTAAAATTGAAGTGTTTGGTTCATTTCCCATTTTAATTAAGCTATGTTCAAAAGATAATGCCGCAATTTAATCAAGTGCAAGCTTGAATAGGAGAATACCTTTCCTTTATAGCTAGCCTAAGCTAGGGGCATTTTTGAAAGATTTTGTCATTGTTTTTCCACTCACCTTAGCAATAGCCTCCTCCAAATGTGTTTGTCCACCAGCAAGTTAGTCAACACTAACAAACACTATGAGGGGAAACCAAAATAAAAAATTGAAGCAATACTTATGTATGAATTTTATAGAGCTTATTTGCAAATTTCCAAAGAAAACTTGATCTAAGGACTAAAAATCCAATTTAGAGAGACAAACTTTGATTTGTATGCTTCAACAATTTTAAGGTAGTGTTGGAATAGCTGGTTATCCTTGTCTTGTGTAGTCTCAAGGACAACTTTGATGTGTGCTATGTTTTCTTTCTTGATCTTCCTTGCTAGTGACTTTCCTTCTTGGTTGAATCTACTTTCAGGCTTCTGTACCTTTCTGTGGTTGCTCATTTACTGTTAAATCACACAAACAGGGAGTTAGACAAATGATTTAATCAATTAGATAGTAAATATAGACAATAGGTAGCATGGGACATTGTCCTGCTAATAGGCGGGAACAAACTGTTAGTAGACGTAACTTTACTGATAGCAAGCGACACTCTGCAGTGCCACAGGCGATACTAAAAATTACACAGGCATGAACAATTTATTCCAAAGCGTGAACAAAACTAGAAATTGCAAAAAATGATTATTGCAAAGCGACACTTTAATAATCCTAAGTGAAATTAGAAATATTCAAAGTGTGATTGTTATTGAAAAGTGTGAAGTAAAGCTTTAACTCAGGCGACAACAAAATTTATCGAAGGGATACTCCCTGAGTCACAGGCGTGACTTTAAGATCCAAAGATTGAATGTGTTTCTTTCGTAGGCATGAGCCTATGATAAGGAAGCAACTGTGAAGGAATTAATGCCTGATCGAAGTCACATGCCAGGCGTGAACCTCCAGATAACAATCGTCAGTATAGAGATTTTAGGCGGCAGTAAAATGACTGCAGGCATGAACAGATCTCCTATAAGCATGACTTCACCAATTTCCTGCAAGATTTTCATGGAAAATAGAAAATACACGCATGCAATTTATGATGAAAATGATAAAATGAAGCTTAGAGCCCCACAGTGGGCACCATTTGTGTGATGATGAATATCACCTTCATGAAATTAAGATCTAATAGCAACAATTGAAAGTAAATACAATGCAAATCTAATTAGAATTGAAACTATGATCTATAACATTTCATGGTTCTCTAGAAAGAGGTGGTAAGTGAAGCTCTCAGCTCAAATCCTCACTAGTGACACTTCTAAAATGAGAAATTATGCTTCTACTATGCTTCTACAATACTCATTCAATTCTTAAGCTAGCTCAAATTGACAAAATTACAATGATAATTGCTCTAAATGCTCTTAATTGCTCTTAGAATGCTCTCAATTGCCTATAGTAACAATGCTTTGCAAATGAAGTTCTAAGATGATAATTGCTCTCAAAATGCTTCGTATTTATAGTAATTTCCCAAGGGTAGGGGGTGGAGTGAAGTAATCATAATTTACCTTAGGTTGAGTCAAATACTTTTTTTTGTTCATAAATGGGGGGACAATGAGAGGACAATCCTTTAGATGGTCTCAAAGCTTTGGACACTTTAAAGGTTTGAGTGATTTATGTCTTTTTGTCCTCGATTCTTATTGGTTGCTCAACTTTGTTGAAAGAAATTAGGAATTATTAAATTCAATTAATTAATTAAATTTAGCCATGTAAGGGTAATAGGTTCATTTTGATTTTTGATTTAAACAACTATACAACTAATTGATTAAAATCAATTATGTAGTGTTTTTCACCCCTTTAAGCTTTCATTTAATTATTTAACCTCGTTATTTGATTTTTCCTTTGCTTTAATTGATTTTGTCCAACTTTATTTAATTATGTCCATTTTTAATTGATTTGATCCCTTTTAATGCATTTTGATGATTTTGAGCCATTTAATGATTTTTGCAATTTAAAAGCACTTTGTCCAATTTTGCGTGTCTACACATTGAAATATCAATTTTCGCAAGCAAGACGAAAGAAGATATTATTGAGGTAGCAAAGGAAATCTTTATCGAAGATCATCTTGGTGGACTGGAAAACATGGTAAATTATGTCAACAACCAACTTACAATCCCATACCCAGAAATTACGATGAAAACAGAGATAGCCAAGCTTGGTGAAGTCCCTCAGTCACAATGCATACCCATGTTAACCTTAAAAGATGAAGGAAGGTTTGACAACCACTGGCCGAAGATGCTAAGAAACTTGGACTTTCTCTTTCATGAGATCTTGTTTGAGGAGGTGGAAATGGAATGGCTCCTTAATTATTGGCAGAATGAGGGTTTCAATATTCTGAGAAACCTTGATCAAGTTGAGTCATCAAACCTTCATATTATGGCTCCGAAAGTCACCAGGTGTACTCGACATTCAAGAAAGAAAGCAGAAGAAGTCGAATGTATCGTGGTGATGGTAAAAACTGAGAATATTTGGAATTGCAGTGCAATCCAAAAAGATGGAGCCAACTGATCAATGATATCAAATGTCTCTTATTGTAGATTGATGTATCTTAATAGCTAGATAGTGTATGATCACTCTACTTAGATATATAAGTTTCAGACTTTACCATTAACTTTGTTAATATAGTTTATAAGTTCTAGCTTTTTGCAAACTATGTACACAAACTCATGGATATATAGTAATATGTTATAGTTTGAAGTATATTTCTTACTGTGTACATGGAAAGGCCTCTATAAAAATAACTGGTATAGTCCCGGTTAATTCTCTTCTAGCAAATCGATTAGATCCAGGAGGATATGTTCTTGCTTAATTTTCTTTAAGAAAATTAATAGCAGTATGTTCTGTAACGGAGCAGTGAGAGCTCTCATATCCTGGTTAAACTAGATAGAGTAGAGGCATATAAGATACACACTACGAAGCCTGAGCTCCAAAGATGCAGCCATTTTGCAAAGGAGATGGTTCCAAAGGAATAATGTAGCGTCAGAGGAAAGGAAGAATATATTCGGTACTGCACGAGGGTTCTAATATCCGCGTCAATGTTATCCTCTCTTTGTTAATCACTATAGTTAACACTTCAATGTTAGAACAGTTAGTATATTATTTGTAGGTATTAAATCAGCTCAGAAGGCAAGGCATTATGGTCTCTGGTTTAAATATAGCTTAAATCAATCATTATATATTTGCATATTAACAATTCCCTTTTGTATGTAAAAGAATAGAATAGTATGGGTTTTATCAATTTATAGCTGCTACTAACTAATTTTAGTCAGGATCTTTTTACAAATAGGTAATGTCTTATTTATGAAGCTCTGCGACTCTTTCCTGTACTTTATTTAAGAACTTGAAATGTGGGAACACTACTATGTCTGTCGTTTCATCTCATAGAACTTAATACAATTACTATCTTTACATCATTTTTGTCTGAATACTGGGTTGAATAGAGAAAGAAATTAAAAAAAAGGGTAGAAACCCTATATTAATTTTAAAAAATAGAAGCCACTTCACCTCCCCCAAGAAGATAAAGTAGCACATTTAAATAGAATACAGGAAACTAGATCAGTCACAGGCATCCAACAGTCAGGCTATTCGAAGATTAACCTTATAAATAACCCATGGCCCTATAACCTTCCCATAGTGGCCCTGTTGAATCATAGAAGTGAAGGATAACATGGAAACTTCTATTAAACTAACCTGTAAAAGGGGTCAGCTGGCCTTTAAAGGCAAGATTTTGCCAAAGTATGTCAAAAAGATGTTGATTAATAAGCATCCCCTCCTTATCAAAGCTGTCCTCTGAATCTTAGGGCCATAATTTATCAATTTAGAAGATAGTTATAGGGTCCTGTCCAGTATATCCTCCATGTTTGTAGCTGCCATTACTTGATGGGGTCTCCACGAACAGGATATATGGAGACTCAGTCACAAAATCTTTAAACATAAATTTATGGGCAACTATGATAAAGCCCTTCTATTTATTAAAAGGGATCCTACTGCAGTCAAACCAAATAGCATTGAAAGGGCATCCTTCCACACTTCCTCATCTATTATTGATACTTAGAACATGGAAGACTTCAAGGAAAGAAAGTACATAGTCATTAGAAACACAACTTTCTTGTTACATCATTTACATCTCCAAAAGCCTGAGAAGAAAAGCTGGTTTTACAACTACTGGCACTTTGATGAAGTTGGAATTATAGAGATGGAGAGCTTTGCAAAAACTGGTCCCAAATCTCTTATTGAACTCTGGGTAAATGAAGGATAGTATCACAATAAGGAAATAATAAGACCTTTTGATGTAGATAAAGAGGGCCAAAGAAAGGCTAATGTATATATCTCAATTAAGTTTTGATGTTTTTACTAATCTATAGATCCATGAACTATAGGAGCCAAAGGCTTTCGCAGTAGCATGTTCTTATTAATAACATCAATACCATCATTGAAACAGATTATGAAGGTATAAGGCAATCATAATTATATCCGACTCAGTCTATTTATCAACCTCACTTATAAATCCTCTTTTGGCTTCCTTATAAACTGAGTTGGAAAGACCTTCTATCTGTGTAATCAATGTTACATCGTGTGCACAAAAATGATGTTAATTTACTATTCCATGTTTTTATGGCAATATTAGCTTAGGACTGATCGTGACCAGTACCCAAGGTCCAGACCTCCTTTTTGTCATATATAGATGTTTAATATCCTATTGGATTTGATATGTACAATAATATGGATTCAGGAATTCATCTAGTGGGCCCTATTTGCTATTAAGAATTCTATGATCATTTTAATTATCAATATTCTAACATATTTCTATTTAATGGTACATCATTTGCATGGTATTAATGATAATATCCTGTCTCATGGTATGTTTGGCAATATAAGTTTAGGATTGATCATGACTAGTGCCCATGGCTCAGATCTTTTTCCAATTATATATGTTTTAATATCCTATTTTATATGTTCAATAGTGAGGATACATGATTTCATTTATTGGGCCCTATTTGTTATTATGGACTCTAAGTTCGGTCTGATTACTGGTAGATCACCCTATTTTTTATTAATAGACTCCAGTGAAGATGTTTCGTCCAAATTGATAGATTAAATATATCTAGAAAGCTATGTTTATTATATGTTTATTTTCTCTCCAAGATTGGAGTATGGTTGACCCTCTGACATCAAACCCCCATGCTAAATGTATATTAGAATGCACAATTCTTTCATTCTTTTTTAAAGATCTATGGATAAAGCATTTATTGTTTAGTTAAATAGCATATCTCTT
Source organism: Chamaecyparis obtusa (assembly GCA_027943335.1). Lineage (NCBI taxonomy): Eukaryota > Viridiplantae > Streptophyta > Pinopsida > Cupressales > Cupressaceae > Chamaecyparis > Chamaecyparis obtusa. The sequence goes on along the minus strand of BSBK01003732.1, from coordinate 179,013 downwards.
AGCATTGAAGTATTAAGTGCATTGTTATAAGGGATATATATTTAGCAATATATTTAGACAACACTTTTTAGATCGTATTCAAGAAACAGGGCTACAAGTCCAACTCTTTATGTTGAAATAAGCATCACAGGTAAAGGTATAAGTATCTTCTTTCTTTGAGCAAAGATTTCATTTCTAAATAATTAACTCCCCTACTAATAGCTCTCCAAAGCTCGGATTAACAAATATTATGTGGACTTTTTAACAAGGATAGTAGGTAGAACTCTGAATTGACAGGTCGACGTTTGGAAGCATCTCTCAGGTGAGCTACCAGGGAAGGCATCCCTAAGACAGATTCAGGCTCCTACATAAGAGTGTCTTCAGAAGAAAAGATAGAGTCAAAACTAATAATATCACCCAAAGGAAGGCCCACAAAGACCTTACGATTTCTTCAAAATATTCTGCTTTAGAATAGTCTTGTACTAAGCATGGCTTATGTTTATGTTGTATTAAATAATGGTGGGTATGCCCACCTAAACTGTTATGTATCTGATTCTGGACTACGGTCCCAAGCAAGGCTGGAGGTTTTCTCAACCCTGCTCTTTCCTACCAGCGCCTGCACAGAGCAGGACATCTTTTTGTAACTCTAATTTATAGATTAATAAACTTTTAGCTACGGCCTTTTATCGATCAAAATAAATAAATAAATATATTAAAATTAAGATTAAATTTATATTAAAAATTAAAATTAAAATTAATTACTAAAAGCAAATACTTGACCACTATGTGGCACTTGTTATTAATTATTCTATTACAAAAAGTAATGAAAAACAACATTAAATATTACAGCTAACAAATGTATAGAAACTCTCTTTCAATATCGTGTATTGATTTTCACTTTAATTGACACTTTGTGGAGGAGAAATACGCGTCACACACGTCTATTAATGGCAAAAGTATTTTATTACATGTCATTATAATTCTGCAAATCTTTACACGGCAGCAGTGTACGTGTGTTTATTAATGCCGATTTATTATGCTATAAATAATTTCATTCTGTAAGAAGTTGGTCGTGTGAGTTGGAGTAGATTTATGCAGGCTATCCGAATGCTTTTTCCTCGTCAATTTTCTGATGATTTAATTGAAAACATGAAGGTATGTTTTTTCTTATTGTTTCTTATCATAATTTTAATTTTAGTATATTATACAAATGTCATAAAGTGATAACTATTTATTTTTATTTTTAGCATTGTAATAAATATTTGAAATAAGAGTTAAAAAAAACCAAAGAAATTAACCAATCGATTAGTTTTCACCAATTTAATATTGAATCTATAATTGTTTTTTAATATATGATGATTCACCATTTACATTGTTTGGAAATCTTTATAAAATATCACACAAATTTTTTATTATTATTTTATTAATTTTTTTAACTTAATATATTTTCTTGTTTTTTAATTAAATTCTAAAAGATTAAAATTAAAAACTATTTAATTTAATTATTTATTAAACTAATAAACTTCTTAAGATAATAATTACTTTTTATTATTGATTTTGTTTATTTGAAATTATTTTGTGTGATTCTCTTCAGTCATGTTTGTATCCATATAAGTGAATGTGTAGTTAATTTGAAGCTATGGTCTCTTTACAAAGACCTTTGTTAAACAAATCTCACCATTTGTCATATAGTTCAGATATTAACCTCATGTACCCAGGGTTAGTATATTGTTTTAAAATTTAGGATTAAGATTATAGTTATAATCATGGTTTAAACCATGCTCACGAAAAAGATTGATTTTAGAGTTTGGTTTATGATCTTGTTTAGGAAGAGGATAAAAATAAAATGGGTTAGGTTAGGGTTAGAGTTAGAGTTGTGGTTAAGGTTGTCAATAGGGTTGAGGTTGGCAACCATTGTTAATATATACATAATGGTTAGTATTATGGGTAGGATTATAGTTAAGGTTACTATTGAGGTTAGATTTAGGAATATAGTTAGTTTTATGGTTAAAGTTAGGGTTAGGGTTAGGGTTAGGGTTAGGATTATATGGTTTAGATTTATCTCATGGTTAGGGTTAGGGTTGTGTTTACAATTTTGTTTATGATCATGTTTACCAAAAAGAATTATGAGTAGACCAATCTTATCCAAACATCATTGACTAAATAACTTTTAGATGGCCTTATTAGTTCCACAAATATATGCAACAAAATAAACCAAATTTTCTCCCCAATTCTCCTTTAATATCACTGTCACATACCCATTGCACCCTAAGGTACAATTGCTAGTTTAAATTATTTTATGCAATTCAAAATAAAGCTTAAATGAACTTTAACTCAAATATTATATATAATTGTAATTCTACTCTCAATTAAAACATAAACATAATCTTATTTCTATTTGAACCATAATCTTAACCTAAATCATAATTTTAATTGAATCATATTCTTTACCCAACCCAAGCTCAATGGTAACTCAGTTCTAATAGAATATTATTACATCTTAATTATTGAACAACCACTGCATTTAAACTATTAGTAATACATTGAAAATTGTATTTATAATTACTATAATTTGCATTCAATTGGGGATGAAATTTTTTAGTTTTTTATCTTAACTATTCTACACCAATCAAAATAAATTTTATTTTATAGTTCATTATAAGTTTTTTTTGCATTTGAAGTCTTATTACACAAGTGAACCAATTAAAATTTACCACATTTATTATTTATTGTCCTTCCATATTGCATAGTTTTCGAGGCTTGGAAACAATTTTTGTTTATATTGTAAATATTATTATAATTTAAATTAAACATAGTAAATAAATATTTTATTTTGTATAAACATTTTTATCAATTTAACTAATTGTATATATTAAATATAAAAAATATTTTATTTTCAATAAATTTAAAATAAATTATTTTATATATTTGTCTAATGGTAACTTGTTTCTTGTAAAATATTAATTTATAAAATCATTGTATTACAAACTTAGAATATTTTGAAAAATCTTAAAACTAGAGTAAAATTAGAAAATTATGATAAATTAGTGATATATGGATAAATTTATATGTTTTATTGTGAAAAAATTTAAATTAATTATTAATTATAAATAAAAAATTATCTATAATAATAATTTTCTAAATTCATATAAAAATTAGAAACTATTCTAAAAATCACATTAAAATATTAAAGAAATTAGAAACATTAGAGTTTTCCTATGCAAATTTTCAATGTGGAAAAATAAATTGGAATGTTTTCTATTTTATTAGTGGCTATAATTTAGGAATTGGAATTATCTCCAGTTTATTTTAAAGTGTGAGAAAGGGATAATTTATAATCTTTTTCTATTTTAGTGGGTGCATATTGCCAAAAACATGACTTGACTTCACAAATATTTTTCCTTTTTCTAGTTTTTTTTTTTCAAATTATTATTAAATTAATTAATAATCTTAGCAACCGCCCTTGTCAATTTTTTACTACTACTTTTTATGGGTTGTTCAATAAAAAATAGAAACCAAATAAGTAGGGAAAGTTGGCCATTAAAAAAATAGGTAAAATGACTTGGAAATGTAAAACTCCTACAAAGATAACAATAAAATAACTCCAAATTAAAGTCTCCACATTTTCCTATGTACAAAAAAATTGATAAAATAAAGAAGAGAGAGACAATGGAACTCTAAGCTTAATGAGGGATGACAAATGAAAGGAAATAGCTATTTATAGAGAACCTTGATAAACAAGCAAAGCACCAATGATGTCAGTAAAAAAAACCGATCAATTTTGCATGTAGATTCTAAACTGTAGAAGCTATCAAGATTTTTTGCTGCTGCAACAACACAAGCACTTCTTTCTATTTGCTGTGAGTGATCCAATTTTATTTTTGTTTCTGGCGAATATTTTTATTTAGCATGGATTCTAAGAAGCTGAACTTGTCTGATTTCGTGGGATAAATTTGCTTGTTTAACAGTTTTCTTTGTAAACCTTTGTATTGTCTAGGCTATTTTTTTCTTCCAGATGAACGAAATTATTGAACCTTTGACAATTTTCGATCTGAAATTGTCTAAGTCATTGGTGTCAGATTCTATAAGATTGTGAGGTTCTAATGATATATATATATATATTCCTACCATAGACCATGTTGACGATAGATAAAACAATTTTTTAAGCATTTGTCAATAGTTTTTCATATATGCTGATAAAAAATTTCAAATGCATTAGAAGTTTTGAATCTTTATTAGCATACTGGTTGTAGTTTACTTGGGCTAACTTTCAATATATACCCTAGGTGAGATTTGCGAGCAAGATATACAGGTAATAAGATTTGTGAGCTAGGGTGGTGATCAGTTTTGAGTGGGGTGTGAGAATCTAATAGTTTGTTTTAAATAGGTTATCATAAGTTTTGATTAGTTTAGGTGGTTCATCTAAATTGGTAGATCTTATTGAAAAGCTAGTGTAAACTCAGACAGGCCAACAAAACAAACTCAGAAATATTGTAACAGTCCAAAAAAAGGAAAAAAACTCATTAACAAAAATAACATCATCATTATAATGATAACTTCAGACTTATGAATATGAGAGCAATCTGATAGATCCTTCAATATAACCACCATTTTATTTCAAACAGAAAGCTTATACAGCTGACAGTCCATAGAGACTTAAAAATTAAAAAAATCCTCCAATGCAATAGAAAACTTACAACAGATTCACAACAGACTCCATGTTCAGACTACTATTGACTCTTCTTTTAAATCAAGATTACTTTTGGATTTGATAGAATGTTCAAGAAATACAAGAATGTATAAAGATATGTACAACTCCTGACTCATTCATTGGAAAATAAAGATGCCCACAAAAATAGCCGATTGGCAGTCCAGCTACCTCTAATACACCGTCAGAGCCAATGAGGGTTGCCAGCTGGAATGTGCTCCAGCATAGGGTGGTAAGATTTGAAAACATCCTGCATGCTGCTTGAACGTACCCTATAATTGTTACACATAACCTGAAAAAAACTTATATTTTGAATTACTTGCATATCGGTTTTGTTGTCTTGACAATACCAAACTTGAGGTTGCTGGTGGCGATTAATGTGTAGTTACTGTGATGGAGAAGATTAAAAGGTTTATAAAAATGGCTTCCTTTTAGATTTGGAAACATGGGTTATAAGATCTTTAAACATGAATCTTAGGAGTTGTGAGCACTTGTTAACCTATTTTCAAGCACTGGTCTTGCTTTTAAAGTGTATTCCACATCTTTTTATACCAGATTCTCATAAAAAATATTGTATGTTGAAGTACATGTAAATGCAACACTTTTGTTGTCTTGGCGATCTAATGCTGATGTCTTGATTATTGGTGTGCAGTCATTGTGATAAAGGAGGACAACCAGTCATGGACCTAGATATGGAATCAGATAGAGAGTTCTTTACAGAGACAGTGATTGAGGATTGCAGGGGACAAAAGCCATTCCATTCTCTTATCTATGAGTCTGAAAAATATCATCACACTAAAGCCGAGCCCAGTAAAAGTAGGCTTGTAAACAAGAGCAGGCATGGAGATTTTAGAATGGAGCCAGAGGATGAGAAGGAATATTGCAATGAGAATTCCCATTCTCCTGCCTTTGTTTCAGGAGAAGGTGATCTTACCAAGGTTAGGAAAATAAAAATTAGGTTCCTAAAGAAGGTCGTACATGAAATCTCTGATGTGGCAGGGCAATTACTGAAGAGGAAGAGTGATAGAGCCATTGGCGAAGCTAGGAAAAGGAAGGAGGACATGGATAATGAGGGAGGGAGAGAAATGAAATCAGTTGGACATGAAAGCTCTGATGAGGTAAACCAGTCACTGAAGAGGAAGAGTGAAGATAGAACCAATGGTGAAGCTAGGAAAAGAAAGAAAGAGATGGATGCTGAGGGTGGGGGAGGGAAAAAATCAGTTGAACATGAAAGCTCTGATGAGGCAGAGCAGTCACTGAGGAGAAAGAGTGAAGATAGAGCCAGTGGCGAAGCTAGGGAAGAAAAGGAAGATATGGATAACGAGGGTGGGAGAGAAAAGAAATCAGTTGGGCCTGAAAGCTCTGATGAGGCAGAGCAGTCACTGAAGAGAAAGAGTGAAGACAGATCCAGTGGTGAAGCTAGGAAAAGAAAGAAAGCAAAGGGTAATGAGGGTGGGAGAGAAAAGAAATCAAAATCCAATGAAAGCTCTGATGAGACAGAGCAGTCACTGAAGAGGAAGAGTGAAGATAGATCCAGTGGTGAAGCTAGGAAAAGAAAGAAGGCGAAGGGTAATGAGGGTGGGAGAGAAAATAAATCAAAATCCAATAGTAAGATTCAGAGACTTGTTAGTTCTGGAGACAATTTTGAAAATTCTAGGAGCAAGAAAAATGACATAGAAATGGAAGAAATGTGGAACATAATTGCTGGAGACTCAAAAGTTAGTATCTTTTAAGTTGACATTTATTTAGTTTAGTCATTTTTTCAAGTATGTTTCTCAATGTTCATTCCCAATGATGGTTGTATTTCAGGATGACCTAGCAGGTGAAAGAACCATTGAAGATGATGCATTTATTGATGATACTGGGGTTGATCCACATGACCATATTGTCAATGTCACTGATGATGATTTTATCCATTATGATTCTGAAAATGGAATATAAGATTTTTGAAGTTTAATATGTAAGGAATTATGTTTAAGAAATTCCCTCTGTATCTTGTTTGCCTTAAAAAAGGAGGATGCCATATTAGGAAAAATGAACGATACATTACTTGTAGACTGTGCTACGCAAAACAACCTTACAGTAATGTGTAGTGTAATTTTTTTCTTCAATCATCATAACTTTACTTCTCATTTCATTCTTTCTAAACCTGAGAACATAATGGAAACCGAAATCTGTTATTTTTTTTCAGCAGGTGGTCTGAAATAACTTGAAACTGATATCATATGTCATCATCCGAAACAAGGATGAAACAACACACACGTTGAGAATCTACTTTGAACTGGCCCATGTTAAAACTTGCTTGTTAGGCAGGTCCAGCAGGAATTGTATTTACACAGTTGAAATCAGTCTGATAACCTAATTCTTATTCTCTTTCTGCATTATAGTTTTATAAACAAATTTAAGAAAAATTAATTATATCATGTGATTTTTTATCTATTGATGAAGTTGTATGGTGTAAAAAAACTGAAATCATGTAAGTGACAAAAGCAAACATGATAGATATGATCTTAATTATGAAACACTCATTTAGTATACATAAAAACACTGATGGCAAATGCTGCACCTATACAATTCTTGCAATCACTTGCTAAGCTGTTGTTATCAATACATGATATTCAATTCATAAATATTGAAATGATAGGCTAAAAGAATTCAGAAGGAATGGATAATTGCATCCAATTCTTTCTCGTTCAGACTTTGCTAGTTTAGCATTCAACTTAACAGTAGTATTTTCATCTCCACCATGCTAGCTCAAGCTATGCACTGATGTCACCAGTAAATAAGGCTGATGCAGCAAATGAAAAGAGAAGGAATTGGATGTCACCAGTAAGCATGGCTGATGCAGCAAAGGCAACCAACAATAGGATCGAATTTGACGGCTTTCCTTACTATGATTACATTCACCTGCACTCACACAGACTTTTACTTCTCTGATCTATGAGAGAACAGTGGGGAATTCAGCAAACACAAGGCAATTTATTATTCAAGAATTAACCTTTGCTGACCGCACTTGCATGCTCTTGCTAACCTAATCACATTTAAATAGTCCTGACTCATCAAATTTACAACTCAATGCAGCAGGAGTCAAATCTGAAATAGAATATGCATAGGCTTCAGAAAATTCATTAGGGAGTCCACCACATATAATGGTCCCTAGCTCTATCGGCCTACATCTTGATCTCATAAAGAACTATCTCAACTTTCTATTGGACCATGAAATGATACAATAAAGGGTTACCAATCCAAAAGAGAACAGGTTAATAATAATGCACTCAAAGTGAGCATAATTGACAGGGCAAAGGGGCATAAGACTATAAGTTAAATTGATCAATCCAAATGCTGGGTTGCACTATATGCACTATGGAGTCTAGACTCGTCCCTGGCATAATAGAATTCTTCCTTTAACTAGCTATGAACCAGGTTAGAGCTAAGACCATGGGAGAAAACCAAAAACTTCAACATAAAGAAAGGTAACGGTTATCACTTCTCCTGCTGAGAATTAAAAACCGGTTAATTAATTATTTTGCACAATAATTACACAAGCCTTTTAGATCTCACCGCCACTATTATCACAGTAGCAATACATAGCCAGAGTATCAGGTAAAACTCTCCATTACATTTTTTCACCATGAAATCAGGTTATATTACACTTATTTCATAGAAAACAGAATAAAAAACGCATTGCAAGATTCTTAAGCTTTGTAATTCCAGCAGTTATAGATAAGTTTATGTTAAGCTATTCTGCAAAGATTTAAAAAACCTTATATGTGCCTGATATGACTTACAGGCAGAGGAAGGAGAGGAAGATGATGAAATAGACAACCTTTTTAAATCTAAGAAGAAGAAAAAGAAAGGATTTGAACGCTCAGCAGAGGAAACTGCAATGGTTATTGAGCAATTTCTGGCTAAGTTTGAAGTGGCAGCCGAGGAGGATGCTGAGTTCAATCGGCAATCTAGATCAGCAGTTAATAAGCTTAAAACTTTACCTCTGCTAACCGAGGCCCTGTCCAAGTAAGATTTTCTATGGTTAATGATGTGCCTTGTTCAAAGAGAATATGCTCCACATTTAGCTTTCCAATCTATCAGTAATTCATCTTGTTCTAAGGACTAAAACAATTGGCTGCTCCAGGAAACACTTGCAGCAAGAATTCTTAGACCGAGGGATACTTTCAGTTTTAAAGAATTGGCTTGAGCCGCTGCCAGATGGATGCTTGCCTAATATAAATATTCGTACTGCAATATTGAAGATCTTAACAGATGTGAGGCTATATATTTTATAGCTGACTTCTTTTTCTGTTTTATTCCAATTGGAGTTTCAGAAATTATCCTATGAGTGAGATGATGCTTCCCTTTGTTAATGCATAAATTATGATGTTTCATCCATTTTGACCATTGATGTTGCAATATGCGTGACAAACATTTCATGCTTTCCTTGTAACGGTTGAGTTCCTCCGTTTAAATTTGAATGCCCTGCTTCAACAGTCTTTCATGTTTTATATTTGCCTCTTCTCCGTAAATCAGGACTGACTTCTCAAACATTTCTTTGGTGCAGTTACCAGTAAACATTGAACAGTTTGATAGGAGGGAACTACTTAAGAAAAGTGGTATTGGAAAGGTATAACTTCGCCTCTTCTGGTTTGCCCCAAGTTTGCTGTTATGCTTTCCAAAGCTTTTCTAACAACTAATTTTTCAAATTCAGAGTATGATGTTCCTGTCAAAATCAGATGAAGAGATACCATCTAACAGGAAGCTTACAAAAGATCTTGTTGGCAAATGGGTACTTGATCAAATTGCCAGGTTTATTTTTGTTCAAGTCATAGGGTCCCTGATTGTTTGATTTTAATTTGTATGTCTTTTGTCTGCCTTGTTTGCGGAATACAGATCCGACCAATATTCCAAAAGAGTACCAGATATGAAGATATGAAAGATTTTGGTGAAGAGAGGGATCCTTATAGAAGGCCACCACCAAGCAGGTACTGGATTTATAACTATTATCTGTATTAATTGTTAAGATTTATTCTCTTGCAATTCTGTGCTGCCTACTATAAAGACTGTGAATCATAGTTATATTGTTGTGTGAAGATTTATTATCTTGCAATTCTGTGCTGCCTGCTATAAAGACTGTGAATCATAGTTATATTGTTGTGTGATCCAATGAAGCATAACTGAAGAAAAGGCTATGGCATTGAGGTTCGAAGATGATGTCGATGGTTTTGAAATTTTAGAACTTTCACAGTAAGTCACATTTTAACTTGTATCCCTAAGTAAGATGTTTAAGTTTATACAGTTCTTGCATTGAACTATTTCATAAGAGTCCCACATTTTAACTTGTAACCCTAATTAGGTGTTTTAGTTTATACAGTTCCTGCATTGACCTATTTCATAATTGAACTGTAATTTTGTATGTTATATAGCAATCCTAAGCCCGGAGAAAGGGATTACAGACCACATGCTTCCAGACCTGAAGCATCGCGATTGGACTATGTAGTGCGCCCTCAGTCAGAGATCGATCCAGAAGAAATCAGAGCTCGTACCAGGCAAGGGAAACAATCTGAACGGTGGGCAAAGGTTAGTTTTTTCTTTAAATTAGATTTCCATGAACCTGTTATGACTTAAGCCTAAGATTTCACATTTGCTAATTTACAGTCCGGATTGTAAATTGGCACAACCTTGTCCTCTTCTTGTTTTGCCCTTTGCTCCCAATCCACCGGTACCCTTAATGACTCTAGCCTGGCTCTGATATCAGATTCAAATACCTCTTTTTGCTTTTCTACTGGAAGGAATTTCTAGACTAGCACTTGCACTGGCGAGGTGCAATGTTTGCGCAGATAGTCATATATGCTATGTGGTATTGTACATTTGAAGCACATTGCTGTAAACAGGTATGAGATTGATGTCACAATAAGAAGATGTGTGTCTGACAAAATAGGGCTGCAAAGATGCCGAGTATTCCACATAATCAAAATCAGCTTTCAACCCTGGTTCATCAAAATCAGCTTTCAATTTTTGTGCTGATATTTTCTCCTCAGCTAAATTCAGAGACTGGAAATCAACTCGTTTGACATCACAATCCTTCTACCATGCAGGAGTCTCATCTTCATAGGCATTGGAATTGATTGGGCAGAGAAACCCTTTCCTGCAATATCAAAAATGATCAAGGGTTTGAAATGCTGGGTTATATATTCGTAAATATGGAACCAAATTGATGATGAATTATTATAGTGTGTATATAAATCATATTAAAAAACTCTTGTACAAAAACTGTACAGTGTCTTCATCTGTTCCTGCAGCAACCAGGCGATATGAACAAATCCTCCGCAAATAAAATATTATCAAGTAGCAAATATCACATGCCTTATATTCATTTTGAGCTTCTGAATGCCTGTATGGTGCTAACAATGTGTTAACAGATAGAAGAAACAGAAAATTAAACAGTCCAAAATACAAAATGTACTCGTCACAAAGACTGGGACAGCTGGAAATTAATATTTGAGTACAAATAGTATATGATATTGCAGGCAAAAGAGGTAACACGCTTTCAGAACAATTCCCAATTGTGCAGTAGCACAGTTCTACAAAGCACACTACTAAGCATCTGAACTTGATCCACACTGATTCCAATAATAAAACATTTGTAATTACAAAAAATTAATTCTAAAAAATTGAATAGATTCATACAGTAATCGCTAACTGAGAATAATATTCTCGTGGCAACTACAGAACTCCTCAAAAGACTGGGACAGCTGGAAATTAATATTTGAGTGATACAAACATTTTCACTAATCAATTATCATGGACTGAACATATCAAATTACATTCTATAGCTAAATGATATATTTGGTTTGGACTTCCAGGAAAACAAAAATAAAACAGAGCACGATTATCCTGCTATTTCTGCATAAACATGCGTTGTTAATTCAAATTTATAGATCTGCTATACCAACATACATCCATAAAATACAGAAAATAAACTAACATTAGATCTGCAAAATCTGAAATCCATAACAAATACTTTTAATCGCCACAGTCACAACCACGAAAATAAATGAATAAATCAATAAACCCAAAATAAAGTTACTGTCCAATATAAATAAATGAATAAATCAATAAACCCTTATTCCAAAAATAAACAACTGCATATAAAGTTGCATTCATCCGTATTGAAGACAGTCATAGAAATGGAAAACAAAATAATGTAGAAACACAACGATTAAAAAAAAAAACATGAATCAGATAGCAAGTTCGCTGCCAAATGAAACTTTGGATGATCACTGTCATGAAAAACCTTGCTTCAGCTATTTGTACCAAAAAAAAGACATCCGTAAGAGGCAGGCTGCTGCAGACAGATGCCATTCCCCTAAATTGTTCTTTTTCCTTGTGACATTGTCTGAAATTTTTATTTTCTTCTAAATTGCAGCTAGATAAGAAGTTGAAGAATCTGAAAGCACCCAAGAAGAAGAGGCTTCAAGCTGCTACGATAAGTGTTGAGGGACGTGGGTTGGTGAAATATTTGTAGTTGATGACTTGGTTTCGTGAGATTCATTGTGGTCTTCTGGTTTTGCCAACTCGGTTGTACTTCGTGACATTTTTTAAAACAATTTTGCCAGCAAAAGGGTTTGACACGATGTTTTTTGACCCAAAAAAATTGACAGATTTCATACAGTTTGAAATAACATTTAGCTCAGTGCCGTGTATATTGGACATTAAGCATTGCTATTTTCGATAGACTTTCGATTCTGAGAACTAAATTTGAAGGAAAAAATGGGTATAAAATAGTAATTAAATTCTTCCATGTTGTTCATCGTGTGTAATCAAGTCTTTGGTCAAAAATTTCATAATGAAATCTTAGAGTTCAAGGTGGATTTAACATTGGGAAAATCAAAGATGAAAGGATAATAAATTGTGAAAGTTTAAAAAAGAAACGTTTGAAGCTTACCTAAGACTAGTGTAGAATCTGCATTACTCTTGGAAAGGTTGTTCAAGGATAGTATTGAATTCGCATTTGTCTTGGATAAGTGCGAATTCAATAAATATTGTCATTTTAGTATTGAATTCGCACTTGTCTTGGACAAGGTAGAAATCACCAATGATTTCTCTCCTTTGCTTTTGATCAGGTTTTTATCCTAGGTTGACCCCCTTCATGAATATCATCATTTTAGGCTATAACCAAGCTTCTATACCATGAAGAAAGTCAAATTCAAATTTGGTAAACAAAAATCAAAGTGCTAGTCATATTGAAATTGAGAATTGTCAAGGATCGATGCCAAGATACAAGTTAAATATCAAGATAAAATTTTCCATAAGAATGCTTCAATTCTTTTTTTTTATATCATTTTTGTAATCTTAATATGAATTTATTTTCTTGTTTTGCAAGGTGCTTGAGGGAAGGAATTCTTTGTCATTCAGAAGACTAGTGGAGGATTGCTTGAAGTTGAAGTTCAAGGTGGAAATATAAAATTCAAAAGTAACATGAAGACGGAATCAGAGAACCTAGGCTACAAGTAAGAGTAAATTATCAAAACTTAAAGTTTCTTCAAAAATTCAAGTTCAAGATTCAATTACATGGAGTACCTACATCAGTTTTAAAAATTCAAAATCATGGCAATGAGAATTTCCAAATTAAAGAAGATAGATAATTCTTGAAGATGAAGCAATTTGGGAATATGAGCCATCACAATTGATGACTCAATAGTGTTGAGTATCAAGAGATATTCTTCCATCACCAAGGAATCAATCAAATTTATAAGATAAGTATGTTGAGGTGGTATCCAGACATGTTCAACCAATAAGAGGGCTCTAGCCACACATGTCTAAGATCATCCAATCAAATCTTTCCAATTGTACATGTGGAGTCTATAGAATACTTTTACCTAACCTATTTTTTGATTGGTCAATAAAAGCATTATAATTTTGCAATGCCTCGCTAGGGAACCCAGGAGATATTCCTAAAACATGTCACTAAGTTTAAAAAATAAGTTTTTTCTTAAGAGTTTACAAACAATAATAACAAATTAGAAGTAAAACATAAAGTCCATAGATACACATAAACATAATCTCAATTTTAGATTACAAATCTCAAGGGTTCCTTGACATAAAAACTACGTAAATATAATTTATTCTATTAATTACAATAATCATCTAAATCATCTACATAATACATCATAAATACATCTGAATAATAAAGTATATATAATCTCCAACATCCACTGCACAAGTTGCAGGGTATGTAATTACAATTGAATACAAAGCACAAATAAAGAAAGAATAAAAATAAGTCTCCAAGAAGATAGGATAAGAAGAAACTGCACAAGGATCATCCAACACTAGTACAAGAACGTCAGAGTCTCAAATGGTAAAAGAATCACTACCTCTCAACCTTGTGAAAACTTGTGGTTCCACTCCCACTGTGCTGAGGAGATAACATCAAACCCCACTCAGATAATAATACCAAATTAAATCAGGTAAAACTAAGCAAGGGTCCTATAAGATTCCTATCTTAGGGGTACAATTCAAACTCAAGGTACACATACTAATCCAAAGGTAACCAACACATATAGGAAACTTAAGATGAAATTAGGGAAGTGTCATCACATATGTCAACCCCTTGGAACAATCTCACTAGACTCTAACTCCCAAGTGTGATCATATGCGGAACTTGAAATCCTCTCATGTAGACAAGCATAATAGATCATACCAGATCTCACTACCACTACTAGACGGGAAAACATCTTCTCATGCTCCCATCCTTAGCCTATACTAGCACTCAAGGCATGGGCGAGGAATCCATTAACTTATTAATTCATTTTAAAAACTCATTTAATTTATATTATCAGTTGTTTAAGTAACCTACTAAGAATACCCAGGTAGCCACTTTGAGCTTCAGTGCCTCCAAAGCAAGCCACTTCCCCTTTAACAACTAGATAACCTACCCTAGGTTCATATCTCAAAACATAACTCAAAGGTCATCATGAATCGTAACATCAAAATCAAGCTCCAAAGTATAACAGGAATGCACAATAAACAACTTCCATCATAATTAAAAAAAATCCATTTCCATAAGGTTGGGTCATAACAAGATCAATAGCCACAGAAGTATACAAGGAAAACAAAACAAACACATTAACCCTAACCCCACCTTTGGTAACAATCCTAACATGATGACATAAAGAATTCTCTATTAACCCAAAACACAGAAGGAAAAATAAAACATGCAAAAAAAATTAATTAATAAACTAATATTTGTAAAGTTTATTTAATTAATCTATTAAATAATCACTAAACAAACTATAATTACAGTTATCGAATTAAATTCTAACACCGAATAAATCAATTTATAATGTTTATTCAAAAGTAAATTGATTCCAGGTTTTTAAGAAAATTACTAACACAATATAATTTACTGCATGACTAAATAAATCTGTTTTAACTAATTAACAATAAAAAACTTAATAATATTAAAACATCATTCGATATTATTAATCGATGAATATTAACAATAAAATTATCAATTATTTTTATTATAATTATTAATATCAACACATAATTAATCTTTTAAATAATAATAAAAAATAATAATATATTAATAAATCTTATAAACATATTTATTTATATTTATATTTCTTTATTTTACCCCACCCCCGGTTGTCGCACGACAACCTACTTCCCTACGACAACTAAGGCTACTATAGGCAACAAGGTTGTCGTAAGCAACCTTAAGGGGCTGCTGAGGGTAGTTAGGGGGGAGGAACCCCCACCCCCCTCCTTTTTCATTTTTATTTTTACTTTTTTCACTTTAAAAAAATAAAAATTTGAAAGATATTTTTGTTGTACCTGATTTCCAGCAAGTTGTTTTTTTTAAGAACATTTTCAACAACATGCATAAATTTTATTTTTATACAAACAAACAGTTGATTAATTGAGAACTTGATTCCACCATTTCACTAGTAAATTTTAGCCTGATTTTCGACGTGACTTAGTCAAATTTTCGATGCACATTGGTTGAGAAAATGACAATTATTGCTGTCGAACTTTCTTCATCTTTTTTTTCGGCAACCTAACTTTTTGTTGAATATTCGACTCTTATAGTTGTCGAATATCCAACTAATCTGACGTCGATATAATCACTTCAATCGTGAAGAATTGTGCAACATATCTTTCATCAATTTTAACCAATGTTCATTGAAAGAATCATATGGTTGGTGATAAAAAGCCGACATATCTTTCTTCATTTTCGACCACATATGGTCAAAATATCGATCGATGAATACGTCGACAATATAGCATTGTTGTCAAAATTTAAGGTCATTTTGTCAAAATATCGATGGTTCTTTACGTTGAGAGTATATCAGTATTGTTGAAGTGAATAGTCTTTGTGTGTCGAAAAATCGACAACATATTCAATTTTTTTTAAAAAAATAATATATATTATGGATCTATTAATATATTAATAGAAGAGAATGGATCTTAGCTTGTAGAAGAGGTCAGAGTTGCTGGTTGAAGGATAGAAAGGTTTGTTGAGTGCATTTATAAATATAAAATAGTCAATAATTCTACTTGAACATTGTTGTAGGCATTCTCTAAGGACATTTAGTGTTGAATTATGTTGTGCCATACCAATTCAAAATTAGTTCTTTTGTCCAACATTATTCAACACTAAAAATGTCTTTATATTTTTCTGTCCTCATTGATGCTCTTGCATTGTTATATACTTTGAGTTTTTTCTCCTCTATATCTACAAATAGAAAAAATTACATTTAATTCAATTAGTATTTCTAATTTTGTTTGATTCACAGCACTTGTTTACCTTTTTCTTTGATTGGTGGGAGAAAGTTTGTTGTCCCTTTTGGTTTTAGAGATCTTTTGGCTCAAAGCTTTAAATTATCCGTTTCTTGAACATTATGTGATATTGAGAGCTATGATCATCTATTATCTTTTTCTCCATTTGTAATAAGGAAAGTTAAATTTCTAAAAAATATTTTTCTTTATGGTGATTATCTATGAGTTTGAATGTTTCATGTGTTAGTATTTTTCAGATTCTACTTAGGATTATTTCAATCTAGAGGACTAACAAAATACTAAGCACATGATGTAAAGTATTAATCACAACAAAGGAAAGAAAATACCTGGATATGATTCCTTCAAGCCTGTACCAAATTTTTCTTCTAAATGATAGCTTCGTTAAGTCTGCCCTAGGTCTTCCAACTACCCCTTAAAGATGCCTTTATATATGTGCTTGATATATACCAAGTTAGCCCACCTAGGGCTGATTAACTTAGCTTCAAGAAGTCATCAATATTCCCTGATCTGAACTGCATTTAGTACTTTATATATAACTACAATGCATTCATTGTTAATGACATTAGTTTATGACAGACTCAATTCACAACCCATGCTATACATTTTTCTTCAGTATACATGTCGTTGCTCCAGCATTTATGCAATGCTTTAGCTCTAGAACATTCACTCTTTAATGAATTCGATGCTCCTTTTGTGAATTCACAATTCCCTTCATAAATTCACTCCTTATCACAGCCTCAAGGAAGATCGCTATTATCCTAGATGAATTCGTAGTTGTCCTGAATAATTTGTTGTTACTGCTATTGCTTTTAGTGATTCTTGGGAGAAGAGAGAACATTATGTTTTTGGTGTCTCTCTTCCTCAAGACTTGACCAAATATATATGAGGTTGGAACTATTCCTCAAAGGGCCGACTTATACCATAAAACATTTATATCAAGAGGCCGACCTTGGGCCCTCTAATATTTAATTCAATCAACTCATATATATCAAATTAAATTGATAAACAATAAATAATAAATATCTCCGATATGTATTATTATTATTTATGCAAATTGATTTATCTATCCAAGGTAGAGATATTTGTCGTAAAGGTTAAAATATCAACACTCCCTCTTGGACTTGAGGCAAAGATCAACCCAATGTTCTCCCTAGATATCATCCTTGATAGAGATGCCAAAAATATAACCAACATGGATCCCATATCCAATAGAATCATAGACCTCATATCTATGATAGGTATAGTAGAACTCAATCTACAAGATATAATGAGAACAAAATTGTTCTTCATAAACCATACATCTCATATTCATATGAGAAACATCATATCATATGATGTTTACCATCCAAATGTGGATCTCCTAGATCCTTTGGTCTCCATGACCCAAGAATATCAGTCCATGATGTATACCATCTTATTTGTGGATAACTAAATCCACAAGTCACCAAGATTCAAGAGATGTCAGATCCATGACATCATTCCAACATCAAGTACATGATGTTTTACTATCCAGATGTGGATTTCTTAGATCCACGAGTCCCATGACTCAAGAATTTAGAATATCAACTCTATGATATTCATGGTATCATCAAGTCCATGATGTTACCAAATACTTAATTGTGGATCCTTGATCCATGAGTCTTCAAGACTCAAGGGATATCAACTCCATGATATCAAGAGCATTGGTCTCATGAATATCAAGTCCATGATATTCACCAAGTACTTAGAGAAATGGTCTTTTGACATCAAATCCATGATGTCTCACCAATTACCAGGAGTAATAGACTTTTGACATCAAATCCATGATGTCTCACCAATTACTGGGAGTAATGGACTTTTGACATCAAATCCATGATGTCTCACGAATTACTAGGAGTAATGGACTTTTGACATCAAATCCATGATGTATCACGAATTACTTGGAGTAATGGACTTTTGACATCAAATCCATGATGTCTCAGCAATGGATCTTTGATCCATGCAAATGTGGATCCCTGATCCACAAGATATCAAATCCATGATATCCTCGAGCATTGGTCTAATGAATATCAAATCTATGATATTCACCAAGTGCTCGAAGCAATGGTCTTTTGACATCAAATCCATGATGCCTCACCAATTGCTCAACAATGGATCCCTAATCCATGAGTCCCCTGGACTCAAAGAACATAAAATGATATTCTTCAATTCATAAGAATAACTTAGCCAAAAACATAAGTATATCCAGATGAATAATCATAATCACATGAAACTACATAAGTATAAGATTAACCAATATGATTATAAGTTAATAAAAAGTTCACACATAGAACCATAAGCTATAATCAGTAAATGATGTATGCCCCATACAATCATATTAAGTAGTTAACATCAAATGCAACTCCAACATAATTTATCCAGCATCTATGCATAAGAGTAATCACATAAGTCTTCTTCACCTAAAGATAACCAACATCTAACCAGATGTAATGTGAACACAACAAGATGAAATGAATGTTCCTATGAAGATAACAACATTAACTCTAACATATGCCAATGTAAGAATGTTCCAACCAATAATGTATGTACATATGCA
Organism: Chamaecyparis obtusa; assembly: GCA_027943335.1. Taxonomy (NCBI): domain Eukaryota; kingdom Viridiplantae; phylum Streptophyta; class Pinopsida; order Cupressales; family Cupressaceae; genus Chamaecyparis; species Chamaecyparis obtusa. Next base: position 159,952 of record BSBK01003732.1, on the reverse strand, counting down.
TAAGGAACATAGTAACTAACAATCATCTAGCAATCAACTGTGATTTTCCATAATAGAGACAATGAGTCAAAGAAGATATACAAATCAATGCTAACATATTCCAATGCTAACATAAACCAAGAGATGTATTTACTCATGTAAATAAACATGAACATGTACACAACATACATCCATAAAAATATGCTCCCATGTATACAAAAAATATAAAGTATGCCAACTGTAATATACACAACATATGCCCATGTAAAGTATGCTCCCATACATGAAGCTAATGTAGTAGATAATCAGCTAATAGTCATCAGACATTCATCCACCAATGTATGCATCTATATGTCAATGTAAAACTAGTTACTAAGTTATACTAACAATCAGCTGTGAATGATCTCATAACAACATTAGATATAACATATGTTAGGACAAAGAGTGCATTCATAATGCAAGGTATGATACTACATTAGTTATGACAATTTGCTAAACAAATAGCTGATCCAATCAGCTATACATGTTCCATACAATAATAGAAATATGTTAAAGTAACCGGCTGTTCATACACAACATATATAACAAAAATATGTTAACATAAAGCATGCTAATGATGAAAATTAGTCATGCTAATCAAACAATCAGCTGAGTCAACAGGAAATGATCCTACTCATTTATTAGGAAGGAGATCACAATCCTAGGTGTAAGTGAGCCCATGATTATACTCCCCCTAAATCATACATGCCATGTATTTAACTCAAGATTATCAAATCCCTCTAAATCAGCTCCTAATACTTAAAGTTTTAGACTCCCACTTAATCCAATAAGGAAAGGCAAAAAATAAAACTTCAAGGAGGTCAATAGTTAAATATGAAAATATTATATTGACACAACATATGTGTTCTACCCATATCTTTCCAGCCAGTGAGAACCAATAAGTTTTCCTATAGAAGGCAACCAATGGAATTGCAAATTAAAAACTTCATTACAATTTTTATACCAAACCCCGGTTTCCCTAGTGTTTCTTAGTTTTGAAAGATTTAGACTGAATTCCTAAATCTGAAATGGATCTTTTGCCCAACCATAGCTCTGATACCATGTTAGTATTTTTTAGATTCTACTTAGGATTATTTCAACCTAGAGGACTAACAAAATACTAAGCACAGGATGTAAAGTATTAATCACAACGAAGGAAAGAAAATACCTGGATATGATTTCTTCAAGCCTGTACCAAATTTGTCTTTTGAAGGATAGCTTCTTTAAGTCTGCCCTAGGTCTTCCAACTAGCCCTTAAAGATTCCTTTATATATGTGTTTGATACATACCAAGTTAGACCACCTAGGGCTGATTAACTTAGCTTCAAGAAGTCATCAATATTCCCTAATCTGAACTACATTTAGTACTTTATATATAATTGCAATCCATTCACTGTTAATGATAGTAGTTTATGACAGACTCAATTCCCAACCCATGATATACAGTTTGCTTCAATAAACATGCAGTTGCTCTAGCATTTATGTAATTCTTTAGCTCTAGAACATTTGCTCTTTAATGAATTTTATGCTCCCTTTTTGAATTCGCAATTCCCTTCATAAATTCACTCCTTATCATAGCCTCAAGGAAGATCGCTACTATCCTAGATGAATTTGCAGTTGTCCTGAATAATTCATTGTTGCTATTGTTACTTTTAGTGATTCTTGGGAGAAGAGAGCACATTATGTTTTTGGTGTCACTCTTCCTCAAGACTTGACCGAATATATATGAGGTTGGACCCATTCCTCAAGGGGCCGACTTATACCATAAAAAAATTATATCAAGAGGCCGACCTTGGGACCTCTAATATTTAATTCAATCAACTCATATATATATTGAATTAAATTGATAAACAATAAATAATAAATATCTCCAATATTTATTATTATTATTTATGTAAATCGATTTATCTATCCAAGGTAGAGATATTTGTCGTAAAGGCCAAAATATCAACATCATGGCTAGGGCTTTTGATTAAAATCAGAGAATCTACAATTGAAAAGATTACTTTAAAGCTCTATGTCGTTCAAAGCTAAAATGCTATATTGTGTGTCTTAATTTTCATTAACATATATATGTAAACTTTTATAAATGATCACAAAGGTTCTAGTGTCTTCACCATCCTATTATGTTTGATTTTATTCTGTCCTATGGTAGAAAACTACATCTGGAAAACAAGGAAACCTTATAGTAATAAACAAATCGCATTTGCACCCATTTACAAAAAAGAGAAATCTCTTCCCTATTTTGTATTGTACATCTTTTACTAACTTGTAGAAGATGGACTTGTATCGTCTTAAAATGGAAGCACTTCCATGTTAAGAGTGTTTAGCCCTCCGAGTGAGTGGTCTGGGTCATGTCAAGCACCTTGAATCAGCTCTTTGCTTGGATCATACTTGTTCTCCTCATTCTGCTTCTATATGTCCCTGATTTTCACTTCATATCTGCATTTCCTAGCATTCTAGGTCAGGATCCTGAGGTTTTTGACCATAAGGTCAAAGTCAACCTTATGGGTCAAAGTCGACCTTGACCCTGACCTGGTCAGGATCGACCTCGACCCTGACCTAGGTCAGAGTCGAGCTCGTCCTTGACCCCCTATCCAGATTTCAAATTGCCTTGATTTTCGGGTGTCGGGTTTCGGGGATATTTGTTTTCCCGCCTCCGGGTCGGCCATTTCGGGTTTCGGAATGGTAAATCCCCAAATTGCATTTAATCTAGGTATATTTTCTAAAGTTTAGGACCTAATTGGGATTTAATTCTCCAAGGTGGTCCCTCTAGAGGATTGTGCCCTAGTTCACTATAAAAGGAGGCCTTCCTCTCTCATTTCAATCATCTTCTTTTGCCATCAAGCAATCAAGTTTGGAAATCTCCTCTCTCAAGCTCTCAAGGTGATCAAGCAAGCATTTCATCAAGCATTTTTCAAGGAGGCATTCAAGTCCTCTTTTCCATCCAAGTTCTCCATTGAAGATCAAGGATTCAAGCATTCAAGCCTTTGAAGGGATTTGGTTCAAGCATGCAAGATTCATCATTCAAACCCTAGATCTAGCCATCATGATGATGTGATCTTCCTTCAAGATCCTTTGTGTATCTTCTAGATCCATTCATGCTTCTATCAAGTTGGCATACAAGCATGGAGGTTTTGTATTTATTTTCATGGTTTTGATTTACATTTACCATTATTGTGTTCAAGCTTTCATATCAATATACTTGTTTACATTTGAAATACAATTGTATATCTATCAAATCGCATAGCTTCATTGTTAGATCTATTTCTACTACTTTCTAGCATTCTCATTTCAATTTCAATATTAAGGTTGATTCCAAACCAGGGTTTGACTAAGGCAAACCTCTCAAACAAACAACAAAAACCCTCTTTTTCTTGTAGGTGGAGGTACAGAATTTTATACCTGAGAGCAGATTTGGATACCCTTTTCGGCAAACTTCTAAGATCTGCAAACAAAGTTAGAATTGACCTTCAAATAAAGAATGTAGCCTTTGACCTTTTATGAGGGTCAAAGACTACTTGCCGTGGGAAAGACAAAAGATTTCTGAGTTTTCTTTGTCTTGGCATTTCCAGTCGGAAACAGGTTGCAGAATTACTCGAAAGTACACAAACATTAGAAATTGGCATTTTCTAGATTTTTTCTAATTTGAGGTTAGTACTTGTATTTCAATTATTTCATATTTCAAGCACAATTCTACCATAGGGAAATATAGGGTTTCTCTCTCTCTTTCATATTCTCCATAGATTGATTCGATTGTGTATTAACCTTTAGGTTGATCAAATTGGATCTCTCCTTTGGGAATTTGGATTTAGGAGTGGATCTCATATTTCCCTCATACATTACATTGAATAGAGGTGATTCCATTTTACCTCTATTCATTTTGGTGAACCCGACATACTTACCCCTTTTCTTTTGTGGAATTAGATGCCCTATTGTGTTAGATTTTAGATCCTTTCTTGCATTTATATTAGGTCTAGTTTATGCTCTTGTATTTTAAAATTCAAAAATACAAAAAAATCTATATAATTAATAAAATCCAAAAACATTTCTTGCATCTCATTTTCTATTGAGATTGTTAAGATGCTTTGGTTTGTGGTCATTTTCTTTATTACTCTTCTTTTAGCATCTCTTTATAATACCTATGATGTTTATGAGAGTATCATTCACTTCATTATGTTGATGACCCTTCACTTCGCTCTTGCTTATGCTTTTGTGAAGTTGACCAACACTAGTCTACCTACATTTAAAACTTTTATTAAAGATTTATGTGGTAGCCTTATTAATCTTTTGGATTATGTGTAGAATTAGGTAGATGATACATCATCTCCTAATCTTCCTAATCCTAATCCTATCAATCCTAATCTTAATCCTATCAATCCTAATCTGATACCTAATTCTCCATCTGTTCATCCTCGCTCTTCCCATACTTATGATGGGATTCAAGCTATAGTTCAGGATGCGGATGTGCAAGATTTCTTTGATTTACCTTCTCCGATTCATGATGATATTAAAGGAAAGGGTAAAGAAACTTCTTCCAAACCTGTTATCCCACCTTATACAACCTTTACTCATGAACATGATAAACAATCACCTCTTGTAGAAGCTTTACATAATCTGTACACTACTGGATATAATATGGTGACTAAACAAGGTTATAAAGGTTTAGGACTTGGGGTTAATGAGCATGGTATTATATTTCTAGTTCATATACCCCCTAAACTGGATATGTATGGTGTTGGTTGTTCAAAATCTCAAGTTCAGGTAGGTGATGCTAAACATCGTCCTCCTCTTCATATTCTTCTCCCCACACCTATCTTAGAAAACATTAATACTCGTCAAGAAGTGGCTAATAAGGTATACATTGAGCTAATGAATTCCAAGAAATAAATCTTTAGACCTATGCCGATAGATGCTTTATACAAATACAAATGTCCTTTTCATTATAGAAACAAACATTTACTTGTTGATTGTAAACATTTCAAGTTATATGTTAGAGAAAGAGTTGCTTTAGGAATTATATCTCACTCTCGTGCAGTTTTACAATTCCTTCATAATTTTGATATAGGGGATTCCCCTCCTTTAGATATAATGTAGATGTTCTTCCCCTCTTGTCTTATGACAGGGAGGCAAGAGGTGTATCTTCATCCAGTCTCCTAGGATCCATTAGGTCTTTTTATTGGGGCTTAATTGGTATTCTTTCTCTCCTATTTTTTTATGGCTTTGCATTATGTTTTTAATCATCCATAGAATCTATCTTTTCTTTTCAAGATATCTTTTCTAAGACATCTATTTTGCAAAGGTATCCCTTGTCTTTATCTCTGGGGGGCAAGGTACCTCTTTCTTTCTCTTTGTCTAGGGAACCACTTTCCTTAGCTTAGTGGTATTTGTTTATATTACAATATTATTTCAACATATTGATAGATGTTTTGACTATGGATAACCTTCTTATATGAGAAGTTGTTGTCCTAAGTCATCACTTCTTCTCTATTTTGAAAATTATGTTCTTTATTAACTCTCACCCTTGCTTTGGTGTTAGAGTTGTTTCCCTCATTTCAAAGATTCCTCTTCCTCTTGTTTGCAGGGGGCTTGATGATTGAATCTTTTTTCCCGTTGTTGAAAGATGATATTTTATCTAAAGCACTCCTCTTTGATGGGGGTCTTCTTGCTAAGATCTCTTTTCATTGGAGGATCCTTTTCCATGAGAGACATATCCTTTTCACGATTATCTATATTCTTGGATGTAGGGGTCAATATCCCTTGCTAAGGATATAGTGTACATTTTTGTAAATAGGATATCTCCTTGCATTGTGAAGTAGGTATCCTCTTTCATCTTTGTTCCTACACTTGGGGGGCAAGGATGCCATCTCCTTCTGTCTTTCCAATCGAGATTCACCTCTTTCCTTGGGTAAGAAGTATTTATCTATTATATGATATCCACTCATACATCAAAATTTTGGTTTGCATTGAGGATATATGTCCTTGATAACAACCTCTTTTGTTGTTTGACATTGGGTTTCCATGATTGATATATCTCTCACCTTGGAAACTAAACAGTGTGCTATCCCTCACAAGGGTTACTTTTTCACCTTTTGCATGATATCTCTTTGCATTCATCCCTTCCATGGCCTCATAGGAGCTATGTCCTTCTTGGCTTGGACTGGGTGTTGTTTGTGGATATTATCTTGATGTTGAAGAAGGCTTTATCCTAGTTCTTTCCTTTCCTTAACATGTCAAAATAGTATGTTTTTGCCATATTAAGGAGGGGGGCATATATAGGGTCTCCCTTGTACTATAGTTTTTAATTTTTACATGCTGAATCTTGGAAGGTAACACACATAAGTTGCTAAATCCTGAAAAGACACACATCTTTATGCTAAATCTTCCGAAGGTAACACACATAAGTTGCTAAATCCTGAGGAGACACACATTTTTCAAAAAAATTCAATATGCTAAATCTTGGAAGGTAACCCACATAAGTTGCTAAATCTTGAAGGGACACGCATTTCCAATTTAAAATATGCTAAATCTTGGAAGGTAACACACATAAGTTGCTAAATCTTGAAAAGACATGCATTCATATGCTAAATCTTCCGAAGGTAATGCACATAAGTTGCTAAATCTTGAGGAGACACGTATTTCATATTCATAGTGATACAAGAAGGTGGATCTATGGATATTTTAGAAGCCATTAGAAGATGCATTACAATTGCAAGCACAGTTTATGGGTGAACCTGTTGGGCTTTCCCTCTAGGGTGATTCATGGTAAGGTGGGCATCTTACTAGGCGAGGTAATCACTCTTTTTCCCTTTCTCTCTTTCGCTTTCATGCTAGTAGGACTGGATCATGAAGCTATGCCATTTATAGTGTTGTTCTTGTCTTTCTTATGTAATCATTTATGCTTTTATGATAGCTTTCCAAATATAATATTAGTATGAGAAGTGTTTCTTAGTAAGGTTTCTTGTACTAGTTGATTTGGGTTTGTTTTAGTACTAACCCCTCTTTTGTGTCCTTTTGTTTTTCATACCCTCATGCGCGTATGTTGAGTTAGAATCCTTAGCCTAGGGGCTTGTGTCCCTAACTAAGTGTCATTCTCTCTCATTTTGAATCCACTAGGATCTCTTCTTCCTTCTCCTTTACCAAGAGTTTGCATCGAATCCATACTTTTGCTAAAGTGGGGGCTTAATGTATCATCTTAAAATGGAAGCACTTCCATGTTAAGAGTGTTTAGCCCTTCGAGTGAGTGGTCTAGGTCATTTCAAGCACCTTGAATTAGATCTTTTCTCAAATCATACTTGTTATCCTCATTCTTCTTCTATCTGTCCCTGATTTTCACTTCAAATCTGTATTTCCTAGCATTCTGGGTCAAGATCTTGAGGTTTTTGACCACAAGGTCAAAGTCAACCTTATGGGTCAAAGTCGACCTCAACCCTGACCTGGTCAGGATCAACCTCAACCCTAACCTAGGTCATAATCAAGCTCGTCCTTGACCCCCTGTCCAGATTTCAAATTTCCTTGATTTCTAGGTGTCGGGTTTCAGGGATATTTGTTTTCCCGCCTCCGGGTCGCCATTTCAGGTTTCAGAATGGTAAATCCTCAAATTGCATTTAATCTAGGTATATTTTCTAAAGGTTAGGACCTAATTGGAATTTAATTCTCCAAGGTGGCCCCTCTAGAGGATTGTGCCCTAGTTCACTATAAAAGGAGGCCTTCCTCTCTCATTTCAATCATCTTCTTTTGCCATCAAGCAATCAAGTTTGGCAATCTCTCTCTCAAGCTCTCAAGGTGATCAAGCAAGCATTTCATCAAGCATTTTCAAGGAAGCATCCAAGTCCTCTTTTCCATCCAAGTTCTCCATTGAAGATCAAGGATTCAAGCATTCAAGCCTTTGAAGGGATTTGGTTCAAGCATGCAAGATTCATCATTCAAACCCTAGATCTAGCCATCATGATGATGTGATCTTCCTTCAAGATTCTTTGTGTATCTTCTAGATCCATTCATTCTTCTATCAAGTTGGCATACAAGCATGGAGGTTTTGTATTTACTTTCATGGTTTTGATTTACATTTACCATTGTTGTGTTCAAGCTTTCATATCAATATACTTGTTTACATTCGAAATACAATGGCATATCTATCGAATTGCATAGCTTCATTGTTAGATCTATTTCTACTACTTGCTAGCATTCTCATTTCAATTTCAATATTAAGGTTGATTCCAAACTGGGGTTTGACCAAGGCAAACCCCTCAAACAAACAACAAAAACCCTCTTTTTCTTGCAGGTGTAGGTACATAATTTCAAATCTGAGAGCAGATTTGGATACCCTTTTCGGTGAACTTCTGAAATCTATGAACAAAGTCAAAATTGACCTTCAAATAAAGAATGTAGCCTTTGAACTTTTATGAGGGTCAAAGGCTACCCACCGTTGGAAAGATAAAAGATTTATGGGTTTTCTTCATCTCGACATTTCCAATCTGAAATAGGTTGTAGAATTGCCTGAAAGTACACACAAACATTAGAAATTGGCATTTTCTAGATTTTCCCTAATTTGAGGTTAGTACTTGTATTTCAATTATTTCAAATTTCAAGCATAATTCTACCATAGGGAAATATAGGTTTTTTCTCTCTCTTTCATATTCTCCATAGATTGATTTGATTGTGTATTAACCTTTAGGTTGATCAAATTAGATCTCTCCTTTGGGAATTTGGATTTAGGAGTGGATCTCATATTTCCCCCATACATTACATTGAATAGAGGTGATTCCATTTTACCTCTATTCAGGACTACAAAGAAAGACTTACAATACGGAAAGTAGAAATTATAGATGTTGAAAATTACAAATAGAACAACAACATATTTCCAACATTGACCATGAATTATATATAAATGACATAAATTTAAATACAATGTTGGCGATTTTCTTTTTGATTCATTATATATCACTAGTAAATTTTAGCCTGATTTTCGATGCGAATTAGTCAAAAATTTTATGCACTTTGGTCGATAAAATGAAAATTATTATTGTTGTCATACATGTTGGAAGCCAAGTTGAAGTGACAAAGAAAGCATATGTTCACTTTAACATTGGACCCTATAAGGATATTGTCTTCTGTGATGTTATTCTATTGGTAGGATGCCATTTGATCCTTGAGAGGGCATGGAAAGGAGTGAAACATACCTTATATGATGGAGCATTGAACAACTATACCTTCATGCATGGTGGAAAGAAAATGATATTGGCATCCTTGAAAGAAGAGGAAGCATCATGGAAGATCCAATAAGTTTCTTGTTTGAAAGATTTGAGTTCCTAGGATAAAGGGAACAAGAAGAAGATAATGTGGAAGGCAAGGTGGAAGAAAATGCTTTGGAGCAGCAAGCCTATGATAGGGCAGTGAGAGAGGTGGATCAAATTAAGATCCTAGAAGATAGAGTAGTTGTAGTGAATGGTTCATGTGTTTAAGGACCAAAAGAACAAGCATAGATGAGGATGGTGATGTGTATGCCTAGAGAAGGAAAGGCACATGTATTTGTGATGACAAAGATAGAGAATAAGATGGAAGAGGTTGCTGATGTGGTTGGTGACTGTAAGGATGAGGGAATCCAAGTGGGGATAGTCAAGTGTCCATTAAAAGTTTTTAGTGAAAAGAGAGAAGATATGGTTGTGAAGAAATCCATAGATTATGTGTTTACATGCCAAGGAGGATGGCATTGGAATGAGGAGTTGAAAGAGGTCTCAGAGGTGATAGGGACCTTAGAGAGTGAAGAGTCAAAGCTCTTGAAGACAACATTGAAGCAAGAAGCCACAAGTTGGCATAAGGATATGAAGAAGAGGGTTGTGTGGCCAATCAAAAGGCTTATGGCAGAGAAGAAACTACTAAATGGAGGACTCACTGAGAGAGTTCAAATATTTGATGATGAGGAGACTGTACAATTTGTTACAGGTTGCAAAGAAACCAGTGGTCAAAGTCTTGAAGGCAAGACAAATTTGTGGGATGAGTTAGATGCCATAGTTGAGGAATGGCAAAGGAAGGGTGGTGTAGTGGAAGAATGCCTAGGATAGAGGCATGAATTTGTTGTAGCAGATGGTCATGAGAAGACCTTGGTGACAAAATTTCATTGAAGTATGAAGATCTATCACAAGGCATGTGTGGGCACAAAGATGGAGTGTTGAAACTAATGGATGAGGAAGTGGTGCACTAAACATATGTTTTGGTGAATATGAAAGATTTCGTATTTCTTGTTTCTAACCCTTTTGTGACAGGTTTGCAGGGGTTTTATATTGTTAACGATATGGATGATCATGTTGCGAACATCTATGGGAATATAGACATGAAGGATGATAGATTTAGTGCTTGGCATGAGTGTATGATGTTTAGTTGCAGGTACATGAAGCCAAAGGAAAGAGGATACATTTGTGTTGTAGGTCCTCAACAAGTCATGGACAAAGACTGGAGGAAGAGAAAGAAACTCCCAATCCAAGGGACTTGGATTGATTTGATCCTTGGGAGTATGGTGCAGGGCACCTTGACAAAGGGATCACTTGATTGACTCATGAAGACTAAATGAGAAAAGAGATCAATATGTTTGAATATAATATGGCTTGAAGCCAGTTTGATGTAATTGGATGCAATTGAATGTAATAATCCTAATTGTGTAAAGGCATGTAATAGGAGTTGAATGACATTTATAAGGTCAAAGTGCACCTAGGGGGGTCACTAGGAGTCATTATGTTGATCCTAGGTTAGTGGAATTAGGATAATGACCTATGAAGGTCCAAATAAATGTGAAATGGCCAATAGAGACTTTAAATGATGTAAATACACTAAAAAATGCCAAAATGTGTAAGTTGCCTAAGTTGGCAAAAATGGCCTATAAGGGTCATTGGGGATTCAAGGCTTAGTAGGATTAATAAGGTTGTTTAAAAACCTTTTAAAAGTCATAAGAGAGGGCTTTAGTCTTATTTTGTCGAGTTGACAATAGTGCGTACAGTTAGGAGACTAGTGAATCTAAATGGCTGCATAAAATGTGAATTTGATTGTGTAATGATATAAGATCATTGCCTTGGTGGTATTTACATTTTCCTTGCATTTATTCCAGTGTCTTGATTGTTATCAAAGTCAATAAATTAACTGGCATTCAACTGTGTCTGGATTTTTAACTGTAGATAGTGTTTTGGGTTGTCATCTACAAATTGAAGTGACTCTCCCACCCCTGTGTTTATTGTGATTGGTGGGAGATTTCAAATGTGTAATATATCCTTGTAGTATGTTGATCAAATGAAGGGATATGGAGAAATGTGTTGAAGAACCACAGAATAGTGGAGATTGTTGTATGAAGGGATGCCTGATTTAACACCATTCATAATGAAGGTTGAAGGCCCTTAAGATTGGGGATGTTTGGTGATGGATTGTTAATGTAGGGGACCATACTGATGTGTTGGATTATTTGGTTTGATCTAGAGATGGTTGTGGAGGTCTTTTTGAGTAGACCCTAGGATATATGACCCTAGAAACAAGGGTTTGGTGGCTAGAAGCATAGGTGGGAGGTGAGGCCTTAAAAACTTGAAAATGTTTTGTTTCTTAACCTTAGTGAATATTGTTTCTTACTTTAGAGTCATGGGAATGAATGGATTTACGAGTTGCTTTGCAAATGGGAGGAAATTAGGCCTAGTTTGTGGGTGCTAGGGTAGTGGATCTGGCATATGACCCAAAGGAGTGTACCCCAAGACTTGGGAAGGATTTAGATAACCCAAAAGGGTATCTAAATTAGTGATTATTTTCTAGAGTTGTTTGGGAAAATTGGAAGAAAAAGGCTGATTCGTGACTGGTGAAGGCTATAAGCCTAGAAGGGCTATTGGAGTGGATTGGTGGAAGATCAGTTGAGCAGACTTGGTGGGTTGATGAAACATGGTATATGGACCATGATAAGATTTTGTATGGAGTTATAACAAAGGTAGAAGGCCTATGTGAAGATTTGGTGTATGGGAGGCTCTAGGTGCATTTGGAGAAGCCTAGAGAGTGAGTCATTGAGGGGACATTTGATGTGAGAAGTTGTCTCAGTATTTGATTGTTTACAATCAGGGTATGGGCTCAAAGGGTCTTACACTCCCCAATGGTGAAGGATAGAAGCACACAAGAAGTGCCTACAAGCTCAAAGTCCTTGGCCTTTCTTCAAATTCTACCATAGATTGATCATGTGACTCTTGTTTTTTATATGGGTTTATGAGTAGGGATATGGAGGCTTTTTTGTAAAGGGATCACCAAGAATTTTTTTTATTTGCAATGATTTTATTGTAAAATGTTTTATTTGCAATAGAATAATTTTGTTTAACAATGGTTAATTTCAAAAAATAATGAGATCAATGATGCAAACCTTTTCTTGTGCATGCATGGTTTTTGCATGGGGTAGCCATTATCCTTCAAGAATGACCTTTGAAAAGTTGTTGTTGTAGAAGCTTCATATTGATTAGATGCACCACTTATACAAGAACTCACAACCTTGGATGATAAATTACCATAGGGTCTACTAAGAAATTTGTTGCAACTCCAACTTATTGATATAATAACCTAAATGAGAAATCAGCTGCAACTCCAACTCATTGATATAATTACCTACATTGATATAAAAATGTATCGTTAGCAACTTAAGCAACCATATTTGAGATAGATTTAGAATCTAGATTAGAGAATGGCTTCACCTTTCCAATAGTCTCTGGATCACCAAAGCAATCAAGATAATCATCCTACGAAGAACACAAAAAAGTATTTGTTACAGAGAAGAATAATAAGAATAAAGGAAAGGGCAGTGGAGGCTTTTACAAGAATAAAAGAACAAATAATAGTCAGGACTCAGAATTACTCACATGTACTTGAAAATAGGTTCCCATTTGTATTAAAATGTTCTTAGCAGCTAAGAAGTTATGAAGATCTTCCTCTGCCATTAATAGGGCACAAGCAACCTACAAGAAATGAAATCATGGTTTATTCATGTTAAGGTCCCCTAATAATCCATAAATACTAATAAGCAATAAAAATGTTGCATAAAATAAGATTTTGCTATAAAGAATTAGCAATAAAAAAATGTTGTGATTTTGTAAAAGAAAATATATGGTGAAAGGAGCAGTACTTGGTACAATATGGGGGAAGTGGACAATAAGGGGGAAGTGAATAGAAATTGTTGTGAACAATGAAAATAATCAATGTTGAAAATTTTGGATAGTGAAGGTAAGATTAAAGCTATCCACTATTTGGGAAGTAAAAAGGCTCTTCCTGATTGGTTGTTGCATGGCCGCATGTCAGACTTTTCTAACATGCGATCATGCGACCGCTTGCCACCTGTCCATGTGGGTCCTAGTTCTGTTCAGCTACCTGGCGGTTTACTTTGCCTTAGTGCGCAAGTGCGATCAGTGGTGGGACCTAGTTTTCGGATGAATCAGAGGATCCTGACATGTCAGAGCATCAACTGTTGTCATTAAAGTGCGAAGGATTTGCTAGGGCTATGCGCTTTTGTGACAACCGTCTGATCCTCTGAAAGGGTAAGGCTTCTTTGGCAGTGGTCTCGGAGGCAGTGATGTGGCAGCTTGGGGTTGGTTGTCGCATGGTCACATGTCAAAATTTTTTGACATGCGATCATGCGACCGCTTGCCACATGTCCCTAGGGCCCGGTAGCAGGTGGTGAGGTGGGGCATCTTCCGGATGCTGAGGTGTTCACTTTTCATTGGCCGGCGGGCAGAGACGTGGTGATCTTATTGGTTGTCGCATGATCGCATGTCAGGAATTTCTGACATGTGACCAGTTCACGTATGTGGGGCCGTAGGTGGTGATGTGGTAGCCTGGGGTTGGCTGTTGCATGATCGCATAGCCCAATTTTTGGCTATGCAATCATGCGACCGGGTGCCACGTGGTGTTGGGGCCCATTGGCAGATGGTGACGTGCTGAGTTCTGGTTGGTTGCCGATGTACCAAGGTGGCAAGGGGTTTGTAAGTGGGTCTTGTGGTAGGTGTGACTCAGTAGTTGCAGCAAATGGTGGTGTGACACATGGCATCAGGTGGGCCCAGTCTGAGTTTTGACGGAGTGGATAAAATGTGGCGGCCCGACAAATTTCCTTCTTGTCACTGGTTCACATAATGATTTGGCGATGGCATAAAGTATTGCGTGATCTGGAAAAAGTTCTTCAGTCACCAATTCACCAGATAAGGTGGGGTCGGTGTTTCGATAGCGGCGGCGGTTATATTGGTGGTTACAGTTTGCAGGTTGTCACATGTTTGCATAGCCCGTCTTAGGGCTATGCGATCATGCGACTAACCACCAGACATCGCAGTTGTGGAGTTCTAAGGTGGGTCCATGGTGCCGTGTTGCTAACTTGCTCAGTTTTCATTGGCCGAGGGATTTATGAGGTGGCCGAAGACTTTGCAAAGAGTTTGTGATTGATTGTCGACCACGTCTAAGAGACTGCAGTCGCATGATCACAAGGGTGAGTTGGGTGCCATGCGATCATGAGACCAAGCATAAAATGGAGCCCAGATTCCTGTGGCAGTGAGGTTTGTGACCGTGTGATTGCGTGACTGAGGGAAAATGGTTAAGGAATATGAAGCCCGCGAATGCATGGTGACCATTTATTTTCAAATTTTGATTTGCAGTGACCAGTGGTACCAAAATTTATGGTTTTTTGGCCATTTCTTGACCTGGTTGGTGAAGGCTATACCCTAGCTGTCTGTAGCTTGTTGCAACCCATTTTGGGTTCCCATGGCAGCTAGTGGTATAAAGTGTCAAAATTTTGACTTGTTCAGGGTTCCATTCTGTTTGGTTCTAGTGGGAAATAGAAGGCTCTATCACATTGCATGTAAGCTAAATAGAATTCCTGGAAGTCTTTTGTAGGTTATTGAAGTGGTTTGATCTCTGTCTTACTTTGATCATGTACATGACTCATTATACTTAATGTAAGTTTTTCATGCTTCCAAGTCTCTCCTTGGTGTCATTCTTGTGAATCTTGGATTTTCTGGTCCATTGCATAGGGTTCCCTTTGCATATGTTCTGGTGTTTAGTTCTTGGTCTAGGATCAAGTGAAATATACTTTAGAGGGGACATAGATTCAGTCTTGGTTGTCTACAAAAGGATCTTATAAGTAGTGGATGGGCTGGAATGTTTTTATTTATGGCTATGAGTCTTTGACAATAGTTGGTTCATGTTTCACTGTTTGTATGTGAGATCTGCCCAATGGATAATGGCACTAATCAAGGGATAGTATATTCAGTTGAGTCCAATGTTTGATGGGTTTTGGCTATTTCTTGCATCTCTATATATCAATACCGTCACTAATAATACCCTTCACAAGACCATTTTATCCTACATAGTTGAGTTGATTCAATGAATACCTGGTTAGTATTCAACAATCCTTTACTATGATCTGCTATATAAATCCAAAAGTATAAGGTGTGTAGTGAGTTTGAATTTTATCTGGATTAGGTGCACCCACCTTGGTTTTGCAGAGCTAGAAGCAGAAGAGGGCATATTAAGTCCCTATAGTTGGTCTAGTTACCCTAAGACCTCATTACATTTTGGAGTTAACCATTCCTAAAATCCACCTAAGGGTATATTGGCAGCCTTATGGCATAAGAGTTTTCGAACACCAACACCCTGTCCCAACTAATGGGTGTGCGGAATTTGCATCCATACAACACCTCAAATGGTGCCATGCCTAAAGATGCATGATAGGAGTTGTTATAAGAAAACTCCACCAGTGAGATATATTCCTCCCACTTGTACTATTGATCCATGCAGTACATCCTCAATAGATCCTCCACTACCTGGTTCACCCTTTCTGTCTGACCATCTGTCTAAGGGTGGTATGAAGTAATGAAATTCAATTGTGTGCCTAGGGATGCATTCAAGGTTTTCTAGAACCTTGATGTCATACGAGTATCCCTATCTGAAATAATAGTCTCTGGAACCCCATGTAATCAAAAAATCTCATGAACAAATTTCCTAGCAAGAGCTAGGGAACCATCTCGCAAGCTGCCAGGTATAAAGTGTGCTACCTTGGTGAGTTTTTCAACTACCACCAAGATAACATCATGCCTCTATCTAGTCATGGGAAGACCCTAAATAAAATCCATGCTTATGACCTGCCACTTGTACTCAGGTATATCATGAGGGTACAACAATCCTGTCGGATGAATATGATCAGCCTTGACTTGCTGGCATTCTAAACATTGGGCCACAAAAGCTATAATATCACACTTCAGCCCAGGCTAGAAGTACAATGGTCTCACGTTATTAAGCATCTTGGTCACCCCTGGATGGCCAGCATAAGGAACACAGTGCATCTCCTCCAAAACAATCTTCCTCAACCCTGCACGGTCGGAGATATACATCCTGGTTTGGTATCGTAGAATACCATCACTATCAAAAGAATAGCCACTGAACCTGTAATCAGAAGGATCTATCTGTAAAGCAGATCAGACTGTCTCATAATGGTCATCACAAGGTAACTGCTCTAGCACATGCTCTCTAAAGTGTGTCCTGGTAGTGGATATGGCAAATAAATGCCTTCTCCTACTGAGTGCATCTGCCACTCTGTTCTCCTTTCCTTTGATATATTCTATACCAAAGTCATACTCGCTCAAGAACTTGAGCCAAAACCTCTACCTCACGTTCAAATTTGGCTACGTGAAGATATATTGTAATCCCATGTGATCGGTCTGCAACTCAAAGGGTTTCCCGAGTAGGTAATGTCTCCACATCTGTAAGGCATGCACAATTGCTACAAGTTTGAGGTCATGCAGGGCATAATTTACCTCATGTTGTTTCAATTTTCATGACTCGTAAGCCACAACTCTGCCATCCTGCATCAACACACCTCCTAGGCCTTCACCTGACACATCTGTGATAACTGTAAATTGACCATTTGGATCAAGAATGATCAATATCAGAGTGGATGTGAGTTTTTGTTTTAACAACTGAAATGCTTTCTCACAAGTCTCAGTCCACTCAAACCTTTTCCCTTTTCTCTCGAGGGATGTAATAGGTGCTGCTATCTTGGAAAATCCTTCCACAAACTTACAGTAATAACCGGCCAACCCCATAAAACTCCGTACTTCATGAACATTAGCAGGAGCAGGCCACTCAAGTATTGCTTTGATCTTGGCTGGATCAACCGCAATCCCTTCTCCAGATATGATATAGCCCAAGTAATGGATTCTCTTATGGTAGAATGAATATTTGGATAGTTTTCCATGAAGCTTATGTTCCCTTAGTCGCTACAAAACTATTCGCAAATGCTCCTCATGCTCCTCAACAGTTTTGGAATATATTAGGATGTCATCAATGAAAATCTCCATGAACTTATCCAGAAAATCTCTAAACACACTGTTCATCAAGTTCATAAAAGTTGTTGGGGCATTTGTTAGCCCAAAAGGTAGAACTACAAACTTGTAGTGCCCATATCTTGTTCTAAAAGCTATTTTATGGATGTCCTCATCTTTGATTCTGAGTTGATGGCACCCAGATCATAGATCAATCTTTGAGAACACCATTGCTCCTTTCATCTGATCAAATAGTTCATCTATTTGAGGAAGAGGGTATCTGTTCTTGATGGTCACTTTGTTTAACATCCTGTAATCAATGCATAAACGCAAAGTACCATCCTTATTTTTAACAAAAATCATCGGTGCACCCCAAGGAGAAACGCTAGGATGTATAAATCCTTTATCAAGGAGATCTTGAATCTGAACCTTTAGTTCATACATCTTTGTAGTAGTCATTCTATAAGGAGCTTTAGACTGTGGTTCAATCCCAGGCTTTCTAGATCAATAGAGAAGTCAAACTCCCTTTTAGGTGGAAGTTTTGGCAAGTCTTCTAGAAACACATCTCTGAATTCCTGAAGGATTGGGTAATCATCTAAGTTAGGAGGTGTTTCCTCCAAATCCTTCACGTGGACAACATAAAGTTTACACCCCTTCCGTTTGGCTCTCTTTAGTTGCATAGCTGAACTCTGTTTGAGTTCAAGAGGCCTTTTAACACCTCTGATCTCTACAGGCTTCCCTGAATCATCCAAACATCTAAAGGACTTGTCCTAGAAATTTACTATGGCTTTATGTTCGGTTAGCCAATTAATCCCTAGGATTATGTCATACGAGCCAAGAGATGCTAAATAGATATTCACTTGCGTTATGAAGCTAGGTAACTCCAATTCACTGCAAACCAAACACTGTTCTACCCTTCACTCTACCCGGTTTCCATATTCTACAATCCATGGATTAGCCATATAACCAGCTCTAATGGGTAATCTAGAAGCTACTCTAGGATCTATAAAACATTCAGTTGCACCAGTGTCCACAAGAATAGATACATTGTGACCAAAAAGTTTACCTGTCAGCTGAATAGGAGAAGCCTAAAATTCTTCCTGCCTGTTATCCACTACAACGTGGATGTGATGCTGAGCTTGAGAGGCTTTACCCTCTCTTTGACCTGACCTCTGGGAATAGTGACTAGCAAAGTGGTCTCCGCCACAAACATAGCAACCACCCCATGGTCCTCGTTGCCCTTCTGACCTACTGTTCCTATTCTCATTCTTGTTATTGTTGTTCTGGTTATTCCTATTGATGTTCTTGTTTCTAGAATTTCCTTGACCTTGACTCTTCATGTTCCTGATCTAGTTTTTTTCATTTCCCTTCTGACGGTTATCCTGTTTCCATTTGAAACCTCCTGATTTTCCAGATTTTTGAGACACTCTAACCGCTGACAAGCTCTTAAGTTTTTCTTCTTGTCTTAGAGCCTTTCTAAGTGTTGTCTCCATCTATTTAGGCTCATGCATCAGTACCTCTGAAGCAATTTCTGATCGTAGCCCCACAATGAATTTCTGGGTACAGAATTCCTCATCATTCTGATACTGTGGAACATATTTCACAAGATGGCAGAATCTCTCATGATAGGCTGTAACTGTCATGACTCCCTATATTAGATGTTGGAATTCTAAAATCTTTTTGTCAAAGTAAAACTTTGGTAACCAACGAGTTCTGAATAGCTGTAGAAATTCTTCCCAAGTGACCTATCCAAGTTCAAGCTTCTTCTCTGACATTACATTCTCCCACCAAGTCATAGCCTCCCCTCTTAACTGGAAGGTTGCCCACATGGCTCGTGTCTGTCCTGTAAAATTCTAAAACTGAAAGTACCTTTCCATCGTAGCTATCCAAGCCTCAGCCTCATCTCCTAAGGCTTTCCCATTGAAAGTGGGAGGAGTGACCTTTTTGAGGTCCTTGCTCAGCTCTACTGAGATCTGCTCTCTAGTCGCAATCTGAATAGTGGCTACTGCATCAGCCTCATCTTTACGCTTCACTTCTACTCTCCTATCCTCTTCTTGTTTCCTTTGGGCTTCTTCCCTCAAATCCTCCTCATGTTTCTATCTTACTTCCTCACCAAAATCTGTAGGACCTTTACCCTGAATACTACTCTCCAGGTAATCCATTCTATCCTTTTGCTACTACAAAATTGTACCTTGCCGAGTTAACAAGGAAAGTATCTGATCAAAGCGTTCACTGGATTCCCCAGTGTCATTACTAGATCTACCCTTACTAGCATTCCTAGTCATCATGATGACAAATCAAAATCTTGCATCATTGCACAATGCATAGCATTAGCATAAGACCCATAAGGCCGCAGAGTAGAAACTCGCTCTTATACCATATGTAAAGACTAAAATTACATACTAGGATGCCACATAAGCATTTAAGCACAACAAGTCGAGAGTTGAAAGACAAGGTCAACAATCAAATACATTTATCACATGTTACATCAAGAGGAACATAGAAGCGACCAACTTGTCGATTGTACAATGAGTTATAATAACATACAATTACATGCCGACCAACTTGTCAGACTTAGGAATCAAAACTTACAAATTACATTGATACATCAAAGTTTATTACATTCAAAAGTGTCAACCAACTTGTCGATCATGAGATAAAGTACAACATGTGATATAGAGAGAGAAGAAGAAAAATAAGCATTGGAAGTATCAACTCATCAGGTTCTGTCTCCTGAGCCTTGGACCGAGTCCCTTACGCTTCCTTGAGAACAGAGGTGGGGTCCAGGTGCTTTTACCACCCAACCATGGAGTGGTCAACTCCAAAAGTGATGAGCTTCCCCGAGGTTCTTCCTGACATGAAGAACACCCCGTCTCTACACGAGAGGCCTAGCTTCTCGCTACTGGCAGATTCGGATGGTCTTAGTGCAACCATGTAACTTAACCTACAGCACATATGCCTATAGTAGGTTCTATACAACAGATGTAGCAAGGGGTGAATTTTAACCATGCATATTCATTGAAAACATATGCAGTTTTATACTTTGGCCAAAGTAAATTTTAATCCAGATTTGAACTAGTAGGCAAACAAACATTTACCCTCCCTTGATCTCTACATTCGGCACAACTTCCATCCTAGTTGATACATTCTTGTTTCCACATGAAACAATAAAATAATAGCACCACAGAATCATAATTCAATAAATACAGCATGCAAAGCAAGATGTTTCATTAACCATCATCCAATTTTGATTCTTAGGCAGGTCAGTGAACTATAGAATTAACCTGTAATCTAAGTTCAATAATTCCCCAAGAATTTTCATTTCACACAAGTATTTGGTCCGGAGACGGTGTTGAGAGAAACAGAACTACTTACAATTAAGAAATAATTTTAATAAGATTAAAAGTTGAATATAAAGGTTCTAGATAGAAAACCCTCCAACATCTTCACAAAGCCCCACAAGCATTGATTCTACATTCTAGGGTATCATTAAAAACTAGAAAGTTTTTTTCAAAATGGAAGAAAAGACATTTTGGACATTTCTCAATGCAATTTATGAAAAAAATCACCTAACAAAGCCATAGCATTGGAGAGTTCAAGTTTACACCATGTTGAGTTTCTGAATACAGACGTATATGGAGTATAATAACTATTTACATATAAATGATAATAATCGGTACCCATAACTGAAACAGAGAGGTAAAACAGCAGTAGATCAAAACTAGATATCCCTAGGTGTTGAGTTACACAACAAACAATGGCTATATCACAACTTCATCATTTGTTAAATGTGATGCCCATGCATAATGTATAAATACCATTCCAAATTATGTGATCTGGGCAGAAGCCCAAGAAAGCATTCAATCTGATCAAATCCAGTTACATGCTTTGAAAATTAATTTTGAATTCATCACATGATTATGTAAAAGAATACAGTAATTTTTAAACCCCTTGTATACAGAAAGTTAATAGTAAAGGGGAAACAGCTATAGGTCAGAATCAACAATATCTCCACAGTACTGAACTACATTATCAATTAGAAACAATAAACTAAAAACTACATCATTGTCTGTTAAAAAAAAACATTCACACAAAAAGCATACACATTCTTTTGAACTCAAATGTATTGACTGATGCATGGGTGCCAAGAAAGCTTAATATCTCAATACAAACTAAGTCTCCTGCTTTATAGATTGCATTTAATACCACAACATAATCATTTATATCAGAGCAAGAAAAAAAATTTCTCATATAAAGAGAAGTCCATCCGTATTGACAACAAAGGCATTGATTTACCCAAAACCCCGATTCTTAAAATCATCAATTGGAAAATATAAATCATAGCCTAGGTCTCAAAATCATTAGTTGGAAAATGTAAGTGATTGCCCACATCTGAGAGCCATTAGTTGCAAAATATAGGCCATGAAAGATACATAGAGTTCAGGGGCAAACGAATCCTACATAAAATTAAACACGAGTGTAAACAATCATTTCTAAAAAAGTTTCCAATGCAAAATATTATAAAGAATGGCAAGAAATAAATATAAATCATAGCCCAGGTCTCAAAATCATTAGTTGGAAAATGTAAGTGATTTCCCACATCCTAGAGCCATTAGTTGCAAAATATAGGCCATGAAAGATACATAGAGTTCATGGGCAAACCAGTCCTACATAAAATTAAACACGAGTGTAAACAATCATTTCTAAAAAAATTTCCAATGCAAAATATTATAAAGAATGGCAAGAGCTTCAGGTAGATTTCTAACTGAAATCAACAATACTTTCATAGTGTTAATACCTAAAAAAGAACAAGTCATTAATTTGGATGAATTCAGACCAATTGCTCTTTGTAATACAATTTACAAAATTTTCTCTAAAGCTCTAGCAAATAGACTAAAAAAGGTCTTAGTTAAACTAATTGGGGAGGAACAGACCGACTTTGTCCTGGGTAGATCAATTCTAGATGGGATAATCATAGTCCAAGAAGCGATACATTATATCCAGCATAATAAGCAATCCAGCATGATTATAAAATTGGATATCAAGAAAGCCTATGACAAGGTCAATTGGAGATTCTTGATTAAATGTATGGAGTGATTTGGGTTTTCTAAAGCATGGATCAATTTGATATTTTATTGTATTTCAACTCCTAAAATCTCTTTCTTGGTGAATGGATCGCCACAAGGATTCTTTGAAGGCTCTAATGGCATCAGACAAGGAGATCCATTATCGCCATTTTTATACATAATTATGGCTGAGGCATTAGGGAGAAGCATGATCAGTATGCAGGATCAAAACCTAATCAATGGCATTACAATATCCTCATCCATTCGACCAATTACTCATCAACAATTTGTAGATGAGATTATTCTCATGGGTCAAGGGAGTATCCAAGAAGCTAAGCAGATTTCCAAGATACTAGATCACTATGGACAAGCTTTAGGGCAACTAGTCAATAAAGAGAAATCAGTGGTCTTCTTATTCCACACAAAAAAGAAAATCCAACAGAAAATTGTAAAAATTCTGGAATGTAAATCAGGCTCTCTCCCATTTCCATACCTAGGCATCCCGATTAACAAATCCCTCAGAACAACATCAGTTTGGAAACCTCTCAATGAAAAGATGGACAGGAAGATGGATAATTGGAAAACCAGATGGCTATCTTGGGCTGGGAGATTAGTCATGATCAAAGCAACATTATCAGCAATACCAATATACCTAATGTCTTGCCTTTCACTTACCACAGAGGGATATATGGATATGGTGAAGAAACTTAGGAAATTCTTTTGGCAGGGTATAGATACTAAGAGGAAATTTGCATTAATCTCATGGGATAAAATATGTAAACTGAAATCTTCTGGTGGCACTGGCATTAAAAATCAATTATGGCAGAACCAAGCTCTAGGTGCAAAGCTTTATTAGAAAATAGTGAATAATCAGGATTTCAAATGGATTAGAATTCTCAGAGCTAAATATTTAGGCAACTTTAATAAGGAAGATATAGTCAGAATTAAAGAGTTCCCAAAAGGCTCGAGAATATGGAACTTCATAGCTAAGTCAAGACATATTATTGACAATAACATATCTTGGAATATCAAAGATGGAAAGGAAGCAAGATTCTGGGAAGACTCTTGGGATGGACATCCAACCACCAATTCAGAGTTAGGCCCCAATTAGATCAGTCATATTTGTACTTCATCCTGGGGACCATATCTCAGTGACTATATCATCCCTTCGTCCTCTGCTGCTATAGATGGTTCTTGGGAGTGGAAAGACTTCTCATCACTTCAATTAGATACAAGAGAGGTAGATAAGCTCAAAACATTGATCAAAGATAGGCCCTTTCTTCTCAAACAAGGAAAAGATGAAATCATTTGGAATGGGGCAAAATCAAGATCCTACAGTGTCAAAGAGGGTTACAATCTTATAGCCAAATCATCCACATCCAAAATAGAAGAGATCCCAGCACAATTATGTTGGAACAAGGTTGGACTCCCAAAAGCTGGGTTATTTATGTGGGCGGCATCCCAAGGTAGAATTTTAACTGCAAATAAATTTATTAAGATGGGATATCAGGGTCCATCCAGATGCATTATGTGTTTTAAGAATGAAGAGGACATAAATCATCTATTATTATCTTGTCCCTTTGCTAAAGATTGTTGGTACTGGCTTTATTAAAGATTAGGATGGTCATCAGCCCCCCCAAATAATTTACTCCAACTTTTTATATCATGGCCACAAATCATGGGAGGAAGTTTATTCAGTAATCTATGGATGATCTCTCCATCAATTCTAATTTGGGAGATTTGGAAAGAAAGGAATAGAACATTATTCTAGGATAAATTTTTTAAATTTGAAACTATAATTAACAAATTGGAGGTAGCCATAGTTGAGGTAATGAATTCCTGGATCCAAACTCAATCAGCACAACTCAAATTCTTTACCAGTTGGGATGATCAGATGACAAAAAATTGGTTTGGGTTAAAAACTCCAATCACCATAGGCAGAGGATATAGAAGAAATCAAGAACTAAGGAAGGCATGTGTCTAGAAACCCCCTCCAATTGGATGGTACAAATTAAATTTTGATGGAGCTTCTAAAGGTAACCTAGGCCCCTCAGGAGCGGGATACATCATATGCTCTACAACTAGGAATGTGATTGCCAAACAAGCCATACCATTACCCAAAGATACCAACAATATGGCAGAATTTAAAGCACTATTGTCTGGACTGATACTAGCTTGGGAAGTAGGGATCTCAAATCTTGAAATTGAGGGAGACTCGTTGATTACCATCAATGCAATCAAAGTCAGATCAACCCCAAATTGGCATCTTATGGCAGTTTTAGAGGTAATCTTACAATTAATGGATAATTTTGAATCGAAAACCATAAACCATACTTTCAAAGAAGGAAATACTGAAGCGGATGAGCTGGCTGACCTAGCAGCTAGAGGAACAAATTTGAAAATTCTATCTGACGTCAGCAGAGTTTCAACAGAGCTCATTGAATCTAACCACTAAATCAAAATGGTCAAATCAGGTCCTGATATATTTTTGCCTCAGAAGTTGATAGAACGGCTCCTTGTGGTGATAAGATGGACGTCTTCTCTCATAGCGCATAGCACCTGTAGGAGTTTAGAACATTAAATGAGGAGTTGGATTAGGACAAGAGGAGCAGATACCTATTGTACATCGAAGAGTGACGGTGCCCGGACATGAGTTATCTTCTAGTGTCAAAAACCTTGGTTGTTTTCAGTCATTCACCTATGCGCAGTTAAATCTCTGACACCAACATTTCCTATGTGCGCTACTGCGATTGTGTGGGGCCCAATTCTTTATCATGTTAGTCGTCGCTAGGTCAGGGAATGAAGAAATTCTATCCAGCGAATGGCAGTTTGCCTTTATTGCTAAAGCTCAAGGGTGGGACCTGGTTTTCGGATAAGTCAGACGGTCTTCACATGTCAGAGCATCAACGGTGGTCGCTAAAGTGCAAGGGATTTGTCAGAGCTATGCGAAATCACACCGGCCATTGATTCTTCTTTGCAGTGTAGGGTTTCAAACTGTGGGTCCATGGTGACATGTATGCATAAATGGCACCCCCCTATTGGCCGAAGGAAATAAAGAGGTGGAGTGTTGTCAGCGAGGCTTGTGTTAGAGATTTTGATCGACGGTTGGCATGTGATCATATCAAATATTTTCTCCCCATGCGATCATGCACCCACCATCCGATTAGATGTCATTGGTTTGTCTGCAGTGGGACCACGTGATGATTCACCGTCGAGGTGTCAGGTTGGGATTGGCTAAGCTGGTAAGGGAATATCGTGCCCACTGTCCGATAAGGAAAATATGAGGTGGAGTGTTGTCAGCGGGGTTGGGGTTAGAGATTTTGATTGACGGTCGGCGTGTGATCGCATGGAATATTCTCTCCCCATGCAATCATGCGCCCACCATCCGATTAGATGCCGCTAGTTTGTCTACAGTGGGACCACGTGATGATTCACCGTCGAGGTGTCAGGTTGGGATTGGCTGAGCTGGTAAGGGAATGTTGACACATCGGGGGGCCCAGACTTTTCAGTGGGGTCACAGCATGGATGATCTGATGGTGGGTGCATGTTCTGGTTGAGTCTTGGAGGTATACGCGAAGATGCGACGACCGTTGATCTTTCTAATGTAGGCCCAATCAAAGTACTCACCAGTTCGTGGATAAAGTGGGCACTAAGGTTTGTGGTGAGGGATGGCAGCTTGTCGCATGTTCGCATGAGCCAGTTTTGAGTTATGCGATCATGCGACAAGCCCGTTGTGGTAACTTTATGCAGCGGTGGTTAACGGTGGTAAAGGGCTACGGTGTGTCGCATGTTCGCATAGCCCTTTTCCTGGCTATGCGATCATGTGACAACTGTTGAAAGATGTTGTTGCGGAATTAAAGGTGGGTCCGGGTGTCGGGTCTTACCAACGTGTCCCTTTCTAATTGACCAGCAAGCGCTGAGATGGATATGCATCATGGGTCCCATAGCAAGGGCAGGTAACAGTGATGAAGGTTTATGGGGTGTCGCATGTTCGCATAAGCTATTTTCAAACTATGCGATCATGCGACAACCATTAAGGGAATGTCGGCGTTGCGGAGTTAAAGTTGCCAAGCTCGTGAAACATGATGATCTCAGTTCAGATGATGACCGTTGATAGACTATTGGCACCCTGAGGATGACCGTTGCATTTCAAGTTCAAATTTGCAAAGGAGTTTCACGTCAGGAAGTACCAGAATTGATGGCTTTAGCAGCGGTTTTCAACTAGTTTGGTGGCGCAATTATTGTCGACTGATCCAAGGGGCTCAGTGACCGTTCGCAGTGATGTTTTGTACCTAGTGGAGTAGGTTGTTGAGCTCAAGAAGCTTTTTGCAGGTGGTGATTTGTACTGGCTCTCATGGCTATCCCTATCTTCTCTATTTGTTGGCATTCCCTAACTGCGCAAGTCCAACCAGTTGGTGGGCTCAGGTCTTCAAGGACTTTAAAATGATTAGTTGTCGCATGATCGCATGTCAAAAATTTCTGACATGCGACTGGTTACTTCTTGTGCTGGGCCCGTTGGAGGGGAGGGCAGTGGTCCCGCTAGCGGTTATGTGGCATCCTATGGTTGGCTGTCGCATGATCGCATGTCAGAGTTTTCTGACATGCGATCATGCGACTGGTTGACACCTGTTCCTCTACTCGGAGGTAGGTGGTGATATGGCATTTTTTGATTGGTCGAGGTGGCGGTGACATGGAAGTTATCGATGGGGCCGTTATCAAAGGGGTTTGCAGGTTGGCCAGCGTGTGTCAAGATTTACGGCTGGTGTATGATCTCAAGGAATATTCTTCCCCCTTGAGATCATACGTCGATCGTCCGATTAAAGAGGCTTATTTTTAGTGGGTCCAATGTGCTACAGAGATGCTAGTGTGCGTGATTTTCATTGGTCAGGGAGCGGTATTGTGAAAAGTTGTCAGCAGAGCTGAGGTTGTAACGTGTTTGATGTGGCACCAGTTGTTCAATCTCGCTGACATGGTGGTTCCTGGATGGAAGTTGACGGTGGCAAGTACTAACGGTTTGTCGCATGTTCGCATGAGTTAGTTTCATGCTATGCGATCATGCGACAAACCCTGTGTATTAGCGGTGGTGGTTATGCGGAAAGGTAGAAGGGTGACGTGGAGGTGTGTCACATGTTCACATAGCCCATTTCCTAGCTATGAGATCATGCGACAATTGTTGAATGTCGCCATTGTGAAGTTAAGGTGGGTCCACGATGCCAGTGCTGTTGTGTTGCTCGATTCTAGTTGGCTGCTAACTGGTGATGTGGCCGGAGACTTCTAAGTGGGTTGTGATCGCAGTTGCACGACTAAAGATAAAGGTTAAGTCACGAAGCCCAAAAAAATAAGAGGGTCTACAGTCGGGACTTAAAGCTGGTCTCAGTTTGAATATGGGTCGTCGATTCCCTACAAGTGCCAAGATATGACCGTTGTTTTTCAATTCTAAATTTGCAGATGGTTTTTGCGACAGGAAGTACCAAAATTGAGGGTTTTAGAAGTAAATATCGGTATCAGCGGATTACTGATGCTGAAAGTTGAAATGATTTCATTCTGAACATTAGGCCCTGCAACAGTGGGCTTGAACTGATGATAGATACTTTGTTAATTGATGTTTGTATTTATATATATAAAAAATCTCAGCTTCGGCTCTTCATCGATCAAAAAATAAATAAACATAACCCGCCTATCAAAACAGGGGACTCGGATATGGACGCCGCTGCTGGGTGAAACAAGGTGAGAAATTCCTCAAAGCCACTTAGGGCTACTCCAGGTGGGCACGGGGACTCGTATGGCCAAAGACAATTTAAACTAGTCATATATAAGGGCAAATCTTAACGATAATACTGCTTGTTTTCCAAAAAAAATGTGACAGTGGCTAAAAAGGCTACAACCCAAGGACAATTGCCTAAACAGACTCAAAGCATTTTATAGGGACTCGAGCAGAGTGATTATAGACAGAATTTTTGCCACATTCAGGGGAAAACATCAAACTATCTTCCAAACACAACACTAATTTAACGATAGCAGTATACAGTAATAAGGGAAGGAATGGTTTCGCATTAAAGAAAACAGAAAGTGGAGAACCTGGCAGTCAAGCGTTGAGATGGAGCCTTCTTTCTATTCTTGCCTCCTCCGTCTATGTTTCCCAGACCACCATTTCGACTCTCCAGAGTTCGTGCATAACAAAAGGTGCCCATAATGAAACCAATTCTCCGAATTTAATCAACACTTTTCCCCCCTAATAACTGAATCTTGATTTGCTTCCCGATAATGAAAGTAAAAGAAAAGGATAAAAAATAAAAGTTGACATAATTAACATAATTTTGTTAATTCAAAATTCCTAACAATTATATAATAGCATATTCAAGTTCACATTTCCCAGCTAAATAAATAAAAATGATCGCAGATATTTTTTTTTTAATTATTTATCATTAACACTCATTGCAAAACTAATAAAACACTTGACAAGAAAACCAACATTAGTAATTCACACAATAATTATACCTCCAAAATTAAATAATCATTTTAAATTTGCAACATATTGCCCAATTTCCATCTCATTTAATTAAACATTTACCAATTTCCATAATTACCAAGGCATGTGGATTCATCAAGTTGGTATAAATTGATCTCCGCTTAATAAAAAGGTCGCAAAACCGGTCGTGACAGATCTCCTATCAATCAAATCTATTCCTTACCTCAACCTAATGCCATGGATGTGAAATTGAATACCAATCCTTGCAATCATCCAGCTGAAATAATAGACTGTGCAGGGCTTACAATGTCTAGAAACCCTAAATCTGATGAAGCCCCTGCAGGAATGAAATCAAATGATGTTGTGGAAAGAGCAAAGGTTGCAGAGAGGTTGAGGAGGAACCGAATGAAATATTTATATGCAAAGCTCCAATCTCTCGTACCAACAACTCTTCCAAAGGTAACCATTACAAAAACATTTTTTTCTAATTTTCTTCAAGCAAAGACCATCTGATTTTTTTCCTTGTTTGTTTTCTAATTTCATAATTGATAATTGGTGTAGGCTGACAGAAGCTGTATACTGGAGGATGCTAGCAATTACATTAAAGAACTGTCACAACCATGTTTTCCACTTCCGTAATTAACGGTAAAAATTAATATTTTTTCTTTTATGACTTGTTATGGAATTAATAAAAAACGCGGACTATTTGTTTTCTTTTAACAGAAATATGTGATTGGTAAATAAGTTACATTTGTTTTGATTCGATAATGTATTTACAAGAGAGGTCTTGAAGATTGTTATTGCGGTTAAAAAGAATATGGAATCCTTTTTGACACGTACGCTACCTTCCTTCATGTGAGCGGAAATGGAGGCATGAAGAGGGAGTTGCTGTTAAGATAAAGAGTAGAGGAAACAAATTCTTGGCATAATCACGGGTGTGGGGAGTGTGCGTATTCACTAAGCTCTGCAGAGAAGAGTAAAGAAGCAGGAAACGTGAACAAACTTTAGAATAGGGAAGAAACGGTGGGAATAGGAGGAAGACCAGCTGGAAAACAACACTAGTTTAGGAGTCATCAAGCGTAAGCAGTGAGGAAATCTTCAACGTTATTCTTGGTTATTGCAGCGGCTCTCACTAGCAGGCATGTATTTGAGTTTTGTACTTATTTCCTTAAGCAATATCAACAGCCTGGAATAATATTAGGACTTAATCAAACATGCTCGTTCTCTTCTTTAAGCTCGGTATTCTATTAGAAAATAAGCATTGCTATTAAATGTTTAATGTAAAAATAGCGACCATACTTAAGAAAGAAAATCTCTGTTGTGTTCATCATGTTGAAGAAACCTTCCGTGTTGAAATACATTTTGTTTAAGTGGAACTGATAGGTGAAAGAGCACTTGGTTAATTTTAGACAGCTCTAATTTAAACTACCAAATAATAGGACCGTCTGCTCCAAGGTTCGTATTAATGGCTTTGGAGACCCCATTAGAGGCTTTGATAAGGTTCTCATTTATGGCTTTAACAAGGCTTTCGAAGCCCGTTCCAATGGCCCCAACAAACCTTCTAAAACTACAGAAATCAAATAGGAAAGAGATATAGACGAGTAGGAGAATGAGAAGTATGGCTGCAACCAGAACAACCAGTAGGATATCGATTTTGGAATCAGAATCATTGTCATGATCACAGCAGTGGTATGGGTCAAAACAACAGTTGGATGAATCAGAGATGTGGAGCACTGAAAATAGCCAAGACCACCAACAACACCATGCCAAGATTCATCCTTACAACTTACAAAGAATGCCTTTTCAGAAATAGTTGAGAACGTACTTTGGTGTAGATTTTTGTCGAGCTAAATCTCTGGTGGGTTATTTGGTAGTATTGGTAGAACATATTTTTGAGAACACTTTAAAGTGTTTAAATACATGATATAGGGACGTTGAAGAGCCTAGAGGTTTTCCATGCTTGTCTCAGATCAATATCATACCTAATTAGACCTAGGCCTGATTTATTGCTATTTAGCCTTATTTAAGGGAAACAAGTGCTTCTACTTCAGCATAGAAAGTATTGTTTCTAAGTTTGCATCCTGCTACTGAAGTTGCTGATTTCACAACCAGTCAATCTACTTGAGCACTAAGGACAGGTATCACTGTTCCCTGGTCATGTTCCTGTCCCTATGGTCTAAGTTCTACTGTTCATTGTCTCGCGGATGGAGAAATTTAGGTGGTGATTCTGCGGGTGGAGAACTCTTTGGCTGTTCTGAAGAGTTTTATGTAAATTTTTTTTAGAAAGACCTTCAACATGTTTAAGGTCATTGTCTACTTAGACGCTGAGAATGCTAGAATGGAACGGACCCAAATTTTACTTTCTTGCAAAGATGAACTACTATCCATCGAAGCTCTAGTGCTTCTTTTAGAACCATGATTATTTCCATAGTCGTAGAAGAGTAAGCAGAATGTTTTACTGTAGTAAATATGCCCAGGGGTTTTATATCTGCATTGAGATTTGTTATCAGAGTATCTTCAGCCGAAAGCAAGTTTATTGCAACCACAAATGCAGATATTATGGGCTCATTTGTAGGAAACAAATTCAGTAAGTTCTCAGCTCTGTGATCTTTGCTCTAAAAGATTATAATTTCTGACTTCTGTACATTTGTAAGTGTATGTCATTGATGCATAAATGTTTCTAGTCGGTTTTCCGATCTTTACATTCGCTAATTTTGCTTGTTGATTAAGGTACTTGAAAATATGCCTAGAATCTTTGTGATGAAAGAGGAGAATCAAATTGGGAACTATAAAATAACTTGTCCACTTGTATCTAAGTTGTGATTATTTGTGTTTTTCAGAAAGTGTTTCTATATGGAGAATTATTGAAAAGTAATGAAATATTGAGGTATTCTCTTGATTCAATTTTAACCATATGCATGAAATGAAGTTAGGAACTTTGAGGTGTTATCAAAGAAAATATTGTTGCTTTATTTGTCATACCTTGATGTACTTCTGAATGTCCATGAAAATAATATATTACTCATGATCATATTAAGGAGAGCTGATTTATCTTACTTGTTTTATAATAGATGTGTGGATAGATATAAACTTTTCCATGATGATCATTGTATGTAATGAGGTCTTTGTGAAAATTATGAATTACCATAACGTTCCATGTGTGAGATGGAACCTCAATTCTATGAAATGGAAAGGAAAGGAAAAGTTGACATTTCCATTTTCTTAATTAAGATTTATGTAAATTGGTGTGACCATGATTTGTTATTCTAGAGTATGGAAATATTTTGGCACACAAATTCCATTACTTCAGACAGTTTTACTTTGTTAGACTATCTCTAGCTGGGCTGGGTATCTTTCATGTCAGGAAAGATTCCGAGGAAGTGTTACAGCTTCGTGGTAGGGTGGAAACGCACTCCCACAATATTCTCGCCCTAGCTGACTTTTGTGAACAGGTTTCTGAAGCATTTTTCAGGAAGGACATTACCTCTAGTGCTAAACGCATCTAGTATTCGACATGGTGGTATTTCTCGACTTTGAGGTTTACTTTTATTTTTATGAAATGAAAGAATGTAATTGAAGCTAACATTAATCTTTTACTATACTTCTCGACAGTTGGTCGAAAATCTATTGAGTCGTTAACTTGACATGGAAGTTTATTTTTACTTGTATTTGATGCGACATTTGTTTTTGTGATTTCTCTAGGACACTCGACATATGGTCGACGTTCCATTCGTATTGAACAAAGGTATGTTTTATGTTTTCGACAGATATGGTCAAAATTGTATTTATGTTCTTTCTATTTAATAGGGAATCTATTGATATAATTTCGACTTATGTAATCGACCATTGACTTGTTGACTGACTCCCTAAAATTATGGGTTTTACTAATGTGGTTTTTAGTGTCGAGATTTCAGTCTTTACAAGAACTCCAGGGCCAATTAAGCCAACTGAAGGGAAAGAGAGAGTGTTTTCAAGCAAAGCTACGTGAGAATACAGTGAAGGAAAGAATCGAGGTCACTAAGGTTGATGTGGAGGTTAGGGAAAGGGAATCAGTAATCATCATCAGTAGCACTAGAAGGCCGAAGCACTTTTCCAGGGTTATTATGGAAGTTGAACAACATGGTCTAGATATAAACACTTCACAGTTTTCTTCAAGCGAATTCTTTGTATATCTCTACTTCCATGCCATTTTCAGAGAGAGTATGAAGGAAGTCGAACCGGCTCAGCTACAGTGTTCTCTGAAGACCAGATTGTTAGCTGCATATTAGGGTTTCAAAGCACATCGCTTCAGTCCATTTCAGCGGTTTGAGATTACTGCCATATTACCAAGCTTTCTGTTCATACTTTGTGGAGTAGAAATATATTTTGTGAATGAGAATATAAACAAGGGAATATCCTCTCATTCTGATGAAGATCAATGTCTGATTTTGAATATTGATGTTTAATCAAATCTGATTTTAAATATTAGGCTTTCATAGCAGATCGTTTAAGCTCATTCCAACTGTTTCAGAGTACTGAAACATTATGAAGTTTTATGTTCAGAAATGTAACCTCTTGTATTGTAGGACCACATTGAAGTGTCTCAAATAATGGACAATAATGTTTGTGAATATTATAGCTCATTGTTGGGCCATGGTTGAAAGAGCATTTCTCTTGTTATCAGCACGTTTCCAGACAAAGACGTTATTTTCGTACGCATGCATTCCCTTTTTTGTACTGCTTACGTATTTGATTTAAATAGTTATTTAAAAAGACAAATTATTCTATTCATGTATTCATTGTGATCTTTACCAAGTCTCTATATAACACATGGGTAATTTTATGATCACATTAAATCTTTGATATAAAGCAATTGTTTATTATAAAGTGATATAAAAATGTATGGATAAATAAAATTAATTTAAACATTAAAATTGGTTCAAAATAAATCTGGTGAGAATAGTTTTATTTTGTCTTTTTAATTTTTATGTTTCTTAATATTTTCATATTTAATTTTTTTTTAATAAAATATATTAAAACCTGCACTATTCTTATAGATAAAATAATAGTATAACATTTTCATATGGAAGTTTGTAGTCAGAAGGAAGGGGAGACATCTCATTAAATAAATTTCTTAAGAGAAAGATAAAAGGTGGAGATGTAAATTTGAATTGAAAGTTAGTATTAAAGTTACATAGATTGAAGTTCAAATATTGCGAGAAACTCCATAAATGAAAGGAATATTCAAAATAAAAAAAATGAATTTGATAAAGCTTTAGGATCAGATGAGAAAAAGAAAAGTGACATGAGAGATGGAGAGGCTAAGCATGCTCAAACATGATCATGAGAAAGATCTCTTTCGGTTCTTAGCATCTTTCTCTTTGTCTGTCTTAAATGATATTTTCCATTGCTTACACTCCACCCTGCTTACCATACTCAGTATGCACTTCCTTACTCAGATTGCATCCAAGTTCCTTTGATCTGCCCACAATTCCAGTATTTTTATTTCTGTTGTTTACCAAAACCCAACTTGGTACCCACTAATTTCACCTTTGACAGCCAAACAAAAAAAATATTTTTATTGTTTTTTCTTCTTTGTTGCTGTTTCGCTGCATATTTTGCTACGCCTAATCCCCTTTTCCCCCGTCTCCTACGCATTTAATCCAAAATCTCTCCTCTCATTTTGACTTCGATGAATACCTTTCTAGCATTGGATTCCAATAAACTTTAATATGCATTATTGTTCATTTATTCGTTTATTTTTATATCTTTTTCATTTGGCCTCTCTATTCCCCTTTATTTATGTTTCTTTATTTTTATTTCTATTTTTTTTTCATAATGACAATTTGCCAATAATTTTTTTTTCTTGTATTTATGTTTCTTTATTTTTATTTTTAATTTTCTTCGTAATGACAATTTGTCAATAAAATTTATTAACTTGAAATTGAAAAATTCTAAATGAGCCTTCTAGAAATCAAATCTTACTAAATGTAAAGCTTATATAACTTAAATATATAAATAATAAGTATATAATATAAAAATTATACTATATTACATATAATTTATTATTATTTAACAAAATTTACTATTAAAATAATTTAATCTACAAAACTACTGTCAATCTGTTCTAAGAATATAGTAATTCTATGTATTAAACTATGTTTTAATTTGAATAATCTATTTATTCCTTGAACCACTTCCTCTTTAAGTATG
Organism: Chamaecyparis obtusa; assembly: GCA_027943335.1. NCBI lineage: Eukaryota > Viridiplantae > Streptophyta > Pinopsida > Cupressales > Cupressaceae > Chamaecyparis > Chamaecyparis obtusa. The sequence goes on along the minus strand of BSBK01003732.1, from coordinate 124,905 downwards.
GTGATGAAATAAAATATAACAAGGAATGGAAGATGAAATATAGAAAAGAATTGAAGAAAAAGCTGATATGAATAATTAAAAGAACAAAGACCTATTATACTACATTCACCAAAAGTATTATTATAATAAAATATATTTTCTTTAAATATAATAACTTGAACAATTAATTTTAAAAATGATTTATATTTAATTTTTTAATTTAATTTAGTTTAATTGTATATTAAAAATGATTTATATTTAATTTTTTAATTTAATTTAGTTTAGAAATTATACAACTGTAATACAAGACTACAAATCTCTCCCATCTATTTAGTTTTATTTGCCACACCAACACCCATCAAAACAGTAAGAAATAAATATGATATATCCACACTCATCATATTCCAAATGCTGACTAGTAAAATCAAGATGAAGTTTCAATAAAAGATAAAAAGAAAACGAAGAGAACGATGAGAAGAAAACAAAAACAAGAGCTGCGATACACAGTTGAAAAATAAAATTGAAATTTGTAATTATGTTGGAGCTATAATTGTTATATAGCTTTTAAATTCTCAAACCTGTTTTCCATGTTCCCCGGTGTAGAAACATGGAAAGCATAAAATAATGAAAACAAATGACCTGGTATTAAACTGACTAATTATTGAGAACAGAGTACTTATTAACTGAGTAACACATTTGAACAATATAGAAAAGACCTTTCAAGAAACATAAAATATTTAAAGGAAAAATATATCTGAGCATTTAGAGAAAGGATAGCTCACTAAGAACATGAATACAATTTTTGTGCTGAGTGGGAAACCCTCAAAACCAAATAGGTTTTTTCATAGGGAGAAAAACCACTCCAATGAACTTATCAATTTTATTGATCAACAACTCTCCACTTTACAATATTCAGCAGCTTCAACTGCTAGGAGCTTCAACTCCTTTATTTCTCCTTTTACAATGTGTACATTCAATCAGATTACATATATATATGAATACATATATCAAATTTCCTGCATTCACACATATATGCAACTGTATAAATTCTTCTTTCAACATCAAATCAATGCTCCATACACAAGAAAGTATGACTATGTTCCTTATCTCTTCATGTATTTTTTCTTCTCACTGATACACACGCATACTCCCTTATATAGGGATACATGTAAGATTACATCTTTTAGTTATCAACAACTAAAAACTATTTTTACATAACAAACCCTTTGAATAGGGTTGATATTTTGAATAAAACCTTGTGCTAAGACATTTCACATTTTGCTCCAGAAGTTAACTAACAAAAAAGTGTTTTCAAAAAGAACCCTCGTGTTTAGAGTAAACGAATATACTTTCAATGAAAGCTAGCCCAGTCTATTGTCTAGTAGGATTTTAGTTGATAATTGTTCCCTTATTTTTATTTCCACATATTAAATTATTCTTAAAGAACTGTCATCTGACTATGAAACCACAACACTTTACTAGGGTTTATGCAACTGCTTCTATCTGCCAGTAAAAACTTACAACTAATGTAATCTTTAAGAAACCCCCCTTCAAAAAAGGTGTTAAAAACTATTGAAATTTAGAAAACTACAGAGAAAAATATTAATTTTATTGGTGAAAAATTCAGTTTACAAAGAAAAAATAATATTCTCAATTGGTGAATCATTCATGCTCCCTGAAACTATGTGGAAAATCTTAGCGAATGAAAAATAGTATTTATAATATTTATAGTGTATATTGGTGAATAAAAAATAGTATTTATAGTATTTATAATATACATTGGTGAATAAAAAATAGTATTTATAATATAAAAATATATATATTGGCGAATATTCAATGCTGACAGTTACAAAGATATGCAAAGGTCACGTCTGAGGTCAATTTGTGGTGACTAGTGACAGTGTGTGTAGCTTCGGCACGCTAAAAGGAGGGTCGATGCTGACAGTTATGAAGATACGTAATGGTCAAGTTGATGGTGTGCGTGACTTCGGTGGTTATGTTGGCAATTTGGAGTTGAAGGTCACGAAGATACACAAAGGATAGATTGACAGTGTGCATGACTTCGGAAGCTATGATCGTAGGTAGGATATGGGGGTTTCGAGGCCACGCTAGCAGTCTGCATAACTTCGTCACGAAGTTATAGTGACATTGAACACTGAAGTGCAATTAATGAGACTTATTCACGCCAAGATTTTGATTAGACATTAAAAAGGATAACTTGTACGAGATATGAGCTATGATTCGTAAAGATTCATTATTTTTCTTTTCAGAGCCAAGTCACCTTACATGAAACATTCCTTCAAAATTTAATGTGGCTGCTAAGTTGCCAATTAAAAATTTAAAATCGCAACTAAGATATGGTGGTTCCAAGGTCACATTGGTAGTCTACGTAACTTTAGTAGTACTTAATCCAGGCCAAGATTTTGATTAGACATTAAAAAGAATAATTTTACAGGATATGAGTTGTGATTCATTAACATTCATTATTATTTTTTTCGACTTCGGAGCCAAGTTACGCAGGATACAAGTGTCTACAATTTTTCTTTATCGATATTCATTAATTTCCTTTTTCGAGGCAAGCCACCTTACGTCAAACATTCTTTCAAAATTTATTGCAACTGGCAAGTTGGTGATTATTTTCTTTATATACTCCTCAGTAGCAGGGATAACTTTAGTGGCGAATATTTGCCAATTAGTGAATTTCACTCATCGGGGACCCAAAATTTGGCAAAAAAATTTGGACTTTCGGGGTGGCCATGTTGCCCACGCTTTATAAAATTTGGGTCCCATGCATAGGCAAATTGCCAATAGTGACATGGAATTATTTTTATTTCAGCGATGACTTCGCCAATCGAATTAATTTTTCCACACAGTAAATTGAATATTTTCGCCTACAATTTCCAAAGCTTGTCTTAATTGGTGGTCATATTCGCCAATATGCGGTCAAAATTTAAGTTAGAGTACAGGTTAAGTACATATATTTGACATGTGTCTCTATTCCGGAGACTTTTCATAGAACTTTTTATCCTTTCAAACTTTGGCCCGGAACAAATGAAACTTTTTATCTCTATTCCGAAGACTTTCAATGAAACTTTATGGCTTTTAAAACTTTGGCCCAAAATAGATTTGACACATGTCTCTATTCTGGAGACTTTTGGGGGAATCTTTGTGTCCTTTAAAATCTTTGCCCGAAATAGAATTCCTACCATTGATCTCGGATCATCAAAGGGTTACAAAATGTAGGGTTATCTCCTATCAGGAGATATAAAATTAACTCACAGTACCTTAATAAAATAATAAAATTTATTTGAGCTTTTGGGGGCGCTGCCCCCGAAAATCCCGCCCTACATTGCAACAAGGAGCATGCTAGGGGCGCTGCCCCTAGACCCCGTCTTGGGGGCGTTGCCCCCAAACTCCTGTCAAATAATGATGATTTTTAGGTATGGGTTCCTGTCATCATGATTTTCTTCAATAATGAAATGTTCGCCAATATTTTATAGAATTTTCATATAATTGAAAAAAAATTGCTAGTACAAATAATATTTTTTCCTTTCAAATTAAAAAAATTCACTAACAATATTATTTTTTTTGACCCAAAATAATGTAGGATTCATCAGGATTTTATACTTTTTCTAGGGAGGGGGTTTCTTAAAGTTTTCCCTGCTCGGTAGTGGAATTGCAGAACACAGGGCGCTTTCTAAATTTCTAAATTTGGATAACAGAATGGGTCTTCCAGTAGCTGAGGGATCATCAAATGAGAACCCAATACTTGTTATCCAACCAAATTTGGATATGGAGGAGGAGATTCAGCAGGATGTTTTCAGTCATTGTATGTCTGCAACATGGGATCATGCTACCAGTTACGCCGAATACCAAAGCGACATGTTCGAACTCGAAGTAGAACATGACAAGGTGGAGATGCCCGCCACTTTTTGTGATCATGGCTTCGACCAGGAGTGGTTCCAGGAGAAGATGATCTGGTTATTTGCTGGTCTGCACATCGACTGATCTTTTTTTCTTTGTGGATAGTATTATTATATTATACTATAACATATTAACAAATTACTATTAGTTTATTAGTATTAGGAGATGTATGAGTCGACTGTCAGACTGTTGAACTAGGCTTTTGTAATTTTCTTTCAAAGTTCAATGGATCTTAGGAAAAAATTTGTTACTTGTAATTTGTAAATACAAAATTTGAATGTACTTTTCATTTTGGTTTTGGGAACGATTGGAAGCTTGTTGCTTCTCCTTCTGGGGAAACCACAACCGTTCAGTGAATCAGTGATTCAGTTACCAATATTATGTATAGAAGAAATATAGAAAGCTAAAAATTTAAGTGTATGAGTATCATTTTTTAATTTAATAGTAATACATATGAGAAGACTCTTTTTCAAATACTATTTTTAGTTTTACATGTTATTTGCTAATACTTCAAATTTCAATAGTCAATACAATAACATGTTATGTGAATCATGAAGTTGAACAATAGTTTTATAAATTGAAAAATATGTAAATTGTAATTATTAATTAACTTGAACTTTGAAGTATCTGTGAGTGTGGACTGTGATTCTGTATAAAATTATAAATACCTATTAACTGATTCAAAATGCTAAATCACGATTCACTTCACTTACTGAATGAGAAGTCTGAGGCTTCTAAAATCTAAATCCCACATGGTAGATGGAAATTTGGAACCCACTCCAAGTTGAAGTTACGCCCGGCTGCTTCGTAACTTCTCAATGGTTAATTTATTATGATGGTGATGGGTTACAAAGTTATGCCTGGTTGTTTAGTAACTTCTCAACGGTTAAGTTTTTATGATGGTTAGGGGTTCTGAAGTTACGCCTGGTTGTTTTGTAACTTCTCAATGGTTAATTTATTATGATGGTGATGGGTTCCTAAGTTACGTCTGGTTGTTTCGTAACTTCTCAACGGTAATTTATTATGATGGTGATAGGTTCTGAAGTTACACCTAGCTATTTTGTAGCTTCTCAACAGTTAATTTTTTATGATGGTTAGGGGTTCCAAGGTCTCGACTAACTTTGTGCGTAACTTCGCAAGGTGTTGAAAATTGAGAGTAAGTTGCATGCCATGTGGAAAGTGCTAAAGAATGGAATGTTTGCAGAGCTTCAGTAGGGTTTCTAGGTCATTTTTGATGCTGGTTACAAAGTACAAGTGTCATGCCAGGCTATGTCATAATATCTCAAGGTTTCATTTCCCTGGTCAGTTTAACATTCCCGAAGTTTTGAAAAGGTGTTGCGTGACTTCGCAAGTCTCAAAGTTTTAGGATTTCAAATTCAAAGGGCCAAGGGACAAGGCCCCTAATTTGCAGGTAGCAATTTATCAAAGTTGAGATAGGGACCTAGGGTTAGATGTACTGTTAGCGTAACTTCGGCAACACCAATTATTTTCTCTCAGATCATCGCCAAATCTATGATGGAAGTGAAAGTTGACAATGACACTTTTTTGAAAAAGGTAATTACTAATTTCATGCGTGTGCGCTTGATGAGATTTTAAGTTTTAATAGAGTAGATGGCCTGGTGGCTGGTTGTGAGTTTCTTGTTAGTTATTAAAGATAGTTCACACTTCACAGAGCATCCATAATTTCCAGATTCAAAGAGCAACAAACAGTTGAAACCTTTGGCTTTAAGTGCAGAAAAGGAGCTTACTGCTTAGAGTTTAGTATACATAAAGAATGGAAGAACAAGGATATCATGATGTTGTATTACCGGAAAAGAGTGTTCATTCAAGAACAAAGAGGCCAAACATATACGCTGAAGAATGGATGAAATTATTGCTTGGATCCTCAAATTTACAATCAGCTAAGGCTTTGGAATGGAGGGACCCTATGCATTCTGCAGGGATGTTGTCTGCCCAAACACAACTAGGTATGAGCTCTTCATGTATTTCTATAACAATAGATTGGGAGGCCCTCCTGTTTCAAACCCATGGGACAGGAACTTGGGAAAGTTGATAGTACCTGAGGTATTTTTGGATGTAGACCTCATGAAAGCACTAATTCAAGCATGCAATCCAGTGACACAAGCTTTCCACAAGAAGGACAAATCTATACTCTGCATGTTAGATAGAACAACTTTTATTCAATCTTTCGACCTTCGGGGACCTATGAGCATGGATATTGACCTAGCAAAAGAGGAGGCCATGTTTAATAGATGCATCATCTTAAAATGGAAGCACTTCCATGTTAAGAGCATTTAGCCCTCTGAGTAAGTGGTTTGGGGTCATGTCAAGTGCCTTGATTGGGTCTTTGCATGGATCTGGCTGTTTCCCCCATGTTCTGCTTCTCTCTCCCTGTTTCCAGCCTCATTTCTATAGACTTTCTCTAAGAATCTGAAGATCTTGACTTTCTTGGTCAAAGATGACCTAAACGGTCAAGGATGACCTAGTCCCTGACCTAGGTCAAGGATGACCTCATCTCTGACCTAGGGAAGAGACTACCTCCTCCCTGACCCTAGGTCCAATTTTCAAATTCTTGAAGTTTCGGGATGTCAGGTTTTGGAAAGTTTTATTTTCCCGCTTCTGAGTCAGCTGTTTCGGGTTTCAGAATGGTAAACTCTTAAATTGCATTTAATCTAGGTCCATTTATAAGGGTTAAGGTTAATTGGGATTTAATTATCCAATGTCTTCCTTCTCTAGGAGTTTGTGCCCTAGATCACTATAAAAGGAAGTCTTCCTCCCTCATTTTCTCCATTAATTCACATCCACTTTCATGACCAAGCCATCAAGTTTTTGAGATCAAGTGCTCAATATTTCCTCAAGAAAGATCAAGGAAGCATTCAAGCCCTCATCTCCATTCAAGTTCTCCTTTGAAGATCAAGGATTCAAGCATTCAAGCCTTTGAAGGGATTTGGTTCAAGCATTCAAGATTCATCATTCAAACCCTAGATCTAGCCATCATGATGGTGTGATATTCCTTCAAGATCCATTCATTCTTCTCTCAAGGTGGATTCTGAGAAAACAATCATGGAGGTTTTGGATTTACATTTATGGTTTTGATTTACATTATTGAGTCCAATCTTTCATATCAATATACTTGTTTACATTTCAAATACAATTGCATATCTATCGAATATCATAGCTTCATTGTTAGATCTAATTCTACTACTTGCTAGCATTCTCTATTTCAATTTCATTATTAAGATTGATTCCGAACCAGGGTTTGACCAAGGCAAACCCCTCATCTAAACAAAAAAACCATTTTTCTTTCAAGCAGGTACAAGACAACAAATTGAAGTGCAGATCTGGATACCCTTTTCGATGAACTTCCGCAAATAGAATTTCTATCAGGGATGACCTTCAGTGAGGGGTAGGATCCTACCCTGGGGTAAGACATTGCCCCATTATCTGGGTCAAGAATGACCTGTTTCCAAAAAGACAAAATTTTTCTGGGTTTTCTTTGTCTCGGCACTTCCAGTCCAAAACAAGTTGCAAAATTTCCCGAAACTATGTACAGACATCAAAAAATAGTGATTTCTTCAATCAGCCTTCTTTAGAGATAAGTATTTCTATTTTATTTCTATGTCCACAAAATTTTCCATTACTCATCATATCATTATACTATATCATTCTATCCATTGAGGTGAACAACTATGATCATTTTCACCTCTATTCATTTTGGTGAGCCCGGTCAGCTTACTCTCTTTCTTTTATGGTGTTAAATCTCCCTTTGTATTACAATCATTTTCACCTCTATTCATTTTGGTGAACCTGACATACTTACCCCTTTTCTTTTATGGATTTAGATGCTCTATTGTTTTTATTTTTAGGTCTTTTCTTGCATTAAGATTAGATTTAGTTTATGCTCTTGCATTTTAAATTCAAAAATACAAAAAATATATATATATATTCAATAAAATACAAAAACATTTATTGCATTTCATTTACTATGAAGATTCTTAAGATTCTTTGGTGTGTGGTCATGATCCTTATTACCCTTCTTTTAGCATCTCTTTATCATACCTATGATGTTTATGAGAGTATCATTCACTTCATTATGTTGACAATCCTTCATTTTGCACTTGCTTATGCTTTTGTGAAGTTGATTGATGCTAGTCTTCCTACTTTCAAGACTTTCATTAAAGATTATGTGGTAGCCTTATTACTCTTTTGGATTATGTGAAGAATTTGGTAGATGATACACCATCTCCTCATCTTCCTAATCCTATCATTTCTAATTTGATTCCTAATCTTCCTAATCCTAATCCTATCATTCCTAATCTTCCTATTCCTAATCCGGTGACTAATTCTCCATCTTCTATCCCTAGTTCTTCCCATACTTATGATAGGATTCATGCTATAGTACAGGATGCAGATGTGCAGGAATTCTTTGGTTTACCTTCTCCTCCAATTCATCATGATATTAAAGGAAAGGGTAAAGAAACTTCTTCAAAACCTATTATTCCACCTTATACAACCTTTACTCATGAGCATGATAAACAATCACCTCCTGTAGAAGTTTTACATGATATATACACTAATGGATATAAAATGATAACTAAACAAGGTTATAGAGGTTTAGGGCTTGGAGTTAATGAGCATGGTATCAAGTATCTAGTTCATATACCCCCTAAATAGGATTTGCATGGTGTTGGTTGTTCGCAATTGCAAGTCAAGGTAGGTGATGTTGATCATCATCCTCCTCTTCATATTCTTCTCCCTACACCTAAAATAGATAATTCTTATACTCATCAAGATGTAGCTAAGAAGGTGTATGTTCAATTAATGAATTCCAAAAAAGAAATCTTTAAACCTATACCGAAAAATGCTTTATCCAAGTACAAATGTCCTTTTCATTATAGTAATACACATTTACATGTTGATTATAAACATTTCAAGTTATATGTTAGAGAAAGAGCTTCTTTAGGAATTATATCTCACTCTCATGTAGTTTTACAATTCCTTCATAATTTTGATATAGGGGATTCCCCTCATTCTGATATAATATAGATTTCTTCTCCTCTTGTCTCTGGATTAGGGGTAAGAGGTTTATTTCCATCCAATCTCCTAGGATCCATTAGGCTTTTTATTGAGCTTAATTGGTATTATTTCTATCCTATCTTTCTATGGTTGTCTATTATGTTTATAATCATTCATAGATTCTATTCAAGATATGGGTATGTGCAAGATCATGAGGGGCCAAACTATGCCCTTAAGTGGCAATGAAAAATCAGCAAATCAAGGTTAGTCAACTTGACGTGAAAATTTCAACTAGCTATGAACCTAATATTAAAAAGTTGTAAGAATAGAATCTGTAGAAAATTGAATTTAGTTTCTAAACTACTAGGCCTTTTTTGAGAAAAGAAAAAGTTAGTATGATTGGTGAAAAGTATAGATTTCAATGCAGCAGTACAAAAATTTCAGGAAAAAAATAAGAAGTAGGTGTATGTCTGACCACCTTAATCATAATCAAATAATAATATTTTATTATTAGATTTTATATATAAGTAGTAGACTCATGCCCGGATGTGACACATATTTTTTTGTAATTTTATTCCAAAAAAATAATTAATTATGAATTTTCTGCTACAACATTTTTAGAATAAAAAAACTCTCATGTCTGACCACCTTAACTCATTCAAAACTTTACAAAATTCAAAAATTTATTTTTCTTCCTTATAGTAGGTGCAGCATAGAATGTGACACATTTTTTAGATTTCAAAAATGTTATACCGTTTGAAAGTTATAGTCATTTTTCAATCAATATATAAATCAGCACTTTAGAGGTAGCTCAATTAGAAAATAACTAATAATTACTTACCGAATTCAAAATTTGACAGCAATTATATCGATAGAAAGCTGATAATCTCCTTAAGATACCCTTTTCATTTTATCAAATTCGAGTGAAAAAAAAGTCGTCAGCTACATTGTCAAAGTCTGGAACTCAGAGAAACAAGGGAAAAACAAGTATTTGAGACATTTCAATAGTTGACCATGTAGTTTGGTGCACAAAGCAATACTGAGCCTAATTGGGTACCCGAAGATGATGATAGAATTTTGAATTTTCACTTTGCCTCCACTTTCTCCCTCCCATTTCTCCATCCTTCATATGATATATTATATATAAAAAACTATATATTAGATATATTAAATATTATATAATATCAATTATATATTAAATATTATATAATATATATTTTACATTAAATATTATTTAATATATATTAATATTAAAAACTATATATTAGATTATATATTATATATATTAAATATTATATAATATACATGTTACATTAAAAATTATTTAATTATATATTAATATCAAAAACTATATATTAGATTATATATTATATATAATATTATATATTATACATTTTACATTTTAAATATTATTTAATATATATTAATATTAAATGTTACATTATATATCATATATTATATATTATTTTATATGTATAATATATTAATATGTATTTTACGACTATGTACGAAAGGTTGGAAGATTGCAGAAAAATCATGGATGGCCATTGAAAGAAGCAAAGGAAATTAATCAACCATTTAAAAAATTCATGGGCGGCCATTGAGGAAGAGAGAGAGTGAGAAGGTGGCAGGGGCTGAGAGAGAGAGAGAGAGAGAGAGAGAGAGAGAGAGAGAGAGAGAGAGAGAGAGGAGATAATGGATAGAGAGAGAGAGAGAGGAGGGGAGGGGAGAGAGTAGGATACAGAGAGAAGGGGAGAGAGAGAGAGAGAGAGAGAGAGAGAGAGAGTGAGAGAGGGGGGGGAGAGAGTAGCAGAGATAGAGAGAAGGGGAAGGGGAGAGAGTAGGAGAGAGAGAAGGGGAAGGATAACCAATTCATTACAATATTAATTAGTAAGGAGCAAGGTAAACTTAAATAATATCACAGCAGACATTAGAAATCTAAATTCTAATTAGGAGTTTTAAGCAAAGTGAGTAAGGTCTTGGATAGGGACATTACAGATCCACACATTGTTTAGTAGATACCTCCAAGAACCCACATACACATGAGTAGGTTTGAAGTAAGACTAAGATTGTTTATCGGTTCAAAAATATTACTATGTTGTACTTTTGATTAACATCCAATGAGTGGATGTGAAATTCACAAATTTGATTATATTGTCACTGGTTCTATTTCAAATTCTGGAAAAAATGGATATTTGACATATGTTCATAAATTTTAGTCAACACCATTTTAAAATAACACATCAGTTTATTTTTACACATTGAGAATATCGTCCTTAGGAATTGAATTGAAATTGACATAGGTCATAGGAAATAAATGCCCCAACTATTTGGTGTCTTCTGCATTTTGAGTTTCTTATTACAATCAGGAGAAGAATATTACTCTCCAAATGGTTTTGGATAGTAACATTTGTATTTCCTCTTCACAAATATATTTCTTCCCTCATCTTGTTGCCTATTGATACCAACAAAGTGAATCTAGGCATTTCTGCCATGTAATGGGAGAAAAATGGTTTCCTAATTTATTGATATGTGTCTAAATAACACATGCAAGAACCTTTTCTTTGATATTTCTCACTAACACTTTAGAACTGAAAATGTTTACAAAAACTAGCATTTACTTGCATGAGGACATTATATATTATAGGAATCCCGCACAGAAGCAGTTGGCAAGCCGCTCAAAAATTAGTAACTGATAGCAAGTGGTATAATGCAGATGCTTTAATAAACCACTATCTTCTTTACTCAAGCAACATCTGGTTCATCTGCTTGACTGGGGCATGTTTGGGAACAGACAGTCTCCATTTAAACTCAAGTCTCTAGAAGCAATTATATTTGTCAGTGGAGGAGATACACCCATTGGATCTGCAATTTAACTTTATGCTCACTAGAATTTCCATTTCTCTTCAATTGGGATACTCTTTCCAAAATTGCATCTACCCTTTTAAACCAATTTGGGAAATCAAGTGGTCTATTTGTGGACCTCGAAGGAGTTGGTCACCTAAACAAGAACCTTGAGATGAATCAAGAACTTCTCTATGAAAGAGATCAGTACCTTGAGAAGCTCTCCATTTGTCAATTGAATTAAAACCTTGGACCATAGATGGCTGCCCTTTGTTGTAAAATGAGGAGTGAGATTGCCTTGCCAAAGGTGGCAATGAACTTACTTTTGAGGGATATTGCCCAACATGAGTAACCTGGTTTCCCAAGTCCTATAAACTCAAGGCCATTGATGAATAGGCATTTCTAATAGAAATATTTGTGGTGCTAGAATGAAGTGCATGACCAAATTCTTTGCCTACTAATGAACCAATTTGAGGCTTCATTTCACATTTCTCTGTGGATAATTCCACAGCACTTGTTACTTCTATATCTAAATTTTTTGTGTTAATGTACATGTGCATTGAAGAGCTTCTATCACTACTTGAGCTACTACCAGATGGTGAGTACTCATCATCATCATCTGACATAGGCTCACATGCATATCTTACTTCTTTCCTTTGCTACTTTCCTCATCTTAGCTCTTCCTCCTTATCTATAACTTCTATCATGGGTCCAAGAAGCTCTTCCCACTCTTTCCCATTAATATGCAAATATTTTTGTCTGTAACAGTATTTTCTGCTTTTATTATGATATTGATCTGATTTGATGCACCATCGCTATTTGATCCATACTTCCCTTTCATTTTACTTTCTTTTCTCCTTTTGCGTGTCATAGGCCAGGATTTGATAGTAGGTATGACCTTGGTACTACTGGCATTAATGATAAATTTTACCTTTTAGCTATTAATTTTTTGTCATTTTTCCTATATGATGCTTTTATATACGAATTGTGGATATTCTCTGGGAAACTTTTCATTTTTTCCTATAGGATGTCTTTGTATACAAATTTTGGAGAATCTCTATTAAAGAGTAGGTAAGGATGGCTAAGCTGAGTGCAGCGGAGAGGGAGATGACTAAATTGAGAGAGAAGAGGCGGAGAGCGATAATGACAAAAAAATTTTAGGGCTTGCAAAAATATGGAAATTATATTCTTCCTCCCAGAGCAGACATTAATGAAGTTCTTCGTGCCTTAGTAGAGGAAGCCGACTAGATTTTTGAAGCTGACGGTACTACATACAAAAATGCAGTATGTATTTTTGGCCTAATTTTTATTTTTCATTTCTTCTAGGTCTTTAAAGGCGGCTGGCTAAATCTTTGTATTAAATGTTAGGGAATGCATGAAAATAATATGATTTTGAGCATGAGCATGAGTCCCTACAGGGGCATAGTTATGCCTTTTACAGGCGCCAAAAACCCTAGCTACGCAAAAATGGAGGCTTTGAAGAACAGTTCACTGGAGGCAGATTATAGAAGTAGAGGGCAAGAGAATCACTCTGTTTCCACTGGCTATGGCTGTGAAATGGTATCTTTCCCTGCTTTTTCAACTAGAATGCTAAATTGTAAAGGTTCTCGAAATAGATTCTAGTCACTGGACAATTGTACCACGCATGTTGATAATCTGGTAGCTCAACAAAGTCATTGGGAGGTTAAACAAGAACAACCGAATGGATCTTTGAACTGCTCAAAGATTATGGAGAGCGGGAAAGGGTTTGGTAAAATGAGAAGTTGTACTGGAAATTATGCAAGCATCGTAGAACTAACCGCATTAATAAATTTAAAGAAGAGATCAGTGGCGGCGCGACATTATGAGGAAAGCTTTGCCATTTTGATTGCACCACCCCGATATTATGAAGAATGTCTTGCCACTTCAATGCTGGTGCTGCCTCTGTCTCAAACTTTTGCCATTGCTTCTCATCAGTACTCTGAGATATGGCAGGGATTGCGGGCTTTTGCACAGCATAGTCTGTCATAAATTCTCTATAAATCATCATGCATTACAGTATTATGTGAGTTTCTGAATGACTTACTCAAAGAATTTAATTTTTACTGTAATTTTGGATCCATGGATTGTCATTTTGCGCTCGGAGAGAAGCTACGGATTGCAAGAATTTTATAAATTTAGTTTATCTCATTTTCTTTCTCTACCATTTCTGAGTAATACGATTTTGTTTTTGTCCCTCTTAAATGATTTCGCCTGAAGTTAATGGATTTTTTTAGATGATTTTGTCTGAAGTTTTAATGAAATTTCTTCCATGGATGCTAATGAAATCTCTTCCATGAATGCTGATAAGACATTTAAATTCAAAGTTAATAAATTATATAGCTTGAATGTTCTTTGTTGTAGAAGGTTATTTTCATGGTTTGTGATTCATGCAATTCCTTAATAGTTTCATTCTTAACAGAATTCATAACTAGATTTTCCATAGTCAATTTTCTTCTTGATCGTTGCAATATTTTCTACTCAACTGAACATTTTGTAATCAGTTGATATATAGTCACATTTTTCTCTTCGCCAATCCTCTGGGCTCACGATTGAGCCTGTAGATACACAAAAGGGTTGAAATCTAGATCTGGTGGAAGAGTAGTATTAGCAGGAAGTCAATGACTAACATCTAATCTAAGTTATAAGAACTAAATTTGGATTCACTAGAAGCATTAAAGAATCTGGACTTCCTAGGACCCCTTCAGACACACTTGAGCATTCAAATGTGTCAAAAGGGGACATGGGGACTCCCTAGGGGTCCTAGTATGCCTTATCACATGTTAGGACCCCTAGAAAGTCCACATGACCCCTTTTGACACATTGGAACACTCAAGTGCATCTGAAGGGGTCTTAGGACCCCTTCAGACACACTTGAGTATTCAAATGTGTCAAAAGGGGTCATGGGTACTTGCTAGGGGTCCTAGTATGCCTTATCACATGTTAGGACCCCTAGGAAGTCCCCATGACCCCTTTTGACACATTGGAATTTTCAATTGTGTCTTAAGGGGTCCTAGGACCCCTTCAGACACACTTGAGCATTCCAATGTGTCAAAAGGGGTCATGGGGACTCCGTAGGGGTCCTAGTACACCTTATCATGCATTAGGACCCTTAGGAAGTCCCCATGAACCCTTTTGACACATTAGAACGCTCAAGTGTATCTTAACGGGTCCTAGGACCCCTTTGGACACACTTGAGAATTCAAATGTGTATGAAGGGGTCATGGGGACTCGCTAGGGTTCCTAGTATGCCTTATCACATGTTAGGACCCCTAGGAAGTCCCCATGACCCCTTTTGACATATTGGAATGCTCAAGTGTGTCTTAAGGGGTCCTAGGAAACCTTCAAACATAATTGAGCATTCCAATGTGTCAAAAGGGGTCATGGGGACTCCCTAGGGGTCCTAGTATACCTTATCATGTGTTAGGATGCCTAGGAAGTCCCCATGACCCCTTTTGACACATTGGAATGCTCAAGTGTGTCTTAAGGGGTCCTAAGACCCCTTAAGACACACTTGAGCATTCTAATGTGTCAAAAGGGGTCATGGGGACTCCCTAGGGGTCCTAGTATGCCTTATCACATGTTAGGACCCCTATGGAGTCCCCATGACCCCTTTTGACACATTGGAATGCTCAAGTGTGTCTTAAGAGGTCCTAGGACCCCTTCTAACAAACTTGAGCATTTGAATGTGTCAAAAGGGGTCATGGGGACTTGATATGGGTCGTAGTATGCCTTATCATGTGTTAGGACCCCTAGGGAGTCCCCATGACCCCTTTTGACACATTTCAACACTCAAGTGTGTCTTAAGGGGTCCTAGGACCCCTTAAGACACACTTGAGTGTTGAAATGTGTCAAAAGGGGTCATGGGGACTCCCTAGGGGTCCTAGTATGCCTTATCATGCATTAGGACCCCTAGGAAGTCCCCATGACCCCTTTTCACACATTGGAATACTCAAGTGTGCCTTAAGGGGTCCTAGGACCCCTTCGAACACACTTGAGCATTCCAATGTGTCAAAATGGGTCATGGGGACTCCCTAGGGGTCCTAGTATGCCTTATCACGTGTTAGAACCCCTAGGAAGGACCCATGCCCTCTTTTGACATGTTGGAACTGTTATACACTAAGTTTGCACCTTTGTTTCAACCTCTCATAGTCTTGATAACCTAGTATAACATGGGAATCATCTCTAGGTTGTGGGACCTATGCTAACTGAGATGAAACCTCTAGGTTCTAGGTTGGTTCCTCTTGGATAATCACCTTAATTTTCTTCTAGACATGAAAAGTAAACTTTGGAGGGAAAGGGATAGAAGGAATGCTTGGAAAGGGAAATGACTTGAAAGCAAACTACCTACTAGGTGATACACCAAAATTAGGGTTTGGATCTCAGTATAAAGGAATGAAACCAATGAAAGGCTTAGGTCTAGTAGGTCACAACTTACTGAATAGGCTTGCATAAGTGTTTCATAGGAGGGCCTGAACATAAGACACAACCAATGACCTGCAAATAGACATTCACTTCTGCAACTTGATGTAGGAATGAGACAAGACTATTAGGGGGTTGAAGTATACCCACAAAAACATCTAAATCAGATCAAACATAGCAACACACACAGTTACAGAAAATAAGAGGGATCAGGAACCCTAAGTTATCACTGAAAACATCATATACTTTAACCCAATAAGAGATGATCCAAACAAGGAAGCATAGGGACATGAAGAACTATCACAAAATACCTCTACAATGTTTCTATTATCAATGGGAACTCTACAACTGTATAAGCCAGAGGCTAGAAATGATACCACATATGACCCTTAAGAAAGGTGAATTTCTTCTACAATTGTCCAACTCTAAGCTCAAAAGCTCCAAAAATACAATATATACATCCTTCCTTGCATGCAGGCAAGGGTCAAAAATCTAACTAGGCTTAGAGAATTTTACATTAGAATAATGATAAACCCTAGTTTGATCAAATCTGATCATAAATAATTCTTTGCAACATCATAGCCCATCAGATATTCTTTCAGTGCCCCTCCCTATACCTCATAATCAGCCTGCAGACAAGCAACCCGGACTCATCTACCTTCCTGCACAAAGTCTCACCATGAATGCTCAAGCTGGTACTTTTTTGAGACAAGAATCGACCCATGACGGCCACCCAGACTTCCTCATCATCTTCCTTTAACTTTAAATGTCCTAGAGACATAAATTTTCTGAGCTACCTCACCGCTTGTGGCCTGCAAATCAAATACTGGCAAAAAACCCTCTTAGACACATTTGAATTTGAAAACTTAATGGCTAGCTGGTCATTTTAAAATGTGACCATAGATATTCTTTATTTCCCAGCAAATGAATAGCCTAGATCAAGTTTATAACAGTCACAAATCCCCCTTGAAAAGTCAAAACCATATCAGCAAGTTACAACCAATGAGATTTTAGCACGTCAGCATGTTTGGACCCGCCTTGACCTTTTCTCTTTTAAGTTACTTGCGACTGTGCAACTGAAGAATTCTAAGTCATGAAATACATTTCTTAACTTTGTTTGGGTCAAGCAATTCAGCGAACACTGCAGTCGTTGAATAGCTGAATCTTTTAATAACCGTAGGTTACATTAAGCGAACATGAGAAAACCTTAGTCACTGATTTGCAGAAAGATTTACTATCCCTAGGCCTATTTATGCCACTTGGCATTCTTTTATTTTCTCTAGCCACTCTGTCAAGAAACACCTCGGCACTCCCCTGACATCAGACCCACTTCAGACTAGATTCTGATCTAACAGTGGGCGCATGATCTCATGATCATCGAATATTCCTTCAGATCATACACCCACTGTAGATCTACATTAAACCGTGACCCTACTGACACGTTGGTCCACTTGGAATTCCTCATCAGCATGTGGCAACCAATCACACTCAAGCACATTAGCGAATGAGGACCCACTAATGAACCCCTAACAAAAAGCAAGATTGACGATCGTTTGAAAATCTCATACCTCTAACACAACCCTTGTGAAGATATGACAGTCGTCGATCTTCTGTCGACTGTCAGAACCTCTGACCGTCGAAAGAACCTAGCCCCACTAATAAGAAATGACTCATTAGCATGTGGACCAGTTAGAATATGCCACCTGCACACACTAGCAGTGGACCCACTGAGAAACCTCAGCATCTAATCAAACAGTTGTCTCAAGATCGCATGGCACTGATAGATTCCTTCAGATCATGAGACAGCCGGAGATCCTAGTTAAAATAGGCCCCACTGACACATTCTCCACATCACTGCTCTCGACCAATCAGAAGCCTCTACATAGGATGATGTGGCATCAGACCCACAAAATCATGAAGTGCTAAGCAAAAGGGAAGATTGGTGGCTATCACAAGATTGTGAGCCTCTAATAGATCCAATCTAAAGTCACGATAGTCGTTGATCTTCTCTTTTGGGACCCCACATAAAAGACCATCGAAAGATTTAGTGGCTACGCAACCAAAGGAAAATCGCCCAGTCACTGAATATTTAGAGGATTCACTATCTTATTCCGAGATCCCGCGACCACTATTTGCCCAATTGCTAAATGTTTTAGAACACCACAAATTTATCCTGCGATTAAGAGAAATATTGCAGTCGCTAGTTCATCGAAAGGAAAAGGTAACCGCTGGAAGAATAGAAGAACTAGCGACCAAAGGAAGAAAATATGCACATGGGAAATGGGATCTTTAAGTTGCTGATAAAGTAACATCAAAATAGAAAGAAGGCTTAGGGTTTTTAGGGTTTTAAGCCTACAACGGCTACTTTTTCAAATATTTGACCTACAAACCAGGGAATGAAACAAATTGCAGAGACCAGGAAACAAGGGATAAATTCATGAAAATTTTAGGGATGCTTGGCAGGGGAAAAATAGAGACCTAGGGATGGAAATAAGCCAAATTTGCATGCATATGAAAATTAGGGTAACATTTTGGTGATTTTTGCTAGATGTCAGCCTACTAGACATTGAAACCAGTGGCCTTGACATAATCCATTGGGCATGGGGGCATCATAGGAACACAAAACTTTGACAGAGAGACAAAACTGGAACCAGAGAGACAAACTTGTGCATGAGCACTTCTTGGAAAGTAGGAAACTAACCTAGAAAGTAGGTAAAGAAAGCAAAAAACACATATTTACAAGAGTTTACAGGGAGGGATTAACCTCAAAGCAAGGCTTCAAGTGGAATCCATTTACTGAGATTGGCAAGGCATCACCTTCAAGATTTGATATCTGAAAAGCATTGGATCCCTTGCACTCTGTTATAACAAATGGTCCACCCCAAAATGAATCAAATTTGGTATGTCTGCCAGGCTTGGATCTGAATTCATCCCATTTGAGAACTATGTCTCCAACCTTGAAATTTTTGACCCTCGCTCTTTTATCAAAGTTTTTCTTTGTCTGAATCTGGTGGAACTCCATACCTTTCATGGATTTGTCTCTGATTTCCTCCAACTCCATAAGCTAAGCATATCTAATCTACAAGGGATCCCCCTCTTAAAATAGGACATATTGAGTGGCTAGGTCCAGGGCTGGCAATTCAATTGAGATGGACAACTTGGCCTCTTTGCCATATACTAGCATATAAGGATAATTCCTAATGATTTTCTTTGGGGTAATTCTATCTAACCACACTGCAGACCTGAGCTTAGTATGCTAATCTCTCTGATTTTCTTGAAGAGTCTTCTTGATTATCCTAATCAAGTTCTTATTTGTTGATTCTACCAAGCCATTGCCTTGAGGGTAATAATTTGAACTTGTATTCAAATAGATGCCATTCTTGACTACCCACTCTGAGACTTTAAGGCCTGTGAATGCTAATGCATTATCTGATATCATGGAATCAGGAGTGCCAAACCTATGAACTATATCATCATAAAAACTTAGGACAACACTCTCATTGGCCTCTTTTAATGCAATTGCTTCTGTCCATCTAGTGAAATAGTCAGTTGTAGTAATTATCCATTTATGGCCTACACTAGATGGAGGATTGATCATCCCAATGAAATCTATGCCCCACTTCATGAAGGGTTCCTCTATTCTGATTGGTTTTAGGGGCAAGGCTGCAAGCCTTTCTTTTCTTGCAAACATGGCACACTCGATGCATTTCCTCACATACTCATGACTATCCTTAAAGATAGATGGCCAATAGTATCCAGCCCTCATGAGTTTAAAAGCAATATTCCTAGGAGAAAAGTGACCTCCAGAAGGTCCATCATGAAACTCAAATAGGACATCAACTATCTTCTCTGAATCTATGCATCTTAAAAGGACACCATTGTGATCCTTTCTGAAAATAACTTCATCTATCAGCACAAAAGGAACAGATTGTAACCTATAATACCTCCTTTTTGCTGAATCCAAACCTACAAGACATTGTCCTATCTTCAA
The DNA here is from genome assembly GCA_027943335.1 of Chamaecyparis obtusa. NCBI lineage: Eukaryota > Viridiplantae > Streptophyta > Pinopsida > Cupressales > Cupressaceae > Chamaecyparis > Chamaecyparis obtusa. The sequence goes on along the minus strand of BSBK01003732.1, from coordinate 104,711 downwards.
ATAATTGATCATATGAGGCAACCAGCTTGTTGCCTTGGCTTGTTCTTTTGTAGAATGCACCACCAGAAATGCATCTATTTTCTCTGATTTCTTTGAACTTTCATCCTCTGCCAAATTCTCACAAAGACCTCTTCCTCTAACTAGCTTGGTAGTTTGAATATCTATGTCATATTCCATCACGTTGGTGATCCAACCAACTGTTTTCTCATTTAGGTCCTTGGAAGGCAAAAACTCTTTGACACTTGGATGAGTAACCTTCAAGTGTACCTTGGTATGAGTCAATAGATATCTAAACCTTTTAAGGCTCTTTAGCATAGCAAGTACATGTTTTTCTACAAAAGAGTATCTATATTCATACTCTTCTAAACCTTTGCTAAAGAAAGCAATAGGCTGCTCCAATCCATCTGAATTTTCTTGGGTCAACATTGCAAATATAGCATCATGACCCCCATAAGCATAAAGGATAAAATCCTTACTGAAATTTGGGTTTAGGAGAGTAGGGGCTTCTGCTAAGGCCTCTTTGATAGCTTGGAAATTGACTCTCCCTTCTTTGGTCCAACTAAAAGCTGAACTCTTCTTTAACATGGTTGTCAAGTGCTTGAGTAAATCTGCAATGTTAGGAAAGAACTTCCTAACAAAATTAATCTTTCCTATGAAAGATTGGAGACTTTTCTTGTGATGTGGTAGGGGTAGCTCTAAGATGGCTACAATTCTCTCAGGATCCACTATAATTCCTTCTTTGGATACTACATATCCCAATAGTTTTCCTTCATGAACTGCAAACGCACATTTCTTGGGATTAAGGGATATCCCAAACTCTCTACACCTTTCAAAAATGTTCCTCAAATGTTTGATGTGATCTACTACATGTTTAGAATAGATAGTTATGTCATCCAAGTAAACTAGTACAAACTTGTACATGAGGCTTTTAAAGGCCATATCCATTGCCTTTTGAAATGTAGCACCTGCATTTGACAAACCAAAGGACATCTTTTGATAAGCCATGGTTCCCCACTTGGTTGTAAATGCAGTCTTCTATTGATCCTCTTCATTCACTAAGATCTGATTGTATCCTGAATAGCCATCCAATAATGAAAATATCTCAGATCCAGAGACACATTGTAAGATTTGTTCCATGGAGGGTAGTGGATGGCGATCCTTTAATGAGGCCCTGTTAAGATCCCTGAAGTCAACACATAACCTTAATTCCCCATTCTTCTTCCTAACAGGAACAAGGTTGGAAACCCAACTAGTATGCTTAATGGGGTAGATGATACCACTTTCTATTAATTTGAGCACTTCTTTATGCATGAGTGGCTCAAGCTTGGGATTAACAGGCCTTTGCTTTTGCCTCACTGGTTTGGCATTAGGTTCTAATTCAATAGTGTGTTGAGCAAGGGTAGGATCAAAACCTTTGAGGTCCTGATATTTCCATGCAAAAACATCACTGAATTCTTTAAATAACTGAGTGTAACCTTGCTTCTCCAATTCAGTGCTCACTTTTCCAAATTGTAAGCTCTTACCTGGTTCCAACCCTAATTCAACACAATGTTCTTGTTGGACTACCAGGCCAGCTTTATTTTTCTTGACTTCATCATCCTTGTTGAAGATAATCTCTAATGTAACAAGACCTCTAGGCATCTTATTGGACTTAAGTTGTATCACTTGATCACCATATTTTTTTGATAGCCTATCTTGATTGTGTTCTGAAAAGACATCTTTTTCAAACAAGAATTGCAGAATTTGTTCATCATTGTCAAACACTTGCCAATTGACATCATTATCAGGAATAGATGGTCTGACAATCACCTTGATATGTTGTTGATCTATTTCTTTTGAAACACTATTTGGAATGTCATACTGAGATCCAACAGTAGCTAACCTATCTACATTTTGGTTGAGCTTCCTAGGGATAGCAACAATATTGAAAGCACAAAAATCTTCAATTGCATCCCAAACTCTATGTTTGTATGCTTTCAAAGTGTCATTTTTTGTTTCACTTATCCCTCTTACTTGGCTGACAACTAGCTCATTGTCACCATAAACTTTTAAGGCCTTAAGCCCTCTTTTTCTAGCCCACTCTAGTCCATTGACTAGACTTTCATACTCTATAGTGTTGCTAGTGTAGGAGAAACTGAATCTAAAGGAAGTATAATACTTTTCTCCTTTTGGGGACACTAACATAGCACCACTGCCAAAACCATGTCTACTTCTAGCTCCATCAAAAAATAGTTCCCAAACCTGATTATTCTGATCCTCTAAATCAGTGTCCTCTTTGAGAAGGCTTGGTTCTAAGGATCCACTTTCTTGTATCAGATAACTTCCCAAACCAAAATCCCAAACAAGATTTTCTTGAGCCTCTAAAGCTCTTTCATCTAGAAGAATATTAGGGATACTTTCTATCTTTGTGCTTGCTTCACTAATGGTTTGGAAGTCATTGTCATCAAATATGGGGTAGTTTACATTGATGGCATTGGATACATATGGCTCTACATGGTGTGCTACTAATGGTTCTAATTTAATGGTGACCTTGGTCCCATACCTTGTATGGAAAAGCATGTGAGACCAGTCAAAAGATAGGTAGCCTCCTATCTTGGTTGTAAACTCCCTTGAAAGACATATAGAAAATAATGCAGGGAGATCTATGATATATATATCAAGGAGGATGGAAAAATTAGGACTAGCATGCAAGATCAAACTAGTATCCTTAGCTACACCTATAGTATTGACTAAGGATCTATCAAGTTGTGTAACCTTCTTTTGGAAGGGTTCATTTTTCAGTCCTAATTGGTCAGCTACCTTCTTGGGCATTACAGTGCTAGTAGCTCCACTATCTACCATACAATTATGTACTAAAAATTTTCCAATAATTAGATATACATAAAAGGGAGGTGGCTTTGAATTACTACCTTGAATGGCATTGGCCTTGGAGTTGCTACTTGGAGCCTCCTTTTCTTGATCAGTGTTAACCAGCACTAGCTTTGTAGCTTCTTTTGCAGGTTGAGGAGTTGCTACTTCTGTCATGGCCTTCTTCAAAATTTTAGTCTGTCCTGGAAGAGCCAGAGATTCCCACATGGACATGGTGACATTCACTTTCTTCATGTTGTCTATGATATTAAAAGGTGTCACAATGTGTACTCTCTATTGTGTCTTTGGTATGATAGGCTCCACCTCCTTGGAATGTTGGCCTTCTTTGCTTGTAATGACAAGAGCCTCCTTAGGTGCCATGGGATTAGCTTGCTGCAGTGGCTTTGTAGATGTATTGGCCTTGGCATTGGAATCTACTCTTTCCATGTCCTAAGCTCTTCTTTTCGCTCTTGTATAGGCAACAAAAGCAGCTTCATCATTGACTCCATTGAAGTCTAGTTTCTCCCAATTAAAGAGAGAAGTCTCATTTTCTTGTGGTTCTTGTTGAGGAACTAACCCACTGGATGAAGCCTCTGATTGAGCTTGTGAGGCATTTTGAACCATTAGTGCTTGGTTCATCCATCCATTTGAACATGTGGCCTGGTTATGAGGTCAATTAAAAGGAAAACACCATGCATTCTCCATAGCCATATTATTTTGACTAGGAACCATATCCCTCGCTGGATTTGTAGAATTTAAAGGTGCCAAGTTATATGGTTGGAATGGTCTCTGATTAAAACTTTGTCTTTGTCCTTGATACCCTCCTTGGTATGGTGGTCTACTTTGTTGATAAGGCTGTCCTTGATTTTGATATTGCTGATTAGGACCTTGGCCTTATGGCTGAGAGGGAAGTCTGATTCCTTGACCTTGTTTCTTCAAATTTGTAACCTCTTTAGTCAAGGTCTGCAACAAGTTTTTCATTTCTTACTGACTACTCTATTGGCTATTCTTTATCTCTTGTAACTCTTGAGAGAAACTAGATGTTATCTCTTGGCCATTAGTACTAGCCTGAGGTGCTAATATAGTAGGAATAGGGCTAAATTGGGGTACTTGTGCGGGTGCAATGGTTTGAAGGCTAGGAAAAATAGGCATAGGAGGCCTTCTTTGTATCATGCCTGCTTGGATTAAATAATTTTCAGCCCTGACAGCTATGTCAAAGGATTGGGGTAAAGAAATACCACCCATAGACTGGATCATGACAGAAATTTGACCATTCAAACTTTGCAAGTAATACAGGAAAGCATGGTCAGCTAATGCCCTTACTAAAACTAGAATTCTATTCCATGTCTTAAGGAATCTACTATTGTAATCTGTCATTTTCTCTTGAGGGTCTCTCTTGATAGTTGTTAACTACTCAACTAGAGACAAGTTATCTGATTTATCCTCAAAATGCTTACTCAATGCATCTCCTAGCTCATCCCATGAAGTAATGGAACCAACAGTTAGAGTCCTAAACCATTCAAGAGCCTTACCTTTTAGAGAGGCTGCTAATAATTTTGTGGTCACATCCTCTTGAGTTATGTTGTGTATGTTGCAAATGGTGGTCACATCTCTTATGTGCTCAAAAGCAGTTATCTTCCCTTCACCAGTGAAATCAGGTATACTCTTTAATGCCACCAAGGGCACATCATGATTTTGAGCAAAGGCCAATGGACTTCCTTGTTTGAATGGTGCAAAGACAAACTACCTAGCCATTGTAGGAGTTGGAATCTGAAGATTAACAACTATGTGAGCTGTATTTTCTACTGGATTTGAATCCTCTTCTAGATCTCTAGTTAGGGATCTGCCTCTTCTTCTGGAATGAAAGGGAAAAGGTCTCCCTTATGAGGTATCAGGAGGTGTAGACTGAACTCTCCTTGCAGGGGATGTTCTTTGAGTTGACCTACCTTTATGACTTCCTTTTGAGGGAAACTCTGAAAATCTAGTGGGCTTTGAGCTCCTAGTCTCAATATTTCTCATAAACTTTGAGCAAGGTTAGCCTAGATCTTTGAAATCAGTAGAGTCAACAGATATACCTAATGAAACAACTTCTAAAGGTCTGTATTATGCAACCTGTATATCAGAGATAACATAATATTCAACAATGAACTTCTCTTTTACTGTCCCACCGGGCATGCCAGAATTGTTATACACTAAGTTTCCACCCTTGTTTCAAGCTCTCATAGTCTTGATAACCTAGTATGACATGGGAATCATCTCCAGGTTGTGGGACCTATGCTAACTGAGATGAGACCTCTAGGTTCTAGGCTGGTTCCTCTTGGATAATCACCTTAATTTGCTTCTAGACATGAAAAGTAAAATTTGGAGGGAAAGGGATAGAAGGAATGCTTGGAAAGGGAAATGACTTGAAAGCAAACTACCTACTAGGTGATACACCAAAATTAGGGTTTGGATCTTAGTATAAAGGAATGAAACCAATGAAAGGCTTAGGTCTAGTAGGTCACAACTTACTGAATAGGCTTGCATAAGTATTTCATAGGAGGGCCTAAACATAAGACACAACCAATGACCTACAAACAGACATTCACTTCTACAACTCGGTGTAGGAATGAGACAAGACTATTAGGGGGCTGAAGTATACCCACAAAAACATCTAAATTAGATCAAACACAGCAACACACATAGTTACAAAAAATAAGAGGGATTAGGAACCCTAAGTTATCACTAAAAACATCATATACTTTAACCCCACTAGTACATTTTACCCTAAATTTCAACCTTAAATTTTGACCACAAAAAAAAAATGTTTACTTGGTCTCATGAGAGAATGAAAAATTTTGTTTTTTTGAGATATATGCCCGTGTTGGTCTCAATTTTGACTAACACGGTATTGGTCAAAATTGAGACCAGCACCATAGCATTAAGTTAAAAAATGTGGGAGGCAAAAACACTTCATTTTACTATTTCATGTTAAATGCGGGAGCTCATTGCGACAACTAATATTGGGCAAAAATCTTTAGGGTTTGGGTTTTTTAAGCCATACCAGTCTATCAAACATTGTAGATTTACAAAGGTTTCAGTGATTTAAGCCATACCTACAGTCTATCGAACATTGTAGATTTACAAGGGTTTCACAAGCTCTGTTTCAGTGATTTAAGCCATACCAATCTATCAAACATTACAGATTTACAGGGGTTTCACGATCTTTGTTTCAGTGATATTGTAGGGGTTTTGCATAAACACACCACTTGGCCCTTTTTCAGTTATTCAAGACTGATTTTAATGAACTCTAAACATATTAGCATGGGCAGTACCAGGTATGTTATAAGAGATCTCAATAAGCCTTCTTTTGAATGCCTCTGCCTCTTCTCATTCATCTTCTTGCTTTTTGGATTCCATTTCTTTGCTACAATGTGCTTTATTTTTGGTTTCTTTTAAATTTCAAACTCATCTTTTCTTGTGCCTCTTCATCTTGTTATGCTAGATTTCCTCTACCCATCATGCTATTCCATTTAGTTGTCTCTGGTTTCTAAAACTTAGTTGACTTGCTACTTAGAAGTCTAAAAGATGTTTTGGAATGTTCAATGCTTCTCAACTATGACATTTCTGCTACCTACGTTGGATACTCCTGCATCACAAAAACATCAGTATGGAATGGGTTTATATGTAGACAACATTTAGATAAACTTGTGTCAGTCCACTCGTCAACATTTTCATAGATTACACCGGAGTATGAAATGTGGTGTAAATGGACATCGTATGACAAGAAAGAAACATTTCTCATTACCTGTATCATCATTGGCTTTGGAAGATCTGCTCTTTGTTCTCTTTCTTTTTTGAATAATGATGAATGACAAGCATACCATGAAACCTAATGCAATTACTGCCCTAGAAGCTATGCCGATAACAATACGTTTGTTGCTTTTATTTCTATCATTGCTAATGGTAATATTGTTGATTTTGAAATCTGTGAAAACAAAGAAAGATCATTATTTTTATACCACATATACAATTTATGTGATCTACAGATCTGAGGGTTTGGGCATAACCAAAATATATTTTCATTAGAGGCATCAATGAAATAATTGGCTAACCTCAAGTTTATGGGAATTGTTTAGGACACATAGAGATGATTCTACAGGTTTACTATCCGTTGACTCAGATCCCACCTAGTCCTCCATTGTCGCATGATCGCAAGAGTGTTATTTTATTCACGTGATCATGCGACCACTTTATCATTGGCGCATGAAATAATATTTAATACTATCCTCATCGGGCTCGGACTTATAACTTTTCATTATCACATCTGTGTTGTTAGCATACGTGGGTCCTAGTAGAGTGCATTCACTTGCCCGAACTCCATTGTCGCATGATCGCATGGCATTATTTTATTCCATGCAATCATGCGACCACTCTATGATTGGTGCACGTGGGTCCCAGCATATTTTTTATTTAACCTTTCCTATCTTTCCATTGACTTTCCTTATCTGCACAGACTTCTATTGTCGCATGATCTCATGGTGTTTTTTAATCTCTTGCGATCATGTGACCGCTCTGTCATTCATAACATGGAAAGCACCAACTTTATCAACTGTGGAAAATGCATTGGATAGATGTGCACTCTACTCTACAACACCACATCCGATTGCAATAATCATCCATATGTTTATCACTGTGATGGAAATCAATCACATCTTTAGGCAATTATAATTTGTCACTGAGTCGTTCATGACTACACACACTATCCCTCGATTCCATTATAATTCAACAGACTCATTGCCATTTTCTTTGATTGCTGTAATTAGTGGATTCATCCAATTGACCGAACTGGTCAATCAAACTGTAAATAATGAATTTCAATGGTTATAATCAATGGATCCATCCAACTACATTAGAGACTGATCAAAAGAGAGGATTGAGTTCCCTTTTCATTATAACCAGATTGAACCTTGCTCAAAGACTTCAAATGATCTTAAATATAATCCACTTCATGACTATCCAAGTTATGCTTCTGAGAGTTGACTCAAAGTAGTAGATATCATGTTGACACATGTTTGATGTTAGGATCAACAATGTGTTCTTCCCAAGTAAACACCCTTTATATCTTGGGCCTGTGGATAATACTATAATGTGAGATGCAATTGAGATGACATCCATAACTTTAATTTCCCATTCTTCAATCTTTTAGGACAATATCTTGAGATCCTCTTAACACTGTCCTATGGAGTAAAATCTGAACATTTCAATGCTGGCCCTATCAATGTATCATCCATATGAAGAATCTTCTCTGGTTCTTTTGAATATCTAAAACTTATGACTCCCAAACATCATTCCATCTACTAAAAAAATATCATCAATAGGAGCACCAAGTCTTTGCCAGGTTAGGATCTACAACCTACCCAAAATGAAGAGATTAAAAGATAACATAATCCAATGGAACATCAAAGGTGACTAAGAACAGCGGATTATTGACACAATCGACCTATTGACTAAGGTCATGGGTAGGAAAAGAAAGAAGAATATAATGCTAAAGATGATGTATGTTGTAGCTTGCAGTCCAGTAGATGTGACAAGGGTTGCCACAGGTGGTAGTGATGATAAAGCCCTTATGTCAAATAAGGTCGTGCTAAGTATTTCTGAACTATTTGAAAAAGGTTGGATGCAGTGGTATATCAGATGGACTGTTGTTCAAAATATAACTTGACTCCGAGAAGCCCAATGGACTTTGGCTTGACAGGTGTTGTTCAAAGAAGATGAAGGATTCAAATTGAAGTATCACAGTTCTGATATCTTTTCTAATTCCTATATCAGTGATTGGCTTTTCAAATTCTTTTATCAAAAATATTCTTTCTTTGTGCCTTATCTCTTTGTATTCAAGGAAGTGGGAAGGTCATGAATTCTGGGGAACTTTATGTATTGTAAAATCTATAAATTCTGAAAGGAAACTCAACGAAAGGGTTGGCAAACTTGCAATTGTAGCAAGAGTGATTCCATTTACTTAGTTATTTTTCATGTTTGTTGTGTCAGTAGTCATTCATTTTGCATTTGAATAGACAGAACGGTTATATGTGAAGTTGTAATTACTTATTGGATTCCATTTCATGTTGGTGATTGTAGTGAAAGTAATTCCATTTACCTTTCATGTATGATTCTTCTCCTATTCATTCAGTTATCTAGATGCATCTGAATAGAAAGTACAGTTGTATGTGGAACTGTAATTCCTACTTGAATTCCATTTCATGTTAGTAATTACAGCATAGGTAATTCCATTTACTATCCATGTATGATTCTGCTCCTATTCTCCTTAGTAGAATATGCATTCTTAGAGTAGATAGATTTAGGTTAGAAGATAGACTTCAAGATAATCTGTGATCAACATTCCATTGGGGATTATAGGTTATCCACTCTTATCCTTGCCTGAATTGTTTGTGCCTACAAACAATTTGGTTAAAACTCATAAGGAATAATCTGATGATCAATAAAAAGACACATTCATTGCATATCAAACACAATCAGGGAGCTATACCTGTCAATTTAGAGGGCAGTGATAGATGACTTACACTGACCCATTTGTTGGTGACATCCTTTTGTTCTCTCACCTTGGGTGTTTAGAGAGTCAGAGATTATAAATCTAACGGGAGGACAAACTGTTAACCAACATGCTGCTAATTTTGAAGATGAATTTGAGCTATAATCTGATATTGCATCAATGTAAGAGGACTCATTCCTCCCCCCTCCTATTTTCAAACATCAAATAACCTGCAATCTATCTAATCCTCTCAACAAAAACCAAATCAAACCTTGTACGCAATGCTGACAAAAGAGAGTTTCAAAAATCTACAAATAATACAATCTGTTTGTAGGTGGAGAAGAGCTTGCCACACCCAAGCATAATGATATTCTAATCAACACAAAAGAAAAATGGCCTTTTTCCAACTCTACTGCTCTTTCCTTCATCATCTTTAAATAAAGATTCCTATAGATTTGTGTGGCATCATTTGATGCTTCCTTCTTCAATTGTATATTTTTAGCAATTTTATATTGCAATAGATTGGCCAAATGTATGGGGGTTTCTAGTTTGGATTTGAATGTCATGGCTATTATAGATAGGATTTTGCTAAAGTATATAGTGAATATTTCTATATCTTGATATGACCTCAAGGAATGTGACTTGGAGGCTCTAATAGTTATTGAATTTGTCTTACTAACTTTTGTTGCAATAGTATGTTAAAATTTGGTAGGGTTTTTGATATTAGGGTTTAAACATTGTCCTATGTTGAATAGATTCATCAAATTTAGTAGAGTATCTGCTAGATCTATGATATTTCTAAACCATCTAGCAAATGTAAGCACTAACAGTAGGATTATTTTACATGATACAGGTTTTATTCAACACCAAATCAATATTGTCAAAACAGGCGAAGAAGATTGCCAAACAAGCTGAAGAACATGAGCGCTTTATTGATAAGGTTTAGTTTTTGTGGAGATATTTTGCAATTTGTTACTTAAAATATTTCTTGTTCTCTTGTATTTATTTCTTCTTGAATGTTGTTAGTTCTTAGCTTAGACAGAGAAAATCACATCAAATGCTATAGTCAAGTAAATCGCATATGCTAAGGCAATGCTCCTAAAAAACTGATTGTCAAAGAGAGAGAGAGAGAGAGAGAGAGTCATTATGTAAGTAAATAGTGACAACAGTGTAAACTTCAATGAAATAATATAACAGTAGTAAAACAGCTGCATAAACATCAATAAAATTAATCACGAGATTCATGACAGCAGTATTAAGTATGAAAGCATTTGTTGTTCAAAGTTCAAAATTAAAGTTCAAGTAATTGAAAATCTAAAACTTAAAAATACAACAATCTATCAGATGATGCCTCGTTTAGGTTACCAATATCCAAAGAACCATTTATGTCATTGGCACTTTTTGCTTGAAATGGATGGAAATGAGGCTTTTAGAGGTGGGGATGCATCTCTGTGTAATGCTAGATTAAATGTAGTTATATGCATTTTTTGACACTTTCTGCATTTATTATTATTCCATATTTGTGTCTTTTTATGTGGTTTTTCTTTTATTTGAGTGGCATGAGGTATTTTTCCCTTGTCATCATGAATCTTTATCTGCCACTACCTTTTCAAAAGCAGGAAGAAAATAACAACTACAAATGGTAAATGCTCTTAATTAGAGATGGAGAACTAGACAAGAAGCCCCCTTTCAACTAAACTCACTTCTTTTGGCTTGGAGAGTGTGCCATAGAGGTCAATTTGGTGTTTGCAACCACCCTTGGAAACTCACATTCCTTTAACTAGTATACTTTAGTTTGTCCTTCAATATCTCAATCTTTATTCTTTTCCGCTCCTTCATTTTCGTGTGCTGCTGTAAATTTTTTCTTGACTTGTAAATCTTGGACACTATGAGGCCCAAGCCAAATGGGGATATAGTAGAGGGGACCATTCCCTGACTAAATAATACACATCTATGGCCTACTTTATTGGGTTTTGGGCCAATGATTCTTAGCTAGGATTTGAATCAAAGTCTTTTCTTGTAATTGCTTTGTCTTATCACTTAGTCACATCTGTTGCAAAAAGGATGTTAAGTTAAATAGTAAACAAAACTCTAATATGATTATACCATAGAAGAGGGCTTGGATTCTTAATAATAAATATGATTACTCTTGGAGTCTCGACCCTTAACTCCTGGATACTTTGTGATAGACATGGAGGTGGGATGAGGTCCATGTATTGCCATATGTTTGATCCCTACCTACTTGTGTCCTATTATCAGTTTAAGATAACCAAGAGCTTGTGGGATTAGGGATCTTGCAATAATAATTCTTGAGTACTTTTAGCATCTGAGTACCAGTAGCTTCCTTAATCTTAGGATCTTTCATAACTAAGGTGCAATTGCTAGTTTTAGAATTGTCACCCATGCTAGCATTTCTTTGGCATTTCTTTCCATAAGGAGCTTTCAAACAAATCTTAAATATAGAAAAAGAGTCACCCAAAATTTCTATATACCAATTAAAATAAATTGTTTACAAATAAACCTTATAAATTGGAGACTGGATTGCACAAATTTTCAAGTATCGGATTATATTTAAACTGCTTTTAAAAAATTCTTGTAAATTTATAGATCACACAAATTTCTAAATACCAATTTGAATAAATTGTTTTGAAAAATAATATATCACATTAAATAGATAAACGGTCTTAGAATGTCAAATGGTAACTTGTTAAGGAGACAGTCACGGCAAGAGAAATTTGTTTGAGTATTAGTAATCAGTAATTTTGTTATACCCTAAATCGATTAGCATTATTATCATGTGGTGGTGCATCAGTATTAGTGGGTTGAAATGTATATGATATGAAATGCAATGCAGGTTGATAAGCTAGCTCTCAAGGAACAGTGCGCTTCATTATTGCTAAAGCTTGGGCGTTTTGAGGAAGCTGAGGCAACATATCAATCTCTACTTGTTGCAAACCCTAACAATTACAGGTTTTTTCTAATCTGAGGTTAGTTCTATAATTAGTGTATAATAAAATATAAGGAAAATGCTTTATGTAGGATTGTCTTGTGGCTCTCGGTTTAAGTCCTTAAACTCAAAATTTATATGAAGGTAGACATTCAACTCTAGGCTTAAAGCTGGTATTATGTGTTATTAAAATGAAAAACAACCACTTATTTTCTATATTCTAAACATCTACTTTGTTGAAGGATTCGTCTACCAATTTTTTTTCCCTACTGGCTTATTAGAACAATAAACTGACCACCTATTCCCAACCATCTAATTATATCCTTGAAGATATAATTTCTTAGATGATGTCCACTTGGTGCCCCTACACCAAGATGAAAGCATGCAAAAACTCTATAGGCTCATCAACATTATTATGCAAGGATATTTTATATGCCAGCTTTCAAAATTACTAGCACTTAGTTGGTATTGACATAACTTTGAATAGGGGTCCTTCTATTACATAGAATTCTAATTAAAAGTTAAAAAATACCATTAAAATTTAAATGATAAAGATATTTCATATGATATTTTCGATATTAAAATGGTTGAGAAAATGGTTGTTCAGTAACGATTTTTATCTGCAGGTTGCAAACAAATCATCCTTCTTCCACCAACGAGTCATTTCATTCAAGAAAGACCATGTCTGACGATATCAATGCACAAACAAATAGGGAGACAATTGCTAGAATGTGGCCTAACTTAAAAAGAAAAGGTGATGGAAAATTTTATTGTCCTTGCAAACTTTGTAAGGGCTTAAAGACTCGAAGATATCTAATCAAAATAGCTGAGGAACATTGTAGGCAACATGGTCACATTGAAGGGGGAAATGAATTTCATCCATTGGTATGTATTTTAATATTTTATAAAATACATAAGACATGAGTTGATGATGACAACATGGTCATGGTTAATATAAGGTCATCATTTTCATATAGGTCAACATCCCTGAGTTTCATGTTATGGACCATGACAATCTGGAGAATGTGGATTTCCAAATGAGGGAACATGGAGGTGTGAATATAGAAGGTAATGATATCATGGAAGAAGACCATGATGATGAAGAAGATCAAGATGATCACGATGATCATGATGATCATGATGATGATGATGATGTTGACGTAGAGCTTGATGTACCTATACTTGAGAAGGCACACAAGCCCCTATATGAAGGCTCCGAAACAACTCTTCTTGCTGTTGTATTATTGTTGGTGAACATGAAGGTTATGAATGGTTTATCCAATGTAGCAATGACACGTATGTTAAGGTATGTCATCTTTTTTCATTATTTTAGTCACAGTTCCCTTACAATTAATATTGGGTGAATCGTGTAGCAATTAATATTCTTTAAATTAACAAATTATATTTTTGGTTGTAGGTTGATAGGTGAGTGTTTGTTACTACCATCAAACATTCTACCTTGCTTGTACCGAGAATTATCTGCCATTATGAAAGATATTGGAATGGAGTATCAAACAATACATGCATGTCTGAATGATCATATTATATATCATAAACAGCATGAATTTGCAACAGAATGCCCTATTTTCCATATTATTAGATATCAATCAGATCGAATAACAAAAAAGGTGCCTCGCAAGGTTCTTCGACATATTCCCATTATTCCACATCTGCAACGATTATTCAAGTGCAATAGCTTGGCACAATTTATGGATTACCATGCACGCAATAGAAGTCAAGATGACATTATGTGAATGCCTATGGATGGTTTGGCATTTAAGGAAATAGAGGAAAAATGGCCACACTTTAAAGAAGAACCTCGTAATCTCAAGCTTTCATTGGCAGCGGATGGTGTCAATCCATTTGGAGAGATGAGATCTACTTACTCGGTGTGGCCTATTTTTGTTATCAACAATAACATTCCTCCTTGGTTGTCCATAAAGAGGGAGCACATAATGTTGGCACTGATTGTTCCAGGTATTTTTTGATTTAATGGTCATCTAAATTAATTTATTATTAATAATTCATCAAAATGGTCATAATAATTATGTAATGTTTTTGTTCATTCAACTAGGTAAGTACCAAGTTAAAGATATCAATGTATATATTGAGCCCCTTATCGATGAGTTGATGGTGTTATGGAATGGGGTCACTATGTATGACATCTCTAGACCAATAGGACAAAGACAATTTGAATTCCATGCAATGCTTGTATGGACAATACATGATGCCCCTAGGCTAACACATTTTTGTGGTATGTTCTCTTCTTAACGCCTCTTTTTTGGTATGTTATAGTGCTAACACAAAGTTAACACATTTAATCCAATTATACACAATCTTGTAGGTTTTCAAACAACGGGAAAATTTGCATGTCCAGTTTGTGGTCCAAAGATGAAATCTCATCATTCAATAAGTTTAAGAAAGCAGGTGTTCGATGAGAATAGACACTTTCTCCACAGAAATCATAAGTACCGAATTACTGAAAAATATCTTTTCAATGGGAAAGAAGAGACTACATCAAAGCCACGGAGAATGACACCTCACCTATGGAAGTCGGCATACAATAAAATAAATTGTCGAGGTAATGTCATTCCATCTGATGGTTTTTGTTTCAAATTTATATTTTGATATTGTGTTTTGTTTACTAATGATGTAATTGATGCTTGTGAAGGTCGTCAAGGCATCAATAACCAACTTCCAAAAGGACTAAAAAATTATCCTACGCAATTTACTAGGTTGTCATACTACGAGCAACTCCCAATTGTGCATTTGTTTGATCCTATGCATATTGGAAAGAATGTAATAGAGACATTATGGAAAATATTGGATGGAAAGCGTGACAAAGACCAAATTATCAAAATTTGTAGTGACATTGAAGAATCCAACCATGTAATGAAAAATTTTATTCAGTTAAATAATAATAGAGACCAGATTGATACAAGTGCCCTTCCATGGTTATTGTCGGAGCAGCAGAGCAATGCTATAAAAGAAATTATAAAAAAAATACGATTTCCCACAGGATTTGCTGCGAACCTAAACGATCTTATATCAAAGAAAAGTGAATTTGGGCCAGGGATGAAAACATATGATTGGCATATATTTATTAAGGTAATTCATATTATTTTGTATTCACTATATATTTGTATATTGCATGTGGTTTTCATTGCATTCTTTTATAAAATATTGACAAGATCATTTTACAAATATTGCAATACGTTATACCTCTATCACCCCCACACCACTTCGCCAATGGTGTCAAACAAGTTATATATGATCTTGGAAAATACATGAGGTGGTTGTCATCTAAAGAAATCAATAAAGAAGATATAAAATATTAGAAAAGAAAAATTCCTCTTCTTATGTGTGAAATGCAAAAGTGTCTACCTTCAACTTTTTTCAATGCACAAGAACACTACCTCATACATCAAGTTGAGGAGATTGAATTGTGTGGACCTGTACCAAATAGGTCAATGTGGATGGTTGAGAGGCACTTGAAATTTTTGAAAGGCTTGGTTCGAAAAAGAGCACATCCTGAGGGTTCTATGGTGGAGGGATATATGGTATACTAGACCATGGTGTACATTAGTGAATATCTTCCTAAGTTTGCAGCAAAGATCTATGTAGATCGTATTTGGGATCCCAACTCCATTAACAAATTTGAAGGGGAGTAGTTGATGGGCAAAGGTAGATTGAGGAAAGTGAGAGGTAAATCTAAGATGTTATTGTAGTTAATTAATTCTTATAATCTTCAATATAAGTTATTTATAATTGGTGTATTTTTTTTTATACAGCTGGTCGAGAGTGGGATGCAATACATTTGTATATTGCAAACAATCTTGATTGGATGACGGTATGTATTGAACGATGTCAACAAAATGGTTTCTCATTAACATGGGAAGGTGTTGCTTCATTGGTTAGAGAAGCTCATCGTAATGGAGATTTCAATGTTACTTCAATGGTAATTGATCTAGAACATGGTTTAAGAGGTGGAGAGGTACGTACAAAGTTATTAATGATCATGACTCATATGTTTCGTATCAACTCACGATGCAAATAATTTACACACTTGAAAAATTGCAGGTCAAGCACCACAAAGCTATGTACTATCATGGCCACAAATTTTGCATAAAAAATTTAGATGACACAAAGAAAACTTGTGATTCTGGGATAAGTGCAGTTTTTGAGGTCACCAATATATCATCTAGAAACGACATACATCCTCAACAATCTCAAAATCAATACTATGGCATTTTGGATGATATAATTGAGTGCGACTTTAACTCCTTCAAAGTAGTTCTATTCTTCGTCAAATGGTACAGGCTACAACTGAATCAAAATGATCCAGATAGAACTATTATTCAACATGATAATGGATGTACAATGATTAATATAAGGTCGTTTGAGCTAGTTGGAGATGAGCCCTATGTTCTTCCAAGCCAGTGTGAGCAAGTGTTTTACTCAGAGGTTCCACATAAACAGGGTTGGTCATTTGTTGTTAGACATGATCCAAGAGGAAGGCCGATAAAGTATAATGTTATGGAAGAAGAAGATACTAAAGATGATGAAGCAGATGATGATGATGATGATGATGATGATGATGATGATGATGATGATGACGATGATGATGATGATGATGATGGTGGTGGTGGTGGTGGTGGTGGTGATGATGATGATGATGATGGTGATGACGATGGTGATGGTGATCATGGCAATGATGATGATGGTGATGTTGTTGATGGAGATGATGATGGTGATGATGGTGATGATGATGATGATGATGATGATGATGATGATGATGATGATGAAGATGAAGATGATCAATGACATAATTGAAATGATTGCATATTTATTGTGTTCAAATTGTAATGATTACATATATAAGGTAAATTTGTTCATGTTTACGATGTTGCATATTATTCATGTTATCTTCTAAGTTATTTGTAGCATACGTATCATGTAATTTTTAGCTAACTTAAGATAAATGATTAACATATGTAGGAAATTTGACCCCTTTGGCATGGATCATGCACAATGAAATGGATCAGCAGGTATAAGTCAATAAATAGACAATTTTATTATACTCTTCTTGTTTATCACTAAGCACGTATGTTATAAATAGACATATTATATAATCATATAATGTATATATAGACAAGGAAGAACTGTATAGAAATATAATATATAATCACTTTCAACCTAGTACATTTTATATCTCTCATGTATAGACAAAGAAAAACCGTACGTATGGGTCACAACTTGGTTTTTTTTTGCTAAGTCTATTGCTTTTAGTTCGCTAAAGTTTTTATATTTAATCTTTATCACAGGATGATATGGATCCCGTACATGATAGACGCCACGAGGATGCTCCTCCCACCCATTCTTCAGCAAGGGTAAACCTTATTAAAATTGTACAAATTAGATAGTACAATCTACTAATATTCCTGTCACAATTTGATGTTCAGGATAAGGGAAAAGCACCCTCAACAATAGAGGCAATAGCTACCCCCGAGGATGATGATCATTTTTCAGATTCACCTAATGTAACAATTATGTTGAAGAAAAAAAATGAAGCAAATCAATAAAGAAATAATTAATATTTTGTATGAAACAAATCCAACTGAGGAGATGTTGATGAGGCTAACTGAATTGAAAGAGCTCGCACATTGGTATCAAGTAAGTAGTAATGAATCTTTAGTTATAACAAAATTTCAATAAAGGTTTATATTTTATACTCTTTTATGTTGTGAAGTAAAATATATGTAATATGTGTTCTTGTTGCAGGATTTTATGGAATCTCTAGTACCTGGTCAAGGACAATGCAGTGAGGCCGGTACTAGCAGACCTCCGGCCACCTCAGGTAAAATAATCCTTTAGTTGACAAGTTACAAGGAATTTTTTCTTTGGAACATTCAAAAACTTCTCAATTTAACTCTTACTTTTATGATTTCAAAATGTCTTTGCTAACAATGTATTGTTCAGGTCATCAATTGCAGGAGACTCCTCCTAGCCAGGACATCCATACAAGATTGCCAAGTGCAATGTCGGCCACAAGGGCCATACAAACATCAACACCTTCAAGGTGTATGGCAGCTGGTAAATCCTTGTTTTACTATATTTGGTTTTGTGCTAAGTATGATTTGATAATTTGTACTTTAATCTTGGGTGCATCACATAGTGGATTATTTTTTTGGAGCAAGAGATACACTGGTGGCACCATTTGGTACGCCAGATACTAATCAATCTACATGTATTGGTGATAATTCACCACCATTTCCTAGATCTACCCGTGTTACTAGCACGGGAGCTACGCAGATGTCATTATTGATTGACAATAATGAATCAATGCCTTTAAAATGTCCTCAGATTCCAGGTACTTTAAATAATTATTTTTTATATTGTAATATGCATTTACTTATTCATAACAAGTTTTGGGTTGATTATCCCATGACATTTTTTGTAGGAAATGATACATTTTATAAGAAGCTTTATGACCTCACACTGCATATATTCGGGCCCACCATACGTACAAGGTGGAACATCATAAGTGAACTAAGTTTATCCCACTATTTTTTTTCATATCATTAATTGGTACAGTATTTTTCCTTTCATTCGGGTCTTTTCTTTTAGTAGCTATATCTAACAATTTTGTGTTTTTTCTTAAAAGGTGGAATTTGCAAGAAAGAACTTTAAAAGATCATCTCGTCAAAGATTTAGAGCATGAGTTTGGTAATAATATTTTTGACGAGAAGAAAACTTTAGAAAGAGCTTGCAAACATCTTAAGACTGTGAGGGACGCATATAGAAAGAGTCTCATCCAAAACCCAAAGTACAAGCGTCCTCCCTTTATTTCAGTGAGGGATTGGAATGAATTCATTTTGGATGCAAAGGAGAAAGCGGATGCTCAAAGAGGAGTTTCATCAACAAATGGGAGAAGGTATGCAATAGTACTAACCACTAGTACAATGTAATAATGCACTAATTAGTGATCTTTATATCTATATCATCTAACATATTTCAAACTTTTCATAGGTTGCAGGACACTTCAATGGCAACAAAGGCCAGGCTACAAAAGATTGGGCAACATAGACTTGGCTCTGGAGGATATTCAAAAATTAAAGCATGAATTGTAAGTAGCAGTAAATGAATTGTAGAGAAAAATTATTTATAAAATGCAAATAATTTTGTTTAATCAAAAAATGCAGGGCTATGATTTTAATTTAGGGGCCATGGAAGAACACAAAAAAATTGCCTTCAAGGAAGGCTATCAAGTCATGGTTGAACGCCTACGGCAAGCTTCCACTGGCCCAATCAAAGAGTCTCCTACATCATGTGCATAGGTAAATATGCCAAAAAATATATTAGAAATTGAATACTTGAGCAACAATCAATTTGATAATAATGTGCATGACATTGCAATGCAGCCTCTTAATCATGACACAGATCATACACCACATCATGAAGCCCCTGATGTGCATCGTACTGTCCAAGGAGGTGCTCATTTGCTATTTAAAACTAATTATGTAATTATTAATATAATTTAACATCTTAAATTCAACTTGATGTAACATTTTTGTGTATATTTTAGAGGATACAGAATCATCTCATGCTGAACGAGTGCCGGAGGATGTTCAGACTAATCACCATGTAGATCATGTGGCACATTCAGGTAAAGAAAATCTATGTTTTCTTCTTTTAAATTAATTTTTTGATTTATAGTTATTTTACTTACATAAATACTTGTAATTCACTAATATAAAATGGTGTGAATTTAACTCATGAAGTAGTTATTGTAGTGGACCCCCCTTTAGCGCAGCGGCCTCGTGTTCCTGAACAAATGAGGAGGAGACACATGTTTGGATTAGAATCAATAGAGTAGGGGAATGATGAGGACATTGATCTTCCTCTTAGAAATTACATGATTAAAAAAAATAGCAAGAAACCCAAAAAGAAATGATTGTAATTAACAGTTATTGCTAATGAAAGAACATTGTCTTAATGGATGTAATTTTGTACTAGTAACGTTGATGAATGATGTGTGTTAATATGTGTTAATGAATTATTCGTGAATGTTGTGTGTTAATGAATTATGTGCTAATGAATTATTCATGAATGTTGTGTGTTAATGAATTTTATGTGTTAATGAATGTTATCATGTGATTATAATGATTGAATGTTATATTTCAAAAATGGATGAATGAATGAATGTTATTAAATGTTAATGGGGGATTTAGAGTGATGTTAGGGGGGGAGGGGCCAAATGAGCTTCCACCTTCACATGGTTGGCCTTGTTTAGTAGAGAATATTAAATTATTCTTGAAACCAAGTGAAGCTCAAACTTTAAAGACAAGCTTCCTTATTAGGCATCCCAATCTTCCATTTGGCTTATTGCAAGGGATTCAATTAAAAATATACAAATTACTGGTCTTGACTCATTTTGAATTGTTGTGGTCTAATGTAGTTTAATATTTTTCATCTTCATTTATTTTCTTGTTCAGAGATGCCTGTTTGACTTACCAAACTTGCCTTTCATCACAGAGATTCTAATTCCAAATGATGCTCAAGAACTGTCATATTCTCTTCTATTGCATTTTAATTGGATGTACAGTAGACTATTATGACAGTCCAAACTCTCTATTTGATGCAGCTTACTAATCTCATTGAAAATTTTGTATTGATTGTGCTGAGCAATGGAGCTATTCTAATGATGACAAGGGACATGTTTGACCACGATGTTGGATTTATGCTTTAACATGGCTGACATATGATAGATGTCAGTTGATGATATTGGAGATGTTACAATCACCAATGATGGAGCAACAATTTTGAAGATGCTGGAGGTGGAGCATCTAGCTGCAAAGGTTGGGTCATTTGTTCTCTTGGTGTTTCTTATTGTCTGTTTGTTGTTCTTAATATCTTATGCTATTACACATTATCAGTGATAATGGATGTAAAAATATTCATTATTTGACTAGTACTTCAAAAACTTATTATGTTTATCAATTTCATTCATAAATTTTTTCAATGCACTCAAAATATATTGTTAATGAGGTTGGTGTTTTCATCTATTTATAGGTTTTTGTGGAACTTGCAGAATTGTAGGATTGAGAAGTTGGGGATGGCACAACATCAGTTGTTATTATTGCTATAGAGTTGCTGAAGGTATGTTATATAGATTATATCTTGTTTTAGGGAGATTTTTTTTGTGTTACCTTGTACATTTTTGTAAGACCTTTAAATCTTTACTTCGCTTCTTAGGTTCTTATTTCAAATTTCATAAAGGCATCTTTCTTACAGTGTGCTGCATGTGCCCATTTGATTTTTGTACTTATAGCGGGCAAATGACCTGGTTCGGAATAAAATCCATCCAACTTCTATCATCAGTGGATATAGGGTAATTTAAGCTTTTTATCTTACTAAAAAGAAATGCATGCATACATAATTGTATTTATGGATTTCAGAATAGGGATTAAATAAGCATAGTTTGTGAGCAGTAGAATCAGTTGTTTTGCTATTATTTAGATGATTGTTTTATGACTTGAGTGTCCATTGCAAATCATATTGTGATTTTTTTTTTTTAACAGCTTGCAATGAGGGAAGCCTGCAAATACATTGATGATAAATTGGTTGTCAAGGTGAGTTATGCATTGATAGTGTTAAGGATGCTTGTAGAATTAATGCTTGCTTGATGTACATTCTCATATGTTGTGTGTTTAGGTTTAGCAGTTGACATCATATTCAGATTTTTCACTGGGGAGTCACATTTTCAGCTTCTCATATTTGTATTGACTTGATTATTGGAGGTGGCCTTTTTTGTGTAGGAATAATGTTAAAGACTTCTAAATTTGGTCTATCATCTAGATTATTTTGATGGGATTCTTTTTTGCTTTGATGTTTAATGCTTAGTACAAGAATGGGGCCAACTTTGAGGACTTGAATGTTTCATAATAGGTTGATAAGCTTGGCAAAGATTCTCTTATCAACTGTGCAAAGACTAGCATGTCTTCAAAAATTGTAGCTACTGACAATGACCAATTTTTAAAAATGGTAAGTCTTGCTAGATCTATCCAACATATATATTTTTTCCCTCTGAATTGCAAATGAATAGATTTGTCATTTTGTTGCTTATTCACATATCTTTATGCTAAAGGTCATTCAAATTAATTCTAGGCATTTCAATCTTGAATAGATTGCTTAGGCGAATCTCATAAAAAACTAGCAAAATGGTAATTCATCCAAAATTTATTGGAACTCTCTTTATCATAACAGATCGGATTGTTCATATCTTCATAAAATTTCCATATCCAAACTCTAAAGGAACAATTCCCATTATATCAGAATTCTATGCATTTTCAGATTGTCCATTATATTGGACTTATCACTTAAATCAGAAACTGTAAATTCTTAGAAGACCGACTTATACTCTCAACCTCATCATTGAATGTTGTGAGATCAAGATCCTATCTACCTGGTCAATTTCAAATCAGAGATTTGTATTAGGACTATCCTTTGACACTAGAGGGATTGATGGGGTAAGATGTGACAAACATGGGATAATTGAGATTTGTTTTACATTTTAATTCAGCTATTTATAATTTTCCAACTCAATGTGATGGAGGAGTTAATGAATTAGATAAACTAATGTGTTAAACTAATGTGTTAATTGTCTACTTTGAGGAGTTAAAAGTGCATGATTAAAGGGAGATCAAAATTACATGAAATAGTTACCTAATTGCATGGATGAGTGAAGTGGATTTGATTGATGGGTGGGACTAGGAGCAAGTTTGAGTATACTGATTACACTAGGTAGTCAATTAGGTGAGGTGAAATTAATTTATTAAATATTTATGCACATGGGATGAGAATTAATATTAAATTAATTTATTAATATATTGCACACATGGATAAACATGATGAGGTGTCTAAAGTTAGAGGAGGATTTAGAATGCTAAATCTGAAACACCTCTGACTGTCACCTACAAGAAGAAGATAGTCAAGTGTTCATCCTAATTTTAGGATGTAAATGTGGTATAGAATGATGGTAGGAAGATTTGAAAGAAGAAGATTGAAGATCAAAATGAATTGTATCATATTTAATCAATAAATAAAGTGTTTGCAAGTTTATATTTGATGGTACTATCAAACATTTCTGGAAACAATCATGTTTTCCTTTGTTACGGAGCATGTTTGTACTGGTAAATGGATAAGATAAGTGCTAAGATTGATTTGAGAGTGTTATGTGATGTCTTAACTTTGTTTTGGAACCAATTTGGGCTTTGGCCGCTGAGCAAGTGAAGAATTAGACTAATTTTTTTCTTAAATTGTTTGAAACCCTCATCAATACAGGACTTGACAAGGGTTTATAAATATCTCACAATTCAACTAGTGGAAAATTATGTTTCTTAACTCATTCTAAAGTAGACTCAGGATCTTTAAGATGTACTTGATTTGGTATCAGATGGTTTGATATTCTGTGAGCAATTTGATGCCCTAGCGGGCAATAACAGTAATCTTTATGGTTTTCTTGACTGTGTTTAGTTTGTTCTCCTAATCAGTTAATGTCTAAAAGGTATCCAATGGCAAAAATGGTTGAATAAGGTTATAAACATCTTTAATATTCCATTCAAATGCATGGTTTGTTAATTCATGACGGTTGGAATCGGATTCAGTTCAGACAGTCAGCTGATGTAATGGTAACAGTCACATTGATGACATAATATTGTTTACGTTATTTGATCATTGCTATCAGAACTGCATATTGAATTTGAAATGAATCTTTACAACACTAACACTTAGCATTTAGGAAGTATGAATCCTAAAAGGAGTTGATTGAAGAGGTTTGATATTGTGAGCAACTGTGATCAAATTGCTTTAAGTAGATAGTGACAGTTGAAAGTTGTGAAGCTATGACATCAACTTTTTGGGTATGGAAATCTAGTATATTGACAAGTGCTAGAAGGACTTGGTGACAGATAAATGGACTATAGACAGGGTTCCTACATTGGGTTAAGGACAGTGCATAAGGACAGCATAAGGAGGTAGTTTTTAGGTATGGTGTACTTCTCCAAGTTCAATAAGGTAATGATCACTATTAATTTTTGCCAATTCCTTAGTAGAGTTCTGGTTCTCCATATTGCTTGGAGCAACATGGAGAGTATAGTCTGGCCCAAAATATTCATAATATTCATTATAAGGCAATTTGTCTAGGGGCTCAATACCCACAGCAACTACAATCTATATCAAGCAAGTTGAAACATCCATTTAGAAGGTACAAAATTCATAAAGAAGAATAGATGTTCAGAACCATGTAAGTATCCCTAATAGTACAAAAATAATATATACCTCATAACACCAACAATGGGCAACATTGCGAATTATGTAACCCCCACCTCCAACAAGCATTAATGGAACATTGAATGATCAAAGAAACTGAACACAATCTGTGTGTCCTCTAATTGATAAATTAAAGCATCCCATCCTATCACCTGAAAGTGAATCTGCTCCACATTGTAAGACAACTGCTTCTGGTTGATATGCTTCCATGACTTTCTGAATGATACTTCCATGACTCACATTTCACCAATGATGGGAGTATTTTTAGAAGATGTAAACCCTTAAGTTTGGTGTCAAAGCATACATTTAGGCCTCATTCACATATGTCTAGAAAAGGAGGCCTATAAGGGCAAAATCAAATTATACCCTAATGCAATATAAGATACAAGGTTTCAATAAAATATCTTATTCCAATGGGATGATAAGTGTTTCAATAAAATATCTTATTGAAATACAACTAGCTAATGCCCAGGGTTTTCTTTGGTTGAAATGAATTGAAACAATCATATAATAGCTTTCAAAATGTTTAGATGTTTGAAAGTTAGAAGTTAATATGGTTTGAAGGAAGAAAATTGTGGCTATCGCATGATCGCATAAACCAAATATGAGTTATGCGATCATGCGAAAAGTAAAAAAAAGGGCACATTAGTGGGCCCTGTTTCTCAGCGGGACTTGAGTTATGACATAGCAAGAACTTCCACGTGGTAGTGGGACCCACATACTCTGATAGCGCAGATGCACCAATGATAAAGCGGTCGCATGATCACATGGATTAAAATATTGCTATGCGATCATGTGACAATGTAAGTCACCGAAGATTCTTAGTGGCAAAGTGGGATGCAGACGTGTGGCGGTGGGTCCCAAAGACTTATCGGCCGATGTGAATCAACGATCCCCATTTTTCCGCTATGGTGCGGAAAAGTCATAGAGGCAATGCGGGATCTCAACGCGTGTCTGGTGCATAAAAGAAGTAAGGGATTAAGAGAGAATACAAACTCCATTGGATTACATTGACTTTTTAATTTCTTTATTTTCCTTAAGTCTCGGGTCCCACCTGACAGCTTCTTATCGGGCGGGCAAACTTTTCTTGGCCCCACCTAACACGTGGATGAATCTCACAAGTTTGCAAAAGCATTTGGTAGGGGTCACGATTTTGTGAGGACTGTCGGATGCATTCCTTTATTCCACCATAGGTAAGTCCGTTGACTCGGGTCCCACCTAACCTCCATTGTCGCATGATCGCAAGAGTGTTATTTTATTCACGCGATCATGCGACCACTTTATCATTGGTGCATGAAATAATATTTAATACTATCCTCATCGGGCTCAGACTTATAACTTTTCATTATCACATCTGCGCTATTAGCATACATGGGTCCTAGTAGAGAGCATTCACCTACCTGAACTCCATTGTCGCATGATCGCATGGCATTATTTTATTCCATGTGATCATGCGACTTCTCTATGATTGGTGCACGATATAATATTTCTTTTTAATAAAATGGGCCCACATGAACACATGGCGTAATCCTGCATTGCCAAGCATACATCATCTTTAGCATTATATTCTTCTTTCTTTTCCTACCCATGACCTCAGTCGACAGTTCGATCATAACACTGTGTCAATAATCCGCTGTTCTTAGTCACCTTTGATGTTCCATTGGATTATGTTATCCTTTAATCTCTTTATTTTCCTTAAGTCTCAGGTCCCACCTGACAGCTTCTTATCGGGCGGACAAACTTTTCTTGGCCCCACTTGACACGTGGACAAATCTCGCAAGTTCACAAAAGCATTTGGCAGGGGTTGCGATTTTGCGAGGACCATCAAATGCATTCCTTTATTCCACCATAGGCAAGTCCATTGACTCAGGTCCCACCTGGTCCTCCATTTTCGCATGATCGCAAGAGTGTTATTTTATTCACACGATCATGCGATCGCTTTATCATTGGCGCATGAAATAATATTTAATACTATCCTCGTCGGGCTCAGACTTATAACTTTTCATTATCGCATCTGTGCTATTAGCATACATGGGTCCCAGTAGAGTGCATTCACCTGCCTGAACTCAATTGTCACATGATCGCATGGCATTATTTTATTCCATGCGATCATGCGACCGCTCTATGATTGGTGCACGTGGATTCCCAGCCTGGCACATTTCAACATCAAATCATACACCATTTTCACTGTTAGGATCATGGAGATTTAAGGAATCAATTTATACATTCATTTCATGGAGAACATCATTTTCTACTATTACTTGAAAATACATTAGATTGATGAGTGTTCATCTTTTTAATGTCAGTAGTTCAAACTTATTATTAAGTCCTTCATAACAGCATAACACTATTCTTAGATCCCAGGAGATTCCAATGAAAACTCCATGTCATCTTCAGATTGCTGCAGACAATATTAAGCTCTGTTTGAAACATATTCAAAACATTGAGATACAATAGGCATGATAAAATCCTTTGTAAACACTACAATATGACATAGTTCGAACTAGTCAATCAATCTGTCAACAATATCTTTGCACCCGTCCAATCCATAGATTTATCTAATCACATCAAAGAATGATCACATTTAGTATTTATATATGGTATGATAATTCTAATTTTAACTGATAATTCTATTTATATATGGTATGATAATTAATTAATAATTATTGTAAATAAGAAACCAATACCACTTTTTAATAGAGATTTTTTTTATAAAAAAAATTTAGCATTGGTCTCAATTTCGACCAATGCTATGGTCGAAATTTTGACCAATGCTATGGTCGAAATTTTGACCATTGGACCAAAACAATCAATGACAAAGCCATACATTTGACCAATAGTATGGTTGAAATTGAGACCATTGCATGGTCTTAATTTCTACCAATGCATGGTCTCAATTTCGACCATTAGACAAAAAAATGATGGTGATTCTTCCAATTTCAATTAAGAGCTATAGTCAAAATTTTGACCACTATTATGGTCAAAATTTTGACAAATAAGAAATTCATAGAACATTCGATGAATAAAGAATGAAAAAAATTTTGGTCATGGATTCGACCAATTATTGTCAAAAATTTGACCAATTCTCGTCGAAATTTGAGGTAAAATTTACTAGTTCCCAATAAGAGATGATCCAAACAAGGAAGCATAGGGACATGAAGAACTGTCACAAAATACCTCTGCAATGTTTGTATTATCAATGGGAACTTTGCAACTATATAAGCTAGAGGGTAGAAAGGATACAATAGATAACCCTTAAGAAAGGTGAATTTCTTCTGCAATTGTCCAACTCTGAGCTCAAAAGCTCCAAAAATACAATATATACATCCTTCCTTGCACGCAGGCAAGGGTCAAAAATCTAACTAGGGTTAGAGAATTTTACACTAGAATAATGATAAACCCTAGTTCGATCAAATCTGATCATAAACAATTCTCTGCAACATCATAGCCGATCAAATATTCTTTGAGTGCCCCTCCCTGTACCTCATAATCAACCTGCAAATAAGCAACCCAAATTCATCTACCTTCCTGGACAAAGTCTCACCATGAATGCTCAAGCTGGTACTTTTTTGAGACAAGAATCAACCCATGATGACCGCCCAGACTTCCTCATCATCTTCCTTTAACTACAAATGTCATGGAGACATAAATTTTCTAAGCTACCTTGCCGCTTGCGGCCTGCAAATCAAATACTGGAAAAAAACCCTCTTAGATACATTTGAATTTGAAAACTTAACGGCTAGCCAATCATTTTAAAATGTGACCGTAGATATTCTTTATTTCCCAGCAAATGAATGGCCCAAATCAACTTTATGACAGTCGCAAATCCCCCTTGAAAAGTCAAAACCATATCAGCAAGTTACGACCAATGAGATTTTAGCACGTCAGCATGTTTGGATCCACCTTCACCTTTTCTCTTTTAAGTTACTTGGTGACTGTGCAACTGAAGAATTCTAAGTCACAAACTACATTTATTAACTCTACTTGGGTCAAGCGATTCAGTGAACACTACAGTCACTGAATAGTTGAATCTTTTAATAACCCCAGGTTACATTAAGAGAACATGAGAAAACCTTAGTCGCTCATTCGCAGAAAGCTTTACTATCCCTGGGCCCATTTATGCCACTTGGCATTCTTTTATCTGCTTCGACCACTCCATCAGCAAACACCTCGGCACTCCCCTGACATCGGACCCACTTAAGACCAGATTCTGATCTAACGGTGAGCGTATGATCTCATGACCGTCAAATATTCCTTCAGATCATACACCCACCATAGATCTGCATTAAACCATGACCCTACTAACACGTTGGTCCACCTAGAAGTCCTCATCAGCACATGGCAACCAATCACACTCAAGAAAATTAGTGAACGAGGACCCACTAATGAACCCCTAACAAAAAGCAAGATCGACGGTCGTTTGAAAATCTCATACCTCTGACACAACCCTTAAGAAGATACGACAACCGTCGATCTTCTGTCGACTATCAAAACCTCTAACCACCGAAAGAACCTGACCCCACTAACAAGAAATGACTCATTAGCATGTGGACAAATTAGAATATGCCACCTATGTACACTGGTAGTGGACCCATTGAGAAACCTCAGAATCTAATCAGACGGCTATCTCAAGATCGCATGGCACTAACAGATTCCTTCAGATCATGACACAGCCATAGATCCTAGTTAAAATAGGCCCCACTGACACATTCTCCACATCACTTCTCTCAACCAATCAGAGGCCTCCACATAGGATGACGTGACATCGGACCCACAAAAGCATGAAGCATTAAGCAAAAGGGAAGATTGGTGGTTGTCGCAAGATTGCGAGCCTCTGATAGATCCAATGTGAAGTCATGACAACCATTGATCTTCTCTTTTGGGACCCCGCATAAAAGACCGCTGAAAGATTTAGTGGCTACACGACCAAAGGAAAATTGCCCAATCGCTGAATGTTTAGAGGCTTCACTATCTTATTCCAAGATCCCGCAAACACTATTCATCCAATCGCTAAATGTTTTAGAACACCACCAATTTATCCTGCGATTAAGAGAAATACTGCAGTCGCTAGTTTGCCGAAAGGAAAAGGTAACCGCTGGAACAATAGAAGAACTGGCGATCAAAGGAAGAAAATATGCACATGGGAAATCAGACCTTTAAGTTGCCAAAAAAGTAACATCAAAATAGAAAGAAGGCTTAGGGTTTTCAGGGTTTTAAGCCTACAATGACTACTTTTTCAAATATTTGACCTACTGACTAGATAATGAAACAAATTGCAGACACCAGGAAACAAGGGATAAATTCATGAAAATTTTAGGGATGCTTCACAGGGGAAAAATAGAGACCTGGGGATGCAAATAAGCCAAATTTGCATGCATATGAAAATTAGGGTAACAGAAACACTCAAGTGTTTCTTAAAGGGTCCTAGGACCCCTTAAGACACACTTGAGCATTCCAATGTGTCAAAAGGGGTCATGGGAACTCCCTAAGGGTCCTAGTATGCCTTATCATGTGTTAGGACCCCTAGGAAGTCCCCATGACACTTTTTGACACATTCCAATGCTCAAGTGTGTCTTAAGGGATCCAAGGACCCCGTCGGACACACTTGAGCTTTCAAATCTATCAAAAGGGGTCATGGGGACTCGCTAGGAGTCCTAGTACACCTTATCATGTGTTAGGACCTCTAGGAAGTCCCCATGACCAAATTTAACACATTGGAATCCTCAAGTGTGTCTTAAGGGGTCTAAGGACCCCTTCGGACACACTTGAGTGTTCAAATGTCTCAAAAGGGGTCATGGGGACTCGCTAGGGGTTCTAGTATGCCTTATCACACATTAGGACCCCTGGGAAGTCCCTATGACCCCTTTTGGCATAATGGAATGCTCAAAGGTGTCTTAAGGAGTCCTAGGACCCCTTCGAACACACTTGAGCATTTGAATGTGTCAAAAGGGGTCATGGGGACTCACTAGGGGTCCTAGTATGCCTTATCATGTGTTAGGCCCCATAGAGAGTCCCCATGACCCATTTTGACACATTTCAATGCTCAAGTGTGTGTTAAGGGGTCCTAGGACCCCTTAAGACACACTTGAGCATTCCAATGTGTCAAAAGGGGTCATGGGGACTCCCTAGGGGTCCTAGCATACCTTTTCACATGTTAGGACACCTAGGGAGTCCCCATGACCCCTTTATACACATTTGAATGCTCA
The DNA here is from genome assembly GCA_027943335.1 of Chamaecyparis obtusa. NCBI lineage: Eukaryota > Viridiplantae > Streptophyta > Pinopsida > Cupressales > Cupressaceae > Chamaecyparis > Chamaecyparis obtusa. The sequence goes on along the minus strand of BSBK01003732.1, from coordinate 73,852 downwards.
AGTGTGTCCAATGCTCAAGTGTGTTCAAAGGGGTCCTAGGACCCCTTAAGACACACTTGAGCATTCCAATGTGTCAAAAGGGGTCATGGAGAATTCTTAGGGGTCCTAATGCGTGATAAGGCATACTAGGACCCGTAGCGAGTCCCCATGACCCCTTTCGACACATTTGAATGCTCAAGTGTGTCTGAAGGCGTCCTAAGACCCCTTAGAGATACTTGAGCATTTCAATGTGTCAAAAGGGGTCATCGGGACTTCCTAGGGGTCCTAACGTGTGATAAGGTGTACTAGGACCCCTAGGGAGTCCCCATGACCCCTTTTGACACATTGGAATGCTCAAGTGTGTCTTAAGGGGTCCTAGGAACCCTTTAGACACACTTGAGCATTCCAATATGTCAAAAGGGGTCATGGGGAATCCTTAGGGATTCTAACACGTGATAAGGCATACTAGGACCACTAGGGAGTCCCCATGACCCTTGTATACACATTTGAAAGCTCAAGTGTGTCCAAAAGAGTCCTAGGACCCCTTAAAATACACTTGAGTAATCCAATGTGTCAAAAAGGGTCATGGGGACTCCCTAGGGGTCCTAGTACACCTTATCACACGTTAGGACCCCTAGGGAGTCCCCATGACCCCTTTTGACACATTGGAATGCTCAAGTGTGTCTAAATAGGTCCTAGGAACCCTTCAGACACACTTGAGTGTTCCAATGTGTCAAAAGGGGTCATGGGGACTCCCTACGGGTCCTAGTACACCTTATCACATGTTAGGACCCCTAGGAAGTCCCCATGACCTCTTTTGACACATTGGAATGCTCAAGTGTGTCTAAGGGGTCTTAGGACCCCTTCAGATACACTTGAGAATTCAAATATGTCGAAAGGGGTCATGGGGACTCGCTAGGGGTCCTAGTATGCCTTATCATGCATAAGGACCCATAAGAAGTCTCCATGACCCCTTTTGACACATTGGAATGCTCAAGTGTGTCTTAAGGGGTCCTAGGACCCCTTTGAACACACTTGAGCATTTGAATGTGTCAAAAGGGGTCATGGGGACTCACTAGGGGTCCTAGTATGCCTTATCATGTGTTAGGACCCCTAGGGAGTCCCCATGACCCCTTTTGACACATTGGAATGCTCAAGTGTGTCTTAAGGGGTCCTAGGACCCCTTAAGACACACTTGAGCATTCCAATGTGTCAAAAGGGGTCATGGGGACTCCCTAGGGGTCCTAGTATGCCTTATCACATGTTAGGACCCCTAGGGAGTCCCCATGACCCCTTTTAATGCATTGGAATGCTCAAGTGTGTCTTAAGGGGTCCTAGGACCCCTTCGAACACACTTGAGCATTCAAATGTGTATAAAGGGGTCATGGGGACTCCCTACGGGTCCTAGTACGTCTTATCATGCATTAGGACCCCTAGGGAGTCCCCATGACCCCTTTTGACACATTCAAATACTCAATTGTGTCTTAAGGGGTCCTAAGACCCCTTCGAACACACTAGAGTGTTCCAATGTGTCAAAAGAGGTCATGGGGACTCCCTAGGGGTCCTAGTATGCCTTATCATGTGTTAGGACCCCTAGGGAGTCCCCATGACCCCTTTTGACACATTGGAATGCTCAAGTGTGTCTTAAGGGGTCCTAGGACCCCTTCAAACACACTTGAGTGTTCAAATATGTATAAAGGGGTGATGGGGACTCCCTAGGGGTTCTAGTATGCCTTATCACGTATTAGGACCCCTAGGGAGTCCCCATGACCCCTTTTGATAGATTAGAATGCTCAAGTGTGTCTTAAGGGGTCATAGGACCCCTTCGAACACACTTGAGCATTGCAATGTCTCAAAAGGGGTCATGGGGACTCCCCAGGGGTCCTAGTACACCTCACCATGTGTTAGGACCCCAAGGATGTCCCCATGACCCCTTTTCACACATTGGAACACTAAAGTGTGTTTTAAGGGGTCCTAGGACCCCTTCGAACACACTTGAGCATTCCAACGTGTCAAAAGGGGTCATGTGGACTCCCTAGGGGTCTTAGTATGCCTTATCATGCGTTAGGACCCCTAAGGAGTCCCCATGACCCCTTTTGACACATTGGAACACTCAAGTGTGTCTTAAGGGTTCCTTGGACCCCTTAAGACACACTTGAGTGTTCCAATGTGTCGAAAGGGGTCATGGGGACTCCCTAGCAGTCCTAGTATGACTTATCACATGTTAGGACCCCTAGGGGGTCCCCATGATCCGTTTTGACACATTGGAATGCTCAACTCTGTCCGAAGGGATCCTAGGACTCCGTTGGACACAATTGAGCATTCCAATGTGTCAAAAGGGGTCATGGGGACTCCCTAGGGGTCTTAGTATGCCCTATCACATGTTAGGACCCCTAGGAAGTCCCCATGACCCCTTTTCACACATTAGAATGTTCAAGTGTCTCCTAAGGGGTCCTAGGACCCCTTCAGACACACTTGAGCATTCAAATGTGTCAAAAAGTGTCATGGGGACTCGGTAGAGGTCCTAATATGCCTTATCACGTGTTAGGACACCTAGGAAGTCCCCATGACCCCTTTTGACACATTGGAATGCTCAAGTGTGTCTTAAGGGGTCTTAGGACCCCTTCGGACAAACTTGAGCATTCAAATGTGTCAAAAGGGGTCATGGGGACTCGCTAGGGGTCCTAGTATCCCTTATCACACATTAGGACCCCTAAGGAGTCCCCATGACCCCTTTTGACACATTGGAATGCTCAAGTGTGTCATAAGGGTTCCTAGGACCCCTTAAGACACACTTGAGCATTCCAATGTGTCAAAAGGGGTCATGGGGATTCCCTAGGGGTCCTAGTACCCCTTATCACACGTTATGACCCGTAAGAAGTGCCCATTGTAATACCCCAAAAATGGGTTATAGGTTCATTAACTTCCTATATCAACATATCAAATGAAATCGACATCAAAGTCCTAACCAAAGGCACATCGACACTTCATCGAATCCTAATTGATTATCTTAAATTCTGCATCGGGGAATATTCTAGGTAATATTCCTAATTGTCATACTTATCTTTAATTTAATGATTATTTGGCAATAAATCTTATTTATCTTAAAGTTTGATTAATTGAATATTCTTAATATTTAATTAATTAGATTTAATTCTGCCTCTTAATTATTTAATTGAAGTTAATTCTATTTATTCGTTAATCGTATTATTTAATTTTGACAATAAATCCAAAATCTTATGAATAATTGATTAAATTCTTATTTAATTAATTAAAGCAAGTTGTCAATTTTTAATAATATTATTTTTGAATAAAAGTTTGATTAAATGATTGATTAACCCATAAATCAATTGTTTTATTTTTCAAAAATCAGTTAAGTTGAAAATAAATCACTTTATTTATTTATTAATTCATAATTATCCATGTGCACAATCAAAGAGCAGTTAAACTCCAAATCAGAAAATCAATGCAAGTTATTGACTTTTTGGAACTCAACATCATTTTTGAGTTTTAAAGTTGATCTAAACTTCTAATTTGAGTTAAACTCTTATTTTGCATGTTTTTGTGAATTAAGTTATCTTTATTTAAAAATAACTCAAAAATCAACCTAAGTTATTTGAGTGATTTATGGCTTTTTTTCATGCACCTCCAAAGCCCTGGATTTTTATAAATTAAGGCTCAGCTCTTCAATCTCACATCTCATAATTTGCAAACTTATGTTGTGAATTGTTAGCTAGAGAATCGGAGCTTCTTTGCGAATCAACCACGTTTTGTGAGATCACTTTTGTTTTCATATTATTGTTAGATCATTTTAGCATATCAATTTCTATATTAGCATAGATTCATATCAATTTTTCTTTATTATCGCATCTAAAATCCAAAAAAAATACTTTAATTGCATTAATATTTCATATCAGTTTTGCATTCAAATCTTTCATTTAGGTGTCGTCAAGGTCACTGATCTCGATAACAATCTGAGAACATCATACTCGCACCTATTAGAAGGCAGTAAATCGCTTGGTTAGTTTAGCTTTCAATTCATTGCACAATTTCATTTTTGCTAACCTCTAATGTTTTATTAAAGTGTTGTGTCTATAGATCAGGTACAAAATTCACACACACATTTTTGGCACCCACCGTGGGGCAACCCACCTTTACATGCTAGTTTTGATTTTTTGGGGGAGCTAAAACCCTAAAGTTTCAAAGATTTAATTTTATCTTCCAAACGGCTTGTATTTTTCCTTTGAAATTTTTTTTTCAAGCTGGACACATATCAAGGAAGCTACAATAAAAAATTTAGAATTTTCTGAGATGTTTTCAATTTTTAATAATTTTTTCTTGAAATTCTAGAAAAAATCAATATTTGATGCAAATCAGCATATTTTTTGGAAATTTTTATACTTTCGGAAAAATCTTTAAATTCTATGGGGGGTACTTTCTTTATATTTTAAATTTGGTTGCAATATAATAGCTCAAATAGTCAATTTACAAAAATTGGTCTATTTTGGTAAAATGGGTCTCTAGGGCACAAATGAAAAGATTTTTCTAAAATTTTTACATTTTTGGAAAGCTCTTTATTTTTGTGGCCAAAATCATATCAAAAAAATCAGATCTTGTTGACTAGGTCAAATGCAGAAAAAAAAAAAAAATTTTGTGGTGGGTATGCACTTATTTTTTTTACATGGTTCAATGAATGATATGAGTTGTCATTTGGGTTAATTTCTGGCTATTATTGCTGATAATAATTGATTTTTAGAGCTAACCCTAGGGTTTCCATAAGTTGAAGATACGTTGCATATCTTGTTTGCTTGTTTGCTTGTTTTCTTATCGGAGAGTTTGTTGCTTGCTTGCGCGGGATTGCTTAACAAAGATAAAAATCAAGTAAATATCTACTAAGCGCATCATGTGGATCTTAGGTATTCTACTTGTTCTGATAATATTTTGATTTAGACTTAAAATAAATCTCTGGTGTGTCTAGCTTGAGTGCTTCTTTTCATGCTTTTGTTTTACACACTTGCATAATTGATACTAGGTTGTGACACCTTAGGTATTCATTTAAGTAGTCTTAGATACTTGTGATCATCCAGATTGCTATCTTGGGTTATTGGACTCGCTAATCCATCGGCCCCTCATTCCACCCTGTGGTTGCAATCTTAGCGCCATAAAGAGGAGGGGTCTAGAGGATAGAAGCGTTAATTGTTCCACCAGGCAACCCTTTTGTGCTTTTTAGAACTCACTTGTTTTCTAAGTTGTGGACTCATTTTTAGCTTGTGTGAGGGGTTAATTGTTCCCCCTTGTGGACTCACCTCATATTCACTTTAAGTGTTAAGTGTTCCTCTTTTTACTTTTGGGTACTTTTGGTAGATTTACTTTCAAAAATATATCTATGCTCACATAGATATTAGGCCCTATGAACACTATTTGTGATTCTTGAGAGATTGGATTCCTAGTGAAATCCTTCTTGATGATGGAATCCTTGTAGGTAGGGAGGATACTTAGTGCATTTCATGTTCTACTCGATTAGTGCATCTTCTCTTATTGATCGATACATTCTCTCTCCGGAGAGGTTGATAGATCACGTGGGGTTGACATCACAGACCTTGGTGAAACAAACTTTGTCTTAGTGTGTCGGATTAATCTACTTGCTTTGTTTGGGTTTAAATTGAAGAGGCGTCAAAACCTTGGATCTAGAGCCAAGTCCCCTTGTGGTATCATACTGTGAGTCACCTTTAGAGAGGGTTAACCATAGCGGACGATCCCTTCACAGGGAAAACTACGTTGATGGAACCTCAAGCGATAATAGCCATTTCAGACGTGGTAGTAACAGCTACTATATAAATGTCCTTATGAAAGAAATCTTCATAGGTGTGGTTCATTTTTGGGTTGTCAGATCTCCCTAGCAGCTCCTGATTGATTAAATTCTCAGACTGTGTCAAAATCTTGGTGCACCGGGATTGGAGTTCACCCCTTTGGATCATAAAAGTTGTAGAGTCAAACCATTACTAAAAACCCTACGGAGGCCAAATTTTTATTTTCTAGGGTATATGTGTGTCATTGCAAAATATTTTGGAACATACATAATTAGCGCTTCTGAGGATTAGAACAAATAAGTCACTTGATTGTTCATGCACAAGGTTGCTTTTTCCCTTGTTCATTGTTTTCAGACATGCTTGAAATCACTTGCTTGCTATTTTGCATGCTTGTTTATCTATCTGGTTACTAAAAATGAACAAATCTGTTACAATCCTCAAATTTGGACAGTACAATTTGCAAACAATCTGAATCTGAAAACTCAAAATTTGCAAAATCTGAAGTAAAATTCTTTTATGGAGTCAAAAGTCATCTCAGGAGGTTAGAAAGTCATACGAGTTTCTATCAAGTGTTGTTTCATTACTTCCCATCTATCGTATGATAGAGAACCTAGTGTCGTATGAGTCTTTCTACCAGTCAAATTCAAAAAGTCAAATCCTACTAGCAACTGTCGTATGATCCTTTCAACTGTCATTTCATAGCATACCCACTATCGTGTGAGTTTTTCAATTATCGTATGAGTTTTTCAACTATCATTTCATAGCATAACCACTGTCGTGTGAGTTTTTCAACTATCATATGAGTTTTGCAACTGTCATTTCATAGTATACCCACTGTTGTATGAGTCTGTAGAGTGTCGTTTGGGAAATTTTTGAAAGTTGTCAGAAAATTGTCAGAATTGTCAAATATTTAGCTTTTTCAGCCTATTTCTAGAATCTGTCGAACAAATCACTGTGTCAAGAATTGAGTAGTAGCTATTGAGAATCAGTACACATGTCTCAAAGAATCAGTACACATGAGGAAGAAATTCTAATCATAGCTATGATGAAGCAGATGCAAGCTATGCAAGTCAAACTTAACAAACTTGAGAAAGAAAAGGAACCTAAAGAGTTCTCCATGGAAGCTCTATGTCCTTTTCCATTTGATAAAGACTTGTACATGTCACCATGCCCCTAGATAGAATTTCAGCAATGTGATAATCCTTATGATATCTCTTCCATGGAGAGTGACACATCCATCTTTGGAGACTATGATGACTATGATGATGGACAATATAATGATACATATGACACCTCTGTTCCTAAGAGTCCTCCTCATCGTGTGTTCCTACTTACTACGAATGGGATGTCACATTGGATAGATCATGATGGTGATCCATATGATTCTAATTTTGAAAAAGACTTTGATGATTTTTGTGAACAATACCTTGATTATGATCCATCTACTACTGTTGAGGACTATAAAATGTATCATGCTAGCTTGAAGCATCAATACTACAAGGATCTCTCCTCTAAGAACTCTCATGCTGAAAATAAAGATTACACTCTCAAGAAAGATCATGTTAATGCTAAACCTTTGTCTTATGATGGTTCCCTTCCATCCCCTACTTCCTCCAATAACCATACACTTCCTAAAGCTTCTGAGTCTTCCAAATCTTTCACAAATCCTTCATCCAATGAAAGCCCTGATACTTTTCATATGATTCCCTATAGTTATACTCAAGGGCTACCCCTTGAAGAAACTCAAGCTAACCTTCACTTGGCTACCAATACTTTCAATAATTTTAAACCTAAAGAGCCTAAGCCTTCATATGCTATAATTCCTACTTTAGCTAGTCCTCCACCATCTCTTCCAAATTCTTCCATATAATCCCAACATGCTTCCTTGTCCTTAGAAGTGGGTCCATGTCAAGAGGACTCTAGAAATGATAAAGAAAAGAACATAAAGAAAGATCAAGATCAAGAACCCTCCATGTCGTCCACTCCTTTTCACAATGTCTCTTATCTGCCTCAAGGTTCTTTTGATGCTGCACACCCTTTTTCATGCATTCCACCATGTCTTAAGTCTTCTCCTAAGCAATATCAAGCTACTACTTACACTGTTGAGCTTATTGACAATCAAAATAACCTTACTACACTTTCGCTTTCCAAAGACGATACTTCCATTAAGGTTGGTAAAAATGGTGTTGTTCCTTCCAATGTTAAGCCTATTGAAAATCAAGAGAAAAATTATGCGCTTATGCTATCCAAAGATCCTTGTCAAGATCAAAGTCTTCCATCTTCTTATTCTACCATTCCATGTTCGTTTCCACTTTCTACTCTTCTTAAGTCTTTGCAAGCTTTGAACAATTCTATCAAAGAAGGTGCTCATATTCAAGATGTCCATGATTCTATTGAAAATCCTAATGCTCATTCTAAAGATGTTGATGTCCTTGGTTGTCATATAAATGTTGATGAACTTGTTGATTATCCTTTTGCATTTTCCACTTCCATCCTTGGACCTCTTCCACCACTACTAAGGGCTTCACGCCTTCCTTCCATCTTGGGTCCTTATGTCCCTTCACTTTCCCCTCCTAACTTTCCTAATTTTCCATCCATCTTGGGTCTTTACATACCTCCATCTCCTATCTTTCCTCAAGATCAACATAAATGCATACCCTTGACTCATTTTCATCCACCCACCCATCCAAACCAATCATATCCTTCTTTTTCTTCCACAAGTCCCAAGTCTTTTGGAAGTAACTTGAATGTTCAATACAAGAAAAAGAAGCAATACAAGAATCCATCAAAAAAAGAAGATCACCATGTCTCCTCTAATAGACATGGAAACATAAAGTCAAAAGAGATATCTAAGAAAAAAATTACAAGACAAGTATGGGTTCCAAAATCCATCATTAAAGATATTCTCTCTAGATCATCAAAAAGAAATGAAAAGCCTACGACTATATGGATTCCAAAGTCTCTCTTGAAAGAGTCCGGTGTTGAGAAAAAAGTGAAGTTGACATTCAAGCTTCTAAAGACTTCCACTTCATCTTCTGCCAAAAACATTCTTCCATTCCATGTGCCTAAACCACAATCTCTGCTATCCATTCACCATATTCCTTCACATATTCCTTCATTCACATTTCCTCCACCCTCTCACCACCCTTCAAGGTGTGTGTTGATGTTGATCTTTCCTTCCTTTCCATTTATCTTTTCACAATCCTTCCATTCATTATCCTTCTACCTTCTATTCGTTTTCCTCATTTGCCTATTCCTCCTATCTTCCAACCTTACTCGCTTTACATAAAACCTTATCCTCCATTTTTCTCTTCCATCTCCCTTTCCCTATCAACATCTTTGAGCGTATCATTTTGAATCCTTGGCATATCATGGTTTATCCTTTCAAGGAGAATTATCTAAAAAGATTACCTTCTTCCAAAAAAAAAAATTTGAAAATGTGCCTTGGTGGAAACTTGGAAATAGGCACCTTGGTTGCAAAAGTAAAGAGAAATAAATTCATCCTATGGTGAAAACCACTCCCTTGTGGTGCCTTGGATAAGTACCATGATGAAAACCTGGCAATCAAGCATCATGCGTAGTTCTTCTACATATTTCATCCATTTCATCTTCTCTCTTTGATCTTGAAAATGTTGATCTATAAATGAATATTTGGCTATTTTGTGAGCTATCTTATGATGATCTTGTTTTCATTCCCTTCCTGTTTAGCCTTCATATTTATTTTCCTCCATTCATTCTAGTCTTTTGCTATCATTTCCCCTTTGGTCTTGATCTAATAAAATAAAATAAAAAGAGTAAAACACGGTGCTATGAAGCCTCTTGACATGTCTACTCCTTTGGACTACATCCTGTCCTACTCTTGCATTATGATTTTGTGACTTATCCTATGTTGGTCTTTCATTGCTTGTCCAAATGCACTTTACATGACAATTTTTCCCTAGCTTGGGTATTCTTGAAGAGTTTTCCCTTGAGGATTTCTTCCCTTCATTCTCCTTCATTCTCTTGTCTTCCATCTCATCCACCAACTTGCTAATCCCTCTTGTTCTCCACCTTGCTAGACATTGGGACTGTACAATATGATCTTACTCAGGAGTTTGCAATGGAAAAAGATGCTATCAAGTATACCAAGTATCAAAATAAGTATCAAAACCAGTATCAGAACAAGTATCAGAACTAGTATCAAAACTAGTATCAGAACAAGTATCAAAATAAGTATCAAAACTAGTATCAGAACAAATATCAGAACAAGTATCATATCAACTATCAAAACTCCCACTGGGGCTACACCTTTTTCTTTAGTTTATGGGTCCGAAGCGGTACTACCTATTGATGTCAAAATCCCATCACTAAGAATCAGAATGCATGGTCTAGTAATTGATGATGACTACAGAGTGTCTAGGTTGCAAGAACTTGAACTACTAGATGAGCGTAGACAAGCGGCATATGATCATCTCAGAGTATATCAGAAGAGAATGTCTAGAGGCTACAACAAGAAAGTCAGACACAGAGAATTTTAGGTTGGTGATCTAGTCTTGAGAGAAAATCTTAAAAATCAATCCCATCGAGAATGCAAGGGGAAGTTTGAACCCAATTGGTTGGGTCCCTTTGTAATAACTACTAATTTTGGCTCTGGTTCCTATCAACTCTCAATGACTGAAGGAGAATAGCTCCAAGAACCAATCAACGTTCTCCATCTGAAGAAATTCTATGCCTAAGGCATTCAGTCTATGGTAAAATGTCCTGAAAAAATTTTTAAAATTGGAAAATGTCTTGAAAAAAATGAACATCTTGGTGAAAACCTAGCAATAGGAACCTTGATGATTCACAAAAAAATCAAAAAATATCAAAAGTACAAAAAAATTCAAAAAATGAAAAATACAAAAAAAATGGGAAAAAAAAAAGTGCCTTGGTGAAAACCTGGAAACAGGCGCCTTGGTAGCAAAAATAGAATCTCTGCCAAGATGATGAAAATCTGGCAAAGAGGCACCACTTGTTTCAAAATTCTCCATCTATCAGTGCAATCTTGGTCTTTCCCAGCTTTCAGTCTTGCTTTATTTTGTACATATCTCCCAGTTCATTTCTGCATTCTTGTTCTCAATAAGTCAGTTTGTACACCAATCAGCTCAAGCGTATGTATCCTATCAATGCTTAACACTTGGGGGAAATCAATGTCAAATCCTATGGTCTCCAGTATATCTTAGACGTATCATATCCAGTCAGAGTCCTTTGAAGCTTCATGTGAGTCAGTCAGTCAGTCTTGTCTCCAAAAAGGATTTTGCATCAACAACGCAATCAAACATCAAAACTCAACTGAAAATAATCTATTCTTTTTACATGCTTTTATCTCCTTGTATGCTTACTGGTTCACATTGAGATTTTTTCATATTGTGTCCCTTCAAGCTCTTCGATGATGTCCTTTACAAGATTTAGAGAGTGATGACTGGGGGCATAATCTTTTCTTTGTCTTCTATTTGTATGTGAAAATCTAACAACTTTGAAAATTCTAGATTGAAATGGTGTACGACTGTAAGAGCCTCTATCTCAAATTGGATGGCCATGCGTACCTCAACCATTGATACCCAAAAAATTCAAGGAATTTTGATCTAACTATTATCTTTTTGAGTGAGTTCTTTCTCCTATTGTGAAACGTGATCTTACCTAAGGATGTGAATGATAAAGGGTCACTATGGGTAATTCACATTAGATTTAGAATGATCTCTTGATTGTTTGATGTGTTTGTACCACAAGGTGTATTTAGGTCATCATGACATTTATGTTTTGATGCTTATACAAATTGCTATATCAAAATGGACATGATATTCAGGTCATCCTAGCGTTTGTACCTTGGTGCTTATATCTAATCCAACATTCTGAAAATAAAATCAATATGCATATGCCCATGGTTTCATAATCAGTGGGTTTTGTATTGATTTCTGCATATACAAATCAATATTCATATGTCTATGGTTTCATAACTAGTGGGCATTGTATTGATTTATCTGGTTACCTAAAAGTTCAATGATGATAACAAATCAACACATGATCAATGACTAGGTCCTAGGTCTTAGGTTGCATTTCATATTGCATGTCTCTTTCCATTTTTGCATGTTTGCATGATCTCACAATGGCTAAACAAACTTCAATGCTTAAACGATTTTTCAAATCGCATCTTCAAATCTAACAAGAGTTGAATCTCACATGAAGGGTCCTCCAATGAAACAGCAAGTAGAATCCTTTTTCAGGATCAAAATCAAAATCTAAGATCATTTATATTATCAACTATTTGCATAATCAACCTTCCATCATCACAAAAATCTAGTATTCAACTTAACTGATTATCTTACATCAAACTCTCAAAATTTCAACTTGGTCAGCCATGATCAACTCATGGTCAAACCTAGTCAAACTTGATCTTTTGGACCTCCAAATGATGCAGAATGTGTTTTCGAACGTGTATAACCATTTCTCAAATCAATTAACATGCTTTTGAACTATTCAACACTGACTTTTCTTTTCAGATTTCAATTTTAATCCTGAAGGGGGCATGGTATTGCATATCATTCAAAGTCTGTAATCATATCTTTATTGATATCATATCTTTCCTTAGTAATCAAGATAACAACCACGTCTAGTTACTGATTCATCAAAAGTCCTCATCACATGGGGCAAATCAATCATCACTTGGGCCATATCAGATTCATTGAGATCCATATCAATCTAGTATTCTCCTAATCTTGTAAATTGTATCAGTTTTTACAACTATCGGTTCAATTGTGTTATTTCTTTGATTCTTCGATAAATGAAGGGTTTAGATGTGATACCTACATGATTCTTCTAAAGACAATTGAGTCTGGAATCGGTCACTCACTTCTTCGCAATCATAAGGTTCGAAATCAGGCATTTTGACACTTTTTCGCAATCATCGATTCATTTGCTATTATAGTTAACATTATCTTTGGTCATTTAGGACCTATTATCTTCATATCAATTTCAAACATCAGTTTCAATATCATACATAGAATGTCTTTGAACCACTGCGCTTCACACAGTAACTCAAAGAGGGGCAAAATGTAATACCCCAAAAATGGGCTATAGGTTCATTAACTTCCTATATCAACATATCGAACGAAATGGACATCAAAGTTCTAACCAAAGGCACATCGACACATCATCGAATCCTAATTGATTATCTTAAATTTTGCATCGAGCAATATTCCTAGTAATATTCTTAATTATCATAATTATCTTTAATTTAATGATTATTTGGTGATAAATCATATTTATCCTAAAGTTTGATTAATTGAATATTCTTAATATTTAATTAATTAGATTTAATTATGCCACTTAATTATTTAATTGAAGCTAATTCTATTTATTCCTAAATCGTATTATTTAATTTTGACAATAAATCCAAAATCCTATGAATAATTGATTAAATTCTTATTTAATTAATTAAAGCAAGTTGTCAATTTTTAATAATATTGTTTTTGAATAAAATTTTGATTAAATGATTAATTAACCCATAAATCAATTATTTTATTTTTCAAAAATGAGTTAAGTTGAGAATAAATCACTTTATTTATTTATTAATTCATAATTATCCATGTGCACAATCAAAGAGCAGTTAAACTCCAAATCAGAAAATCAATGCAAGTTATTGAATTTTTGGAACTCAACATCATTTTTGAGTTGTAAAGTTGATCTAAACTTCTAATTTGAGTTAAACTCTGCTTTTGCATGTTTTTATGAATTAAATTATCTTTATTTAAAAATAACTCAAAAATCAACCTGAGTTATTTGAGTGATTTATGGCTTTTCTTCATGCACCTCCAAAGCCTTGGATTTCTATAAATTAAGGCTCAGCTCTTCAATCTCACATCTCATAATTTGCAAACTTATTTTGTGAATTGCTATCTGGAGAATTGGAGCTTCATTGCAAATCAACCACATTTTGTGAGATCACTTTTGTTTTCATATAATTGTTAGATCATTTTAGCATATCAATTTCCATATTAGCATAGATTCATATCAATTTTTCATTATTAGTGCATCTAAAATCCAAAAAAAATAGATTAATTGCAATCATATTTCATATTAGTTTTGCATTCAAATCCTTCATTTAGGTGTCGTCAAGGTCACTGATCTCGATAACAATCTGAGAACATCATACTCGCACCTATTAGAAGACAGTAAATTCCTTGGTTAGTTTAGCTTTCAATTCATTGCACAATTTCATTTTTGCTAACCTCTAATATTTTACTAAAGTATTGTGTCTACAGATCAGGTACAAAATTCACACACACACCCATGACCCCTTTTGACACATTGGAATGCTCAAGTGTGTCTTAAGGGATCCTAAGACCCCTTCAGACACACTTGAGCATTCAAATGTGTCAAAATGGGTCATGGGGACTCGCTAGGGGTCCTAGTACACCTTATCACGCATTAGGACCCCTAGGGAGTCCCCATGACCCCTTTTGACACATTTTAATGCTCAAGTGTGTCTTAAGCGGTCCTAAGACCCCTTTGGACACACTTGAGCATTCCAATGTGTCAAAAGAGGTCATGGGGACTCCCTAAGGGTCCTAGTATGCCTTATCATGTGTTAGGACCCCTAGGGAGTCCCCATGACCTCTTTTGACACACTAGAATGCTCTAGTGTGTCTTAAGGGGTCCTAGGACCCCTTCAGACACACTTGAGTTTTCAAATGTTTATAGAGGGGTCATGGGGACTCCCTAGTGGTCCTAGTAGATTTTATCACACATTAGGACCCCTAAGGAATCTCCATGACCCCTTTTGACACATTAGAATGCTCAAGTGTGTCTTAAGACATCCTAGGACCCCTTCGGACACACTTGAGCATTCCAATGTGTCAAAAGGGGTCATGGAGACTCCTTAGGGGTCCTAGTACACCTCACCACATGTTAGGACCCCAAGGAAGTCCCCATATCTCTTTTGACACATTGGAACACTCAAGTGTGTTCGACGGGGTCCTAGGACCCCTTCGAACACACATGGGGACTCCCTAGGGGTCTTAGTATGCCTTATCACATGTTAGGACCCCTAGGGAGTCCCCATGACCCCTTTTAACAAATTAGAATGCTAAAGTGTGTCTTAAGGGGTCCTACGACCCCTTAAGACACACTTGAGTGTTCCAATTTGTCAAAAAGGGTCATGGGGACTCCCTAGCAGTCCTAGTATGCCTTATCACAAGTTAGGACCCCTAGGGAGTCCCAAGGACCCCTTTTGACACATTCAAATGCTCAACTATGTCCAAAGGGGTCCTAGGACCCCTTCGAACATGGCTGAGCATTTCAATGTATCAAAAGGGGTCATGGGGAGTCCCTAGGGGTCCTAGTACGCCCTATCACATGTTAGGACCCTTAGGAAGTCCCCATGACCCCTTTTCACACATTGGAATGCTCAAGTATGTCTTAAGGTGTCTTAGGACCCCTTCGAACACACTTGAGCCTTCAAATGTGTCAAAAGTTGTCATGGGGACTCACTAGGGGTCCTAGTACACCTTATCACATGTTAGGACCCCTAGGAAGTCCCCATGACCCCTTTTGACACATTGGAATGCTCAAGTGTGTCTTAAGGGGTCTTAGGACCCCTTTAGACACACTTGAGCATTCAAATGTGTCAAAAGGGGCCATGGGGACTCACTAGGGGTCCTAGTATGCCTTATCACCTATTAAGACCCCTAGGGAGTCCCCATGACCCCTTTTGACACATTGGAATGCTCAAGTGTGTCTTGAGGGGTCCTAGGACCCCTCAAGACACACTTGAGCATTCCAATGTGTCAAAAGGGGTCATGGGGACTCCCTAGGGGTCCTAGTATGTCTTATCATGCGTTAGGACCCCTAGGAAGTCCGCATGACCCCTTTTGACACATTGGAATGCTCAAGTGTGTCATAAGGGGTCGTAGGACCCCTTCAGACACACTTGAGCATTCAAATGTGTCAAAAGGGGTTATGGGGACTCGCTAGGGGTCCTAGTATGCTTTATCACATGTTAGGACCCCTAGGAAGTCCTGATGACCCCTTTTGACACATTGGAATTCTCAAGTGTGTCTTAAGGGGTCTTAGGACCCATTCGGACACACTTGAGCATTCAAATGTGTCAAAAGGGGTCATGGGGACTTGCTAGGGGTCCTAGTATGCCTTATCACATGTTAGGACCCCTAGGAATTCCCCATGACCACTTTTGACACATTTGAATGCTCAAGTGTGTCTTAAGGGGTCCTAGGACCCCTTCAAACACACTTGAGCATTTGAATGTGTCAAAAGTGGTGATGGGGACTCACTAGGGGTCCTAGTACACCTTATCTCGCATTAGGACCCCTAGGAAGTCCCCATGACCCCTTTTGACACATTGGAATGCTGAACTATGTCTTAAGGGGTCTTAGGACCCCTTTGGACATACTTGAGCATTTAAATGTGTCAAAAGGGGTCATAGAGTCTCGCTAGGTGTCCTTGTACACCTTATCACATGTTATGACACCTTGGAAGTCCCCATGACCCCTTTTGACACATTGGAATGCTCAAGTGTGTCTTAAGGGGTCTTAGGACCCCTTCGGACACACTTGAGCATTTGAATGTGTCAAAAGGGGTCATGGGGACTCCCTAGGGGTCCTAGTACGCTTTATCACTTGTTAGGACCCCTAGGGAGTCCCCATGACCCCTTTTGAGACATTTGAATGCTCAAGTGTGTCTTAATGTGTCTTAGGACCCCTTTGGACACACTTGAGCATTCAAATGTGTCAAAAGGGTTCATGTGGACTCCCTAGGGGTCCTAGTATGCCTTATCACACATTAGGACCCCTAGGAAGTCCCCTTGACCCCTTTTGACACATTCGAATGCTCAAGTGTGTCTTAAGGGGTAAAATGACAAAAAAATAATACAAAAGCATCATATAGGAAAAATGACAAAAAAATAATAGCTAAAAGGTTAAATTTATCATTAACATCGATAGTACCAAGGTCATATCCGCTGTCAAATCCTGGCCTATGATGTGCAAAATGAGAAAACCAAGTGAAATGCAAGGGAAGGGATCAATCAAATAGCGAAGGTGCATCAAATCAAATCAATATCATACTAAATGCAAAAAATACTATTACGGAGAAAAATATTTGCATATTAATTTGTTACACCTTTCCCGAGCTTCTGTACCTTGCTACATGATTAGACATTTTTGTTAGTAGAACTAAAATTTTAGGTTAAGTTTTATAGATCATCTTTTTGATCCAAAGGACGTAGATCTGCTACTGTATCTTCCTCAGATAGTTTCCTAGAGAATATCCACAATTCATATACAAAAGCATCATACAGGAAAAATGAGAAAAAAATAATAGCTAAAAGGTAATATTATATATAATATATTAGTTTACATTAGTATATGTATTCTATACATTAGTATATATATATAATATATTATATATATTATATACATTAGTATATAATACATTAGTACATATAATACATTAGTATATTATAATACATTAGTATATATATAATATATACATTATATATATCATATGCCTCTTTTATATATATATTATATACATTAATATTTGTAAAAGTTCATTTTTTTTCATTTGCTCCCACCCTTTTTTTAATCTGCCTGGGAATATCGAGTACCCGATATGAAATCAGATACCCGATTTTGGATAGGTAATATTTGACCAAAATATTCCTTGTCCCCACAGAATAGACAATCACAAGATTTTATACTTTTTTCACATGTTGGAGAAAAAAAAACATGATTTGGGGCCCATTATTTGATTTTTGTCCACTTGTGGTCTCACCATGGGAAGAAGCAGTCGTCGAAAGGCTAAACGCAAGAGGAAGCTGACGAATGAAGAAAATCAAGCATATAGGCAAAAGGATAAGGAAAATCACCGAAGAAGGAGAGAAGGTATGTTAAACATTAATCAATCAGACCTCGTAAATGTAGTTGTAAGTGAAGAGGATGTTGAATTTGAAAATGTACAGATGGAGATTGAAAATGTAGACTTCAGGAATGAAAATGTTGCACAAGAACCACATGAACATTACACATCTCCAAATTATATGCAAAATGAAGTCCCTTGCAATAAAGATAATCAAACTTCAAATTTGGGGCTTTCAGGAAGACCTAAATGGTTAATTGAAATTGAGGAGAACATTATGAATAATTGGGAAGGAAAGAGGTCACATAGAACCATTAGGTTGTGGGCTTCAAGACTTTATGATCAATTTTTTGGAAGCAAGACATTGGTTGAGCAATGTCAAATTTTTGTGCAGTTGTTAAAGATGCAAAAGATGAGTCCTGTGCTTGTGAAATTGAAGATTCCTATGAACAAAAAAATGGAGAGAAATGCCATTATTGTGAAGAATATTTTCAATGCTCTCAATAGCATTGGGAAGACTAGCAGAGAAAAAGACAAGAGAGTTGCTCGGAGGATTATTACAACCTCCTTAGTAAATCATCAGTTGAGAAAGGCTCGTTTGATGAGACAAACTTGTGTTGACTTCAATATAGACCATAAAAATTTGGGTAGAGCACTTGCAAGAAGAGAAAGACTTGATGATCCGCTTCAAATTGATACATGGACTTATGGTGGGAGACTTCCACATTTCGATAAGAAGCTAACATATGTTGTCAAGGATGAAATTCAACAATTTTGGGATGCTAACTCAAGAGTGTCACTGAATGTGAAGGATGTCTTGAAGTTGAGAGTTGGCAATCAAGACCGCACACCACATCCTAAACATTATGTGGAGGTAAGTCAAACAATGTTGTATAAAATAAATTGTGAGACACATCCAACATTGAAAATATCACAAAGGTCTTTTGAATCCGTGAAGCCATTTTATTGTGTACCCCTTAAGATTCGGAATACATGTTGTTGCAAATATCATGTTGAGTTTTCAATGCATCATGAATTATTACGGTCCATTCATTCTACTTTTCATACTAATGAAATGCTAGAGGATTCTAGTGCAAGTGGTCTTCCCAAATCATCAAGAGACTTGCTAGATCAATTTTTATGCCATAGAGATGATGGTTGTTTATTTTATTAAAAAGATTGCTTAAATGCCAAGTGCTCAAAATGTGGTGGCTTGTCCAATTTTAGAACATGTTTTCATGAGGGTTTGGAACACAATTTTGGAAAGACACTCGTCCAAAAAAAGTTATATGAAACGGTGAAATATACATTGAAGAGTGGAGGTGAAGGCTCTAGATGTGAGTTAGTTGCAAAAGAATACAATGTTGGTGATTTTATCTCAGATTTCAAGACAAATCTTTTTTACAAGTATGCAAGGCATAGTCATAGGTCTCAATGGTTGGATCAACAATTCAGGACATGTAAGGACACTTTCCCCATTGGAACTATTATATCCGATGTAGACTTTGCGGAGAACTATACATTGCAGCCCCAAAATGAGACTCAAGCTCAATATTACAATTTCATTCAAGTTGCTATTTTTGTACACATCACATATAGACATTCCCCTGATAGCACAAAAGATGAGTGAAATATAATTATAGAGTACCATTTTTATATGAGCGACGAAAGGTCTCACTCTCATGAGTTTGTTCAACATTGTTTCTAGAACTATTTTGACTTCTTGCAGGAAAATGGTATTGCTATGGATAGGCATCTCATTTGGTTAGATAATTGCACCGGTTAATTTAAAAATGCCAGAATGTTTTATTGGTTGTGTAGAATGCATGTGGAGAGAGGTGTACCTCATATTTGGATTTTTTTTGAGTCAGGGCATGGGAAAGGGGAGCATGACGGAGCAGGTGTGTGTATGAAGAGAGCTCTAGTTAAGGAGCAATTGAGGATTTCAAGTGTTGTACTTCTTGATGCTCATTCTATTTTTGATTGGTGTACTTTAGCATTGTCACAAGGGGGACTCTTGATTCTATAGTGCGTAGATTCTTTTGGTTGGTTGAGGAGGGAACTATAGGAGATAGATTGGATTGTCAAACAATGAAAGACTCTTCAAAAATGCATTCATTCTGAAGCTCCAATAGTAGTACATGGACCATTTGGACATGAGAGTTGGCTTGCTTTTGCCCCATGTGTTTTCAGTATGATTGGGATCATTGCGAGTCAAGTGAGTGGGTGGATACATGGGTTTCACAGTATCTAACTCCTTTATCTTTGACACTCTCTATAAGAAATGATGACATGGACACTTCAGTTGACTATGACCATCTTTCAGATCTTCTGAAGCCAGGAAATGTTTTTGCATTGGTTGCACTGTAGGGGAATGATGAGAGGTCAGATTATTGGTTAGCACGTTGTGTACAAGGTAAACATAAGCTTGTACAATCGATGATAGATGGTGATGGGTTCACATATCCTACTAGTTTAGTTGTTGTTGTGGGAACATGGCTACGAACATACATGATTAGAAAGAAGGGAATTCCCACATTTGAAGACTATGAGAAGCACAAAACTATTCTCATGTATTCACACCTTGTTATAGCAACAAATTTCAAGTTGTCAAAGCATCAAGGAAGACCAAAGACAAAAGAGCTTTGGACTATTAGTATTGCTGATCATGAAGCACTATTGGAGACCCTGAAGAAAAGAGATGACCCTTCAGGAAAACTTGACTAGGTAATAAGTTAACTTAGTGCATTGTTTTCTAAGTTCCTTAAGCTTAATTTCAATACATTAATTTCACCTTTCTTAGATTGTATTTTGAGTCAATAAACTTGGTTTTGTATGTGGATTGTAACTTGTGCAGGAGCACCTATGAAGATGCCTACGGTCACCATGGATCCAATCAGAGATAGAAGGACAAAAGGATCCTTAATGGTTAATTGAGATCTTTTGAAGCCTATAATGGCAATTTGTAACAATCAATTTGATTTAAAAGTTAAATGTCCTAAAACTCTTGATAAGGACTTATGACCAAAATCATGTATGGGTGGCCAATAGTGCCAAGAAGGGATCCTACATGTCATTTACTTATGTCATTTGCATGGTTTGAATTCTTACATGTTTGATTGTTGTTTATAATGCTTTAAGGATATTATTTTTTATCATTTCAAACAGTCTATAAAAGTTAAACCTCAAACATAATAAGCTTCACAGTTCAAATTTCACAAGCTTAATCATGATTAGTTTCACAGTTCAAATTTCAAACATACCACTAATAGTCAGTTAAAAGTGGCTCAGTAGTGTATCTTTCAAACTGTCTAACCTAGCATCAAACCATCTACTCCATCAGCTCCGATTGGCTGGGTAAACACCAGTGACAACCCCATTCCATCCATGGAGTCACGGGAACTCTCGCGACCACACTCGACCCATGTGACCCCAAGGTGCACTAAGCACGATTGGGCAGCAATCTTCCAGAGCTCGTATCTCGGAGCTTGTGAGAGATATCAACAAACCATCAAGGGCTACAGGATCATGTTTCTGAGGTCTACAATAATCTCTCTCAATTTTGGGTGATTCGACTTTATTTGCATTTAGAAGGACAATTTCAGTCGATGCCAAAACTTGTAGTGAGGGTCAATTGAAAGTGGCTCAGCAGCATATCTTTCAAACCATCTGACTTGGCATTGAACCGTCTACTCCATCAGCTCCAGTTGGCTGGGTAAACACTAGTGACAACCCCATTCCACCCACAGAGTCACGGGAAAGCTTGCAACCACGCTTGACCCAAGTGACCCCAAGGTGCACTAAGCACGATTGGGAAGCAATCTTCTGAGGCTCATGTCTCGGAGCTCGTGAGAGGTTTCAACAAACCATCAAGTGCTAAGGGATCATGTTTTTGAGGTCTACTATAACCTCTCTCAATTTTGGGTGATTCGACTTCATTTGCATTTGGCAAGGCAATCTCAGTCGATGCCAAAACTTGCAATAAGGGTCAATTGAAAGTGCCTCAATAGCATATCTTTCAAACCGTCTGACCTGGCATTGAACCATCTACTCCATTAGCTCTGGTTGGCCAGGTAAATGCTAGTGACAACCCCATTCCATGCACAGAGTCACGGGAACACTCATGACCACGCTCGACCCAAGTGACCCCAAGGTGCACTAAGCATGATTGGGCAGAAATCTTATGGGGCTCATATCTCAAAGCTCGTGAGAGGTATCTACAAACCATTAGGGGCTAAGAGATCCTATTTTTGAGGTCTACTATAACCTCTCTTAGTTTTGGGCGATTCAACTTCGTTTGCATTTGGCAAGGTGATCTCAGTCGATGCCAAAACTTGCAGTGAGGGTCAATTGAAAGCGGCTCAGTAGCATATCTTTCAAACTTTCTGACTTGGCATTGAACCGTCTACTCCATCAGCTTTTTTTGGCTAGGTAAATGCTAGTGACAACCCCGTTCCTCCCATGGAGTCACAGGAACACTCGCGACGACGCTCAACCCAAGTGACCCCAAGGTGCACTAAGCAAGATTGGGAAGCAATCTTCTGGGGCTCATATCTCAGAGATCGTGAGAGGTATCGACAAACCATCAGGGGCTACAAGATTGTGTTTTTTATTTATACTATAACCTCTCTCATTTTTGGGTGATTTGACTTTGTTTTCATTTGGCAAGGCGATCTTAGTTGATGCCAAAACTTGCAGTGAGGGTCAGTTGAAAGTGGCTCAGCAGCGTATCTTTCAAACTGTCTGACCTAGCATCAAACCATCTACTCCATCAGCTTCGGTTGGCTAGGTAAATGCTAGTGATAACCCAGTTCTACCCACGGAGTCACAGGAACGCTCGCGACCATGCTCGACCCAAATGACCCCAAGGTGCACTAAGCATGATTGGGCAGCGATCTTTCATGGCTTGTATCTTGGATCTCATGAGAGGTATCGACAAACCATTAGGGGCTATGGGATCATGTTTTTGAGGTCTACTATAACCTCTCTCAATTTTGGGTGATTCGACTTTGTTTGCATTTGGCAAGGCGATCTCAATCGATGCCAAAACTTGCAGTGAGGGTCAATTGAAAGCGGCTCAGCAGTGTATCTTTCAAACCGTCCAATCTAGCATTGAACCATCTACTCCATCAGCTCTAGTTGGCCAGGTAAATGCTAGTGACAACCCCATTCCACCCACAGAGTCACAGGAATGCTCGCGACCACACTCAACCCAAGTGACCCCAAGGTGCACTAAGCATGATTGGGCAGTGATCATCCGTGGCTCGTATCTTGGAGCTCATGAGAGGTATTGAAAAAACATTAGGGGCTACAGGATCTTGTTTCTAAGTTCTATAATAACCTCTCTCGGTTTTGGGAGATTCAAGTTTGTTTGCATTTGGCAAGATGATCTCAGTCGATGCCAAAACTTGTAGTGAGGGTCAGTTGAAAGTGCCTCAGCAGCATATCTTTTGAACCATCTGACATTGCATCAAACCATCTACTCGATCAGCTCCAGTTGGCCAAGTACATGCCAGTGACAACCTCATTTGGCCCACAAAGTCACTGGAACGCTCGCGACCACGCTCAATCCAAGTGACCCCAAGGTGCACTAAGCACGATTGGTTAGCGATCTTCCGTGGCTCAAGTGTCCCTAATATGATGAGTTATATACACAGTGAGTATATACATAGTATTCAAACAATGTAGTACTAAGTGGCTCAAGTGAGTATATATAATGGTATGAAACATAAGAACATAGGAAATCTATAGAAGTTAAACCTCAAACATAATAAGCTCCATGAACAAGGTATTCCAGAGTAAAGAAAAACAAATGTAACTTCAACAAGATATAATTTCAATCATAATGATAATCATAGTCAAGATATAACTTCACCATTCAATTCCATAAACATGAATAATAAATATGTATATACAAAAGATGACGCAAATATAACATATAAATGAACATGTTCTATATATACAAAGTATCAAATGTATCAAAAGTATCTCCATATACAAATATGGCACATGCCATTTCAAAATGTCTACAAAATCAATGTTTTAAGGTGTACAATGTGGCATATATGCCATCTCAAAATGTTCCAAGTGGCATCTCTAAATGACCACAAAACTAAAACTACATCCTATGCCATAGGGGGATCATCAAAATGTAGCCTCTTTGAAGAAGTGTTGGGCTCTGATTGATCCTGCATAAAAAATGAGTTCAAACCTAAATTAGATTGCTTACTTTATATAATTTGTACATATATATATAGTTCATAATTCAAACACTAATTTAATTATAATTATAACTAAATACAAATATTTGTACCTGGTCTCTCGGTCACCTACCACGATCAGGTGTCCTAGCATAAGTCCTGGGTAGCGAAGGGACCATGCCAACAATACCAACTATGACCTATAAATATATATTTGCAATAATGAGATTAGTAGAGTGGTGCAACATAGAGTAATAAATCTACAAAATAGGATGATAGCATAATAAAATTACAAATTGATTGAACAAAAATTAAAACTTACATCTGATGATCCCTCCTCTAGAATGGTGGGCTGGGTCAACAAAGATACAAAAGATTCTTGTGGGCCCTCCCTCACACTCGGAGTAACCTATGAGAGTAAAAATATTGTCAATTATATATAAATGTACATCATAGCAACCCTGGTTACAAAATATAATAAACAATATGTAAAAGTCTACGTACAATCAGGCTATTACTCTGAATCGAGATGCCTGTAATCCTACGCTACCGAACAGCTGTCAAGACATCATCAATAGCCACACCCTATACAATAAAGTGCAAGTAAAATATTTATTACTACACACAAGTGGCATACATGTGCATTCATAATTAATCTTAAACAATTAACCATCTTTCCTTTGTCGACACGTGATGAAGGAACCCCCTCATGCCCCCCACTACCATCGGTTGTACCCTGCAAGAACATAATCAGATGACAATATATAAGTAATTGTATGAATTTTATTGCTCTAATTGATAGAGATTTAAGCATGTACACCAAATGATATAAAAAATAACTAATGGGTACATAATTTTTAATATACCATATAGTCATCAAGGCCAAATGAAATAGCCGAAAGTGTGGACTCATCCACCTATCTCACCTCCTCCTGTGTCATTGACTGAACATAAATGGAAAAAATATATATACATAAGTGCATGCAATCATTAAAACTAATCTAAATAAATAAATTATTTTTAAATTAAATAAGTCATGTGACAAATTTATTTATAATGTTTACTCTTACCGTATCAATAGGAGTCAATGGCTCTGCGTACACCTCCTGAGCACTCTCATGAGATGTAGATGCTCCATGAGGTCTTGCAGCCTCTGTAGCTGTGTCTCTTGTATCCTCCTCATCAATAACAAGTAACTGATATATATCAGCATCAGTAAGCGGTCTGAGGCACATATTCTTGCATATAATGCAAATATGGGGCTCGCATACATGTGAACTCCGACAAGATGTCGATGCGCTAGCATCATCCACACCAGGAGGCAACACTGACCTGGTCTACGTGATCAACTGATCACTCAGTAAATGAATGGCCCTAATAGTCTATGAGGCAGCCTCTGCAATGATATCAGGATTCTACACTCGAGGAGGGGGTGCGACATCAGTGGGGGGGACAAAGGTAGTGGCATTTTTGCGCTGGGCAAATGGCCTAGTCTGAGGAGCTCCTCCACCTATGCCCATGTTGGGCCTCATACTCCAATAATCAACATGGTGACCAAGCACAAACTCAGCATACAATTTTTTTATAAAATAAAATGGGACCTCCAAATTGCTATGGGGTGGTTTATCAAAAACCATCCACCAATGATCCCAAAAGTTTGTGCGCATTACTTCATTTGTGCACCATTTGATTGATAATTTGGGCTTTTTGGGGTCAACTGGTATTCTGGTTTTAGGATTGACAAAAAGGGAAGCTATATCTTTCTTGGTTATATTAAGGGTTGCAATCCCATCATGGTCAAGCCCATCATCAAATTGGGCGTGCATATCATCACGCCAATGAAGAGCAGCATTATGTTGCTGCATGAGTGTCTCAATATTTTCAGCAATTGTATTTAGTGTGGCAAGCATGGGACCTAATGTAGGTATATTTTGATATGTGTTTTGGAAACCTCATATTGTGTTCAAATTATCTTGTATCAAATCTTCTAAAGATCGAGGGTTTTGACACGGGGGATTGTTTTCAGGATTGTTATTTGGTGCGGGAGGGTTATTTTCTTCATTATTGTCAGCCATGCCTAATTAAATAAAAAACAAATCTAAATTTTAATCTAATTTCATATAGCATTACAAATATAAATCGAAAACCCTATTTCAACAAAAATAATGACATTTGGCATGAAAATTAAATAAAATAATCAAAATAAACAAAAAATCTACTTATCAAATATGCTGGGAGTCAAATTTGTTGTTGCCCAAATCAGATACCCGAAAATATATTAGGTATATGATATATCAAGCTGTTTTAGCAAGGAAAAATGCAGAAAGAAATGAAGAAAAGGGCTCGCGGGTTTTGGATTTATGCCACAGTTATCGGGTACCCGATATTATCGGGTACCCGATTAGGCTTGTGTTTTGGTGTCAAGTTTTCCCAAGTGTACTGACACCCAGGCCTACTCAAAAGTCAACAAGCATTTTCATGTGCTTTTGGATGAGTTAAAAGTGAATAATTTTCACATTGCCACTTTTTGGCCCCTCATGATCTTGCACATACCCATATCTTTTCTAAGACATTTTTTTTACAAAGGTATCCCTTGTCTCTATCCCTAGGGGGCAAGGTTCTTTCTTCTTTCTCTAGGGAACTGCTTTCCTTAGCTTAGTGGTATTTGTTTATATTGCAATATTATTTCATCATATTAAAATATGTTTTGACAATGGATAACCTTTTTATATGAGAGGTTGTTGTCCTAGGTCATCACCTCTTCTCTATGTTGTAAATTATGTTTATTATAAACTCTTACCCTTGCTTTTTTGTTAGAGTTGTTTCCCTCGTTCCAAAGATTCATTTTCCTCTTCTTTGTAGGGGGCTTGATGATTGAATCTTTGTTCAAAGATGATATTTTATCTAAAAGCACTCCTATATGGTGGGGGTCTTGTTGATAAGATCTCTTTCATTGAGGATCCTTTTTCCATCAATGACATATCTTTTTCATAAGTATCTATACTCTTGGATGTAGGGGTCAATATTACTTGTTAAGAATATGGTATACATTGTTGCTAAATAGGATATCTCCTTGCATTGTGAAGTACGTATCCTCTTCCCCCTCCTTATCATGTCTAGTAGACAGCCATGATAAGGAGGGGGGCATATATAGGGTCTCCCTTGTACTATAGTTTTTTTTATTTTATATGCTAAATCTTGGAAGGTAACACACATAAGTTGCTAAATCCTAAAAAGACATGCATTTTCAATATGCTAAATCTTCTGAAGGTAATGCACACAAGTCGCTAAATCTTGAGGAGACACACATTTTTCAATTTTCCATATGCTAAATCTTGGAAGGTAACGCACATAGGTTGCTAAATCCTAAAAAGACATGCATTTTCAATATGCTAAATCTTCCGAAGGTAACACACATAAGTTGCTAAATTCTGAGGAGACATGCATTTCATATTCATAGTGATATAAGAAGGTGGATCTATGGGTATTAAAAAATCTTTTAGAAGACACATTACAATTGCAAGCACAGTTTATGGGTGAACTATCAGATTTGGCCACCTGTTTGGCTCTCCCTCCCTTGGTGATTCATGGTAAGGTGGGCATCTTATTGGGTGAGGTAATCACTTTCTCTTTTCTCTCTTTTCTCTTTCATGCTAGTAGGACTGGATCATGAAGCTATGTTATTTATAGTGTTTCTCTTGTCTTTCTTATGTAATCATTTATGGTTTTATGATAGATTTCCAAATATGATATTAGTATGAGAAATATTTCTTAGCAAGGTTTCTTATGCTAGTTGGTTTGGGTTTAACCCCTCTTTTGTGTTGTTTTTGGTTTTCTTTTCACACCCTCATGTGTGTATGTTGAGTTAGAATCCTTAGCCTGGGGGTTATGTCCTTAGCTAAGTGTTATTTTATCTCATTCTGAATCCACTCAGATCTTTTCTTTCTTCTCCTTTACCAAGAGTTTGCATTGAGTCCATACTCTTGCTAAAGTGGGGGCTTAATGTATCGTCTTAAAATGGAAGCACTTCCATGTTAAGAGCATTTAGCCCTCTGATTAAGTTGTCTAGGATCATGTCAAGCACCTTGATTGGGTCTTTGCATGGATCTGGCTATTTCCCCCCTATTCTCCTTCTCTCTCCTTGTTTCCAGCCTCATTTCTGTAGACTTTCTCTAAGAATCTGAAGATCTTGACTTTCTAGGTCAAAGACAACCTGAAGGGTCAATGATGACCTAGTCCCTAACCTAGGTCATGGACAACCTCATCCCTAACCTAGGGCAGATACTACCTCATCCTTGACCCCAAGTCCAATTTTCAAATTCCAGAAGTTTTGAGATGTCGGGTTTCGAAAAGTTTTATTTTTTCGCTTTCAGGTTGGTTGTTTCGAGTTTCAGAATGGTAAACTCTTAAATTGCATTTAATCTAGGTCCATTTCTAAGGGTTAAGGTTAATTGGGATTTAATTCTCCAATGGCAGCCTTCTCTAGGAGTTTGTGCCCTACATCACTATAAAAGGAAGCCTTCCTCTCTCATTTTCTCCATCAATTCACATCCACTTTCATGACCAAGCCATCAAGTTTTTGAGATCAAGTGCTCAATATTTCCTCAAGAAAGATCAAGGAAGCATTCAAGCCCTCATCTCCATTCAATTTCTCCTTTGAAGATTAAGGATTCAAGCATTTAAGCCTTTGAAGTGATTTTGTTCAAGCATTCAAGATTCATCATTCAAACCCTAGATCTAGCCATCATGATGGTGTGATCTTCCTTCAAGGTCCTTTGTTCATCTTCAAGATCCATTCATTCTTCTCTCAAGGTGAATTCTAAGCATACAATCATGGAGGTTTTGGATTTACATTTATGGTTTTGATTTACATTGTTGAGTCCAAGCTTTCATATCAATATACTTATTTACATTTAAAATATGGTTGCATATCTATCGAATATCATAGCTTCATTGTTAGATCTACTTCTACTACTTGCTAGCATTCTCTATTTCAATTTCATTATTAATGTTGATTCCAAACTAGGGTTTGACCAAGGCAAACCCCTCATCCAAACAACAAAACCATTTTTCTTGTAGGTACAGGTATAGGACAGTGAATTTAAGTGTAGATCTGGATACTATTTTCGGTGAACTTTCAAGATCTATGAATATCATTTTCATTAGGGATGACCTTTAGTGAGGGGTAGGATCCTGCCTCGGGGTAAGACCTTGCCCCGTTATTTGGGTCAAGGATGACCTTCTTCCAAAAAGACAAAATTTTTCTGGGTTTTCTCTATCTCGGCATTTCCAGTCTGAAAGAGGTTGCAAAATTTCCCAAAACTATGCATAGACGTCAAAAAATAGTGATTTCTTCAATCAGCCTTCTTTAGATATAAGTATTTATGTTTTATTTGTATGTCCAAAATATTTTCCATTACTCATCATATCATTATACTATATCATTCTGATGCAGGAGCATCCTGGGTGTAAGAGCAATCTTGCATCACCCAAAAATATTTCTGCTTTTGTATTCAATAAAGGCTATTTTGTGCAGAGCTACTATTTATGGAAAGTTACTATTTTTGGTAATTTTCGTATGTGCTCAGAATGATCTGATTTCTTTCTTGGAGGTTCATTTTGGTCATATAAGTCTGCCAGTAAAATTTCATTTCCAGATCAAGTGTATGTTGGAAGATATTGAAGATTTTCGGTATTGGCAGTAGGGTACAGAAACTTTGAACTCAGTTTTGAAGGCTTTAGAGGCCCCGGATGAGGTCAAAAATTTGGGTGACGGGTGCTTGCGCGGTTCAAGCCTGTAGAGCATTTCGTGGCATTTCTGAAATGGGGTTATAATAGCCGATCGGGTCAACTGGTGATGACTTATGGTCTTCGAAAGTTGGGCCACCTGAAATGGCGAAAAATAATTTTCTTCAAAATTTTTGTTCGGGTTTCAAAGGTTATCTTGAGCCGACTATGATGTAATAAAATGTAAAATAAAATAATTCTAAGTTTGGTCGGCCTTATTGGCTAAAATTCTGGAACCTTCCCAGGCGGTGAAAAAAATTGCCTATATAAGGAAGGCTGTATTATTGTCTTAGGCAGTTCAAAATAGTTCTGGGTAGTAGATCCGGGTAATAGTTCGAGGCTTTGTCCTACAGAATATTGTAAGGGAATTCCCATGTGGCTTTCCATATTGTAATTCTGAAAGTTTGTAATTCCACATTTGTGGAGATAATAAGAAGCCAATTTTCTGTTCTTGCATATTGTTGTTGTTTCTCTATATCTGTTATGTGTTTGTGGTATTAAGGGGAGCACCCTTCATCAAGTGGTATCAGAGCAGGAGTTCTTGAGTGTGTAAATAGATCACCGACTGTGAGGCAGTTTGCACCAGGACCGTGGCTAGGGTTTCAGCGCGCATCGTGAAAATGCCTCCACGAAGGGAACGTGGCGGAAGAGCTGGTGTTGTAACGCCTGAGGTTAGAGAGTTGCAGAGACAAGTGCGAGCATTACAAGAAGAGATTCACAGAGGAATGAATCTTAATGTCAGAGATGAAAGCGAGGATGAAGCCGAAGAAGAATATCAAGAAGGAGAAGTTGAAATTGTGAACCAGGAGGAAGAAAGACTTTTTCGGGCGATTTCCAAGATTGGGAAAAGACCTAAGATTAAGGTTCCTACATTTTCTGGAAATCTTAACCCAGAGGAATTGATCAACTGGATAAATGAATGTGAGGAATATTTTGAGTACGAAGATGTTGACGATCCTGATAGGGTCAAATTTGCGAAGGCCAGATTGAAAGGTCATGCGAAGATCTGGTGGCAAGAAATTCAGTTGGAGCGAAATAGAAGAGGGAAAGATAAAATCACAAGATGGGATCGGATGGTGAAAAAATTGAAGTGACAGTTCATTCCTGTTGATTATGAGCTTGACCTACTAAAGAAAATGCAAAGTTTGAAGCAAGCAGGAAGATCTGTTCAGGAGTATACAGAGGAGTTCTACTGACTTCTCATCAAAACAGGCCATGCAGAAGCTGATAAGGAGAAAGTTGCCTGATACCTTAATGGGTTAAGGCCAAGCGTTCAGGAGGAGTTGAATCTGGTTCGAATGAACAGTATTGAGGAGGCATACCAATTTTCTCTGAAGGTAGAGGAAAAGCTGAACAAGAAGTTCGAGAGCAGACAAAATGGAAGAGGTCGCGGTGGACGATCTGGTGGATGGTCATATGGTGGCCGAAATGAAGATCCGAAAAAGAAGGATGAGGCCAGTAGCAGTCAAAATCAGTGAGGAAATAATTCCAATCGCTTCCAGGATCAGAATAATAGAGATCAGAGACGAAGAGGAAGGGGACAAGGATCTGGAAGAGGTGGCTTCCGTGGAACATGTTTTCACTGTGGAGAAGAAGGTCATAGGGCATTTGAATGTCCTCAGTGCCAAGGTAGAATAGACAGGAGAAATGAAGGCCAGGCCAGAGTTGCACATGTAGATGAAGATGCCAAATCATCAAATTCTGAAGATGCTGAAAGAGGAGAAACGTTGATTAACAGAAGAGTCCTGTTGAGTGGTGAGAATGAACCTGAGCAAAGGAGGAGCCTGTTTCACACCAGGTGCAAGTGTGAAGGTAAATGTTGTGATGTGATTATTGATAGTGGAAGCACTGACAATTTGGTGTCAGAAGAGATGGTGACAAAGTTGAAGCTCAAGAGACAGAAACACCCACATCCATATCGGATTGCCTGGGTACAGGATGACCACAAGGTCATGGTCAATGAACAATGCCTAGTGAAGTTCAAGATTGGCGGATACCAAGATGAGGTATTGTGTGATATCATATCTATGGATGCATGTCATATGTTGTTGGGCAGACCATGGCAGTTTGATAGATGTGCTGTACATGATGGTCGTGTGAATACCTATTCCTTGACAAAGGATGGAGTGCGACATAAGCTAAAACCATTGAAGGAGACTGAAGAAAAGGTATGTGGTAATGCAAGGATAACTTTTGTTGATGGAAGAAATTTTCTAGATGGTATGAGGCATGAGCATGTATGTTTTGCTTTAATTCCAAAAGCTGGTAAAGAGAAAGTAGAAGATGTTCCTGTAGAAGTTGCAGATTTGTTGAATGAGTTTCAGGATATTGTATCCGATAATGTGCCTGATGGATTACCACCAGTCAGGAAGATCAGTCATCAGATGGACTTGATCCCAAGAGCGAGTTTGCCGAATAAGGCAGCACACAGAATGACACCTACAGAAAGTGAGGAGTTGAACAGACAAGTACATGAGTTGTTACAGAAAGGATTGATCCGTGAGAGTCTGAGTCCATGTGCTGTACCAGCGGTATTAGCACCAAAGAAGAATGGAGAATGGAGGATGTGTACAGATTCTAGGGAAATAAACAAGATCACAATCAAGTATAGGTTTCCATTGCCACGAATGGATGATATTATGGACTGTTTGAGTGGAGCTGTGTATTTTTCAAAGATAGATCTAAAAAGTGGATATCATTAGATTCGGATCAAAGAAGGAGATGAATGGAAGACTGCCTTCAAGACAAAGGAAGGACTATATGAGTGGTTAGTCATGCCTTTTGGGCTAACCAATGCACCGAGCACTTTCATGCGGCTCATGAATGAGGTTCTGAAAGAATTTCTGGGTAAGTTTGTCATTGTTTACCTAGATGATATTTTGATCTTTAGTAAGACATTGGATGAGCATATGATGTATATTCGTATGGTATTTGAGAAGTTGAGAGAAGAGAAATTGTTGATTAATTTGAAGAAGTGCAGTTTTGTGAAGAAAGAGTTGGTGTATTTGGGATTTGTAGTTTCAGCAGAAGGTCTAAAAATGGACCTAGAGAAGGTACAGGCTATCCTTGAATGGCCTACTCCGAGGAGTGCTACTGAGGTAAGATCTTTTCATGATCTAGCTAGCTTTTATAGAAAGTTTATCAAAAATTTTAGCAGTATTTGTGGACCCTTGACCGAAACAATGAGAGGGGATAGAAAAGAGTTTAAGTGGACTAATGGGGCAGAAAAAAGTTTTCAATTGTTGAAATAAAAAGTTACAGAACAACCAGTTTTAGCACTTCCAGATTTTAATAAGGTGTTTCAAGTAGATTGTGATGCTAGTGGTACTGCAATAGGAGCTGTTATGAGCCAAGAAGGTAAACCTGTTGCTTATTTCAGTGAGAAATTAAATGATGCCAAGAGAAAATATTCTGTTTATGATCAGAAATTTTATGCTATAGTTCAGGCATTGAAAAAGTGGAGGCACTATCTGCTTCCTAAGGAGTTTGTTTTGTATACTGATCATCAAGCTTTGCAATATTTGAATAGTCAAGGAAAATTGAATCAAAGGCATTTGAAGTGGGTTGAGTTTTTGCAGAGTTATACATTTGTTTTGAAACACAGGAGTGGAAAGTCTAACAGGGTTGCAGATGCTCTTAGCAGAAGGCAACTATTGCTGACAGAAATGCAGATTGAAGTGGTTGGGTTCAAGGAACTCAAGAATTTGTATCCAGAGGATCCTGATTTTGGTGAAGCTTGGAAAGCTTGTACAGAACCTGTTACTCTAGATAGGATGAAATGGCTAGATTTTATCATCCAAGATGATATGCTATTCAGAGGGAGTTAGTTGTGCATTCCACGAAGTTCTATGAGGGAGAATCTCATCAAGGAGAAGCATAGTGGAAGATTGGCTGGACATTTTGGTCATGATAAAACCCTTGCTTTGGTTGGTGAGAATTATTATTGGCCACAATTGCAGCAAGATGTGAAGAAGTTTGTGCAGAGTTGCAGAGTATGTCAGATGGCGAAAGGAGTGAAGCAGAATACAGGGTTGTATCAGCCATTACCTATACCAAAGAAGCCTTGGGAGGATATTAGTATGGACTTTGTTCTTGGTTTACCGAGGATACAGCAGGGACATGATTCAATTTTTGTAGTAGTTGACCGATTTTCAAAGATGACACATTTCATTCCCTGCAAGAAGACTAATGATGTTGTTCATGTAGCAGAATTGTTTTTCAGAGAAGTAGTGAGACTTCATGGTTTGCCAAGGACCATAGTTTCAGATCGGGACACTAAGTTTGTTGGATATTTATGGCGTACATTGTGGAAGAAGTTGAAGATAGATTTGAAGTTCAGTTCATCACATCATCCACAGACTGATGGACAGACAGAGGTGGTGAATAGAAGTTTGGGAAATCTGCTGAGATGTTTGGTTGGAGATAAGCCAACAGGATGGGATTTGATTTTACCACAGGCAGAATTTGCATACAATAATTCTGTCAACAGGAGCACTGGTAAATCACCATTCCAGATTATATATGGAAGTAGTCCAAGAAATGCATCTGAGTTGAGAAAGATAGATAAAGAAGAAATAAGTAGTGCTGAGGCTGAGGATTTTGTAGAACATTTGAAGAACATCCACGGGGAGGTGAGGAAGCATATTACCAAGATGAACATGCAGTATAAGGCTAAGGCAGATGAGAAAAGGAGGTATAAGGAATTTCAGGTTGGTGATGAAGTCATGGTTCATTTGCGGAAGGAGCAGTTTCCAGTTGGTACATATAACAAGCTAAAAATGAAGAAGTTTGGACCATGTAGGATACTGAAGAAACATGATTCAGGAAATGCATATGAGGTAGAATTGCCTACTGAGCTAAATATTTCACCAGTGTTTAACATTTCAGATCTGACAGAGTATCATGAAGGAGGTGTTGAAGATGAGATCACAGCAGCATAGTGGAGTATTCCAGCAACTAGTTCAGACACTAAGGAGATCGAAGATATACTGGACAGTCATGTTGGCAGAAGCACAAGGAACAGGACATATGAAGAATATCTGGTCAAGTGGAAAGGATGACCTGTTGAAGATTCATCATGGCTGACAAAGGAGGAGGTTAGCCATCTTGGTTTTCCTCTGCACACCTGAGTCGTGACAGGGTCACTTCTCAAATTACCCTGGGTGTCTGATGCAGGAGCATCCTGGGTGTAAGAGCAATCTTGCATCACCCAAAAATATTTCTGCTTTTGTATTCAATAAAGGCTATTTTGTGCAGAGCTGCTATTTATGGAAAGTTACTATTTTTGGTAATTTTCGTATGTGCTCAGAATGATCTGATTTCTTTCTTGGAGGTTCATTTTGGTCATATAAGTCTGCCAGTAAAGTTTCATTTCCAGATCAAGTGTATGTTGGAAGATATTGAAGATTTTCGGTATTGGCAGCAGGGTACAGAAACTTTGAACTCATTTTTGAAGGCTTTAGAGGCCCCGGATGAGGTTGAAATTTTGGGTGATGGGCGCTTGTGCGGGTCAAGCCTGTAGAGCACTTCGTGGTGTTTCCAAAATGGGGTTATAATAGCCGATCGGGTCAACTGGTGATGACTTATGGTCTTCAGAAGTTGGGCCACCTGAAATGGCGAAAAATAATTTTCTTCAAAATTTATGTTCGGGTTTCAAAGGTTATCTTGAGCCGACTATGATGTAATAAAATGTAAAATAAAATAATTCTAAGTTTGGTCGGCCTTATTGGCTAAAATTCTGGAACCTTCCCAGGCGGTGAAAAAAATTGCCTATATAAGGAAGGCTGTATTATTGTCTTAGGCAGTTCAGAATAGTTCTAGGTAGTAGATCCGGGTAATAGTTCGAGGCTTTGTCCTATAGAATAGTGTAAGGGAATGCCCATGTGTCTTTGCATATTGTAATTCTGAAAGTTTGTAATTCCACATTTGTGGAGATAATAAGAAGCCAATTTTCTGTTCTTGCATATTGTTGTTGTTTCTCTATATCTGTTATGTGTTTGTGGTATTAAGGGGAGCACCCTTCATCACATTCTATCCATTGAGGTGAACAACTACAATCATTTTCACCTCTATTCAATAGACAAAAAAGTTACTACACTGGAAGGGTTATGATGAAGCATATTCCTAGAGAAAAGAAAGAGGCAGGGTTATTGCCAACGAAGGTTGCATATTCATTTGGTATTGAGCTTTTATTTCCCTATTTCCAGAGTACCATCTACAATCTACACAAAGTTATTGGAATAGATGGAAGTTTGACAGTGAGTCCTGACATTTATGTCATGGCTACAAATATTTAGGACCTGTACACAAAAAAAGAAGTTTGATTATGTGGGGCACATAATCAATGTAATGCACGATGAGTTGATGAATGCACAGACTAATTTCAAAAGCTTAAAGTTCAATCACTACTCCAGGTTGATGCACCTAATCCTCTATTGCAATATTGGCTACATCAACCCAGAGCTCATCAATGAGGTCGAGAATGCAGGAGGAACTGTTCCGCTTTAGCTCTGGACCAAGTTATGGGATAGAAGTTACCATTTCTCTAATTCCATTTATTTTTATAGTGATTTTGTGGATCCAATAATGAACATGTTAGGTATTGTGAGGGATAGATTTCCTTTACTTGTTAGAAAATTGCTTAGACCCTTAGCATTTAAAATTTACAATGACATTAAGCATAATTGGGGTGATATGTCTTTTTAAATAATTTTTCTATTATAAGAGTGTATGCTTGCCTTCAACCTCCACACATACTACCAAAATTTGTCCCAAAAATATTGGCAATAATAGAATTCTTGTGGCAGCTTATCATGGTGGATAGAGAACACTGAGGCCCTAAAAGACATAACAGAAAATTTCTAGCAAGGAGGTTCCAAATAGGGGATTTCTCTATAGGTAAAGATGTTGTGTACCAAATCCATGAATTCCTGAGACAATTCAGATTTCCCTCTGCTAATGCAAGGATGTATGACCCTGAATATTTCATTAGAGGAGCATTGAAAGAAATGAGGAATCACAATTCGGCTCTAAATCAGCCTATGGCAGATGAGTATGTTATTAGAAATGTGCTCAATCAAGATATTTGTGAAGAGAGAAGTTGTAAATGGAAAAATATTGTAAGGGTAGAGGAAGAATTGAAAAAGGAAGACCCTACCTTCCCTAGTTTCTTTCCTGATCTCAAATACATGTTGAGAATTGACATGTGTATAGAGAATTATGAAGATATTATGTCTAGATTGCCAAACATCCCTGAGGAGAAGGAGGATAGAATAAACCCTAAGGAAGTTGAGCCTGATGTGGTGTTTATGGTAGAAATAGAACAAGCTGAGCCATCCACATCTGAGCAGGGGCCATCAAAGAAACAAAAGTTGATGAATGTACCACAGAAGGCATGGAAAAAGGTACTACAAATCCTTCCAGGTAATAGCCATTACTTTGTTGACTTAAGACAACAATTTTTGACATCACAGGCAAATGAGGGAGAAAAGGCCCTAGATGAGTTAGAATTGGTTGCAGCTAGATTGGATGACAGGGTCATCCAAGCTGAAGATTTTATAGATGATGATGAATTCATCAAGTCTGATGAGTTTAAATTTTTTCTCTTTAGAGTTAAGCAGAATGAATTAACACTGTCTTTTAAACTAGGGGAATCATAGGAAAAGACTGTTGAAATGATTGAAAAATTATAGGCCTATGATCCCAATAGTGAAACACTGATGCAGGGGCATTCTAGGTTACTTGGTGAATATGCATGGTGGTGTGTTGTTTTGGTTATGTGGTACTTTGTTGCATCTTTAACCGATGGTCTAGATTATTGAAGGAAGCTCGATCACTGAAGGAACTTGATGGAACCTCTTGTGCTCAGTGGAACTTGTGCTCGGTGATGCATGTGTTGCTTGGTGTTGCTTAGCTTGGTCAGTTGTTTCACTAATGCTCGGTTATTTCTCTGGCGCTCAGTTGTTCCTAGTTACCAATTGGAGTTCTTGGAGATTTGGTTGGCTGACTTGGTGCATTTATTGTTGGTATCTTTTGTTGTATTCTCCTATATAGATCTAGAGGCTGACATAGAGAATTAAATGTGTGTAAGGCTATTTATGAGCTAACTTTTGTTGCATTTAATATTTCTTTGTAATAGGAGCCAACTTGGCTTAGGAGTTAATTATTTCATCCATCCGACTTGTGGCTGAAGATTAGTATTTAAGGAGTGTTTGGGTAGTTGTTTAGGAGAAAATTTGGGAAGATAGAAGGATAGCATTTTGGATCCTGTGAGATCTTGAAGATCATATTGTTATCTGATAGTTTTTAATAGCAGAGCAAGTGGTTTTCATGCTTGGAGACAAGGAGATTTCTCAGAGGCTTGTGAGCTCAAGTTTAGATTTGCCTTAGGGTTTCCATTAGTTGCTGATTTGTTTTAGAGCTGGACTAGCTGGAAGATTACAGAAATACTTTGATTGTATTTGGCCCTAACTCGGAAGGCCTTATAGTCGGGCATGTTAATGAAAATTCAATTGAAAACATTATCTTGTTGTGTTATTCTACATTGTGGTGTTTGGTTGCTTGTTTGGACTATCCTTAATTGTATCCTCCTTACCTGTCCTACGTCAAACATTAACTATGGAGGAGGCAAGAGATCTTGTGAAGAGAAGTGGCATGTTGTTGATCCCTGGATGGGACTTGGAGTCCTCATTCTTAATTGACCAAATCAAGAGGCAAGATAAAGCTTTAGCTTATGAAGCTTTTCGCCTTGATGGACTACAGTGGGGTTCTAGATTCAATATGGACACTAAGACACTAGTAGTATGGTGTGTGGCCCCATAATCTAATAAGCCCAAATTGGTTGACATACAAGACACAACACATGGTAGCCAGATAATATGGAGGTTGCAGGACACTACAGGATCAGAGATAGAAAATCTCCTACATCATGCATCCTCCATGAATAAAGTAGTCGTTGAGGACTTAAAGAGCAAGCTAGCCAAGACATTCAGAGATTATGTGTCAACTAGAAAAAAAATTGAAGAGGAACTAAAGAATAATTTTCTCCTGGATAAGTGATGCAGCAGTGGTCAGCAGAAGCCTTCAAACAATGAGCCAATTGGTGAAGTTTGAATCCCTCAACACCCAAGGTGAAGGGTCTAGTGCTGAAATACTTATCACAAGTATCAAATAGGACTTGGTGAAGGTTATCACAACCCTTAAAGACAATTCAACCTAATCACTAGGTTTGCCAAAGTCCCAAGCACCAATAATCAATGAGTTTACTAAGAGATCTCTTCAAGGAAATAAGTACTCAAACCCTATGAACTAAATACTAAGACCAAGGGTGGCTAATGAACATTTCTCTAGCCTATTGAGGTCTTATTTTGTTAGTTCCAATGGTTCTTTCACCATTGAACAACACACAAGGCTATGTTGCTGCACAAACCTATTATTCTGCTTGTAGCCCTTCCTAGAAGCAAATTTGAGCACAAGAAAAAATACTCCCAAATGAGGGGATATTTTGGTCAAGGATTCTAATACCCTTTTGGGGTTTACAAAACATGTCTTAAAACCAAGAATTGGAATTGAGTGGAGGCCACTGTTGTTGCAGTATTAGGCCAGGCTAATAGGCCTAATTAGGGCTCTAGATGCACTACAAGTGCCCTTTCCCTTATGCCAAAACACAAATTTAGAATGGATGCATGTGAGGACATATGAAACAACTCAAAATCCAAAGTTTCAGGCTTTGGTGAATCCCCAACCAAGTTTTAGGATGACTGTCCTAATTTTCTATGAGGTGCATGTATAGAGCCATACACCTAGGGCTTTGTGGCAAGACCAACTCCCTGCAAATCCACCCTCCAAACCTACATAATATGAAATCACATGGAAAATAATTGTATTCCACCAAGGGGCATCAATTTCCCATGGTGGAATGTGCCTAAACAATCGGGCCCTATCTCAAATCCTCAATTTAAGCCTCAATCCTAGGCACTGTCACTAAAAATTGGATATCTTTCAAACCAAGGCTGATCAATACATGAGAACAAGTTCAGATGAAATATTATTTGTTACTTCAACCTTTGGATTCATTGTTTCATGCCCCCATGTCCGTACAATGTTTTGAAACACAAAATTTGCAGAGAAAGTTGGTTATTTTATTGATTGTTTGCCAAAATTACATATGATATCCTATCACCCACCTATGAGGGCTTATATAGGATGCTCCCAATGGTTACATGAGAGTTTTAAACCAATTAGCCATTTGGGAGGGTTATTACAATTTTTTGACAACTTTTAGAAATTGCTTGAAAGTTGTTTGACAACTTTTGAGCAACTTTGACAATTTTGCTATCTTGCAAATCTAGTGACCAAAATTGGCCCTATCCTTATGTTGATGATCCCTAATGGATCCAAACATAGAAAAACATGAAAATACCTATGCCAAGGGTATTGGATCATAAATGACCAATATTTAGACCAAGGGCTCATAAAATGCCAACTCGGAACTATGGCCTTACAATGAGATCCCATTACTAATTCATATCCTATGCATGACTAGAGGTCTCAAGGACCCTAGTGTGAAACCTTAGACTTCATAGGAATTCTTGTAGAATCTTGAGTAGGAGTGGGTGCTCCTACACCATACTCCCCTTGAACTTTAAAACTCAAGTCCCTACTTGAGTATAGCTACTCTACCGAGGTCCCATGCTGCTGTATTTGATCCTCAGTCAGCCATGTAGCATCAATCTTTGGTAGGCCCTTCCATTTTACTAAGTACTGCATGTACTTCCTTGATCTAGTCTGTTTGAGTAGTTTGGAGTCCAAAATTTCTTCAATCTCCACCAGTTTTCTTTGTGGAAGATCAGTGACATAGTCCTCATTCTCAATGCTTGTGTCCTTACCCTGCTCATTGCTTGAACCTGTTGTAACCTTATATGGTGTGAGGTTTTCAATGTTGAGATTGGAGAGATCTACAATGTTGGAGGAAGGGATATCTCATAGGCATTGTCACCTATTTTGTTCAGTATGCTATAGAGGCCTACTTTCTTCATTTTCAGCTTGGAGTATCTACCCTTAGGTAGTCTCTCCTTCCTTAGAAATGCCCAAACCCTGTCCCCTATTTTGAAATGAACCTCTCTTCTCCTCTTGTTAGCATTTTCTTTTTATTTCAAACTATATTGTTGTAAGGTTTCCTTCACTTGATGTTGTACCTTTTTGATGAGTTCTGCCAATTCTTGGCCTTGTGCACTGATTCTAAAATCAGAGGGGAGTTCCATCAAATCTAGTGGTCCCTTGGGGTGCAAACCATACATTGTTTGAAATGGAGTCTTTCCGATTGACCTATTTA
Organism: Chamaecyparis obtusa; assembly: GCA_027943335.1. Lineage (NCBI taxonomy): Eukaryota > Viridiplantae > Streptophyta > Pinopsida > Cupressales > Cupressaceae > Chamaecyparis > Chamaecyparis obtusa. The sequence goes on along the minus strand of BSBK01003732.1, from coordinate 32,852 downwards.
TTGAGTCATTGAAGGAAAACTCTGCTTGGGGTAGTATGGTATCCCAACTTTGTGAATATTTCTTGGTTAGGCATCTTAGAAGATTGCCTAGGGACCTATTTACTACCTCAGTTTGCCCATCTGTTTGAGGGTGATAGGTAGAGCTATAGGTGAGATTTGTACCCAACTTCTTGAAGAGTGTCCTCCAAAAGTTCCCTTGAAACTTTACATCTCTATCTGATATAATTGTCTGGGGTAAGCCATGAATTATAACTACTTCCTTGAAGAAGAGATTGGCTATATGAGATGCATCATTTGTGCTCTTGCATGGCACAAAGTGGGCCATTTTGCTGAACCTATCCACTATGACAAACACACTATCAAATCCTTGCTTGCTTTTAGGTAGTCCCATTACAAAATCCATTGAGATGGATTCCCAAGGCCTTGAAGGCATTGGTAAGGGTTGGTAGAGCCCTTGATTTGTTGTCATTCCCTTAGCTTGCTGGCAGATTGTACAAGTTTCAATAAACTTTTTGACCTCATTGTTCAACTTGGGCCAAAAATAACTCCTCTTTACCATGTCTATTGTCTTGTCAATGACAAAGTGACCTCCTAGGCCACCACAATGCTTTTCTCTGATTATGTTTTCTCTCATTGAACACTTGGGTATGCATAGTTGTGCTCCCTTGAAGAGAAGGCCATTCTAAATCAAATATTCAGAAAAATCAATATGATATCTGCCTTCCATCTTTATACAAATCTAATATATCTCTAAAAAATTAGGGTCATCTGGGTACAAGTACTTGAGGGACTCAATTCCCACACTTTGTAGTTGAAATTCTTCAATCAAACCAATCCTCCTACTAAGTGCATCAGCAACTTTGTTTGCTACACCCTTTTTATGCTTAATGTTGAAGGTATAGGCCTGCAATTTCTCTACCCATTTGAGATGCTTGACTGAATTTTTTCTTGTGAATTAAGGAAGCTTAGAGCATGGTTTTCAGTGTAGACTACAAACTCCTTTGGGATCAAGTAGTGCCTCCATTTCTTGAGGGCTTGGACCATGGCATAAATCTCTAGGTCATAGGTGGAATACTTCCTCTTGGCCTCATTCAATGTCTCAGAAAAGAAAGCAATTGCCTTGCCTTCTTGGCTTAGGACTGCCCCTATAGCCAAATTACTTGCATCTGTCTCCACAATGAAGACATTGTTAAAATTAGGGAGGACCAAGATGGGGTATTGAGAGACTCTATTCTTCAAGTATTGGAATGCATCATTGGCTTTCTTTGTCCATGCAAACTTAGTCTTCTTTCCACCTTTGATTGTTTCAAGCATTGGTGCACACACATGATTGAAATTTTTTATAAACTTCCTATAAAATGTTGCAAGCCCATGGAAGCTTCTTACATCACCTTGATTCTTTGGTGGAGGCCAATTAATGATTGCATCTACCTTTTCAGGATCCATCTTGAGGGTACCCTGTGAGATCACAAAACCTAGAAATACAAGTTCCTTTCTCATAAACATGCATTTTTCCAAGTTGATTACCAACTTGTGCTGATGGAGTCTTCTTAGTACCTATTCCACATGATCAAGATGGTCTTCCTTGCTATGACTAAATATTAGTATCTCATCAAGGTAAACAACAACAAATTTTCCTATAAAATCTATGAATATCTCATTCATAAGCCTCATAAAAGTGCTAGGGGCATTGCTTAAACCAAAGGGCATTACTAACCATTCAAAAAAACCTTCAGTAGTCTTGAATGTTGTTTTCCACTCATCTCTAGGCTTGATTCTGATTTGATGGTAACCAGACTTTAAGTCTATCTTGGTGAAGTAGCAAGCACCTCCTAGTTGATCCAATAGGTCTTCAATCCTTGGCATGGGAAATATGTACCTTATTGTGATTTTTTTTAGGGCCCTACTATCAGTGCATAACCTCCATTTGCCATCCTTTTTAGGGGCCAAGACTGAGGGTACAACACAGGGACTGAGACTCTTTTGAATGAGCCCTCTTTCCAACAATTCAATGACCTATTTTGCAATCTTTGCATGCTACAATGGAGTCATTTTGTATGGTACCTTATTAGGTAGGGATGAGCCTAGTATGAGGTCTATTTGATGACTAATGTCCCTAATGGGAGGGAGGGTAGAGGGCAGGTCACTAATAGTGACTTCTTTATACTTTTGCAGTAGATTTTTTACTTCATTTGGCATGGGCTCTTCTTGAAAAGACCTGATGTTATCCTTGGGTTTAGAAATTAGGACAAATGGTTCAATATTAGATTCTTTCAAGGTTTTCAACATCTCATTTTCCCGCATGATGATCACAGTGGGTTCCTTTTCAATTTTGCTATCTGGTAGGGGCTTCATAGTGAAGGTCTTTCCATCTTTGGTGATGGAGTAGGTGTTCTTCCTACAATGGTGGGTAGCATCAACATCAAATTGCTAGGGCCTACCTATAAGGATGTGGGCTGCATCCATCTCAACAACATCATAAAGGACCTTGTCCTTAACGTCAGCAATAGAAAACTCTATCCAAGCTTGTTCTATGACTAGAGTTTGTTGGCCTTTGGTTAACCATGAAACATGATAGGGGCAAGGGTGTGGTTTCTTAGGCAAGCTTAATTTTTGAACCATTTCACAAGACACAATATTTTTAGTTGAATCGGAATCAATAAGAAGATTGCATACCTTTCCATGACACTTGATCATTGTCCTGAAGAGATTCTTTCTTTGTGGAGGTTCTTGGGCTTGTGGTACTTGAAGGAAGACCTACCTCCTCATTAGACACACTCCCTCTTCTGGTTCCAAGTCTCTAGCATTAGCATTGTCCTCTTGTTTATCTTCTTGGACAAGTTGTGCTCTCCTCTCACCTTGGTTATTGTTTCTCTTCTCAGGGCATCTTCCTACATAGTGTCCCAATTGGTTGCAATAAAAACACTTCAATGGTCCATTTCCTCTTCCTGAATTTGTCCTTCCTCTATTGAAAGGTCTTCTTCCTCTATATTTTCCTCTTGAATTAGAGTCACTATTCTCCTTATCTCCTTGGTCAGGGGTCTTGCTGCTGCTGCCACTACTTTGTCCCTTGTTCCAAGAGTTGTTTTTGCCTCTAAAACTCTTCCCACTATCATTGCTCTTTCCTTTGCCAAAATCCTACTTTCTCTTCCATTTTTCCTCTACCTTAAGTGTCATTTGATAACACCTATTGACTATGGTAGGGTTGTGTAGACTCAACTCTTCTTGAATGGATACTTTCAAGCCATTCATGTACCTTGCTAGCTTCTCCTCTTCATCTTCAGCCATATTGGTCTTCATGCACAATTTCAAGAACTCCTCGGTGCATGAGCCTACATCCATGTCCTTTTTCTTTAGACTTTGCTTCCTCCTATGGAGTTGTACCCCATAGTCCTCAGGTACATATGTCTCTTTGATCAATGCAATCATTCTATTCCATGAATTGATCATGTTCTTCCCATTCTTCACCCTCTCTGTTTGGATGAAGTTCCACAAAGTTAGGGCTGCTCCCTTCAACTTGGATCTTGCTACCTTTACCCTCTTCTTTTCAGGTATGTCTTCACATTCAAATAATATTGTTAATGCCTCTACCTAATCAAAGGCCAGATCAGCATTCGTCTTGCCATTGAAAATTGGCAAATCTATCTTCTCCTCCATGGTTCTTCTTCCCATGGACTTCAAAGCATCAATGAAAGGTCTTTGGTCTATATGGATATGCTGATTAGGATCATCCTCCTCTTCTTCACTCCCTTCTTCATTTTCAGACTCATCTTTGTCCTTGTCATCAAGCTTCTTCTCAAGTTCCTGAAGCCTCTTAGTTAAGGCCTTATTTGCAGCCTTTTGCTCTCTCACCATCTTTTCCAACTCACTATTTGTAACCCTCATAGGGATATCCTCATTCTTAGGATCAGACATAGCTCTGATACCACTTGATGCAACAATGGTCAGCGGAAGCCTTCAAACAATGAGCCAATTGGTGAAGTTTGAATCCCTCAACACCCAAGGTGAAGGGTCTAGTGCTGAAATACTTATCACAAGTATAAAATAGGACTTTTTGAAGGTTATCACAACCCTTAAAGACAATTCAACCTAATCACTAGGTTTTCCAAAGTCCCAAGCACCAATAATCAATGAGTTTACTAAGAGGTCTCTCCAAGGAAATAAGTACTCAAACCCTATGAACTAAATACTAAGACCAAGGGTGGCTAATGAAAATTTCTTTGGCCTATTTAGGTCTTATTTTGTTAGTTCCAATGATTATTTCACCATTGAACAACACACAAGGCTATGCTGCTGCACAAACCTATTATCCTGCTTGTAGCCCTTCCTAGAAGGAAATTTGAGCACAAGACAAAATACTCCCAAATGAGGGGATAGTTTGGTTAGGGATTTTGATACCCTTTTTTGGTTTACAAAACATTTCTTAACACCAAGAATTGGAATTGAGTGGAGGTCATTGTTGTTGTAGTATTAGGCCAAGCTAATAGGCCTAATTAGGGCTCTAGATGCACTACAAGTGCCCTTTCCCTTATGCCAAAACACAAATTCAAAATGGAGGCATGTGAGGACATATGAAACAACTCAAAATCCAAAGTTTCAGGCTTTGTTGAATCCCCAACCAAGTTTTAGGATGACTGTCCTAATTCGCTATGAGGTGCATGTATGGAGCCATACACCTAGGGCTTTGTGGCAAGACCAACTCCCTACAAATCCACTCTCCAAACCTACATAATATGAAATCACATTGAAAATAATTGTATTCCACCAAGGGGCATCAATTTCCCATGGTAGAATGTGCCTAAACAATCAGGCCCTATCTCAAATCCTGAATTTAAGCCTCAATCCTAGGCATTGTCACTAAAAATTAGATATCTTTCAAACCAGGGCTGATCAATACATGAGACCAAGTGCAGATGAAAGATGATTCATTTCTTCAACCTTTGGATTCATTTTTTCATGCCCCCACATCTGTACATGTCTGTACAATGTTTTGAAACACAAAATTTGCAGAGAAAGTTGGTTATTTTATTGATTGTTTGCCAAAATTACATATGATATCCTATCACCCACCTGTGAGGGCTTATATAGGATGCTCCCAATGGTTACATGATATTTTTAAACCAATTAGCCATTTGGGAGGGTTATTAAAAGTTTTTGACAACTTTTAGAAATTGCTTGAAAGTTGTTTGACAACTTTGAGCAACTTTGACAATTTTGCTATCTTGCAAATCTAGTGACCAAAATTGGTCATATCCTTATGTTGATGATCCCTAATGGATCCAAACATAGAAAAACATGAAAATACCTATGCCTATGGTATTGGATCATAAATGACCAATAGTTAGACCAAGGGCTCATAAAATGCCAACTCAGAACTATGGCCTTACAATGAGATCCCATTACTAATTCCTATCCTAAACATGACTAGAGGTCTCAAGGACCTTAGTGTGAAACCTTAGACTTCATAGGAATTCTTTTTGAATCTAGAGTAGGAGTGGGTGCTCCTACACCAATAAGACTATGAAGGAGCTAAAAGATGAAATAAATAGTCTAAAAAATTAGTCCAGGGCATTTACAGAGGTTTGTGATGTTGGGGTCAAAAATGAGTATGAGGGGGGCTTAGCTCCATAACTTGCTACAGAAAAGATAATAATGGATGTTGATCAGCCTGTTGATACTAGAAGTGTAATTGTTGAAAAGGAGACTTTGAAGAAGGTGCTATTTCATAGAGTAAATATTTTAAAAGGGAAGTCTCAAATCATTCATAGTACTTTCATTTCTTTGCACGGGGCAGAATATCAATTTTCTAATGCCTTGTCTATACTAATCCCATTATTTAATACTCGGGGCCCATACTTGCAATTCTTTAATAGGTTAGTTTTACTAATGGGAAAAAAAATGGAGTTACCTAACAAAATAATTGATGTTAATGAAATGGTGTTATTAGTAAAGGATATGTATGCATTTTTCACTGGCAAGTTACAAAACATTTAGGCAAAGCTAAAGGTTTTTGTTGAAGAGTTTGAAGGATATATCCCTTCTATTGTGGACACAAAGGGACACTTGAAGGATTGGTAGGAGTTGGTTGATTCTTTCAACCAAATTTTTGAAGCTAGCAAGGTGACTTCTTATTTTGTTGGTGATGCTAACATTTCAACTTTTTATGAAGTTGTGGATGAATTGTACAAGCAGGAGATTGACATGAATAAGTTTGTTGCTGATTCTTGAGCCATAATAGATTCCAAGTGGAATAAATGCCTTGAAGACTTAGATATAGTTAGAGTGATAACTTGGCCATCAAAGAGGGAAATTGTGGTGTGGGAAAATATTGGAGAGATTCAAGCCTTGCTACATTGACATGGATGATGGAAGTAGTTGAGACAGTTCTATTATTAGATGAAGAGCCAATAGAGGGAGGTTAGTTAATTCAAATAGGGTATCTTATCTTCATGGTTCACCTGTTGTGGATACACCTTTGGTGCAAACCAAGACTGATTCTGAAGAAGCTTGGTTGCCAGTTGTCACTCTTATAACTGTTTCCAAACTTGTTTTCCAATGTTAGTTTTTATTTTTTGATAGAAGTCTTTGCTACTATGATCATTGATCATTGTCACTGACATTGATGTATAAATTTCAAGGAAGTTAATACAATTATACAAGGATATTTTGTAATTTTATGATAGAAGTCTCTGAGTCTGGTACTATGATCATTGATCATTGAATTTGAATTATTTGATGTATAAATTTCAAGGAAGTTAATACAAGGATATTTTGTAATTTTTTGTGCCTGTGCAATTTTGTAAAGAGCTCAAGTCAAGATCACAGTGTAATTTGTTTAAAATTGAATGTATAATGTCATATTATTATATTAATATTTTCTTTTAAGAAATTAGGAATCTAGGAATTAAGTAAATGCTTTTGATTCAAGGAATTAAGGAACTAATTAAATGCTTAGTATTAGGAAATTAGGAATGACTAATGAGTATGACAAATAATAAATTGACAATTTCTAGGAAATTAGGAAGCTTTGACCATCAGCAATGTTCTGAAGTAACGTTAGGTTGTTTCATAACTTCTCACCGGTTAAGTGGTTAGGATGGTGATGGGTTCAGAACTTCCGAGGGACTCCCAACTAACAGTGTGCTTAACTTCAGAATTAAAAAGATAGTTAGTTAAAAGTGACAATTTGTAACAGTGTTTAAAGTGACAGTTAGTTGCATGCCACGTGGAAAGCACAGAGGAATAGACTGTGACATGTGTCAATGGATAGATTAATATTTGACACTTTGTCAGGAATAGTTCCAAACCTACGATAGTAATGTTCAAGTGGTTTACGGAGCTTTGTGGGGGTTTTTTGGTCGTTAGTGTTGGCGGTTATGAATTTGCGATGAAGCATTTGGCAGAAAGGTGTAACTTTAGAAAGGTTAATGAGTTACAAGATTAAACAGTTTAGAGTTTATGAAAGGATTTGTGTAGGACTTCGCAAGGTTATATGAGAGCGGAGATGTTAAGAAGATTGTTATCATAACTTCAGAAGGGTTCCAAAGGCCTCTAATTTTCATGTAGAGAAGTTGAGATAGGGTTAGATGAACTGTTTGCGTAACGTTGGAACCAGGCTAGCTTAAGTTTTGAATCTTTATTCTTGACATAACATGGTTGCATGACTATGAGGCATTGAGGACCGAGGTGTTTACACTTTACAGTGAGGAAAAGGGACATTAATAACTATATGATTATACTTCAAATTTCATGAACATTCTACATTACAAAAATCATGAATTCAAATTAAAAATTACAAAAATCAAAATTCAAATTACAAAAATCATGAACAATACTTATCACTTGTAATATGAGTCAAATTATCAATATTCAAGTCCAACAAGTATAGTAATAAGTATACAGTGTATAAATACCTATTAACCAAATGCTAATTCTAAATCACTTCACTCACTCAGTGAGCAGTCTGCCACTTCTATATCCCATATCGAATCCAACTCCTATAATTGACTAGTAGCAAGAGCTTCTTCTTCATTCTGAGTTGGGTATTCAAAATCAAAAAATTATTCATCTTCATTCTAAGTTGGGTATTCAAAATCAAAAAATTATTCATCTTCATTCTAAGTCTGGGACCAAGATCCATCATTTGTCTCAGAACTAGCAGTAACACCACCAGGTTTTGACATGTTCAAAAGCCCTCATCTTTCATGCATGGAATTCCAAATTGTCAATGCCCTATCATAAGGAAAGTCTCTAACATTGTACTGAGTTACAAACAACCTCAAGAAAGTTTCCAAATTTATGTTTAGTTTGTTTCTGATCTTTGATTTTAAAAACCCCAATGCACTGAAAACTCTTTCATCTTCCACTGACCCCAATATCATTGTTTGACATAAACCATGAAGTTTTAAATATTGTGATATTGAATCATGTAATACTTCACTTTGCTCTATCCTTTTCCAAAGCCTGGTTATTGCACCAGGTTCAAATGCATTCTCCAAGTTTTTTAACTACAATTTCATACATGATGCAAATTATCTACATTGTTTTTTAAGATTAGCTGAATCTAAAATTCCTTCAATTGGTTGTCCATTGCAATCTACATGTTTTGAAAACTCTTTGATCAATTCATCAATTTTTTTATGAAAGATATGTGCATCAATTTGTTTATCTCCGATGTTTTTCCAAAAATGAGGAAACACACAACCCATGGCTTCAAGAATTTCTTCTCAAGGGAATCTTTCATGAATCTCACTTGAAAGTTGGTAGGAAATTGACTTCAAGTTATTACTAACAGATTTAACAATCCTATCAAAATCAACCCTTTTAACTGGAAGTAGTCTACCTCGCTTGCCCATCTTAGATTAGTGCATTGGTATTTCATATCCCTTCACAGACACACATAAATCATTTTTTGCATTGAATTGTAAAAAATTCTTAGCATGATTCAAATCTATAATTATTTGTCATCTGAAAAAATTTGGGCTTTAAAGTGTTGTCATATCTGAGTACAAATTATCCAGGGAAACGCATGTCATTTTATGTAAACTACTATACTCATGGATATACATAGTTCTATCTTGGTCTTTCTTAACAAGTTTATTCATTAAATCCATCATGGGGAGAAGAATGGATAAAGTTAACGCAGTCTCTATATCACTTAACTTATGTAACAAATTAGGAGCTTTGTCAACTGTGATGCATTACTCATATATTAGTCTGATCAAAGATTGATATTCTATTAGAACTCTTTCTAATGGTACATGCAAAGAGATCCATCTAGTCTCAACATCCTTGAGAAGTTTGTTTCCTGGTGTTACTCCCTCTGAAAAAAATCTTAAATTTTGCAAGATGTTTAGGACTTCTGCAGAAGTAAGAGTATATCTCACAAACTAGATCTTCAACTTTTGACACTATAGGAAAATCGCTTACAATTTTATATGCCAAATTCATTTGATGGGTCATGCAATGTATGCCAAGAATGTAAGGTGCAATACTAGTTTTGAATAGTGTACAAAGACCATTCATTTGGCCTTGCATTACTGTAGCTCCATCAGCTCCAACACACACTAACTTCTTGCCAATTGTCAAATCATTCATACCAGCAACTTCATTCAAAGCATTCTTCACTTCAAAATATAAGTTTTATGTTGTTGAATTGCCCCTCATTTTATGAACATAGAGTAGATGATCTTGGCAGATGTGTTCTTTTACTATATACACATGCATTCAGGCCCAAGAACCTTTATCTATTGTAGTAACTTCATCTATGGATAATGAAATGAATCTGAACTATTTTACTTTCTCCTATAAATTTTGCTTTTCCACCTCAGAAAGACATTTTTCCATTTTCCATCCAACATTTTTTGACCAATGTGTCATAGGATAGTGAGGAACTCTTAAAAAGGATAATAAATTACTATATTTTGAGAAGTCTCTCAAAGGACACCCTCTGGATAGAATATGAAAAACAACACTCATCTCAACAGTCTTTGCCAGGTTTTCTTCATTAGCTGCATGTTTAAACCCAGCCTTGATTGGATTTTCACTACTACCAATTACTGTCATTCTCTTGTTATGCTCTTCATATTCTATGCCATACTTGTTACATGAAGACATTCTTCCTTTGATTTCCATCTCACTACTGATATTTCTTGTTCGTCTATGGTCTATTTTTCATAAACCTTACCAATATATTTTTCTATAGTGTCAAGCTTTAGCTGCAACTTCTTATCTCTTTTATTTTTCCAAGTACAAATCTTACACCTGCATTATGTTGGTTATTCATCATTGCTTAGGACTAGTTTAATGAACCAGTACTTTGCTGCCCAATCAACCTTAAAATTTCTTGTCATTTCCCACTCCCGCCAGATTTTTACTTCCCTTTTTTATTTTCTTCCTACCAACATCATTATTATATTCATTGCTAGTATTTTCATCCAACATATTCTATGTATCCCTTATAACATCTTCTCTCGTGCCACCATTATTATCCTCATTTGATGCATTTTGATTTTTATTTAACTCAATGACAACCCCAGCTTGTGGTAATGGTACTAATGAGCTACTATGAATGGCTTTTGCACTTTCAATTGTAGAAGTTGATGGAGTAGAAACATTTCCAACTCCAAAGAAAGCCTTTATGGTAGTATCTTTAAGTTTTGGACATTTTGATGGCCTCCCATACCCTTAACTGCCTTGAGGAGTCTTACCCTGCCCTTCACTACCCTGAGGAGTCTTACCCTTGTCTAGCTTTCCAATCTCTTAACTATCCTAAGCACAGTGAGAAGTCTGAGTCTCAACCTCCCTTGATATCTCAATCCCTTTAGCAGCCTGAGGATACTCAGGATAGTCACCCTTGTCTGACAGCTTGACCCAATGACCTCTCACTAGTCACTAGGATTCTAGGAATTAAAATTAATAGCAATACTATGAAATGTGAACAAATAATTGCTTACCTTGGTCTTGCTTCCTCTGAATTCTGACTCTATGAAATTTTAAATCCTCTGTTTACTGTTGCAAGATTTTTATTTGTAAATCTGGCCCTCGAAAATTTTGTAACAGGACATGATAAGACTACTTTTAGTTTTGTAAATCTGATTTGAATTTATATCAATCCATGATTCCAAATTCCAAATTTCCATTTTCCATTTTTTTAAAATTCTCGGGCTTTTGGCCAAAAACGTGCCGACCTTATCAATGTTGAATCTAGGAATTTAAAAAAGGTTGGTGAAATACGTCATGGTCAATACAACAATTAATTAACAGGTGGTGAAATAGGTCGTGGTTAAGATAACAATATAAACCATTTGTCTATTTTAGATTTTATATGCAATTCATAATTAATACCCTTGGTGAATAAGAGACCATTAAAAGAACCACATCAGATTGGTTAAAGGTGAATATATTGGTCAACCTCATCAAATGGAAAATCTTATTGCAGATTCCAATGAATATTTACCCATTATCATGTCAAGATTGAGTGATTTAGGCCACCGTGTACCATGCACAATTTGCCAATTCCCACAAAAATTATTCCCAAAATTTGCCAAAAGGTAAATATTTGCCACTAAATATTTTGTTTTAATTCAAAATATAATAATTAGATATCATCATTGACTTTTCCAAGTTTTATGCTCCCAATTTCACTTTCACGCAGAAAACAAACATTAATACATGTTTGATTGAAAAGATAGATTTTGTCAAAAGGCCCACAAATTAGAATAGTTCCTACGTGTAAATTGATAATGCCTATAATAAATTTTGATTTCAAATTTAAAAGGGTAATGAGAAATAAAATCAAAACAACATTCACACATGAAAACAGAGACAAAAGACAATAAATTTATAATGGTTCACCTTTTCAAACTACATCCACTTTCAAGCTTGGGATTCTCAATTTTTTATTATAATTTTTGTGTTTACATACGTTAGTCTTCAAGACTTAACAACAACAATAACTCAGACATAAATCCAATCTTTTAATTCTCCTACCACTACCGAAAACATAGAAATAAAGAAGCCCAAAGGAGAGTAGTTACAAAGAACCTACGTTGCAAGAGTAAAAAGAATTTTCCTGTCAAAACTATTATGGAATTGATTGGGTTGCACAACCCAACAATCTCCCACTTGAAGACCAATCGACATCAAATAAATAATCACACATAGATATCCCACACTTCATATCCACTATCACTTCTCTTTAAGACCAAGAGAAGATCAAAAAAAATTGAACTTCTCTCTTGTAACCACCTTTATCAAAGCATCTGTCGGGTTTAATTTAGTATGAATTTTCTCTAGGTAAAATTTACCTTCATCAAGAACATGACGTATAAAATGATATATGAGCTCTATATGCTTCTTGTGGCTATGGAAAGCTAGATTTTTAGCCAACTGAATGGCACTATTGCTATAACAAAACATATCATCTCCTTGGCTCCTTCAGTGAGCATGATATATTCAGCCTTGGTGGAGAAAAGAGCAACCACCTGTTGTTTATGAGAGACCAAGCTAATCATTTCCCTGGAAAAAGTGAACACATAACTAGGAGTATATCTCCTCTTATCTAAATCTCCAGCCATATTGATCATAATCAACATAACCATGTAATTGAGTATCTAAACTAGAAAAGTATAAAACATAATTAGAAGTACCTTTCAAGTACCAAAGAATGCACTAAATTGTTTGCCAATGAGTTTTCCCTAGATTACTCATAAATATTCTCACAACTACCACTATGAGAGAAATATCCATTAATACATAAGACTCCCTACTGCGGATGAGTATAGATTACTATCCATTTCATCTTCATCTTTCAAAGTTGAAGGACACATAGTGGAAGACAAACGAAAGTGATTAGCCAACAAAGTAGAAACGGACTTTGCATTTGACATATTAAACTTGTCCAAAACTTTCGAAATATATTTTTCTTGAGATAATTTGATTTCATGTTTCTATCTATTCCTGATTATATCCATCCCAAGAATCCTCTTCACTACCCCTAAATCTTTCATGGAAAAACAAAGAGCCAAATACTTTTTCAATTCACTAACAATCCACACAATATTATCGACAACTAGCATATCATTAGCATAAAGTAAAAGAATGATAAACTCGTCATTGGAAAGCCGCTTGTAGTATACATATGGGTCAGATTCACAGTGGATAAAAAAATTTTGAGTCATAAAAATATCAAATTTCAAGTACCACTACCTCGGGGCTTGCTTAAGCCCATACAAACTCCTCTTCAACATTTAATACAAATTCTCTTGACCCTATTTAACAAAGCCTTCACGATGCTCCATGTAAAGTTCCTCTTCAATATCCCCATGAAGAAATGTTGTTTTAACATCAAGTTGCTCAAGCTTGAGATCCCCAAAACCATACAAATCATAGTCATCTTCATTACAGGTGAAAATTTTTCATTTAAATCAATCCCCTTTTGTTGAGAAAAATCTTTCAGCACCAATTTGGCCCTATATTGTTTCTTCCCTCCATTTTCTTCTTTCAAATGATAAACCCACTTATTTTTCAAAGTTGTCTGATTTGGGGGAAGTGGAACCAAGTCCCAAGTATTATTGGCTCTCAAAGACTCCAATTTTCCATTCATAGCATCCATCCAATGCACTGAATTTACATCATTGCATGCATATTTAAATTTGTGAGGTTCTTCTCGATCATAAAATAATGAAAATAAAATTTCATAATCATCAAATCTTTAGGGACATTTTCTTTCCCTAGTACACCTCCGCAATTGAGGACCATGTTATATAATCTCTTGATCTTGAATTTCAACAAGTCCATGTTCATTATCAATAGCTTGGTCATTACAAATGACTAATTCTTTAACAACATCATGTATTTGAATAAATTTTGGATCATTCATAGAAGGTGAGGTAGTGGTAGAGACATGCCACGATGGAACAATGGAAGGTCGTGGGTGGGAGTGAGGAAGAGAAGAAGATTTCTCTATCCCATACGAATTGGTATGACATGGATAAAATAGGTAAGAACCCCCTATTTCAATGACCATAGGCAGTGATTAACCACGCAGAAAAAGATAAGACAACGAATGTTGTTTTGAAAGAGCCACAGACTGGTGCAGGAGCACCTAGCACAAAGGTACACCAGTAGGTTCCAGAAGGTCAAAAATTTTAATTCCATTGTATTTCAATTCTATGTCATCTTGAGTGACATTTGAATATAATTCAAGGAAAAAAGAGTCCATGAGTAAAGCCATGTAATCAATTTGTGTAAAGTTGTTCAATTTCTCTACCAAGGTCCTAGTTTGGTCAAATGGTCAAAATGTATATAAACATGCCAAAATAAGGGTGTGATAGATATAAAATGTCTTATTTAGTCCATCTTAGTGTGGTTAGGGTTCTCGTGCATAGTTTTATCAAGTTTTTCAAGTTAAAACACTAAAGTTGTCATTTTGACAAGAAATATTGTCATACAAGAAATGCATAAAAATGTTGCAATTTGGTCTTAGGGGACAGTTAGATAAGTTATGGGGATGAGATCGTCTTATAAATTCCATTGAGTGGTCAGATTCTGATTAGTGACAAAGTTAGAGGGAAGTTTTGTTATATTATGGTGATTGATCAGGGAAAGACTGTTGGAAATCTCTTGGGGAAATGTGATACTGAGAGGGGGGTGAATTAGATATCAGTAATTCATTCACTTTTACATAAATGAAACTTGCATAGCATAAGCATAAAAATCAACAGTATAACAGATCTAATAAGCTAAACATCGTCCATGAAAATAAGCATAACACAATGATTTTGGTTACCCAGAAACCCTTGAAAGGTAAAACTGGGGTGGGGATGACACCCACAAATCTTCACTACTGTAGTAAAAATTTTCCTGTTAGGGCTAAAAATTTGATCACAAAATATGATCTACCTTGTGAGGGGTCTGCCCTGTTAAGAGCTTTGAGATTTATACAATCTACCTTACAAAAGGATTTAAGACTTACAACTAAGTAAGCACTCAGTTAAGAGATTTCCTAAGGTTTGTCAAAACCACTCTATTAAAAGATTTACCCTGATACACCTATTAAAATGTCTCAGTACCCAATCCTTCAGTTTGCACTATGATGTTGATTACAGAGCTTCTCCTTCTGGTATAGATTTCATCTCATCTATTAAGTATGTCTCTTTTCTGCCCTTCACTGCTTTGCTCTGTTCTACTCGATCACTGAACTCTATTAGAATACTTCTTTGTTCTGATGATATTCTCTCTAGCACACGCTTACATTATTTTAGGATTCAGATCACATCTTATATAGACACTTAACTTTCTCCAAGATTTAAGATCTAAGATCTAGATTATGTGTTTTTGTCGCTTAACCTTTCCCTAATTATGATTGGTTCCATGTGTTACATAGGGATTAATTATTACAATACAAGAGCGTAATCACCTCTGTGATTTCCTCAACAAATAACAAATGAAATATAAATGTAGGCCAAAATGGTTTACCTAAGTGTTTGTGCCATAGCAAACACATGTCAATTATGGCTTTCTCGGCATTAGATATCTCTGGTACTTGGCATTCACTGTTCTTTATATCCTGGTGCTCAGCGTTGTTTTATTTACATAACTTGGCAAAATCTGACTCGGCTAATACAAAAGTACTCGATGACCACTGTTTTACTCGGAAGTGACTACTGCTTGGTAGATGTACATTATACATGACTCAGCCTATATATGATGAATCGGTCGTAGTGATGAATGACCAACATTGCTTAGAAAATGACTAAGTGTAAGACACTAATAGACAATTGTAGACACCTAAAAATCCTTTAGAAAATAAAAGCATTTTTATTTTTTGAAAAACCCCTAATGACATCATCATTTGTTAATTATATATTTATTTAATTTATTTATTTATTTTTATGTCATTAAATCCTCCTATTCTAATTAAGCATCTTTAATTAAAATATCCCTCCCCAAATCATTTAAATCAAGTTTGAGTATTTTCCCCTATTTATTAATTATTAATTGATAAATTGACCAAAAATCCTTTAAATAAATAAAATATTTATTTAAATCCTAAAACCTTAGAAATCTTCTAGAAATCCCTAACCTCTTCTAGAATTTCCTAATCTCACTCTAAAATTGATTAAAGGGTGATTCCTACCCTTTTTAACCTAACCTTCAAACTTTGACTTTGGGACAAAACCTCTCATAAATGTTTCTTACATCCTCATTAATGACTCTTACAAGCTATTAATGAAGCCCATGTCTCCTCTTCCACTCTTGTTCCCCTTGCACACTTCCCTAGTGTTTCTCACACGTGTGAGCAACCTTGACTAAGGTTAAACCTTACCATACCCCAAACTCTACCCCAAACCTTACCTCTGACTCTAACTCTCCTTCCTAACCCAAGCCCTTCCTCAAATCCTATAAATACCCTCCTCTTCCAAGAGAAAAATACCAATTCACATCTTTTACATTGAGTAGTGTTATAATGTTAGTTTCATTCTAGAGCTTAAGCAATTAGCATACTTTGTTAGCTCACTTCATTTTTATTCTTTTCTAACTCACATTAGCATAGCATAATGGATTATTCTACCCTCTTTCATAGCATTTGTACATCATCTTTAGCAATATCATACTTTCATTTGGATTAAAATTAATTTAGCTTAATCATTCTTAGCATCATTAGGATCTTTGAAGCCTTAGAGGCAAGCTCCAAGCTCTTAGAGAGCACATCCATAACCCTCTTATCAGAGAAAATCAAACAGTGCTTAGATGCATCTGTTTTGGCTCAATCTGAGGTGGCTTGGTTTTTTATGTTTATGTTTTGGACTAATATAAATGCTAGATTTAAATCTAATGTTTGTCTTGTTTACACCTATTCCAAACAGATACAGCGCAAAACTATAGCTTACAACAACAAAATTTTAGGGATCAACAATCTCCCCCTTTGACATTAGTGGAAAAAACACTTCGCCATGACATTTTCATTACATTTACCAGAGTACTTAGTACTAATAGAAGTATATAAAGAATACTCCCCCTAAAAGATAACTCAGTCTTACAAAACAAAAAATATTTACATTTGTACATATAAGACTTCCTTATTTGACATACACTCGAATACATATACACATTTATAAAATGTAGTATTCCATACCATTCATTTCTTCTTTCTTCAATATGGTTCTGCTCTCTGATTCTGTTATGTTCCCTCTTTGTGACTTAACATGTCATGTCACTACTATTTCCCCCTTGTTTTTTTCACTTTAAGTTCTTCGGGTGTAGGGAGCTTGAAATACTTGTCCAGGAAAGGTGTGTGAATCTGCATGACCATATGCAATGCATTGTCCCAACCGGATGTTGCAATCTTCAAAACCTCAGACTTTACCTCTAGCTCGGCAGTTAGGTCAACTAGGCTCTTGGCAATAGAAAGATGGGGATCTTTCCATACTAATTCATTTATCGTAGCTAACTCTCTTTGTATGGCCTCCAAATGAGGTGTTAATATTGTTTGTATGGAGAGTAAGCGAGCCCTTATCTTACCATCATTACCCATCAACTCAGCTAACCTCCCTTGAGTATGTAGAATCTTGGTGTAATGTATAGAGCTGGAACTTGCATCCAACCTCAATGAGTGACTAGTAGACTGGATGTCTAGCTATAGCTTATCTACTAGGTCCTGGTTGTCCTTGGTAAACACTTCTACATCACATAATTTCTTGTACAAAGATTGTGCATTTAGTACAACTTCTTCTAAACTTGATATTAAGGTAGAAAGTTATACCTGCTTCACTGATATATCTGCAAAGACCTTATTAAGTACCTTGGTCTCAAATTTTCTTTTTGACCACTGCAACAACTTGTCATTAACCTCACTATTGTCATCAGTCACTTTCTTGACAATATGAACAAGTTGTTCTAGAATAGGGTCAGAGTCATTTACATCCGTCATTTCAAAAGAATCAATGAATATACCTTTTATTTCATAAAGTACTTGCTTTTGTTGATGTTCCCTTCTCATTTCTTCCTGTTTTCTCTTCTTCTTCAATAGATCTTGTAGAATTTCCATCTGATCATAGGTCAAGTTTTCTATGTCCCATTTAGGAATCACAATAACTTCATCGAGTGTCACTTGTGGGGTGGGAGATTTCTCCTTCTTTTTCTGTGACTTCTTTCTAGGTGTTGTACCACTCAGCATCTATATAAGAGATTTTATTGCCTCTTTCTCCTTAGGCTCTTGAGTGTTTACTTCTTTTTCAATCTCTTTCTTTTCTAGTTCCTTTTCCTCCACATGATGATTTACTATAACTAATGCAGATAGTTCTACGTGTCCTTTATTTGACTCCTCGACAAATGTAGACATAGGTGTAATTACTGACTTGTCTTGTTCCTTGCTAGTACTATGACCGGCTAGTATATCAATTGTAACTTTGTGTGGACTGACAGAGGTAACTTTAATCGTTGATGTATCCACAATCTGTGGATAATCTATCACTTGTAATAGCACGGGATTACTGCTCGAAAAAGATGTATCTTTTGCTGCCTTGGCCTGAATTTCTTTCTCGGTCAATACATGAGTTTTCACTGGGGTGTCCTCAATGATATCAAAAAAATTTATTTTAGTTTTCTTCTTATTTTCCTCAGTCTTCTGAGCTGCTTCCTCTTGAATATGAGATTCACTTATGTCCTCTTTATTATCTAGCTCAACTCCTTTAGATGTACTAGCATCCTGTTGTGTGTTTTTATCAATTATAATACCAAAAATGATCTTCCATACCTTTGGACTTTGTTGAACATCTTCAACCTTGTGTTGAAGGATAGAGTATGCCCAAAGCTTAGGAACAAATCTATTTTTGTACTGCTCCATGTATTGTTGAATGTAAGTAGGTGACAAGTCTGGTGTGACTTGAGCAAGTGTGCTTTCCCTGATTTGATTTTCTGTCACAAGGGCATATTCCCATTTTTGTGCTAGTCTTTGATATAATTCATTAGGAATCAGTTTCCCTAATTGAAATGGTACCATTTTGAATATGCATAGCATCTCAATCATTACTTCTTTAAATTTTTCTTTATCCTCAATATTCATCTTTTCAAACTTGATTTGTTTGAAGCCTGCTAGTCCAACAGTGCTTTTAATGTTGTGGCATATTTCATCCACACTCAATGTTTTCTTTTGTAATGCTACCTTCTTCTCTATTTCCTCATCACTGTCGGTTTCCTCATCATCTTTCTCCAAAATGAGTTTCCTTCTCAATTTCTTCTTCAATTGGCTCAGCACTACCTTAGGCTGAACAGTTTTTCTCTTCCTTGATGCAAGGGTTTTCTTTTGAGGATTGGTACCTACAGCTGTAGAGGCTACCCTAGTTCTTGGAATAAGTATAGTTGAGGAGATAGGCATTGGTTTCTACATTATTTTTCTCATAGGCTCAAAAACTGGTGCCTTCTTGCCCTTCTTTTCTACTACTTTCTCCTCCTCATCACTTTCACTAGACTCACTTGATTTATCTTCTCCTAATCCTTGAGTCAGTTCTAGAGGTGCATCTACCTCTCTTTCTCTTATCATATTTTCTATGTTTTTCACTATCTTTTTCCTCTTTCTCTCCATGGTAGCAGACTTTAGTCCCATGGTAATCTTATCCTTCGCTTCCTCATAGGTTCCAAAATATGTAGCTTTATTATCAACTTCCTCAGCTAACAAGGTTGTGATTTCTATTGTAGTTTCATCAATGTTTACCTCATAAGGTAATGGCATTATCCATGATACCCTCGGTATTATAGCTTGATCATATGTAAGGTCAGTGTCAACTAAGAAACATATGTCTTGATTGTATTCCTCTACTAAGGATACAGGAATCTTACTTCTCTTCCTCATTTTCTTCTTAAATTATATAAAATAATTCTCCATAATGCTTTCAAAGTTATCACCCATTTGACTAACAAACTCATTTATTTGAATTGTCACTGGCCTACTCTTATCCCATACTACTACTCCAATAGTAGGAAAACTTTTCTAAATGTAGAAGAATAAACAAACAAGGAACTGAACTTACATATTGAATTCTTTGCTTTCTGGATTGATGTAAGATTATCAGCAAGTTGTTTCAGTTGGAGCTCGGAAAGGTCATATGTGTGATCCTTCTTAATTATTTTCCAAGCTTGGTCCACTGCCATGCATGGGACACTATCCCACCGACTTGATTGATAGAATTTGTGTGCTATCACCCTTACTACAAACTCAATTTCTAGGTCATTGATAGTAGAGCTAGTCATGCCTCACTTGTTCCATACTACCTGTGTGTTTACTTGAATTTCCTCTTTTCTTTGACATCTCATAGTTTCCTTCCCAAGGAGTTTAGGGTATCCAGTTACCCGGTGAATCATGTCTTTGGTGATTTAGACTGGTCCATCCTCCAGTCATATTTGCATATCATATACTCTGCTTAGTACAATCTTGATCCATTCTACTTTCAAATTTTTTAGAAAGTAAAGGGCATGCATCAACCCTTGCTCGGTAACCTTCTAGTGTTCCAACTTCAACACCTCATCACTGCATAGTTTCTCGTATGCCTCTCTAAGTTCATAATCTCTAATTTCTCCAATCTTGCACATGTAACATGATTGAATATCATTTATCATTAGAACATTCTTCAGAATTGACGATAGGGCTCTAGTCAGATCCCCCATGATCGCACTTTCCAGAATGGCCTAAAACCTTTGTGGCTTGCACACCTCGTTCCTCACTAATTGAACATTAAAAACCTCCTTTCCTTGCTTCTTCATCACAGCTGATGATGATGATGCCATGTCTCTCAACTTAAGGGTTTAAAGTATTTGAAAATATTTTACTCAGTAAAATACCTTGCACAAGGGTTCTTCAGATGTTTTTGCCAATGGCACACTGTGAAGATTTATGTAAATTGTACTTAGCACTAATCGCACTGGTTACTCACCTTCTGAATCGGTCTAAAAATTCTTAATTCACTAGTGAAATTAAATAAGAGGTAAATTCCTGCTTTATAGACTTCAAACAATCGGATTAGGGCTTCATTAATGATCTATACACTTTCTAGGTGAGATATAGTTGTCTCAGCAATCTCTTGTTAAACTTTGTCAACATTAGCTCGATCGACACAACCATTTGGTTATAGCTTGGTGTACATCACATCTCATCTATCATAGGTACTCAGCATACATTAGTGACTTGGTCACAATAGACTAAAATACTAATGCTCGGCATCAAATATGCAGTGTAGTCCTTTGCTGAAATCTATCCCGGTGCATCTTAATCTATGTAGATATGGAATTTTTCTCAACAAATGTTAGGAACTGATGTAAGATTAAACATTGTAGGACTTAGTTCCATACATACCTTCTTTTCTTAGTTCATAGTAGTGCGATCACCTGATCCATTGGATTGGGTGACCTCAGGTGCACTGGCTTCACTACTGCTTCCCTCTTCTTTCTTCTTCCATGTTTTGTTCATCTAATTTCTCATTTTCTCAATGGTTTCTTCATTATTGCTTTTCTCATTGCTCAATATAGGTGACCTGCAATCTTTCTTAAGGTGACCTATCTTATTCCATTTATTGCATACCATACTTCCATTCATCCAACTCTTGGATTTACCCCTAAAATGTGTCTTTAGACAACTTTCTCCAATGTGACCATATTTTCCATAGTAATGGAAAATGTACCAAGTGTTGTAGTCCCAATTGTATGTATTACCCTTCTTAGGTGACTTCATCTATTGATTTGATGACCATTTGGATTTTGATCTGCATTCAAATGCTCTATGTCCATATTTCTGACAGTTGAAATAGTGTCCTTGGAATTTAGGTGAGGTACGTGGATTACTAACCTTTGTCATGCATTCATGTGCTAGATGTCCATGTTTCTTACAGTTAAAACAATGTCCATTAAATTTAGGTTTAGGATCAGACCTACCATGTTTTCTTCTACAGACATTGGTTGTATGTCCTAGATTTCCACAATGATGGCATGTGGGCTTGTTGTTCTTTGGTTTTGCATTCCTTTTCTCTCCACTCTTTGATGATTCTCCTTCCTCAGTGGATGACAATTTCTCATGAAGTCCAAGTCCAGATGTATCACTAGATTTTCTAGGTGACCTTAATAGCTCTTCAAAGTATCTTACAGCATCATTAGGCTTGTTCATCCTTTCATTAACTTCCTTTTCAGCTCTCAATTCATTCCTCAGTTGGTTGTTTTCTGATCTCATATTAGTGAGTTCCACATCTTTCATGTCCAATTCTTGATTAACTAGTAGCAGTTGATTTACCATGACTAGTTGATTTTTTGTCAACCTTTGCATGTCATTTGTCTTTTCATCAAGTCTCGTTGATATTTGTCTTTTATCTTTTTCAACCATTGTCTTGTCTTCTTCAGCTTTCTTTTTATGTTCAACTACTTCACAGAGTCTCACAGATTGAATTTCTTGTTCTCTCTTCATATTTTTGATGTCCTCATTTAGTATGTTGTTTTTCTCCAGTAGTTCTTTTATGGCTTTGTCACTTTCTATAGAGTTCCCACTATCAAATAGTCCAGTAGTATCTTCTTCTTGATATTGTGTTTCATTTTTTTGAATAGCTATTTCTCTTCTTCTGCTTAAGGATTTCTTCAGTTCTCCTCTAGCTGCTTCAAGTTGTTGTAATGTAAGTTGAATATCAATCTTTTGATTCTCTATAATTTTTCCTAACTTATAAACCTCCATCTCAATATCTTTATCTCACAAGTGGTTAGACTTCTATAGGAGACCAAAGCTATGATACCAATTGTTGGAAATCTATTAGGAAAATGTGATACCGAGAGGGGGCTGAGTCAGATATCACTAATTCATTCACTTTTACATAAATGAAACTTTCATAGCATAAGCATAAAACTCAACAGTATAATAGATCTAATAAGCTAAACATCATCCATGAAAATAAGCATAAGACAATGATTTTGGTTACTCACAAACCCTTGAAAGGTAAAAATGGGGTGGGGATGACAACCACAAATCTTCACTACTATAGTATAAATTTTTCCTGTTAGGGCTACAAATTTGATCACAAAATATGATCTACCATGTGAGGGGTCTGCCCTATTAAGAGCTTTGATATTTAAACAATCTACCTTGCAAAAGGATTTAAGACTTACAACTAAGTAAGCACTCGGTTAAGATATTTACTAAGGTTTTTCAAAACCACTTGATTAAAAGATTTACCCTGATACACCTGTTAAAATGTCTCAGTACCTAATCCTTTGGTTTGCACTGTGATGTTGATTATAGATCTTCTCCTTCTAGCATAGATTTGATCTCATCTATCAAGTATGTCTCTATTCTTCCCTTCACTGCTTTTCTCTGTTCTACTCTGTCACTGAACTCTATCAAAATACTTCTATGTTTTGAAGATATTCTCTCTATCACACTCTTACATCATTTTAGGGTTCAAATCACATCTTATATAGACACTTAACTTTCTCCAAGATTTAAGATCTATGATCTAGATTATCTCTTTTTGCTGCTTAACCTTTCCCTAATTCTGATTGGTTCCATGTGTTACATACGGATTAATGATTACAATACAAGAGTGTAATCACCTTCATGATTTCCTCAACAAACAACAAATGAAATATAAATGTTGGCAAAAATAGTTTACCTATGTGTTTGTTCCATAACAAACACTTATGTCAATTCTACCTTGCTCGGCATTAGATATCTCTGGCACTCAGCATTCACTATTCTTTATATCCTGGTGCTCAGCATTGTCTTCTTTACATAACTCAGCAAAAGCTGACTTGGCTAATACAAAAGCACTCGGTGACCAGTGTTTTACTCGGTAGTGACTACTGCTTGGTAAATATACATTATACATGAATCATCCTATATTTGATGACTCGGTCACAACGATGACCAACCAACATTTCCTAGAAAATGACTAAGTGTAAGACACTAATAGACAACAAAACTTTAGGGATTAACAAGTAATGTAAATTTTTTTGGGGGCTATTTTTGAGCTATTTTTGGGCCGACATGTTGTAACTGATTCTAACACTAAAGTGAAAAAATAATCTTTTATAAAATGGCTTAGGGTTAGGGATTTCATTATGATGTATGTTTTGGTAGCTTCTTGCGATGGTATTGAGCTGTAAGGGATTCCAGATTGTAATCAGGTTGTAATCACTAGATAATAATAATATTGGACTCATTGTTGGTGGACTTAGCCTAGGGATTGGGTGAACCACGTTAAATATTTGTGTATTGTGTTCTCTTTCTATGTGGTTTATTATTTTCTGATATTGGTTATATTTGCATGTAACTTTTATTTTTGTCTTGTTAATCCTAACAAGTTTTGTAAGGATTACATCAAGAATCCTCTGACTGTCACATACTTCTACAGGGTTTGATGACAGTTATAGAATTTGTACATAAGTTTTTATGAAAATTTCTCTTGTAATTATTTTTAGATGAATAGAAAGGAAGCAAGTTTATGTGGATCATCTAACATGTATTTTTATTGAAGAAGAAATGAGTAAAATTGATGTTTTTTCTACAATGTTCTTGACTGCTCTTTTTGACACTCGCATTTTTACTATTACCAGAGCATATTTCTATTGGTATTCAGATTGAATGGGTTCAAAAACTTATTGAAAGATGTAGTATGTTTAATAAACTTTGTTACAAAAAAAATTTGAGAAATGATCGTGAATCATAGAGTAATAATGATGGAGTTTTTTGAAAATGGTCTTAGAACCCTCACTAATTGGGGTTTGGTGAATGAATAATTAATTTCTTTTATTTGCATCATAGAAAAATTCCCTTTAGATATAATATAACTTGGAGTCCCCTTTCTAATGCAAAATATTTGAGATTGAAATCTCACATGATTGATGATAAATTTGATGCCCTAACGGGCTCATTCTATTATCTTATAGTGTTTCAATGATTATTTGAATTGTACTAACTATTATTCATGTCTAAAAGGGTTTTAAATGGCCTATGAGGATTGTATAAGGTTGAAATAAGATAGATAATCTGCAACATGCATGAAAAAAGGATTTTGTAGAAGTTTGGGCACTGATTATATGAGTACAATCTAATTGTCATGATAATGAAAGTCATAGTAAAAGGAAACTCTTTGTTGATCTGAATTGGTTCTTGATCCAATGTTGCCAATAAAGATTATAGTGGATCTTCATTGATCCAATATCCTTTTAACTTGAGGAAAAGGATTTCATAATGTTTTTTTAGGACTGATCACTTATTTCTTTGTTCATACTATTGAGAAACATGTGTCTGAACCTTGCAAGATTTTTTCTAAATAATTCCAAAATGTTGTTGGTAGTTTTCCACTTGTCGGTGCCTTGGAAAAGGGTGTATAATTTTTTAAAAGAATCCTTGTCCATATTATAATATAGGATATCCATTATTAGAGCATAGATGACATATTTCATGACTTTTATGAGGGTCAAAAATAGGGAACAAACTTTTGGACGTGAGTACTATTTTTAACCTGGTTTTAATGTCTTCAAAAAATAAATGTCAAGAATGGGAAACATGTGGCATGGAGGCTTTTCCCATGGTATTGTAAAACCACAAGTGGTTTCCAGGTTGTGAAATGCCTCTATAATGAGGACTTGGGGAGGAGTTTGAATCATGGAGTTTTGTTTGTAAGGTTGGGTGCTAGAAGGATGCTAGTGATGTCCCTTCAAGCTTGAGTTGAGGTGATACTCTTGTAATAACTTGCATTGAAGTGTATTGTAATCATATGTTGATTTGGTAATACATTATGTGGGTTTTAGAGTGTGGGTTTTTTCTCCCATAAGGGTTTTCCCCATGATAATCATTGTGTTATGTGCTCATTATTTTATTCATACTTTTGTATGTTTCTTGAGATTCATGTAATTGGTTAAGTTAAAATTTGCATAATCATCCTCTTAAGTTTAGCATAGGAAGTCATTCCACACACCTTTGCTTCCTCACAAGTGGTGTTAGAGCCTCGTCAGTTTTGGTTATATTTGTTGGGGTATAGATTTTTTTGAGCTAATCAAGGTTTGAGTGGGAGCTTGCACAAAGTATTTCATTTTTTGTATTGTAGGATTGTAAAGATGGAAAGCATGTTGGGGAGGATCGATGTAGAGAATTTTTCTATCATGAACTTTGAGATGTGGAAGCTGGAGATGGAAGATCTATTGATTGATTGAGATCTATGGCATGTGATTGATGAGAATAAGTTGAGGCCCACATATATGGTTTTAGCTACACAATAAGATGTGATGGATAGAAAATATAAAGGTCTTATACGATTGTGTTTTGGAGACTAAATTCTAATGAGGCCCGCATATCTAGTTTTAGCTGCACAATAAGATGTGATGGATAGAAAATATAAAGGTCTTATACGATTATGTTTTGTAGACTAAATTCTAATTAATGTCCTTGAATATTCTACTATGAATAATCTTTGGAAGAAGCTAAGTGAGATCTATCAAAAAAAATCATTGGTGAATAAGATTTTATTAAGGAAGAAATTGTATTCCTCAATAATGGAAGAAGGTGGATGAATTTATGAGAATTTCAAAATATTTAATATGCTAGTGACTCAATTGACCTATATAGGGGTTTTAATGGATGAAGAAGAAAGGTTCCAAATCTCGCTATGTTTGTTTCCAAACTCATGGGACAACCTTGTCATTTCCATAGGAAGCACTTCAGTTGACTTGAAGATGGAGGATGTTGTTGGCTCTCTAATTTATGAGGAGATGAGAAGGAATGTCTCTCTAAATGCCAAAGAGGCTTTGAGTGTTTGAGGAATACTAAAAGAAAGAAGCAAGAATGAAAATAAGCATGGCCAATCTAATCCAAGAATAAAGGGAGATCAAAGTCTTCTAGTAAGTCCAAGGCAATCTACTAGAAGAAGAAGAAGAAGAAGAAGATCATTTTCCTCCTTGCACGAATATCATGATGGTGTGGTTTCAACTTTCACACTCTTTGGGTATGATCATATAGGTCCCATGCAAGGGTAAACCGCCAGGGGGGATATGATTTTAGAGCATATTTTTGATGCCCTGTGTGAACTTGGGGACATTGGGTGTTGTCTTGGATCGTATCTCGGTGACCCTTAGAAATAGGGTTGAGTCTGTCTTGAGTATGCAATGATCGTTATCCACATTATGTTTTATGGCGGCATCATGAGATGAACCTAGGTCAGATTTATCTTATGTTAATCAAGAGGTTATTGTTGGGGGTCATGATGGGTGTATTAAGGGACCCTACCCTGATCCTATCATTATATTTCTTTTTTTTTTGCATTATAGACTCTATAATTAGAAAATCTATGTTGATGCATTATGTATTTATATTCTAATGAATAGAGGCTTGACCTTTGATTTGTGATGTACGCTTTTTCATGTTTCTTATGTACTCGTGTCAATAATTCAAAAATGCTCTATGTTTAAATTAGGGTTAATTGAATTCAACTAATTTTTATGATAGTGAAATTGAGTGCATGTTTTGTGGGAATTGAATTAGAACAAGGCAACCTAAATAAAAGAAAGGTGAGATATATATTCTAATGAAGTTAAATGTTGTTTCCCTTGTGTATGTAATTTCTAGAATAAATGCAATAGGAAAGGTGTGTTGAGTCATAAATTGAGTAGGTAGAATGTACCGTTTATGAATATTGAAATGTTACTATTGGATGTGAATTTTTACATAAATGACAAATTGAATTTATATTACGTAGAGATGTGAATTAATAGAAAATTTATTTTAGGTCTTAATGTTAAGAGAGAAATTCTAGATATTATGCTTTGGTTACTGATTCAAGAAATGTAATTCGAAGTTATTACGAAATCAATTGAAATGTTAATAATTTCTTGATTATGAAAGGGATTTTGGGATTGTGAAAGAGATTCTTTATTTATTTAGTGGGATTCTTTTTGGATTTTAATCCCTGGCTTATTTTAATTTATTGACTATTGACTTCAGACAGTCACTTTAATTTGAATTCTGATTTATTTATTATTATTTTATTTTCATTGGGATTCTAAAAAGATTCATTTATTATTTAGTGGGATTCTAATATTTTTCTTTTAGAGCCATTTTAAATTTTGAATTTTTTATTATGACTTTTCCTTTAATTCTGGCTTAGTCTTTTTCTTTTTTTTATCGGTAAAAGGTTGATGCCAAGATATTTTTATTAATTTTTGAATAGGTTACAATTTTTCCATTCAGTGCGAGCACTAGTAGGAAAGAACGGAGAACAAAACCTCCAGTCTAGCCCGCGACTAAGGTCCAGTTAATAAGAATACATGGTAAATATGAAGGCATCCCTTCATTTACTTAACATAATTATATTCAATCTCCCCTAAACAAAAGTTTCAAGGTCATTCTCTTATGCGCCTTTAAAATATATACGATGATCTTTTCCATAAGAAGGGGTCACTATTTCATGGATGAGTCTTTTGCCTCTTCTTGACTAGAATCACTTGTCATGCACAGAATTTTACTAAAAAAATATCTCCACTATTGGATTTGATGAGTAAACAACCCATAGCTCCCAAGAAAACCTACATGCAAACACCTGTCACAGAAAGAGAGAAAAGAAGCAAGAAGCTATGGAGGCCTAAACGCATTGATCCACAAGAGAGGAGAAATCATTCTTGATGTGCAAAAACAAAATTTGCAATTCAATAATGAATAATATGTTACCAAGTTATGAATACAAAGGAGATCAATCCTTATAAAAGGAGATCTAAAAACCTAAAAAGGTAAAACCTAGGTTGCACAATAATAATTAATAAAGTAATTAATTATTATATGCCTAAATTTTAGCTTAAGTAGAAAGAGATAATAAGTGACTTAATAATTAAATCAATATGATTTAATGAATAAGAAGACACTTTATTAATCCAACACCCCCCCTTAAGATAAACTTTGGGAGAAGCTAAAAACCTAAAAAGAACTACTAAAAGCAAATGGGTCCTGACAAAAAAAGCCCTGATCAAGTACCCAAGTACAAAAGAGAGTCTCTATAAAGTGGAGAAATAGAGAAAACCACATGGGAAAAACTCTACTCCAAAAAGAGACAAAGACTAGTCTGAAGGACTGAAGAAGCCTCCAAAACTAGGAATGTTCCAGAAAATAGGAACAAGGATGAACATGTACAATGTCACTGAAGCAAAAAGATGCAAACTCTGTCAAGAAGTAACTGATGATCTGAAGATCCTCCACTAAAATATGACCAAGTAGAGAATACTCTAATCTGCATGAGTTCCCTCAAATGACACTACTCGAATCAGGAGGCAAACAAAGGCAAACAATTGAAGTTGAAGATATAGAATACTGTAATCTGCACGAGTGCCCTCAAATGACACTACTCGAATCAGGAGGTAAACAAAGGCAAACACCTAAACTTGAAAATACAGATGGTATAAAAACACCAAAAGTATGAAGAGCTAATCAATCAAATCTGGAAGAGTGCATCCAAAAAATAGGAAAGAAAGAGTGTCCATATGGTAAATGATCCATCTCACCGCAATGCATAGGTACCCAGCCACTGCATCCGCCTAGTACATAGAATCAAATACTGAATACATAGCTCACACTATCAAGCCAAGGAAGCAGTAGAACCAATAGTAGAAACCCCCCATAATGTTGACAAGGGAGTAATGATAGGTACATTGAAAAGATCACCCAATATGAACTGCATGATGAAGATGAATCTGAAACATCGAAGGTGCAGAGAGAGTAAAAACACAAATAAAGATACATGAGGCTAATGTCATTGGAGGAACTCTCACATGAAAAAATTAGATGGAAAACAAAGGCAAACATCAAACCCCCTAGGCACTTTATATTGGAGTGAGAGTACATAGAGCACAAACATGTGCAAGATCTCATACATGAAATAGAATGGCACTTTATCTCAATGTGTGTGCATAAAAGAATGCTAAAAAAATGAAGTATACACTACTCAAAAAAAAGTGAAGACTGCTGAAACAAAATAACAACCTAAGATGAGCCATCCCTCAAAGGGAAGAGATCCCAAGACCTAAAACATCCAAGATATCCACTAGATTGCAAAAAATGAAAAAATATGAATAAAATGTGCATAGAGTAGAATATGTAAAAATGACTCATAGCACAATAAATATCTCAAAACAATCTTTCCAATGATATATCATTTTTCCAAAATAGAGTCTAGATGCACAAGATAGAGCTCTCGGAGTGCAAAACTGAACATCTGAATTTGACAGTAAACAACACTATCAACCAAAAAAAATCAAAAATTAAAACCTCCATATCTGGATAGATCTTAAAACCAGCTTTCCGACGATATCATGTTTGCCCAATTTCAACACCGTATGCTCAAGTTATGCAAAAAATACCAACTGGTGCACTGGAGGGCCCAAAAATGGTACAAATGATGTTGATGCATGTTGACATCATCAAATGAATGGCTTAAATTTGACAGCCAAAGGGTCATCGCTGCCTTTTAAAAAAAATTGAAAATCACATGCACACCTCGAGATGCATGCCAAGGCATATGGATTTTTACCTTGATTTGCATGCCAGGGCAGTAAATTTTTTTACCCCAATTTGTGTGCAAGGGTAGTAAAATTTTGCCTCAATTTGTGTGTCAGTCCGTACAAATTTTGCCTCGATGATAGGGAGATCTTCCTTCCACAAGCCCTACCTCCTCTAGGACCTCACTAGGTCTTCTCTTGACCTACCTTAGGGTTCCTAAGACCCTTCAATCAGAGGGATTCTTCCTAATCTCCTCTACTTCTCAAGATCTCACTACCAAGGTCTTCAAATCACTCTAACTCCACAACTCTTCAAATGAATTCAACTATGGAATTCATCCAAAACTCCATATTCTTGTTTCCAGCTATTAGAAATGGGAGAGGACTTCTTTAGTCTTTGTTTGCATCAATTAGGGGTGTTTCACCAAGTCGTATCCTTCCACCAATACCCGATCTCCAATTTTGGCCTAAAAAGGCTACTAGGCCTTGTAGGTCTCCTAACACACAAATGGGAGCCTAATTATGAAAATGTCCACACAAGTGCCCAAAAAAATCATCCTTTCAGACACCCTTTTCAAAGTTGTGAAGGATTCACAAACCCTTATCTCTCCAACTGCTCCGTACAGTCCTTTCCTATTCTTTAGCCTTGTTTTTAGGCCTCTTTAGGCCTCACTGGTTCACAGTGAGGGTTTTCTCTTTGCACCCCTTGACAAGTTTTTCATGAGCTATCCTTTTTAGGATTGATTCTCTAACCATTGGATAATACTCTCCAGGTCTTGATTTGGGTTTCCCAATCCCTTGTCTCTCTCCCAAACGCTGGATCAAACTCAGGCTCCTAACTAGGCTTTCCTTTGCTCGCCTAGGGCATGGTCATTAAACCACTTCCCCTGCATTTCACACTATAAAAATACATATTTACATTTCATATACAATGGCCTAACATAATCCAAGTGGACATAAAGAACCTACCATGGATTCCTAAGTTAGGGCCATTCTAATGGCCTCTACTCCAAACAGTCCAGCACGCTGGCCTTGAAGGAGGAATTAAATTTACAAACTTGAAAGAAAACTAAGAACCAAAATAAAGCTTTACAAATAAAGACTAAAACATACAACACAAGCTAAACAAAGCTCTTTCTCTGGTTCAATCCATGAGTTTGGATTACCAGGCTTTGTATTCACTCAAACACGGGCACAGTTTGCCAGTCACACAAAACTCCAAAATAGTACACATAAAAACTAAATGCCAACCTTTGGTCTCGATGAAAACAAGCCATATATAGGCTTAGGTCCTCAATCTTGGTCGTTATGAGCCCTATAACTAACTCCTAGGCTCGAACAGGGTTTAGACCAAGTGTTGTCATGACAACTTTTACATTTTCTTGACAACTTTTACAAGATTGATTCATGAGGTCTAATAGACTCTCACTACTACTCCAAGCCTTCTAAGACCTTGAAAACACTTAACCACATCCATTTAATACCTTTCTATAGTCAAGAGTCAACTTTGACTGATTAGCACTTCCCAATGGCATACAAGCCATATGCTTGGGGTCTTCATCACACATATCAAGACCTTACTAGGACTAAAACCAAACTAACTAGAGACCTTAGTTGGACTTCAAACAAACTCAAACTTACTAACCAAAACACAAAACAATCCAAAAGTCCATCAGGACAGTGACTTGGCGAATAGTCACTACAAGCCAAAACTTGGGTGTAGGTGTCTAGGAGCTAGCCTAGGTGCTCCTGCACCACTCGAATTGTGTGTCAGTCTATTCAAATTTTGCATTGATTTGTGTGCCAAGGTCGTAGGACTGGCATGCAAAAAAAATTTGCATCAAAATGCAAAGATGTCCGAATTGGATGTACCTTATATGGATCTGGGGGTTTTTGGGCACTCCAAGCTCAATGACGAGGTCTGTTTGGGCCCAAAGTGCCTCGGATCCATGCTGGGGCGGTTGCAACAACAACAATAAAAAAAATTGCCACAGATTCCAAGTTTGTCCAAATTGGACAAATTTTATATGGATCTAGGGGTTCTTGGGTGCTCTAAACAAATTGGCAAAGTCCATTTGAAGTCAAGATGACCATAAAAAGAGGTCCCCCCAAATCTAACAGAAAACCCTCTAAAAGCACAAATCTAAAGAATAGGGTTGAATCTCTCAAGAAGAGGACAGGGGAAAATAGATCTGAAGCTCTGATACCATATAAGAGTTGATGAGTAAACAACCCATAGCTCCCAAGAACACTTGCATGCAAACACCTATCACAGAAAGAGAGAGAAGAAGCAAAATGCTATGGAAGTCTGAACACGTTGATTCATGAGATAGGAGAAATCA